>CM067524.1:6541607-6724649 GCA_034509495.1 Acestrorhynchus altus | reverse complement strand
ATTATTATTATTACTATTATTATATTTATTTATTTATTATTATCATTATTATTATTATTACTATTATTATTATTGTTATTATTACTATTACTATTATTACTATTATTAATAATAATAATAATAATAATAATTATTATTATTATTATTATTATTACTATTATTATTATTATTATTACTATTATTATTATTATTGTTATTATTATTGTTGTTATTATTATTATTATTATTATTATTATTATTATTATTATTATTATTATTATTATTATTATATACTGCAGTCCTACTAACAATCTTCTGACCAGTTGCTGTCATTTCAGGAAAAAACTGAAACAAACACAGGGCTTCTAATGAAATGTTTGACATTTGCTAATGGCCCACAGTGACAAATTCCCACACTGTGTTTGCTTTCTTATTTTTTTATTTATTTATACAGCATTACCATCTTATTTGCCAAACATGGGAGCCATTAATTATTCATTCCTGTTGTAGGGCTATCACCAGGGCATTATGGGTTTTTTTTTTTTTCATTCCCTGGGTCTGTATGATTTTTAGAGGCTGGCAGGTCCATAAATCTTCTGCTTATTCATGGCTAGCCTGAGTGACCTTTCTCCATGGTGAAGGGGAAGGTCCAGCGGAGGCCGAAAAGACCTCTCGGCCCTCTGATCACTCCGGCTCTCCTGCATCCCACTGTGGGCAGAGACTAAAAAGTCCCATTAGCCATCAGTGTGAAATGGAACAAAACATATTAGCTGGGTTTCAAAGCCGAGGCTGCAGCCAAGGTAGGACAGCTCCAAGGTAGGACCGGTCTTTGAAGACTCTCCGTGACGCTGTGTGGTGATGAAGTCACCAGGAAGGTCCTGTCACTTGCAGTTGTGCTACGAAACTGTGAGAGAAAATCAGATTCAAAGCAAGTTCAAAACATTGTGGTTAACCAATCCAGTCAGTGCAGGATCCTGCAAATGAATAAGTCGTTTATATAAGATCATATTAATCATGCAATATTTACCATGCATAATTTATTAGGGTAATCAGATAAATAATTAGTAAAACGGTAATAAACAACACATGAACTGTGCGTTATTGAGCTTCAGAAAAGCCTGTGGACGGTCCGCTGGTCTCAGAGGTCAAATGTGCTCTAAAGGAAAGCAAGTACACCAGAGAAAAGCCAAAAATGTGTAAGAGGGATAAATGCTGCTGATGGTTGGTGGAGAGCCAAAAGAGGGAGGTGGGTCTGAATTTCCATGAAGAAAAGGAATATGTTCATATAATATTGAAACAAAAAAAAATTCCTGGATCCACTGCGACCCCATTCAGGATGAAGCACATCATTCATTTGAAATGTATTTGTAAAGCTCCACCAATAATAGACTGGCCATAGGGAAAAATCCCAATTGGCCGCTGTGGGTAGGGGCCACCGAGAGGGTGAAGGGGTAGTTTAATCTATGAGTTAATGTTTGTGTTGGATTCTATCCACTGTACACGTGAGGCTTTGGGTAGTTCCGTGGCCAGAGTGTGAGGTAAACTCAAAGTCTGAGTTGGTCTTTAATGGTTAAGGTGGTTAAAAAGCTTGTTGTCCAGGTGGTCATGCTGGTTGACCAGCTTTGTGATCCATATCGTGCTTGTCAACCAACTGGTCAGCCAGCTTGGTCATACTGGTTATTTAGCTTGGTCAAGTTGATCATCTCTGTAGATCATACAATATACTGGTCAAGAGATAAAGTGGTCGACAAGCTTGACCCGCCAGTGTGGCTTATTTTAAGACATGGAGTTGAGGACTTCATCGTGGAATGTCAGGTAACTTAAGTAGACGTAACTTTAGCATTGGAATGTCATTGAGGTTGTCTAGAACGATACAACCAGCCAAGCTAGATGGTGCAATCTGTTCATTTATTCGTTTATTCACTTCCATTGGTTGTCAGGTTTACATGAAAGCCACACACAGTCCAGAACATCTGAATTGAGCTGAGAAGAAGCCAGGTTATGTGATCATCAGCTGATTTTATCCTTAATCATTCAGTACAGATGGGCTATTCAGTGAACCCACTAGGTGGGTGAAGCTCCTAAGAGAGTGGAACTGCGGGGTTTCTAATTGTAGATGGTGAGTGTGTACAGTGTTTATCCACAGCTGTGGATCACACATCAAAAATGCTTGCTTGGTTTGATCACAGAAAAACTCGCCACCATTTACAGTAACAGGATTTGCTGCCCCTGTAGTAAACAAGCTGCCCTGAAAGAGTTCTGCTTATCTCTCAGTGTGAGTGCTGCAATGCTGCTTAATCTCAGAGGAAAACCTAACGCTGGGAAGGAACCGCCGCTTTCAAAGAGCAGCCAACCTCTCAACTAAGACAGCACCATGCAAAACACTTAACCAGCCGTGTCATGTATGCATTTATGTAAATTAGAAGCAAATTGACACCGTGGGAGGCCAACACTGGAAACAAAACAGCAGCTGAAAAAAAAACAGAGCGAACCTTAAAATAAATGGGAAAAAAAAGAGAGACACAATCCGTCCCTGACTCACGACGATCCTAAAGAAAGTGTCTTCATGCCTACAAACTTCTAAACTTCAAGGAACATTATGGAGCAATTTTACCTCAAAATTGCAGCCGTGCAATCATTCTGATGGTGCAAACACTATTACAGCCAGAATAGTCCCTCTGTCATTCGCCTGAGATCACTTAGGAGAGCTGAACAGTGCTGGGAGTCTTCAGCTACACTTTGTCTTCAGGATAAAGACAAACAAATCAATCAGATGTGATTAGATTCCACACTACAATATCTACATCTATAATATCTACATCTACAATATCTACATCTACAACACCTACATCTACAATATCTACATCTACAATATCTACATCTACAATATCTACATCTATAACATCTACATCTACAATATCTACATCTACAATACATCTACAATATCTACATCTACAATACATCTATAATATCTACATCTACAATATCTACATCTATAATATCTACATCTACAATATCTACATCTACAATATCTACATCTATAATATCTACATCTACAATATCTACATCTACAATACATCTATAATATCTACATCTACAATATCTACATCTACAATACATCTATAATATCTACATCTACAATATCTACATCTATAATATCTATATCTATTCATTATCATCTATTTTACTTCACTTTTTTGATACAATGAGGTTGCTATTATTATTATTATTATTATTATTATTATTATTATTATTATTATTATTATTATTATTATTATTATTATTATTATTATTATTATGTATCACTGACTTCTAGAGACACATGGTGAAAACTCCTGTATTATATGATATGTACCATGTCTGGTATTATAAACAGTGCCAGTAGGTTCATGTTTATCTGTTGCGGAGAGTCCTATTGTATTGGCAGTACTGCTACAGGGACGTCAATAATGTCAATAATGAGCATGACCTCAAGTGTCGGAATGCCTTCATTAGAAGGGGTGTCCGCAAACATTTGGACACCCATTGCCTTAGAATTTCGAATGGGAATAAAGGCCCTTTTCGATCAACACTGTTGAAAGTTCTTGACGGAGGGTGGATCTCATTTCCCTTCCAAAGCCTGATGTCCTTCTGCTACAGCAATTATCTGAACCCGTTCCAGCTCAGAGCTGAGAAAGAGAACAATGCACACACCACATGCACCGTACAATAGGTGTTCCATCAGCAGGTGTGTGTGTGTGCATGCATGTGCGTCCTCCTGTTCTACATCTCCCCGAACCATTTATGCAAAAGCAGAGTCGTGCATTAAAGCTGACATAAGCCCGCTCGGGGCCCGCCCGCCTTAGATTGATGACAGCGGTGTAAAGGTTGGGATTTGTTTGGCTCTCCAGCAGTCCACTCTCTGGCTGATTTCTATTAATGACCTTATTATGGAACTCGAACATTCAGACAAGCTGTTTACCTGCCCCGGGCCCACGCCACTGCTAGAACTGATTGCCCACATTCATCAATAAGAACCAGAATCCAATAATCCGATAGCGGCTCCTTCTCGCCACGCGCCACCGACCGCTCGGCAGTCTCCTCTCTTCTGAGTTTATGAGGATAAAAATGAGGCACTTAATCCAGAGCGGGGGACGCATCACGCCGAGGCAGACGGCCAGATCTCTCTGCATCATCACTGGATAGAGAGAGAGACAGAGAGTGAGAGAGAGAGAGAGAGAGAGAGAGAGAGAGAGAGAGAGAGAGAGAGAAACATCCCAAAAGCCCAGGCACATGTGGTCAGACTTTTTATAATGAAGCAGTCATGCTGGTTTCTTGTTCAGCAGGGCTTCGTCACAGTACCTTATCATGTGCATCGTTGGAGGTCAGTCCCTGCTGGACAGAATGGGGTAAAATGAACAAGCTGATTTTGCAGAGATTCACAGCTATTGTTAGCGGCGACTGCACTGGTTTGCCTAGAAATAAGAGGGACAAAGCTTATGAGCGGCAGGCAGTTTTCCTTCTTTGCTCCAACTTCTCTAGAGAAGTCGCTGGTTAGCAACTCACAGCTGGTCTTCTCATGTCTAACACTGTGTTTGCACCAATCAACAGCAACATGACCAATGGTCAGGACCGATCGGTATTATATGGGTGGTGGGTCATTCTCATCAGTAACACTTCTGACACAGCCGTGCTGCCGGAGGGTTTAAACACCGTGTCCACTCACTGTCCATCCTAGTTGCACCACCTTGTGGATGTAAAGTCAGAGACAGAAAGCTCATCTGTTTCTGGACAGTTTGCGCTCACAGGACACTTGTTGGCTGGATATTTCTGGTTCCAGCAGTGGCACCGAGGTGTTGAAACACTCCAGCAGCACTGCTGTGTCTGATCTTCTCACACCGTGGCAACACGACACTAAAACACCACCAACACGTAAGTGTCATGGCAGTGCTGGTGAAGCCGCCATGATGAATGACCCTTCCTCTGCATAATACCTGCTCTGTAAGAATAGAACTACACGGTGCTCCTGTATGGTCAGGAAAGCTGATTGAAGCTGCTTGAAAAAGTCATGTGACTTCGTGACCACAACACCAAAAGCCACCAATGAGCTGCTTGATCTTCAAACCTGGGTCTGGACTCTTCTGGTCTAATGGAATATGTTGTATTTTGGAGATTAGCCATATAGACATATATCTGTATATCTAACATATATAACAATGGAACTTATTATGTGATGGAATTCATTACTGAATACTTTTAAATGGTACTTTTACTAAACCTTCTCATGGAGCTGCAGAAATATTCTCACCATCATTCTTTCACTTAAAAGATACATGACGGGTGGTTCCAGTCGAAACGTCACAATGTGCAAAATGTCCCAGCTTTTGAAGTGCTCCTTGACTATTAATTGCAACTTGTCGTTTCTCCTCCGTCGTGACTCGCTGCCCGCTGAGACGAGTTATGACTCAATTCTGTCCAATTTAACCAGCAAATGAATCAGTTATTCTTTATTTCCCGACTTGTTATAATGGCCGAACTCTCTGTCCTGATCAAAGGATTCCTGCTGCTTTGCCATCATCCTTCTTTATATAGGCACAAGTCAACTTTGACAGGGCATTTTATTGGACCTTAACTTGCCCGGAGCTGTCCAGTGCTGAAACGGAGACCTTGCGGCCACTCGTCATAGCTCCTTCACGGCATACAATCAAAAAAAGCTGAATTTTGTGCGAGCTTTCAGGCTCGGGATTGGCAGTATGTATCCTCTAGTTCAACGAAAACTGGGATGTCCAGTGAACAGGAGACTGAAGATCCACATGAACAGTTTGCTCCAGACGAGCTCCAGAAATGAACATTTGGATGATTCCTCGTATTAAGTGAAGCTTGTGGCTTTCCGTATAATTATAGGCACTAATGACTAATCACTTGAGCACCACGGCAAACTTAATTCCTATTCCCCTGGCCTGACAGGAACACTTGGAGCTTTGCTAAAGCTTTAATGGCCAATTGTACAGAGCTAATTATTGTGTTCCCTTTTCTTGGGCTGAATTAAACATTCAGGCAAAGTATTGATTATTTTTCCACACGGTTTCGTCCAGGAAAAAGAAAAGAAATAACGTCATGTTATGTTACAAAGAACAAGCACAGCAGTTGGGTTTCAAAGGATAACTGTATGTCATGAAACACAATTTCATCATCATAAAAAAAAAAAAAAAGTAGGATCAAATTCCCGCAATCCAACGATCAGAGAGAGAAAATGGGCTGTGTTTTAATTACCAACTAATTCATCCTAAATGGCAGATAGTGAGCCCCATGAATTAAACAGCGAATGTCTCATCAGCGGAGGGGAGCTATACATCTTTTTATTTCCTCGGAATTAATGGCCCTACTTTTCCCAGCACACTAAAAAGACAAATGACTGTCAATCTGCCATGACCTAATTGGAGCCTCCTGTCTTAAGTTACACTCTGGGCAGAAGAGGTGGAGGCAGGACTGCAGTGCGGTCAGTGAGGATCACCGCTGGCCTGGAAAAGCTCTGGAAATGCAGCGGCTTCGTTACATTTTACCAGCTTTCGCAAAGACGAGGCCATAACTGTTCAAGAATAAGACAAAAGGGTATCAAGACAAGTCCATAAAGGGTTCTGCTCTGTCATAAACTAAAAATAATGGAGGAACGAAGATAAGAATTAGGTGTAGATTAGGTGAAGGTGTAGATTCAGGTGTAGGTTAAGGTGTAGGGTAAGGTTAGGTTAGGTGTAGGTTAAGGATATGTGTAAATTAAGATGGTGTGAATTAAGGTGTAGGCCAGGTTTAGGTTTAGGTGTACGTTAAATTAGGTTTGGTTGTAGGTTAAGTTTAGGTTTAGGTGTAAATAAGCTTGTAGCCAAAAATCGAGACCTCATCCAGGCGGATAATTATCTAGATGACCCTAAGCTCTTGTGTGATGGTGAAATAGCTCAAGAAGTTATTAGTTACATAGTTATTAATGATTGATTATAACTGCATGACCGTAACCTATGCTATGTATATCCCACTGAGCAAAGGCACGTCCAAAAGGTCACATCTTTGTAAACGTTCAGAGAACTCAGAAGAAATGTTTTTCCAACATTGTGTTAAAGCATCTTTTAATACGTCTATTACTGATGAATAACTTGCAAAGCACATCTACTGATGTCCAGGTGGTCCTAGTAAGACGTTTAGGTAATTGCTTGGATCCTGCATCCAGTTTGAAGTTTGAAATAAGGGGCTTCAGGGGGCAATGGCAGAGGAAAACCACTGCTGGTTCCATAAACAAAACGATTGGAGATTTGGTGAGTGTGAAGAACCTTAAAGGTCTAAAGAACCTTCACTTGATGTAAAGGGTCTTCTCTCTCACAAATCCCATGATTACACATGAGGTTCTTTATGGAACCCGCAGTGGTTTTCTTAGGTGTTGCTCAAGGAACCACGTGAAAAAGCTGTAAAATAATTCTGCAAAAATGAAAACTTTTCATCAAGTTCACATGAAAATCAGATGGAAATGTACCCTCTTCTACTTACGTTTGCTCAGACTGCTCGACTGGGTATCGCATTTGGAGCTACTGCCTGTAACTGCATTTGGGTTTAGTATGTGAGTCAGAGTTTAGAATCAGACTCACTCCAGTTGATTCAGGACCAATCAGGATGTCACAGTGGATCACATCAGCTCTGGACACCACTGATCCATGAAGTGCCTGTGAACAGCCACAGAACCGCCTTATTCCTAGTTAATACTTTTCTCGGCAGAAAATGCTGATTCTAGCTATTATGCAAAGTTTAATCTCATCTACAGAGCTTTAATGTCATCCCCACTTTTGTGCCTGTGGGGGCTGACTTCTGTGAGTTTTTACTGTGAATAACTCAAGGCCGTTTCTATGTGCTGATCCACTGCTATTTTTATACGATATTATCGTGTACAATATATACCAGCAGGGCCCGACTGGATGTGCAATATCAGGCCACATGCAAAGACAGGCGAATGTTTGGGCACTCTTGGAACCCTGATCTCCAAAAGGCATGAAGTTAAAGATGCTATAAGCAAGATTAGTGTGTTGTAATTGTTTATTTGATCCTTTCTTTACCATTTTTAAGTCAACAAAGTGGAAGCATGCAAGCATTTGGGCTCTAAGATCTCAGACCTTCATGAGCCTGGGCTTTTTCACAGTTATCATTGGGAAATCCACAGTGGTGCGAACTTCAAATCTTCATCAAAACTCAATCCTCAAATCTTGCCCCAACAATTCGGCTCTCTGAACATTAACCAAAAGGCAGGAGACGCTGTAAAAAGCTTTCATGCAGTTGTTTCCTCGGTTCATACTGTTTAAGAAAGTGGGTTTTCTAATTTCTATGTAAAGATGTTGTGCAGTACTTTCCAACTGTTAAGCACGAGGGTGGGCTGATCATGACTGGTGTTGTGTTGCAGACAGTTGCACCCGAAGCATTTCACTGGCAGAGGGAAGAGCAGATTTGGTGAATAACAGTGAATTCTGGAAGTAGACATCACACCACAGCAGAAGAACGATGCAGGACAACGATCCTCAACATATGAGAAGATTGGCTTTGGACATGGTGCCCATAGGCACATACACGTCTGCCGCAGAGCATCCTACTCATCCACACTTCTGTCTTCTGCAATTACGTCTGTAGAAGAGTCTGACCTGTGTGGGTTGTGACGGTGAAAAACCACGGGTCACTTTAACGAGCTGTTCCACCACTGGAGTCATCTTACACCAGTGCCTGGCTCTCTGTCTCCTCTCCTCACATTCCTGCCTCCCCTGTGGTTGCAGGGCATGACCACAGAGACACCTGAGAGACACCAGAGTGGCCATTAGCTGAAATGACACGAGTCTGAGGTGTGCAGGTTGGAAGTGCGTAGTGCCCTTTCTTTTCTAATTAAGCTTTTATAATCGTCCAAGCGTTATTTAAAGAAACGGAGGATCCGGTCAGGACGTCTTTGCGTTCAGGGAAGTGCTCGTCAAGTTGGTTCAGAACTTGTGTCGAATATATTTGTGCACTATGTGTGAAAGGAAACACATTTGGTGAGACTGAGCTGTGTTCTGGGTTTGTCTCCGAGACTTGTGAGGTTGCTTTTTCAGCACCTAAGTGTCACAGACTGTGCAGGAGCAGATGAGCTTCTGTCTCTGTCTTTACATCTACAAGGTGGAACAATTAGGTGGGAGTGCCTTGCAGAGTGCCGTGTCTGGTCCACTCATACCAGCGCAACACACACCAACACACCACCATCGTGCCAGTGTCAGTGCAGGGCTGGAAATGACCCACCACCCTCATAGTACCGGTTCTTTGTCTGTAACTAATATGTTAATGTGTTTAATTCCGTTGGGAATGAAGCCTAGAACATGGTATTTCATTGCCTGTCGGACTTTTTAATGCTGTAATAATGGAAGAGAAATGTCTTTTCTATTGACTTCTATTGAAAGATAATGTTTTTTTTTTATTTTCTCTTGTAAAGTTGCTATTTTTGAGACGAGTTTGACGAGATGTGATGTTTCAACTCTCGGAGTGACAGATGCTTCGTTATTATTGAACTATTTAGTGATTTTAACAATGATCTTTTATTACTATCACCCTTAAATTGAGGTCAGTCACCCAACGTTCAATCACTGTCAAACCTGCAGGATGTCACGACAGCGGCTGCTCTAAGCAAGTCCGGTCTTCTTTTCCAGAAAAGATTTAATATGACAGTAACAGTGAAGGCCGAATTCATCAGAAACTAAGTGATGCGTCTGTGCAGCTCAGGTCAGACAGCAGGAGGTGGGGGGGACGCAGACAGGCCCATTAGCGGAACATTAACTTCGTTACTAATGAAAGCAGTCAGTCGCCAAACAACATCAGAGCCAGGATAAGACATGTGTTCCTGTCTAGGACGAGGAAGAGATAGTGTTTACAAAGAGCTCACATTACGGTACACTAACCGGCAGGTCTTCACTGCAGTTTACTCCGTGCATGTGGTAACACGAGACTCCGGGCATAGTCTCGTTGACAAAACGAGGGTTTAGTGTACATTGAAAAAGAATGTTTACATTTAGAAACACCTACACTGTACTTCCACTCACAGGCCACTTTATTGGAAACACCTACACTGTACTTCCACTCACAGGCCACTTTATTGGAAACACCTACACTGTACTTCCACTCACAGGCCACTTTATTGGAAACACCTACCTTGTACTTCCACTCACTGGCCACTTTATTGGAAACACCTACCTTGTGCTTCCACTCACTGGCCACTTTATTGGAAACATCTACCGTGTGCTCCCAATCACTGGCCACCCTCAACCCTGTGGTCAGTAATCCAGTGCTCTAATCACTGAACCAACAGACGTTTCCTCAAGAAAGCGAAGCACCACGGCACTCCGATTGTTCATTTTGACCTCTGGTTCAAGCGGTGAGTACAGAATGCTACATCTACGTAACAGGTAAGGCAAGATGAGTTTGTAGTCATGGCATCGCATTACCCCGAAGCAGAGCTGAATGTCTGCCACCACAACTGCCCATTTAATGACCACAATTAAGGAAAATCCTTTCTAAGCAGCCTCAATGATTACACATCCACCCACCCTGACCCCAAGTCTGTCCATGCTCGAAAGGTTTAACCGAACCAAAAGAAAACGTAAGCAGAAATCAAGGGGAACGTCTGCGGATCTGGTATGAAATTGCAGGGTGATTCTGTAGTTGTTCTGTAATCACTATGCATTAGCAGCAGACACTATACGCCCAAGCCAAAGCAAAAGGCCACTCCGGGTCACCAGCTGCACTGATTGGAGTTATTCGACTGAGTAACTCTAAAAATTAAGTTAGCACTGAGTCCCATTTCTCCAAGTTTCCTGGTCTTCCCCTTTTCCTCCTTCAGTTCATCTCCCTGGTTCTTTAAGCTAAAGTTACAGAAAAACAAACACAATGCAACTACACTGTGTGAATCTGCTGGAACCTTCTCGTGTTGTTGATAAGATCCTAAGGCTCTGAATGCACCTTTCCAGAACCATTTGCTTGCTGACCGGGCATTAACAGTCCTCCAGGATACTATGTAGTCTGTGGAAAAGCAGGAACATTCCTTTGTTTCATAACCGCAAGGTCATGGGTTTAAATCCCAATGATACCAAGCTGTCCTGGCCCAGATGCAGCAAAACAAGCCCAAACCATGATACTACCACCACCGTGTTTTATAGATGGGTTAAGGTTTTTATGAATGCATAAAAATCCAAACATAAAACATCTCATTTAAACCAGAAATATCTATTGGTCTCATCCGTCCAAATATTATCGTTCCAGTAGGCTTCTGGGTTGATCATGTGACCGGTAGCAAACTGCCGAAGGCCAGCAATGTTCGTTTTGGAAAGCAGTAGCTGTCTCCTTACAACCCCTGTTCTCCTGGCTCAGATGCAGCAAACAGAAAGGCCTTCAGAAGCTTTGGAAGTTAACATGGGTTCCTTTGAAACCTCAAGGGCTTATATGCCTTGCTCTTGGCATGATCTTCAGTGGTGGAGCACTCCTGGAGAGTGTAATAATGGCCTCTTCCATCTGTACACAGTCTGTCTGACTGTGGATCGGTGGAGTCCAAACTCTTTTGAGGTGGTTTTGCAACCTTCTCCAGCCTGATAAGCATCAACAACTCTTCTTCTGAGCTCCTCAGAAATCTCCTCTGGTCATGCCATGATACACATCCTAAAACATGTTGGGAAGATCAGAATTTGATAGATCCCCGTTGAAATAAAGCAGGAGCCCACTCACACCTGATTGTCTCCTTATTGGATTTAATGGGATACCATATTGGATACTGTTCCTCAATAAATAAATGAATAAGTGTAATATTTTTTTCTCATTTGTGTGATGTAGAACAAAAATATGCGAGAGCCATTGCATATCTGTAGACATTTGCTGCTATAATATAATATAATATAATATAATATAATATAATATAATATAATATAATATAATATAATAACCAATAACCTTTAACTTCAAATTTAAAAAGACGTGCAATGGTTTATATAGGAACATTTCAGTGGTTTAACTGGTCTCATTTCTTTCAAACCAAATGGGAGTTGATCTGAGATCTGAGGACAGAAATGCCACGATTGTTCAAATGGACGCTCCTCCTAAATTTAATGACTTTTCAAAAATTAATTTCCGCGACTTTTCGATATCGCAGATATTAGACACTGGAAAAGGGGTCTATTGTGCGATAGCCCACTGCTAATTAAACAGCGAATACACTGAATACACCAAGACCATGCTTGAGTAGGAACCATTGAGGGGAACCAAAACTCAGAATGAGAAGCTCTCCAGACCCTGATGAAGAACCATTGAGAGGAACCAGTAGGCCTCTGTGTGGATCGTGCGGTTTATAAGGCAGTGCAATCAACCAAAACTCCAGGTGACACACAATTGACTCCTTTTATAAGACTGTGGAGGACCGACTGGGTCTGACTGGGCTTGTGGGTAAGAATCGCAGAATGTCTTTAATTATAGATCCCATTAAAGACCCTCTTAAATTAGGCATGTCTCCAGTATTAGACCAACCATTTCTGTTCTTTAAACTATGTTCACTTTGCACTAAAAGGTCTTAAGATATCCTTCTAAACATTTTAAACATCATGTAATATAATAACTTCTACAGCAGATACATATACGGTCATATGATATCTTGCAGTGTGTGGAGGCTGTCACTGTAGCCACATCCATTAGCAGTTAAATATGAAAACCGTGATTTGGAACGCTAAGCAGATTTAATTTACAAATTGGGCTTATTCGTCATGGACCGGCTTCTTCAGATTACATCAAGGGAAGTGCCGCTATCATTACAGACGGATGGCGTCGGCCTAAAGCAGATAGATGGGCATGAACGTATTGGTAGTGATCAGATGAGCACGTTTTGAATGGCTCCATCATGGTGCAGCAGTGCTCTACATGCCATCGTTCATGAGAGTGACAGTTACCAAGATTCCAAAAAAGGCCTTTTATACCTTTAATTGAAATCCACCGACGAGCCAAGTGGTCTAGATCACTGTAGATCCCAGAACCAGACCAAAACTGCCAAACATTGATGAGACACAGGAGCCGTTTCAGTGCAAGACTCGTCCCACCAAAGTGCATCACAGAGCACAATAGGAGGTTGTTCCGATCTGTGGCCATCAAAGTCATGAAACTGGTTCACTTGTGCAATTTGTTCAATTTTCTTATCTGTGCAATAGTTTTGGATGTTCATATTTAATTATTATCATAAATATTGGCTTTTTCCTAAGTATTTTAATAGGTTTTATTACTCTGTTATTTTTATTTATTATTTTTTATTTATTATTTATTATTTATTATTATTATTATTATTATTATTGTTGTTGTTGTTGTTGTTGTTGCTATTAATTATTATTATTATTATCATTATTATTATTATTATTGCTGTTATTAATTTTTATTATTATTATTATTATCATGTTTTTATATATACATATATATATATATATATATATATATATATATATATATATATATATAAAATTTTATTTTTTTATTTTAATATTCTAATAACTTGTGAAATGTCAAACAAAAAAAATTATCCAAATCCAATAATACATATAATAAATGAACAAAATGAACTTTTTCACAATAGTTTTATTTTAAGATGCACAACTTCCCAAAATGCCAAAGCGTGGGAGTATAAGGCGGCTACTTCTAATAAAGAGCTCCTTCATCGCTGTCATTTCCCGTGCAAGGTTTTGCAAAGATGTGACCGTGGTCCAATCATCTCCCTGCATTGATATCTGATCTGCAGTCTCCACCTTTATGTGTAAATACACACACTGGGATACAGCAGAACTTATTCTGTGGGAGTAAAGTGAAACAGATACAAAAGTGCGAAGGTGCATTCCTTATTGGTGAAACTGTCCTTTCAGGCCTTGCAGTTGTCCTTGATGTGTGGCTTAATGCCCAAACACTGGACTTCTTTGTTGCAATGAAGAGAGCTTAGATATCTCCAGGGTCCGGGAGGAATAACTCTGAGCCACTTTCCTTGGGCAATCGAATCTTATTTGCCTATCCTTGCCGCCAATTACTCCTACCTTTCTAAAGCTGCGCTTTTAAATTTCTCTCAATAATGACCCAGAGAATAATGCAATATTAATCAGAAGTAAACAAAAGAGAAGAGTTGCGTAATGATATTTCTCAGCAGTTTGAAGGGAACTTGACCTGTGAAACAAGTTCGTAAGTGACCTTTTTATTCGTTTATAGCACTTTTTAATATCTTTAGTGGGTTGCTGTACGAGTTAAACTACAACCGCCTTACGGCGTAACGCCTACAGTGGTTGCGAGGTTGGAGTCGGACGACGCTGGCTGTCTTTACAGCAGGATACAAATAAAAACACTAAGACAAGAAACCAAGTCATATAAATCTACATATCACTACAACAAAAGACCGATATGACTGGTCAAAAAAGACAAGTGGACTTATATACACAGTCACATTGGACAAGGCTGAAGGATGACGATGGTGAAGTTACGAATGGAACACAGCTGGGAATGGAGGAGACATGACATGCTGAAAAGCAGGAACAGTAAACAAAACAAAGACAGACCACCAGGACGAGACAGATACATGACAGTTGGCCCCTCTCCCGATGCGCAACTCCGGGGCGCATAAACCAATAGACGGGGCCAGAACAGAAGAGGAACCATGAACGAAACAGGACTAAACATGAACAGGAGACACGACAGGACTAGGCACAGGAACCAAGACACTGACAGGGACTGACACGTACACAGTGACAGGGACTGGAATGACAAAACCAAACACTGGAACGGGTACAAGAACAGACACAGGCACAAGAACAGGAACAGATACAGGTACAAAAACAGACACAAGTTTACATATGGGCTTGGGCCCAGAGCTAGCAAATGTCCCAAAAGTCTTTGGAGCCACTCTGGGCACAGTTCTGGCAGCGGGCGCCGCCTTCTGGACACTGGCGGCCGCGGGCGCCGCCTTCTGGACACTGGCGGCCGCGGGCGCCGCCTTCTGGGACACTGGCAGCATCGGAGCATCGACGTCGGCCCGTAGTCCGCCCTCGGAGCGTCGACGTCGGCCCGTAGCTCCGCCCTCGGAGCGTCGACGTCGGCCCGTAGCTCCGCCCTCGGAGCGTCGACGTCGGCCCGTAGCTCCGCCCTCGGAGCGTCGACGTCGGCCCGTAGCTCCGCCCTCGGAGCGTCGACGTCGGCCCGTAGCTCCGCCCTCCGGACCGCGATGGAAGCAGCCCCGGACGCCAAAACAGGCATTACGGGAGGAACCGCAGCGCGCGGCGTAGACGCAACTGGGGTAGGTGGCGCTGCTGAGGCTGCTGCGGCTGCCGATGTCTGAGGGGAACTGGGCTGGACAGTCCTGCGCACATAGCTCAGGAACTGCCACACATCCGACATGTCTTTCAGCCCAGAACCCCCATCAACAGCCCGCCAGCAGGCCTCGCCTCTCGCCTCACACGGCTCGAGGCTTGCAGCGCCAACCCTCAGCGCCCCCCCAAAATTTTCCCCACCTGGTGAGGAGCAGTCTTCCGGTGAGGGAGCGCCCCGAGCGCGCCGCCTATGGCGCCTCCTCCGGCTGCCGGTCCGCACAGTGTCCTGTTGCTCGTTCAGGCCACCAGAGAATGGATCCCGGCGGATAGCCAGTCGGGATCCAGCAAACTTACACAACCCAGCTACATCCATGCGGGTCGGTCTTTCTGTAATGGTCACAGACAGAGGTTGGAGTCGGACGTAGACGCTGGGTTGTCTTTATTAGCAGGATACAAATAAACACTAAGACAAGAAACCACGAAGTCATATAACCACATATCACTACAACAAAGACCGACAAGGACTAACAAAAGACAAGGGACTTATATACACAGTCACATTGGACAAGGCTGGGACATGATGACGATGGGGCAGGGTTACGAATGGAACACAGCTGGGAATGGGAGGAGACATGACATGCTGAAAAGCACATGGAACAGTAAACAAAACAAAGACAGACCACCAGGACGAGACAGATACATGACATACGAAAAGCCTTAAACGGAAAATGTTCCAGCAGTAGATCTCTTCTTAACAGGGTTACTCGTAAAGAAAGAGCTGAGAACTTTGTGGGGAAAACATTAAAACAACAATAACAACAACAAAAACCCGTACACAATGACTGCGGAGACCAGGAATAGCAGCCAAATTTCCCTAACAAGAGCTTCAAGGCTGAGAAAACAGGGCCGTGAAGTTGCATCATCGCATTGCAGAATTACAGCAGTCATACAAAGAAACACCGAGGTTTCATTCACATCTGTGCTTGTTAAAGGCGTGATATTCGCCACAAGATCCATTAAAGCGGAGTGATTTAGGAGGGACTCATTTACAGTGCTGATATAATGGGGTGTCTGGAAATAATTGCTTGACTCTGCACCCTGTAGCACCAGGTTTGACATCAGACGGTTCAATCCATGGAAAAAGACTACAAGGTCGAAGACACATTCCGCTTCCAAGTCATTCCAAGCCTGTTTTTCCTCAACTCAGTACAGTAGAGCTGTATTTATAGGATAACTGGCCTGAAAGCAGCTTTGAAACCTCAGGAAATCTTTGAGACAGTGATGAAAAAAAAACTGATTAGAACCAAGAGGAGGAACCTTATAAGGCAGCGTGGAAGACTGCTACTGAGAGGAACCAAGACTCTAAAGGAGGCAGCGTCTGAGACAGTCAGAATGAACCATTGACAGGAACCAAGACTCTAGAGGCGGAACCCTATAAGGGATGGATGAAGAAGCACAGCTTATGAGAACTGTGGTGCATTTAATGAACTGTCCTGCATTGACACCAGTTTTAGTGGAACCGAGGACATGTCACAGAATACATCATCAACAGAGGCTGCACAGTGTAAATAGAAGAAGGTTGCACGTAGACTCCCTGCGAGCATTTATGTTCCTCCCAAAAGTAAACATGAATAGAACTTGGATCAAGTTTTGGCCATAAGAAGACGTAGAAGACTACAGCGAGACAAATGGTATGTCATTGCTCCTGTACAACTAGGCAGGCCCTCAGAGGTCCGAGGTGAATGACCTACTAATCGAACGAGGTTCTGGAACAGCTTCATTAGAGAGATCCAAACCAAGAAGACAATCTGTCAATTAGTGAACAATAAATGACCAAATAAATGAAATAATGATTTCATAATTCACTTAAATGGATAGACGTTCCTAATACAAGCCCCAGTCCAAGCTACAGTATAGAGACTGAAATCTATTTTAGATGATTGACTTTCCAAAAATGTACTGTCCCCTGATCTTCATCAGTTTCTGTTCATTTTTCCTTTGGTATACCTCGAGAAAGACTTCAACCACTGGTCAACAGTTGGTGCTTCTGGCTGTTTCCACGAGAAAGGAGTGTTTGATTCAAATGTACTTTCATTTAATTGAATTTTTTCATAGATTCCATGAAGATCCACTATCGCAAGTTTTCTTGTGCTCAGAGTCCTAATCCCTACTCTCCTCCCACAATCCCATTCTCTGAGCAAGCAGATTAAATCATCTTTAGCCCAGTTATTACCTTTGGCAGGTCCCTCTGCTGCTTGTCTGTGGTTGTGTTGTATATAACGGTTCATATCATGTAAACGATCATTCATGATGTTTCCATTGTATTTCTAGTCACTTGTTCAGTGAACATGTCTCTGAAATGGACTTTCGCTTTATGTTCTAGGGGTTGGTACAGTACCCATACTGGTTCTTACAGTCCTCATGTTCCATATGAAAAATGAGAACTGGTTTCATGCCAGCTTTTCTCCAGACCCTGTGAGGTACCCTCGTCTGATAATTCTAGGAAACGTACAAGTTTCACATTTGATTGAAGAGCACAAATTTAGCCAGATTTGCAATCAGGACGTGGCACCAAGCTGTTGCAGAACCAAAGCTGCCAAGGAAATCACAATCCCCCTTCAGCTGTGAATGCTTTATGCGAGATCATTTCATCGCTCCGCTCCCCTGCTAAGCTATCAGTTAGGAAGGCTTTTTGACTTCTGTCGCCGCCTTCTGGAGCCCATTCTGCTCTGGCACGGCACATTCTCCTCCACAAACTGCTCGCCGTCTCCTAGGATCCTCAGGAAGAAGCAGATGCTTCTCTATTTCTGTTTACATCCATCCAGCGCTGACTGGCCAGTCCGTTTCTGGCCTTGTGCAACATGGAATAGTGGGCAGTGGCAGTAAACGGAGTGACATGTTGTTCTGACGGTTGTAACAAATATATTCACCATAAATGTACGGCTCAAATCCAGAAACAAAGGGTGAAATATTTATGATTCAGAGATGATGGATATGAGATAAAGGTGAACTCGTGAATGAACTCTTCCCTAATGTTACCTAAAGCACTTTTCTTCATGCATTCCACCAAATGAATTTCAAAAACTACAATGTTTTCAATGAAAACTATTAAAAACATCCCATTAATGCTAATGTTAATGTTACGATGTGATAATTGCATTATATGGCCAAATGTTTGTGGACACTTTCTAATTAATGCATTCAGCCACTTTAAGTCGTACCCAAAGTCAACTGAGGTGCACCTATTTGCCCTTTGTGTTGGACGTATTTAACCCATCTGTGCAGTAAACACAGTGAGCAGACACACCGTAAGTGAAAAAGTGAGCAAATGCACCCAGATTCAGCGGTGAGCTTCTAGTTTGGCAGTTTTGGGGTTGAAGCCTGTTGGTTCAGAGATTCAAACCGGCCTAAATTTGAGGCCTTACTTGACTCATTAAGGCTTGTTAAGCAGGCCATGAATCATCATTAGGATCTCTCAGCTGATAACTGTTCTTTAGTCTAATAAAATCGCCTCCAATCTTGTTCACGTTCAACAACGGGCTCCTCTAAGCACCCGTGTGACGACCTAAAAACGAGATCAGCTGATGAAGGGTGCTTTCAGACCTGCCTTGTTTGGCTCAGACTTTTGAACCTTTCAGCAAAAGGTGAAAAGTGCTGCAGACCACGGTCCTGGCCAAAGGACCAGATGTTGGTCTGATCTAAAGAGGTGGTCTCGGTCTGGATCTACTGAAACATGGTCTGGTTCATTTGCAGTGTGAAAGCATTTTAATTTTTTTTGGATGGTTCAGATTTTCGGACCAATTGCAGGAAGCTGAGGGTCAATAGATGATACAGGAGGTTCTATTGGGATTACACCTGCCAGTGCCTGTGGGTTTAGCCATGCAGCGTTGCTGGTGCACTATGTTACTGTGCAGCATTGCTTTCACAAATAGGAACTCTGTGGAGTGTAATCAGTGTAATTGGTTCCCCTGTTTTGTATTAATATAAGTAATTAAATATAAAGTATGTGATTGTTATATCATTAATATGTCCATGTTAGGACAATGATTTTGCTGCAGAACCTTAATATGTCATTTGGCCAGGGGTGCCCAAACTTTTGTGTATCTATATACAGTGTGAGACAGTTATGACTAATAATGAAGACACATGGGTGTTGAGTCACAAGCTCCTCACACTTCATTGAAATTCCCCTGCTGTCTGCTCGAGTGTTTCATGTACTGCATGCAGATGCACCTTCGATTCGTCACATCTTCTGCAATACCAGGCAGCATTAAACACATGCAGTGCCACATGGCAAATCCCCTTAACCTTTCGGGAATTTGCACTCTGAACATTCTCCGCACTAAGCAGAAGTTGCTTGAAGCTTTCTCTTCCTCCCAAATTTCTTCTTCTTCTCCTGCTTCTTCTCCACTTTTCTCCTCCACCAATTACTCCAAGTGGTGACGGTGACTGATTTCCAGGCTCCAGCTGTGACACCGAGCTCTGCCCACGCTAACGCTCCTCATTGAGCTCTGCCGCGTGAGTTAGCAGGTCTAGGCGGGCCAGATAAGATGGTGCTGGGAGGAGAGGAAAGCTGGATGCTTTTGTGGGTGCTGTCTACTGCACTGGGCCTCAGGAGCAGAGGAAATGAGAGAGAATGGGAGGGTGGAGGAGAGGTTGAGTGCAAGAAACCCTGCTGAGAAATCCAGCTCAAGGCCAGTTTTTGCTGGTGGCTGGTTTTGTGTTGTCTAAGCTGATGGTTAAGATCAAAAAAGCTGGTCAACCAAATGCAAACATACTCTGTACTGGTAAAGTAGCTAAACTGACCAGAATTGACCAGAATAGTGTATATTGAAAACAATTTTGGTCATGCAAGCCTGGTCATGCAGGTCGACTAGCTTGGTCAGGGGTGCACAACTCCATCCCTGGTGGGCCGGTCTTTTTGTGTCCTGTGATGACACCTATTAGGGGACTGCTGAAGGTGATTAAAGCCTGGTCAAGTTGGTTAATGTCATTCATCTAGTTTGAGTTGCATGGTTTATGGTCTACAAGCATGTCCAAACTGATCAAGCTAGACAAGTATGACCAAGCTTGACCAAGCTGGTTGACTAGCAGCACAAGCAGGTCTAGAATCATCAAGCTCAGTCCTGGAGGGCTGCTCTCCAGCAAAGTTTGGTAGTTGCTCTACTCAAACCCACATACTGTGTTTGGTAATTAATGGATGAGTTGTATCAGGTGGGTTTGAGAAGAGCAGCTACCAAACTGCCAGCAGGCAGAGACAAAAGTTGTGCACTCCTGAGCTTGGAACTAAATATACCCTGTAGTGATCAACATCTACACTGGTCATCCAGCTTAATGTAATGAACCATGTTGACCACCCTGAGCTGGTAAGCTTACTTTTTTCAGCTGGGAATACAGGTAAAGTCCCCTAATGGATGTCACCAAACAACACAAAACTATGAAAATCTCCAAAAGAGCATGAGAACCTCTGAGAAGAACAGAGATTTGGAGTATTTGAGTAGGAGATTCCACTAATATCAAATATCCGTTTTTTGGAGAATAATCAAATATATATTTCTGTTCGTTCTAGAGACCCCTATCCCCAGCACTGTAAAGAAATGGGAGTTGGTATATTTCTCTATACTTAGCAGAAGTTCTCGATGAAAGAGGGCGTATGGAGTTCTGAAACAAGTAGGACATATTTGCAAGGAAGATTATACAGAGGAAAGATCTGTGAGATAAGCCAGTGACTGGTAGTGAAAGTGTGTCTGAAAGCTCTTTGAAACCCTGATGAACTGCTGGTTGCTGAGAACCTTTAAACATGGTAAGGAAAGAGCCCTATTTAAGGTCAGTATTGAGAACAGGGTCAACAGGAGTTTACCTTCTAAGGTTGTGTGCGGCATTTTCTTGTTATCAACCCGGGATTTGTCTGTAGTTTATCTGATCCGGCATGAAAGGCAGTGATCAAACGACCAACGTCAGGATGTTCCTGGGGGCCTGTGAACACATGCATTCTTTGATCACTCAGATTTCCGCCTTTAAAAGGAGACGCTCATCAAGACCTGCAGCAAAGTGGGGGGGGGTGCACCAGAGGGATGCAGCGAGGTTGCAGAGATCACGAGAGGGGGCGGAAAGGTGGACGCACGGGATGAAAAGGAAAAAGAGGGATGAAAGTCAGGCAGACTTGAGGAGAGCTAATTATAGATGGGGCTAGTAGAAGCTAAAACCAAGGAGACAAGAGTAAAGAGACAGACGAGAAAGGTCAAGAGCGTATCCGCTGACCTCTGGCTCTCTGTTTACGTCCCCTGTTAAGGGTTCATTGGACAGATATTTGCTGTTCACCGTATCTCCGACGGCAGCAGGAAAGCAGGCAGGTTAAAGCTGTTTGCCGACAGCAAGAGTGTAAATAAATAATAGAAAAGACACTCTATCACTGAGTCTCTTTGTTCACCTCGGCGCCGGCTAAAACGGCTCCCGAGATTCAGGGGCTGTAGCCTCTGCTGGATCACCTGGCAAACGGATGAAAGAGAATTCCTAAAAACAGCAATAGAGCACAATACAGGCAATTTATATATAAATACACAGTTAAGAGAGAGAGAGAGAGAGAGAGAGAGAGAGAGAGAGAGAGAGAAGGAAGGAAGCATGGGATTTCAATGCTGTTGGTCCTGCAGATTTTGCAGTATGGGTGGTGTTTTCATAGCACATCCCATAGCATCCCACATTATGGCCACATCTGTCATCTCCACCAAGAAGTAAGTGGGATTCGTCACTGCCAGTTGTCATAATTACACGGTCTGGCATGGTACCATTGCAATCCTTGGCAATGTTGACGTGGTGTTAAGTGCAGGCGTTGTCTGTGTGAATGTAGTCCTACGTCAGACAGCCTTCAGCTAGTGGTGCTGGCACTAACAGAATGAGTCACGAAGGACGTCACCGCTCATTGAATTGTCTGCAATCATGGCTATTGGGTCATTCGGCGTGCACATGAAGCCGGCCCACACCATGGGGCAAGAGACAGAAGGCAATGGAGGGAAGATTGGAGTGGAGGTGGGTATGATATTGTTTCACATGAAGGTGGAGTGGGAGTGAAAATTGCACCACTGGGTACCGGAACTGGCATTGGTACAAATGTGAAAGGTACCCAACCCTACATACAATCATATCAATATGGACCACAATCTCAAGGAATCTCAAGGAATGTTTCCAAGCATGACAAGCTGATGTTCTGAGCGCAGGGAGGCTCTACAACGTATTAACATAATGTTCCCAATAAAGTGACTATTGGTTTTATAAACAACTCCAAATGTTTCCAGCTGCGAGATCCTTTACAAAGGATCTCGCAGATTCTTATTCCCGTTCCCGAAATACGTCCGCTCGAGAGGGTCATGTTTCATCTTCTACTCAAGCAATCTGTCATCACCTCTGGGCTCATTTAGCTCGAGGCCCATGAACCCAAATCAGCCTTTTACACATTCCCCCCTCCCTCTCATTCTTGAGCCGCATGAAAAATTGCTAGCCCATCTCCTTTTGAAAAGTAATTGCCCACACTCGGCGGAGGAGGCTATTGCTTCTGATTGACTATCGTTCCACTTAAGTGGTCACTCTGCAGTCCACCAACCTGTTCTCTGATTATGACGTGATGAAAGGTTGAAATAAAGGAAATGAAACCATTCTGAGGAGTGCTAAATATACAGCTCTCAGCCTCTGGAGAAGGTTTCTTAACTCACTGATAATTCAGGTAAAAGAGGCCAGTGAGTGGAAGCAGAAGGTAGGTGTTTCTAATAAAGTGGCCAGTGAGTGGAAGCAGAAGGTAGGTGTTTCAAACAAAGTGGCCATTGGAAATATAGGGTAAGTGTTTGTAATAAAGTGGCCAGGGTGTGGAAGCAGAAGGTAGGTGTTTCTAACAAAGTTGCCATTGGAAGTATAGGGTAGGTGTTTCTGTTAAAGTGGCCAAGGTAGGTGTTTTTAATAAGGTCCAAGGTTTCATAGGCTTGACATGAGGCCCTGCTGGACACTCAAGAGGTGGCATCTTCTCATCTCCTCTCGTGCCTATAGTGAGGAAGAGGTCAACCTAAAGACCTGAAGAGCTGAAGGTCTGGAAGCTGCGAGTTTGATTCAGCTTGTGGCTTTGAGACGCTCAGACCCTTAGTGTAGGACATTCCGCTTTTCGGAGAGCGGAGAGTATACCGAATGCATTTCTTGAACCTTCTAATGAAATAAATACCATGGATTTGTCGCCCATTGCAAGGCATTAATATTAAAGTCGTGTAACGTATGCGATTGAGCGTCTACAGCCAAAGTCATTTTAATGCAGCACATGCTGGTTTCAGCATGCAATTTCACAACGATCGCTGTTTATGTTACTGTTTACAAATCCGTGGAGATTTTTATGGTGTGTCAGACCGAGCCAAGCTCCAACTTGAAGGTGAAAAAAGTTTTAAAAGAAAGCCAAGAAGACGGAATGCGTCCTCATTCCGAGAGGCTATTGCAATTCACTTCTTGCAAATTGTCCATTATGTCCGTGTTCAAAGTCATTGCTGAGCGACACTGGGGGGTAAGGCAAGGCAAAGAGCATGAAGCTGATTGTTGTGCTGTGAAATGGAGATTACCTTCAGAGAGTACACCAGACATCAATCATTTACGTCCATAGCCGGATGACTAATGTCTCGTTTGCAGAAAATAAGCCGGTTTCGGTGGTGGAATGTGTTACGGAATAAACAAGCTTTTAATGAACTTGCATTCCTCGGGGGCGGAATCGCCGTTCCTGTGATCCTCGGAGAAAACAGACATTGAACCCCAACATGTGAAAGGACGCGGTAAGCAAAGCTATAAATCAGAGGTGTTAAAACCGCAATTCAAATATAAGCGTTTTAGAGGAGCTTTATCACAGTTGCAAATATTAAGCTACAGATTGGAAACTTGCTCATCAGTAGCCAAAGAAGTTCAAACACTGGTGAGACTCATCTTTGTAAAATGTAGATTCCGACACGTTCCTGAACCGCACCAGGCTGTGAGATGCTAGCGGGCAGCACACTCTAATTACTGGTTGGGTGGCTGTAAATATCGCTGTCCTATCAGGCTGCAAAATACGATTTACTTATGTGCCCTTCAGGCCTGCCAAGCAAAGCGAAATAATGCGAGTAGAGAAGGCCAGCCAAACCACACGCCCAGCAATAACACAGCGAAGGAGATACGATGTATCTCGTATCTCGTATCACGTATCGATGACTTCTTTTCTGCTGCGGTTCTGAGAACGGAGGATCACGAATCGGGTGGCTTTTCCACACAGACACGGTTCAGGCTGCTTACAAACTGAGCTGGAGCTATACCGTGGATGGAAAATGTGGTTTTGGACGTGCTATCTACACTCCACCCCGACCACACAATCTACAGGAACTGTGTGAGGATATTCATGCTGTCTGGGATGGATAATCACAGCATTAGGAACATCTCCCCCAAGGACATGTCCCCCAAGGGTTCCCCAAAATCCTTGTTTAATATACTGTATTGCGGATATTGTGGATGTGGATGGATGGTTAAATTCACCCTGGTCATCAATACCTGACCTTCACAAACTGGGAAAAAAAAACTCCCTCTCCAAGGGCTTATATATCTACAGCAGTTATCTGCAGTGAGGTCCCATCAAGACCTGCCAGAAGTATTGATCACGGTGGGGCTAATAGACATCAGGATAGAGACTGGAGATGCTGAAGAGACTACAGTGTAATGGGATCAAAAGCTTGGAGTTCATTCCGCTCCTTGACAGCATCAAGTCAGTGGCCCCAACAGCTGCGGTCACAGCTAAGGGACCATTACACATCTTCTCCCGATGTCGAGCACATTTTAAGTATGTTATATTAAGACGAGGAAACGGGCCCCTGGAGTCATGTCCAAAATAACTTTGGTTCTGCGTTCCATGCGCAGATGGTATCTTTTGATGAGGCCCGTGACCAGCTTCTCTTCCCAGTGGCTTAATCACACTTGAAATGAACGTGTCAGTCGTTTATTGGAAAGTCAGGAGAGGGTGGAAGGAGGGTCATGACCCTGTGCGGAAGGTAGGACAGATGGTTGCCGTTCATAACCTGTTATTGTACCTTGTTCTTTGTCCTCTCCTCAGGTCCAGTGGTCAAGTAGGATTGTAAGATCTGCCTGAAACACCTGATTTGTCCTGGTAGGTAAATGATTAACAGAGGCATTTTAGGTGCATCAGGGAGATTTGCTGTCGATCACTGGTTTCTACTCTCTGTAAGTGAAAATGGAGGCTTTAGTAAACCCTGTCCGACTTTCCCACCAGTAGGACCAAATCCACATTGTGTCAATAAGATTTTATAAGACTATAAGGTTCTATTTGCATTCTGAGCAGTTTTGAGATATTGAGCCTTAAAATCAGTGTGACTGTGATGACAGAACCTTTCTGTTTTCTAGATCCTAGATTCTAGAGCCTAAAATCACCTCAGATAATGTTAAGAACCAATAGAATACGAATGTGTGAATGAATCAGTGTGGATGCAAACGTCATTTAGAAACTTGTAATTGAAAAGGGGTGATTTAGAATCTATAATAACAGATATTTCATTTATTTTGCCAAAATAATCACTTTAATTTAAACTTGAAATTAATTATGTAGTAAATTATTATTTGGTGATGCTACGTGAAAATGCACACACAGAGATAATACTACTGTTAAAGCTCATTCCTGATCACAATTTTATTTTTTTTTTCATTTTTAAATTCTATATGAATTGCATATAAAGTCACATTTCAAACTTTCCTGGTTTTACTGTTGATCGGTGTCACTTATATCCACAATCTTAAAATATTACAAAATTCTAATTTGAACATTAATCACATTATTATTATTAATCACACTTTCAAATTTAAAGCAAAAAAAGCTTAAAATATATCACTTTAAATGTCATGATTAGAAAAAATGTTACAGATCAGTGTTTGAAGTAAGTGATCAAATACCTTTTTCACAATATTCTCCAGGATCTATTGTAGCTACATTAGCAAGTCTTTTAGTAAAACTATTGTTTGTTTATCTCCTTTAATTATGAACATGAACATTTACTGAATGACACACAGTATTTTATCAGCTAACATTGTGCTGAATCAGGCACATATCCAGTACCTGATGGGTTTTTGTTGTTGTTGTTTGTTTGTTTGTTTGTTTGTATGTTTGTTTTTGTTTGTTTTTGTCTTGTTTTTAAAAAAATAGACACATGGTTAACATAACATAAATAAACCTTCACCTTCCAATGCTAACATATGGAGACTTGACTTCTGAAAGAGGGGTCAGTGGTGGGCAGCATCGTTTCTTGTCCACTCAAAGGAAGACGCAATCCATCTCTCGCATGCAGCACCATCGCAGCTGCATTAGCCTTCACTTGTTCCATCCATAAAGGACTAAAGTCTGTGGGTGACCTAAGCTGTCGATGACATGACTAGCAAAGCCCTGGCAAATGAGCCCACAGGGATCCTATTATTACACACACACACACACACACACACACACACACACACACACACACACACACACACCGTGGTGTCAGAGCCGTCCCAAAACTGGCTCGTATTCTGTAGTGGAGACAGAAAACCAGCTTATATGTTGGTCAGACTGGGATATAAAACACCGCCTCTGTGAATTCCTGGGGGATCATGTGATTCTCTTTTATTTAAATATATGTTTCTACTAAAGATAACTTCAAAGGGTAAAATCAAGGGAACTGGGGAATCCCTGTTATAAAATCACTCTTTCTGCTCGACTATATTTCTGTAATCTGCAAAGAGAACCAGAAGTCAAAATTCCTCCTCATCGTCTGGACAGAGAGCAAATGAAACTACCAAGTAATGCTGTTTCTGTCCTCCATGACCTCCAATTAGTGGAAGCTCAATAAAGTTAGATAAGCACTTTGGAGTCGCCTCATTAAAATGGGTGCATGGGTGTGCAAGCATGATGTGTGTGTGTGTGTGTGTGTGTGTGTGTGTGTGTGTGTGTGTGTGTGTGTGTGTGTGTGTGTGTGAGAGAGAGAGAGAGAGATAGAGAGAGAGAGAGAGAGAGAGAGAGAGAGAGAGATTTTTAAGGAGGCCTATTTCTGCCAGGGACTCTGCAGCTACGGGCAGAATATAATAAATGTATTTAAAAAGTCAAAATAATTACTACATTAATTAAAAAAAGTGAATCAAAAAATCTTTTTTTCAATTTATTTTTATTCTGACGGACTAAAATATGAATAAGCCAAAATAAACACATTACATTTTAAGAGTAAGTGATGAAATAGTAATATTTATAGTAATAGAAAATAGTAATCATGTTGACAAACAACATTCAGAGCAAATCAAATTGTCACGTCACGTCACATCACAGCTGTAAGGCTGATTGATAAACACAGATAATAACACAGATGTATAAAAAACACAGGAGACGAAAATGAAACAGATAGACACACATATACAGTTTATAATACAGACATATTAGAGAATAGACACACATTAACTTACACTATACACATATTAATGCACTGAAACACTGGAAAACATTATATCTCTGTAGAATTACTGAATAAATAAGCAAGAATTTTGTAAATAATTAAAATAATTAAAAGAAATGTAAAGTTTATGCAAAGAAATTCTACTACTAGTTTATAGACTTATATTATTAAATTTAAACTTATATTAATAAATTAGTGTATGTAAATTAAAAATGGCTTTTATTTTAATAATGAGCGATTTCTGTATATAATACAAAACTTAAAATACAATTAATTCTCATTAAAACAGAAAATACATTATTTCTTGATAAAAGACAGACTTTTAAAAAACGAATTAATGAAATAAGGAATTAAAATCTAAGAAAAGAATTGTAATTGTTTGGGAAAAACCTAATGATTTAAACAAAATAACTCCTTATAAGTCGTTATTGTTTCCAGAAAAGACTGTAATTGTGAGAAATTGGTTTTTCCATATCTTTTGAGAAAATATGAGAGTCATTATTGAGAACTAAGGGAAGAAAATATTATTTCTTTCTGCCAGAAATGAATTTCCATAATGGGGTGAGTTCTGTGTGCTCTGCACTACCGTACCATTATATGCTGTATGAAAACATGCCGTATGAATATACCGTTTTGCCTGCACAGAATGTCTCCTTCATAGGAACTCCATAGGCGACCCACACAGTCAGCTAAGTGCTGATCTCCATGAATCTAACAAATTGTAATCAATTGTTGGATTTCTTGTCAACCTGTTGTATTTGTTCTGCCATCATTAGACACATTAAAGCTAATGCCTGACCATGGATTTCTAATTTCTCTCATAAATTACTTCATTGCCTCCGTTTGGCTAATTATCCCGCTGTTATAGCCAGGCAAACAAGTTTCCCGCTGTGCCTGTCTATGGGTCGAGGTGTAATATAGAAGGACAAAACGCCAACGCTTGTTAAGCCTTACTGGTTTTAAGGAATTGCACTGCACTGCTGGCTGGGAACCATAAAACCTGCAAGCATGGAGACAAAACCACTGTTTATAGGTATGCAGTTTATTAGGAGTCCAAGAACTGAAGGTGCTGTTGTTTCTGTTTGTTTGTTTTGTTTTTTTGCTCTTTGGCTACTTTTTCTCCAATAAAACTTACGCTGACAAGTTTAGTCATTTATGCCATAACATTAGGAACGTTAGCCCATCATATCCCTTTAGGAACTGAAGAAGCAGGAACTTCTAAACATGTGTTGCCTGATCGGCTGAATCAAAGTCCTCCATTAAGACTCTGCTTTGTCAACTGTTGCTCTGGAAATTTTATTTGTGACAAATATAGTCAAAAATAATACAAGGAAATGTCCGATCACATGATAACATTATGATTGAAGGACAGTATGATTGAAAAGTCCGGTTAACAAAAGGATGAATTATCTATGTACAGAATAGAAAACATATAATGGTTTCCATTTCCCATCATCTTCTTTTGCAGTGGTTTCATGAAAGAGAAACTGGGACTGCTTTGGACTGGAGATGTATCTTCTTTAGTGATGAATCCAGGTTGTGTTTGGGATCAGGTATGGAGTTCGGGTATGGGACCTGATGGTGAGTGCTCCAATCCTACCTTTGCTCTGGAGTTACACACTCCCCAAACTGCTGGTGTGATGATGTGAGGAGCCATCACATACAACAGTCGCTCACCCCTAATAGTGATACAAGGGACACTAACAGCTCAGCAGTATATGCAGGTCATGCATTGCCTCTCGAGATAGGACCTCCAGCTGGTATTTTTCAGCAGGATAATGATCCCTCGGAGCAGATTTTTCACCAGTTAAGCATTTATGCCAGCTTGGGATGCCAGCTTTGGCGTCCTATGACTATGCAGGATCTACATGTCCAGCTGCAACATCTGGGGGCAGAACCTTTTGCCTGCACACCTCCATGTATCATGTCTCAACTCACTTCACAGTCTACTATATGTGGACTTATTTTGCCTAAAATAAGACTGTTTGAACCACGTTGCCTTATATTACGAGAGGAAGGCATAACCATTGCCTGTTTCAGCAGCATTAACATCACATGAATATGATCTAATTTCATTCTGGAGGCACCCTTGTTCTACAACCCTCTGAAGCTCCCCAGCTTATCTGGTATGCAGAGGCTGTCTGGCCCAACTTTTAACTCCGACAATCTTCCAGACTCCAGAGATCAAATCTCTCCAGCACCCTCTTTTGTAGCCGCATCCATATTCATGACAAGCCTAAATTGGATCAGGCCGTGCTGTTATGACCAGCATGTCCAGGGCTGCGGGTCATGAACAGCGGATAACGTCAACAGCAGAAGTTTTGGCTGGTGCGCACCCATTAAATCCTAATTTCTGCTGAGGCCATTAACACCACACAACAAAGACCACAGCTGCTCATGACAGGGTATGGCTGTGTCCAAGGGGGCGGCATCTGTCTGATCAGCGGTGGAGAGAAAACTGCTCAAAACATTACATTCAGAGCCTCAAAGACCGGTGAAGTAGCTGTTGTGTGCAGGTTATGTGAGACAGTTAAGATGGACAGCTTAGAGACTCTTTAGAAAGATCTCCTGCTTTGATTGCCAAATGCAGAGTCTTGTGAAAGGTTTCAAAGTGATTAGTGTAGCATTTCCAGAGGTGAGCTGAGCGGTGAAGGTTTGATGCTTCTGATGTTGGATAGACTTCAGACGTGCCGAAGCTGATTACGCAAAGTGCAGTTTCCTCCTCCCAGCTGCCTTAACCTTTAGAAGCCTAGACTCGTTTTGCAGGATGTTTTCGTAGATTTGACCTTGTTTTATTCACAAAAAAAAAACAGATGTATTTATAAGAGACAGTCCCACATGACAGATATTGTTTTAAGGAGGTCCTAGGTTACTCAAATTTGTCTTCATTGGAGATGCATAAACTTAAACCATGCTTTGATCAAACATTTACGCGCGCCTACAATTGTTTTGTATTTTCTTGCTTATAAGGACAAAAAAAACACTTTCCATCTTTGGACACTGTGAGCAAAGAGAGAGAGCAAAGATCCCCTCCCTTTTCATTTTCATTCATAACCCTAAGATTGACCAATTGATTAATCTAACCCTGAATGAAAACATCTGTTCCAAATGTACCTCACAGAATGTCCCTCGCACAATAAAGATGCATTGCTAATGTCAGATGACACGTTATAAATTGTGCTGCCTCTACTGTCCCAGACACCATGTCAACAATACATCCACTAATGCCTTCACATCATATACTTGCAAATGATTTTTTTGGCTCGTACGAAGAACGTCTGTGAAGAACTCTCTGTGTCAGGGGCCTGCCCGCAGTTGTGTTGTCTCACACTGATTTCATTTCTATTCATTTCTATTCATGCTTGTATAGTCTTTACGGTAGAAAAGTCTAGCATGACGGAATTTTTGGCATTTTATCTTGTCGCTTGAATTGTCTAGCTTGTAACTTGACCAATCAGAGGACAGATTGGTCTACAGCTAGATGGAATACCAAAACTGATGAAAACCATATTATGAAACCACATTATATTAACCATCTCTACAATTTTGTACCCAAATCCAATATTTTGTCTCCATGAGAACTTCTACATTGTCCTCAAAACTCCAATTCAATGATAACTCCAGGTAGTTTTGGTTCATCTGTTCGTACACCCGAACGTATGTAATTGTGCTTGTGCCCTTCATTGTCTTCTACAGGGAAGGAGGAGGAGGTGTGTTTCAGTACCAACAGGTTCTTTTGGCAGTGACAGGAGACCAGCTTCTTGCAAGGAATATGGTCAAGGCTGAGGACAGAAACTCTGGCTTGCAGTCTCCTCGAATCTGCCGCTGTCCCAAAGCGGCAGGCCCTAGAGAAGAGGAATCATGGTTGGAATAATCACTTCAATCCTTCAGGCCAGAGGAACCTCAATCCCATTAGTATTCCACACCTGCTTTGGCTTATCTCCAGCACTCTCCTGCACAGGACGCTGTTGATAACTGCTGTCTTGATGGCTGGGGATAGAAAAAAATCTGGAGTTCAGGCAAAGGGAACTGAACAAAAACTAATGACCAACTGCAAACGCTGACCATAAATTACAATCAATCAAATAAAGACCTTAATGACTTACTTGGTGAACATTGCTGATTAACCTTTTCATGCAAATCTTGAGTATCCTTAACTCAGGGGTATGTAAGACTAAGTACTGGGCTGCCGGCACTGGAAGGGTTTTGTTTTATCCACGTGCAACAGGTACTTACTGGGACCATTGTGAAAGTTCCTTTACACCACTTCAATTTGCATGATATTGTAGAAATTCTTTGTTCTCTTTTCCTAATAATAGAAAAATCAGTGCCAGTGGTCTTCAATCTGTGGTCTATCAGATTTTAACACTTATAACTGATCTTTAAATCATTCCTCCACATGAACTCTCTTTCACTTTTCTTCTAAACGTATCTTAATCCAACCAGCCGTAACAATAAATCCACCTACAGATGAAATGAGTAACACTGATGATCTCCTCATAGGTCAAGGATGGAGATCTACGTTAGACAACAAGTGAACAGTTAGCACTTGAATTTGAACCATTGAAGCAGGAAAAATGGACCAGAGACCCTTTGACAAGAACCAAACTGTGATGTTCTAGACCAGCGTTTCTCAAACCTGGTCATGGAGGCATCCCTACCCTACATATTGTAGAGCTTTCCCTGCTCCCACCACACCTGATTCAAGTAATCAGCTCATTAACAAGCTCTTCAGAATTGCATGGGGTGTGTTGAAGCTAAAATGTGCAGGGCAGGGGTGCCTCCAGGACATATTTAGAACATCAGTAAAAAAAAAAATAATGTAGGGTGTTTCCAGTATGGTGGTCAGTACCTTCCAAAAGTGGTCCAAGAAAGGACAACCAGTGACCTTGTGACAGGGTCATTGCTGTCCAGTTCTCCTTGATGCACCTCACAACTTGCCGGACCTAAAGTGTAAAAGACATCTTTTCTGTTCCGAACCTTTCGAGTGTGTTCTGCTGCATCTGTAACTCAACTGACCCTGAAATATAGAGTTTTTTCTCTTTGTTATGTAGAAGTGGGTGGCAACCTTTCAAGTGTTATTGGTTTCAAGGTCACTGCGGCACCATAGGATGCAGAGCATCCTCAGAATGATTGCTTCCTGCCCTGCTTGCTCCTCACCAATCCCCACTGCCCTGCTTGTTCTCAACTCCATAACATTCATTTTTCAAACATTCTGAGAGGTCAGGAGACCCACTGACCCTGGAGATGGATGTACCCTTAGGGGTCAACAGCCCTGCTCCTGAAGAGCTACCTTCTTGCAGACTTCAGATTCAACCCTTATGCACCCCTCATGATCCAACTAATTACTGCCTTCAGAAGTCACTGATTGGCTGAATGGGGTGTCAGATTTGGACAACAGTTAAAGCCTGGACCAAGATTAGTGACCCCTGATTTAAATGATCTGCTGCTAAAGGATCTGGTAATAAATCTTACTCCTTTTTCTTTTCCTTTTGGATTTTAGTTTCTCTTAGTGGCTCCTTCTCATGCTCTTAGGAAGCTTCTCCTTTCGGGTCTTGGTTCTTCTCAGTGGCTCTTCCTCTTGCCCTTAGGGAATTTCTCCTCTTGAGTTTTGGTTCCTTTCCCTGGTTCTTCATCATGGGAATAAATATTTTCTCCTTCAGGCTCTCTGTTCTTCTCAAGGGCTCTTCCACATGATCATAGGAAGTCTCTCCTTTATGGTCTTGGTTCTTCTCAGTGGCTCTTTATCATGCTAATAAAGAGCTTTCCCTTTAGAACCTTGGAGTCTTTCATTAGTTATTCCTTGTGCTGTGATGGCCCTAGAGCCAGAGCCTTGCTTAAAAGTGAACAGCATACATTTGCTTGGGAAAAGAGAGAGAAAGGAGGGGAGCAATACCTGCTATGGTGATGGTGTCATGGACTGCCCTTATTCAGAAGTAGCCAGAGCCACCTAGGGCTCTAAGAACTCTTAAAGAGTAAGGTCTAGTGGCAAACATCATGGTTGGGTGTAGGACTAATTGAAGCCTCAGTCACATGGCCCCAGCCTATCCCTGGACCACCTTCTGGTTTCTACACTCACTGTATATTTGATCAGCTCCACTGACCATACAGGAGCTCTTTTTCAGTTCTATACCTACAGACTTCCACAGGTGTTACGTGGGTGGTGGATCATTCTCAGCACTGCAGTGACACTGACATGGTGGTGGCAGTCGTGCGGGTTGCGCTGGTGCAAGTGGATCAGGCCCAGCAGTGCTGCTGGAGTGTTTAAACCTCTCATTGAGCGTTGACCATAGGATGATCACCAAAAGTATATGACTAAAGCACGGTTTATATCTATGCAAATGAGGGTATGCCAAATTACTTTAATCTGCATAATTAGGAAATATTGCAGACATTTTTGAGCATAGAATTAAGAAACTTTATTATATTGTATTATTTTCTATTCCACACCTACTGGTGCTCTGATACTTGGAGGCATTTCGCAGCACTGAAGGAAAGTAGATGATATTAACTCGGAGGAAGGTCATTTTACATTCCCTTAGCGTGTTATAGTGCTGCAATTTATTTGAGAAGGTAAAACCCAAAATCCCCAGTCCTTACACGTATCTGTGACAAGCACCTAATGTTGAACAATATACTGAAAACTTTGGGCCTGCTGATTGAATCAATACTCCACTGGACCGGAGAGGAAGAGGGAGAGATGAAGTGGTGGAGAACAGGCGCGAGAGAAAGAGGCAAAAAGAAACAGCACAAAGCTGTTTGAAAGCCCATCCGTACCGTGGATGTAAAAGGTCATTGCCAGAAGCTGAGAGTAGTGCTAACATAACTGTGTATGCCACTCCCGTAGCTGGGCTGAGTGACCTCCTCGAGCATCGCCGAATGGCTGCGTTGAGTCCGTGTACAAAACAGCAGCACAACGGCACTCGCAAGCCTGGTCCCATCAACGGCTCGTGTTCAAAATAATAAAGACCTAAATGGCACCCGTGTTCGGTTCAACTCAGCTGAGTGGCCGTGAGGTTGGACAGAAAAAAAAACATTGTTTTATTTTTTGCTTCAGAGGGAGAAGTGTTGCACACCTTTTCAGCTGCCATAACTCTTAGAATGAAACTTTGTACAAGTTTTATTTGCAATGATGGACAAACGTACTGTATGTGACACTGGAACGAGTGGATCAGAGGCAGTAGTGCTGCTGGAGTGTTTAAACACTGTGTCCACTCACTGTCCACTCTAATAGACGCTCCTACCGAGTGTCTCCACCTTGTGGATGTAAAGTCAGAGACAGAAGCTCATCTGTGTCTGCGCAGTTTGGGTTGGTCGTCCTCTAGTCCTTCATCGGTGCCCACAGCGGTCGGCTGAATATTTCAGATTGGTGGACTGTTCTCAGTCCGGCAGTGACACAGAGGGGTTTAAAGACTCCAGCAGCACGTCCGTGTCTGATCCACTGGCACCACCACAACACACACGAACACACCACCACCATGTCAGCACCACTGCAATGCTGGGAATGATGATACCTGGTCTGCGGTGGTCCTGTTCTTCTAGTAACATATTATAGCAGTCAAATGACCTTTGCTTGGCACTTCTTGGTTCCTCTCAGTGGTTCTTCCTCATGCTGTGATGGAGTTCCTCCTTCTGAGTCTTGGCTGTGACTCAGTCTTGGCTGTGATACCTCAGCACACATAATGGAGGTGTTTTGGTTTATTCAGAATGGTTTTCAGCAGACTGCTTATCTTTAAACTTGGCCTGAATGGTGGGTGGTGACCTTCTGTCCTGTTGGTCAGCACAGTCACTTTCATACAAGGAAAATCTCCGACTGGCCCTTTTCTACCTTGCCTACTCTTCACTAAACCTCGCCACTGCACACTTTGTATTGACCCCCTAACATGCCTTTTTCAGATCTGCTAAGATGGTGCACATCTTCTGATACTGAGGGTGAATATATTCTCAAAATCACACATACAGGTTTGAGACTCAATATGGACTCCTGTGAACATCTTTGTCCAATAATTAAACAGGATATAAAGCAGCTTGCAGTAGCCCTACATGGAGCGATCAGAGAACAGGATGTTATGTAGATATAATACTCATATTTTCCTTGGTTTTGGTCCTCATTAATTCATCCTCCAGCTTCATCCTGTTGAGTGTTCCAGCGGGTCCAGAGCCTAACCAGAACCACTGGGCACACAACAGGAATTCCCCCTAGAAAGGGCACCGGTCCAACCATTGTGGAGGGCAGTTTAGCACAGCACAGAGAACACACCAGACAGAGATCGGAGCCAGGATCAAGCCAACAACCCCAGGCACCTGGAATGGTGCAGCACACACACACACTTCCTGCTGTGCCTCCATGTGCCCTGGCACTTACCAACCCAAAGAAATTCCTGAAGGCCATCATTCCGGAGGCTATTTGTTCCACAGATTAGGAACAGCTGCATTATTTAAGCACCCTGATAGTGTAAGGGTTTACTGCTTCTGGTTCTTCTCTCATCTCTCAGTAAAAGCTTTAACCAGCTTGATCAAATAACATATGAATACATTTTTAATAGCTGTTATTTTTGCCATTGCAATGACTGTCAGAAATGCCAATGCAGCCACAATCTCAGTCACGATAATGGACTATTCTACAGGGTAATTGACCTTTCTCCGTCAGGGGTACTGTAGCATGGCTGACCCTCGCTGACCTTCCCAACGAAATCAGTCTAGACGTACACACTTTAAAAAAAAATACACTTCAAGGGCTGTTTAGTAAAGAAAATGGATATATGGAGAACCGGTTGCATGAATAAAGGGTTCTTTGCATCATAAAAGGGTTCTACAGATTAATAGAGAATGTAGAATGTAGATGGTCTATATAATGCCAAAAGGGGTTATGATCTAACTGCCAATAGAACATACCTTTTTGGAAACTTTTCCAAAAGGTTCTATATAGAACCCTCTATAGCACATTCTCCATTCATTTGAAGAAGCATTTCAATGTTCAAAGAATCCTTTATTCATTAAAAGGGCCCTTTCAGTGCTCATGGTATTATATAGAACCATTTTTCTGACCAAAGAACCCTTGAAGAACTTTCATTTTTAAGTGTGTACACTCACCAAGTGTTTTTTAAGAAGGCCTGTATGTCACATCAACCATCATATATCAGGCTTTCAGCACAAGGTGATGAGAGAGGTCAGCAGAGAATGGTCAGACTGGTTGAAGCTTACAGAAAGGCTTCAGTATCTCAAAGAACCACTCAGTTGTTTTGAGCAGAGGGCTTGAGGAAGCTGGAGATATTCTTCTACAGCAACAGAACACCATGTTGGTTTCCATTTCTGACAGCCAAGAACAGAAAGCTGAGGCTGGAGTGGACACAGACTCACCAACACTGGACAGTTGAAGACTGGAGAAATGTAGTCTGGAATGATCAATCTGGATTTCTGTTGAGGAACACAGATGGAGGCTCAGAATGTGGTGGAACACACACTCTTGGAACACTTTGGGATGTTAATACCAATTAAGCACCTTTTGAATGTCACATACATGGCTATTTGAGTACAGTTGCTGACCCTGTGCATCCATTCATGATCACAGTTTTCCATCTTCTAATGGCTACTTCCTGCATGCTGATAAACTTAAACTGGTTTTAATGACCATGACAAAGAGTTCATCGTTCTTCAGTGGTCTGCCCTGTCACCAAATCGGAATCCATTAGAACTCAGTGACACAATCATATCAACATTGATCTGAATTATAAAGGACTGTTTCCAACATCAGGTGGAATCCATGACATGATAAACTGAGTCTGAAAACAAAAACGCTGTGAGTGTGTAATGAATAAAGTGGTAATTATCAATGAAAACAATGAAAATGAGTGATAACCGATAGTGTGGATGGGTTCTTCTGTGTGGCTTTCTGGCCTTCAATGATAGTGTGGTCAGCTCTGATTGTTAGACACCTATAATTATAATAATGATATGTCTTATGATGGCACCACGTCTGACAGTCCTGATAATAGTGACCATTAAACTGATGAACTCATGTGATGACCAAAGAACACATGATGTCCATAGTCTAAACAATCCAGCCAAAACCTGTTTCCTGACAATAAACAGGTCAGATTTTGACTGGGAATTAAAGAAACCATGGCCCACTGGGTCAAGTTCTAGTTCAGGGCTGGGGAACCGAGGACTGGAGTCAAGCACAGTTCACTCAATGATCTGCTTTAAAACACAGACTAAACCTGCTACTGAGGGGTTTAAGAAGGAGTTCCCTACCATGTTCTAGTTCATGTTCCTATGACCATTAACCTGACGTCCCATATTCCAGACAGCCCAATGGAATTCCAACCATGAGCTTTATTCAAAGAAAAAGAGACTTTTCCTTTATAATTACAAAATCTATAAAATAAAGCCTTGAAATAAAGAGAAACTGGCAAATGCACTGCACTCCCTAATGATTCTGAGAACTATTTATGCTGCCAATGCACTCGAATAAAATCCCAATTACAGTGTTTTGACATCTCAGAAGCAAAAATGAGCGAGAATGTCTTTTATCGCGTTCAGTGCATTAAAATGGATGTAATAAATTACCACTTTCACAGACCTTTTTCCAGTAGAATCAAATCTCCAGCCACATTATAGCTGTGCACTGCAGATGTTTGTTACTGAGCAGGAGATTGAAGATCCATGTGTGTTTGACCTCCATAGTGGATCAGTAGGTCAAACAAACCAAACCTTCAGCCTGCACCTCGTCAGGTCCATTGTGGATGCTGAGATGTGTTGAAGGTAATTTTCCTGCTGTAGAAGCCATCCTCTCTTCATCTTCATCTTTATTATTCAGGGCTTTTTTCCAGAATGCATAAGGATTGTTTGTTTGATTGTTTATTATAATATAAACAATAAAATATAAAAAATAATATTGTATTATTATTATTATTATTATTATTATTATTATTATTATATACAAATATAATATAAAAATAATATATTATTATTATTACTACTATTATTATTATTATATAAAAATATAATATAAAAATAATATATTATTATTATTATTATTATATAAAAATATAATATAAAAATAATATCATATCATATTATTATTATTATTATTATTATTATTACTATTATTACTATTATTATTACTACTACTATTATTATTATTATTATATAAAAATATAATATAAAAATAATATTGTATTATTATTATTATTATTATTATTATTATTGTTGTTGTTGTTGTTGTTGTTGTTGTTGTTGTTGTAGTTACTATTATTACTATTATTATTATTATTGTTGTTGTTGTTGTTGTTGTTGTAGTTACTATTATTACTATTATTATTACTATTGTTGTTGTTGTAGTTGCATAATAACAGAATTACAGCCTTTTAGATAGCAACTAAAATATTCATGCACAGAAATTGCATAAAAATTGTTGAATATCCTAAAAATACAAAATAAACCCACTCTTTATAAACAAAGTCATCATAAAATCTGATGCTACCTTGTTGACGTGTGTGACCATAGTGTGTAAGGTAAAGGTAAAATTGCCACTGTCCCAATAAATGCTCCCAGCGGAGGTATAGGTAGAATGTTGGAGGCTGACTGGCCAGAACCATCTCACAACGCTTTTTGTTCTACAAAGGACACGACACACGTCATAAGACGAAATCAGTTTCAGTTTGTCGTGCAAAAGTCTTGAATAGGCATTAAGACCGACTACAGCAGGTAAACCTGGGAGTTTATACACAGTTCATTTGTGCTGAATTGTGCACTGCACTTGTTTTTCGAGATGATAGATGATGTTCACACACTCAAGCTCACCTCAAACAGTCCGCAGATGAGAGAGGAGAACAGCATGACTGGGTCCAATGCTCAGTAAACACAGTAAAGTAAACACAGTGGGCAATATTGAGGTCAGCAAAAACGATTGAGGTCATGCCCCTTTATTGCATGATAAATCAATAACGTAATTATCATAACTGGTGTAATTAAACTTTGTCATCAGAGAGGTCTCAAAATTCCCCAAACGTATGGACTGTCACTTTAATTACATCATCTACCTTCTAGTGTCCTCGGCAGCTGCTTAGAAGAGCCCATGGCTGCAGATCATTGGGACAATAATGAAGGAGTCAGGAGCATTCATATGCAGTCATATGCAGTGTGTGTCTGTGTGTTCATGGGTGAACTGTTCCTGTCACCCCACATCTCTAGAAGATGTGCCACATATTCTTTTGTGTTGGCAGAGCCTCCCTGTCGTCAGTGTCTCGCTCTCTCTCTCTCTCTCTCTCTCTCTCTCTCTGAGAGTGCCATCTGTCTACTGGGTCAGTAGTCACAGAGATGGGCTCTAAAAGCAGGCACATTCGACCTCACACACACGATCACACACACCGTCCCCTGCTGGGACTGACATGGACCATAAGTCTCGCTCACTTTCAGAATGACTGATGGAAATGAGCGTCAGCTTTCTCCTTCGCCCCATTCAAACGGTACACACACCTCATAACACTCTCTCTCACTCTCGCACTTCACCTCCCTGTGGCTTCCCTAGGAGACAGTCAGAGCTTGTCGAGGGGGCTTCATGGTCTAGGGGGGGTTACCTGTGAATATACTTGGCGTGTAACGGTACGTGTATTCGTACTGAATTGTCACGGTGGGGATGTCATGGTTCGGTGAACGCTGTTGTCTGGAGAATACATGGTGCACACTATTGGGGTAAATACGGTCATTTACCCCACATGCCTACATACTTCAGCACGATTCTGACCTTTTTTCTATCTTATTCTTCTCATGACATGAATGGATTGGACAAGGATATGGCGTCTCTCGTTGGGTGTGTCATTTGGAGCACACAAGGTGGTAGACAGAGTTCAGCATCCTGACAGCCCGGTGGAAGAAACTGTTCAGCAGTCTTGTGGAACGGGCCCAGTGGCTTTTTCCCTGGGCAGCAGGTTGAAATGCAGGTGAAGCAGATTGATCTGCAGGTGAGGCAGGAGCTGTAAATATCTGAGGGGGAAGGCAGAGTGGTGACGATGATCTTGCTGGCTGTGTCCTATGATAGGAGGAGTACAAACCCCATAGCACACAGTGATAGAGCCGGTAAAAACACTCTCGATGGTTCCCCGGTTGAATGAGCACATGATGGGGGTGGCATTTGTGCACTTTTCAGCAAGAGGTGGATTTGATGTTGTATTTCTTACCAGGAGAGGTCCAGGAGAGGCATGATGTGAGCCATTGACTCACCTCCTTCCTTCCTTCCATCCTTCTGAAGCCCAGCACCCAGGTGTAGAGAGAGGTTTCGAGTCCCACGTGGCAGACTTCATGTATTACATACAACCGAACCACGAACCGTTGTGTGACCCTGGAGGTGCTGCTGTTTCACCTCCACACAAAAGTAAGGGTAGATGTACGGACATTTGGGTGGATATTTAACCACAGACACAGCTCCTCCCAACAACCTGAAAAATCCTCCTCTTCTTCCTATTATTGTGACACAACCTGAGCTCACATACTGCTCATACTGTATGTTTATTATTGCTGTGGTTGTGGGTCACCGAGGTCTGGAGGTAAGAGGGGTTGTGAAGGGCTTGTGAAGGTTGCCAGCTCAATTGAAGTTTACTGACCCAGATATTGGGTAATAGAGGAAAATGAGAAGGGAGGGGCTGAAATCTTCCTTTGCTTACACAGTGTTCAAATTTCAGAATACATTTTTAGAAGAATACATTTTTGATCAACACACGGTCAAATTCATACAAATATTTAAATTCTCTGAATTTGTACGTCTCAATTGAAGACAGATTTGGGCAACCTAGGATATCCTGAAAGGGTGGCATATTGGGTGTCTTTCACTGCATTCTATATCAAATTTAAGGTGGACGTGGCAAAATAAGGTGGATATATGCAAGGTTTTTACAGAGACAGCATCATTAACGTCATGTCTGAGTGCCATATTTGGACAGTTAATGATCACTCTAGAGTCCTTCTGAATCATGCTCACTTGTAGAGGACTATTCTACCATGCTGTACCATTGTAGCGCACAGGTTTTGAGGGGGAATGTGCATGAACATGGTAAAGTATGGGTGTGTGTGCACCCTTAGATGCTTCAAAAAGTGTTACCATTCGCCAAAGAGGAGTACGGACCATGCAGGGTGGCCAAACTTTGCTCTTTTGAAACCCTAGAAATGAAATGAATCAAAAAGTAATATTATTTAAAGTGAGCTGTTCACAGTGACAGAAATGTCTTTTGCATGCCACTCTTTTTCTGATGTAGTCATGGTGACCCCCGATTCCCGTCACCACCACTGTAAAGAAATTGAGTCTATTTCACACCAAACCCACTCGGAATGTCCTTGGTTATGCAGGAAATGTTGAAAATTGAGCACAGCCCTCTGGAGACACACAGCCCTCAACATTCAAACAGTTGTATGATATGGTTTAAAGCAGTTGTTCTCACAGATAAGGCTCTAGATAGGCCACCAAGCATTGTCTTGTTACTCTCGACAAGCTTATTGTGCCTTACAGAATCAACTGCATACAACGAAACTGAGAAGCTCTTTACAGCCATTTCCAATATTTATTCCTGCGTATCCTCCAAGGTCGCCAGAAGGCGGGCAAGCCTTCGTTCCTTATTGCGTCTCGCTCTTAAGGGAATGAATTATATATCCAATGTCACGGAGTATTTGTTCACATGGAACATTTCTGTCTGTATTCTCAGTAAATATTCCAGTCTGAATGCAGAGCCACACTACAGCGCACCAAACAAACCCCCCACATGCAGCCCCTCGATACACTTCACTGCCGCCTGAAGCTGCACTGCTTACTGACGGACACCTTGGCCTTGAAATGCTCTCTCTCTCTCTCTCTCTCTCTCTCTCTCTCTCTCTCTCTCTCTCTCTCTCTCTCTGAGTGTGTGTGTGTGTGTGTGTGTGTGTGTCTGTGTGTTAATCTCTGAACCATGGACAGTTACACTGTAGACGTAAAGCTAATAGTTATCTTGAATATGCGTGGTCATGCATAGGTTGGTGGTTTACTTGGTCTAACCAACCAAACCAAGCTTGTTTACCAGTATAACTTTGATGGCCGACCAGCATGCCCAGTATGAAGAATGGCCAAACACCAGAAAACATCTATTTAATGGAGAGAAAACAAAATATTGACAACTGAAGGTGAAAAAAATTTTGCTCAATAATGCATAAAAATGTGATCTCCACATCACATGGGTTTCCCCACCAGTACCACACTCACGCCATTACGAGCCTGTAAGCAGCAAGATGATTGGCTCTTTTTGTTGTAGAACTATCCTATGTGTAGGACCATGTATTTTCATTGTTAAATAATATTTTTTACCATATACTTTCTATGCTTGATAGAAAGATTTGTCAGCAGACTTGGGGCAAAAATTAATTAATGAAAATAATAATAATAATAATAATAATAATAATAATAATAATAATAATAATAATAATCTAAAGTCAGAGTTACTGTATATGATTTTTACCCCAGTTTTAGCTCCCATTGTCAGTCTGGCAGAGTCTATATGGACTCTGCAGACTAGAGGCAACCGTATAGACTGACAATGGGAGCTAAATTGAGGTAAAAATCATATGGAGGAACCCTGACTTTAGACATGATATCACTCTGGGTTGAGTGGTTGTTAAAAGGTGAGTTGCATAATGGTCACTTTCTATTCCCCTTAAAGGTCATTCATTCCTGAGAATGGCTGCGGTATGACTTGCTGTTTTCTAGTGACGTCCCCCAACAATTATCAGACCAAATTTGCACTTGATTTGTGTAAAGCCAAAGATGTTGTAAATAAATAAAGAATGAACACTGCTAAAGCAGCTTTGCCTCCACACCAAGTAATCAATCAACCAGAGTTGATTTATTTAGTGCTTTTAACAACAAAGGAGTTGTCACAAAGCAGCTTTGCAGAAATCTGGGCCCAAGCCTCGGTTGAGCTAGCCAGCAGGGGACAGTGGCAAGGAAAAACTCCTTGAGAGGAACCAAGATGCAAAAGTTGAACCCATCCTCCTCTCTGTCCGACGCTGGATAGCACAGACATAAAGCACGAAAAGTTGTAAAACAATAAAGAAGTATAGCTAGGAGTGTGAGCATGTTGTGTCCAAACAGTATGAACCCCTAGTAATGCGTCCTTCAGACTATAAGACCCTGAAGAAGTTCAGAAGGTAAAGGGTTTGGATTCAGAGCGTTTGAGTTATACAATGTCATTCACAGCAGATAAGCAGAATCAGACAAATCTGGAGACAGATGACCAGACGGTCAAACAGCTCCAAGTGGCAGTTCCAGGGGAAGTATAGCACGATGCTCCATCTCTGCTTGATCCCCTAGTTCTGCCAGTTCCCATACCAGCAAGTGCCATTAATCAGGATCCCAGCAAAGCCTGGAGTGTCCCAGATCACACTAAATTATTCTAATTACTTTTCATTAGTGCAGTGCTAGCCCAGGGACGTCGCTGTTCCGTTTGACCTAATGAGAGGACTGTTCGTGAAGAACTGAGAAGGAGAAAGAAGAGCAGAAGATACTTTCTGATGATTATTTTGTATGGTTCCTTTTCCCTCTGTGTGTCCCTCTTTTGGAGTTGGGGCTTAATGCGGTCTCCTGGCGATGTGCCGTAACCTTGGTAACTGGGTTGACCGAGCACCTAAGGCTCGAACAGGGAGTTATCTCTCCCATATAGGAAAAGTCCGGAGGATGTGGCCTGGCTTATCCCACATTATCTGAGTTATCCCAGCACCTGAGATAAGGGACTGGGAAACAGCACCACAGAGGGTGAACATCCTAGAATGTATATTGAGATTGAGAACCTTAACCTGTGCTTTGCTGGAGTCACTCCAGAATGTTGGTAATCCTACAATAAGCAATGTATTGTGGTCAAGACGGTATTACACTGTGAAGCATCTAGAGTTGATTATTGAAAATCATTTACATTACAGGTGATACTTTAGGGTTATCCGTTATGTCTGTCAAATAAAATATTATACAGAGAAATTAGAATAGCAACTGCGCCCCCAAGTGGTTCAATTCAGTTCTGTTGTATCCGTAATTCCACCTCAATTAATGATGGTTTTTCCTTCTCATTGCTTTGGCAATGTTGGAGGCAGAGAAGCCACTGAATGGCTGCTTTCTACACTGACCGCTTCACATTAAGCCCCGCCTCCTCACAGTCATACTCAAAATACACTGCAAGAGTGGAGATAATAATAATAATAATAACAATAATAATAGTTGTTGTTGTTATTAATTAATTGTTGTTATGCAATAATAATAATAATAATAATAATAATAACAATAATAGTTGTTGTTGTTATTAATTAATGCAAAAATAATAATAATAATTATTATTATTATTATTATTATTATTATTATTATTATTATTAATAATAATAATAATAATAATAATAACACTAATAATAATAATAATAAAAATAATAATAATGTTAATTATTAATTATTATTATTATTGTATTGTTTTTGTTATTAACATTTATGTCATAACAAAGTCAAAGTCAGAGTCAAACTGGTTTGTATTTGTTTACATTGGATCAGAACCTCAAAGCAATGTTTAGAACATCTCTGGGACCCATGTCAGGAAGAACCGTGTAAGTGTAGTGTTCCTAACGGGGAGTAGACAGAGACCCGGAACAATGTCCATGCTTCCTAAAATCTGCTCAGTGAGGGTATGTTGTCTGAGCATATCTCAGATGAGTCAATCATCTCTATCTAAATAATCAAATTGTAGCAACATGACAAGAGGGAAGTTATTTCCTCTTCCCTTTGCCTATGCTGAGCGAAACCAATCCCACTTCCATTAGTGCTAATTAAATTTTCCATATCCAGATACCAGATCCATGATGTCTGCGCCTTGCTGAGACAGTGTGATCTGTGAGATTTTGTTCCATGCAAGAGGACATGCAAGTTGTACAAATGGCATCCGTCTGCAACCTACATGGTGAAAACATTTCATTCAGTTCACCAGTCAAATTCACTTGCTTAGGTTTGGTATTAGGTGGTACTAATGCTGAGCTACTCTGTGCTGACACTATGATCTGAGGATCACAGGTTCAAATCCCAGGTCAGGCCATTTGCCATCGACAGCCACAGTCCTAGAGAGCAAAATTGGCCTACAGGGTGGATTGATGGCACTTTCTCCCCACATCAAATCTGGTGTGGTGCTGATTGCCACAGGCATCTATTAGCCGTTGTATCGGAGCTGGGGACCTCTGAGAATGTTGGCTGCCCAGCGATGATGTAATGGCATGATTGCATTCAGCAACAAGTGTTACTGAGGTCAAGGTGTTAGATCAACATCCCAACTCATTCCATATTTGATGGACCATCATTATTCAAGAGAACACAACTGGATTTTAAACCCTGTTTGCCAAAGTCTGGCATTAGGTTTGGTACCAGTAGGTACCAAAGTCCTACTGGCAGCCCCTCTCTAGACAACATGTACTCAATGCATTCATGAGAAGTGGTGTCTTCAAACATTTGGACATAGACTGTATAAATACATCCCAAATCCATTGGCAAGGAGACTGTAGAAATGGGAGTTGACAGGTTTAAGTAGTAAATCAGAGGAAATATATTTCGATTCTAGTAAGCAGCAAGTGTTCTGTTATGAACTGCCAAGTTCCACACTAAACCACCGCCATCCTCTCTACACAGCCTGATCTGTGGGACATTCCCACTGGATGTTCACTCTTCATGTTTTTGGAATTCTCTCAATAGTCCTTCAAAACATACCAAGAACATACAAGGCCAAGGACATTGAGCGTCTTCATTTAGATGCATTGTATTTACCAGTAAGCCATTACAGATTATGTGCCGAATTTGCAGTCTGTAGAGATTTCTCTTCCGAGATATGCATCTGGAAATTCCAGAGCTAATTCCAAAGCTAGAAAGGACAGAAAAATCCCCAGAGAACATAAACTAAGGTAAATACTTCACAGAGTTCGACTGATTTCGCTTAGTCTTTTTAATTTACGGCAGAAAAATACATAACATTAACTTTAACCTATGCTTTTAATTGCTGAATCCTCCAGAGAGCCCTATTTCAGGCCCATGTTTCCTTCACATGAAACTCCAATTTGTTCTCATTACACAAGCGATTTGTCAACGTGGTAGCAGGTGGGGTTTTTTTCTCCCCCCTCTTCATTTTCATCCCTTTATTTCATCCCACGAGACTCAGTAATGAAGATAAATCATTGGGGATCTTCATGTATCAGATTATTTCTTTTTAGCAGAAGACAGAGTGGGAGCGCATACAGATATGCAGTCGTCTTTGGGTGGCTTTGGGCCCGACTCCAGGTCCAGTTCCAGTAGTCTGATGAATTCAATTTAATATTAAATACTAATTGATGAAATCAAACCTTCACGTGATTGATATTAATAAATATAAAAATATGCAAAATGCAAAATAAATCTGACAAAAACATACAAAAATGACATGGATAAATACATTGTAATATAATAACATATATATATATATATTATATATATTTCTTTGTTTTATAGATATTCATGTGTGGCATCATTTATTTACTTATCATTGCATGGAAAGGTGAACTCTGGAGGGTTGGGCTGAGAAGAGAAGAGAAGAGAAGAGAAGAGAAGAGAAGAGAAGAGAAGAGAAGAGAAGAGAAGGGAGGACAGTGGAGGGTGCAATGCTGTATGACATGATGTTGAGGTGACTGGTTGGGTTATAATACTAATTTGTGGCCCCTAGAACTGTAATTTCTTGGCTTATTATGTGAACTTATTACATTAACATGTTAATTTGTGCTTGTGCTACTAGAACCTTAATTTCTGGCCGCAATATATTACATCATGGAAATGTCTTAATATTCATTAAAAAAAAGTCTAATTTTCAATTAGGCTGCTTTATTAAAATTTCTGTAGTGATTGTATTCATGGTTCTATTACTGCTCGGTTTGATTTTTGTTAAATGTTCAATTTAAAGTAAACATTTCATCACTGACACTGTTTTCATATTGGTAAGGCCCTGCTGTCCATTTTATTGATGCATTTTCAGCATTAAATTAGAGCAGTGTTCCTCAACACTGGTGCTGAAGGTACCGTGCACTGCACATTTTAGTGCTTTTCCTGCTCCCAAAACACCAGATTCAAAAGCTCATTAAAAAGCCCTTTCAGAGTCGTCGGTAGTGTGTTAAAGCAGGGAATACACTAAAATGTGCATGACAGGGTGCCTCCGGGACCATGACCAAGACACACCAAGCTACAAACATGGCCTGGTGCTGGTGGTTGTTATGGTGGTATATAAGGGGTTGCTAGGGCAACTGTTTTATATTTGGACTATATTTCAGATGGTACTTTTGCTCAAGTCAGCTATGTGTGGTGGGACGTCACATACATACTGTCAGGCTCAGCAGTGAGCGGAGTGTACGTCCACCTGTATTGATGGATATTGAGGAATAGGTGGGCCTCAGGCAGTGAGGATGAGACCCAACACAAACGCCCATGAACACGTGAAACACGCGAAGGGAGTAGAAATCGATTTGACTGCATTGCGATGACTCCCTGGAGAGATCCTGCTGACGGCGATGCGAACAAAGAAGACCCTTACCGGGCAATTACACATCGTTTAATAGAGTTCAACGGAGGTCTGGTAATCACCGTCTGGACCGGGAGGGAGACGCTGGCGAATCAGAGCGACCCGGCGCCCAAGCAGCACTGACTGGCTTTTAATCGATGGACGAGCAAATTGATGGTGGAAAGAGAAAGAGAGAGAGGGCTCCTGCACTCAAATCCATGGAAATAAACAGGCACTCGATTCATTTACACCCAAATGGCTTTGACCTTGCAATATGATATGAGTGCTACAGCTCTTCTCTCTCACTCTCACACTGGTTCAAAGTCTGATACAATGGGCAAATACACACTGCATGTCCCAATGTTTGTGGACACCCCTTGTAACGAACGCATTGAGATCATTTGTACATTGTAATTTGTCATTTCTAATCTGGAATAATGGAGGCAGCGATCGTCCAACATCCTGGCCCGTCTGTTGTCACTGAGTGCAATCAAATCCTCACAGCAATGGTCCAAAATCTATTAAAAAAGTGCATTCTGAAAGTAGTCTAAAGCAGTATAATCACTGGACCAGGGACAGGGTCATGTGTACCCAAGAGTAATCGATGTGAGTCATGGAGGCTCCGTCTTACAACTTACAGGATCTGCTCTTAACAGCTTGGTGCCAGATGCCACAGGACACCTTCAGAGACTTCGTCAAGCCCGTGTCCAGCACAAATAAGACCTACTGTATATATAATCATTCAGATATTTAATGTTATGGGTGTTTGGCTTATAAGAGCTCCCTAATCTTGCTTAAATTCTTCTTAAATACACCCAAACTGCCACTTTCATATCCCTTAAATAAATTAGGAAATTATGTGGAAGAAAAGCAAACTGTGAAAAGGACAGAAGGTTAAAGACCAGTCTTTGGTGGACGGTGGCAGTTTTTGCATTTGAGCAGCCTACAGAAAGTTGTGTCACGTATCTGTCTTGTCCTTCTGGTCTCGTCTTTGTTTTGTTTACCTTCCCACGTGCTTCCGAGCACACGTCATGCCTCCACCCATTCCCAGCTGTGTCTCATGTATTGTCAAGTCCAGGTGCTAATCATCATGTCTCATTATTTAAGTCCTGCTGACTTAGTCTGTCCTTGTCTGTCTTCTTGTTTACTGGTCTACTCGTCTCGCCTACTCGTCTGGATAGTTACATGTACCTTGTTCATAAATACTTAACCCTGCACGTACTTCCACCTAAACCTTCGTTTGTTCAGCACCCCACACACGTTACAGTAAGACTCTCATAAAGATTAAAGGTTTAATAATAAGAATGTATATTTGTTATATTTAGTGGACAGTGCATCTTCATGATGATCCCACTCACTTCAACAATCAAGAGCAAACCAAACTAATGTCTGAGGTTTAACTCCAAAGTCCCCATTACTCTAATCGTCAGCAGGTGATTTTAACCGTAACGGTAAATTTAGTGGGATGTTTTCATACTTTTATCCACAGAAACATTAGAAATGTATCTTCAGGAGACACATGCCATATATTGTTATTTTCATACCTTAGGTAAGTGATATTTGTTTTCATTTGAGATGTGAACATTAATTACTATAATTATAAATGACTTATTATTAACTTATTTATTTAACATGACTATTTACAATAATATGTTTTTCAAAATAATTGGCAATAAAACTTTTATTTTGTTATTTATGTATTTATGTACAGGGGTTGAACAATGAAACTGAAACACCTGGTTTTAGACCACTATAATTGATTAGGATGGTGTACTAGGGCCTCTTTAGCGGCCAATACAGCGTCAATTCGTCTTGGGAATGACATTTTTTAGATACAATCCAGGTTAACACCCCAACATCCCTTTCAGGCAGCTTCCTCTTGCGTCCACAGTTAGTCCTGTTGGATGTGGTTGGTCCTTCTTGGTGGTGCTGAAGTTACCCTGGATACCGTGGCTCTTGATACATCACAAAGACTTGCTGTCTTGGTCACAGATGCGCCAGCAAGACGTACACCAACAATTTGTCCTCTTTTGAACTCTGGTATGTCCCCCATAATGTTGTGTGCTTTACAACATTTTGAACAGAACTGTGCTCTTACCTGCTAATTGAACCTTCACACTCTGCTCTTACTGGTGCAATGAATGAAGATTGGCCACCAGGCTGCTCCAATTTAGCCATGAAACCCCCCACACTACAATGACAGGTGTTTCAGTTTCATTGTCCAACTCCTGTGTGTGTCAGTAATGCACTTGCATTTAAACTGGGATTTAATTCAGTTAAAAACTGGTGAACTTTAGTTGTTTTCTGAGCTCAACATGTATCATATGAGTGCGGATCTCATGATTGGATTCTCCAATCATGGTTCTTCATGAGTTTGCCCTACGCCCGTATGTATGAATACAAGGATGTAATTGAATACAAATACATTAACACAGTTTATACAGTAATAAAAATGCATAGCATGCCAGCATATGGACCTGAACGCTCAGGCTAAACCAGCACTCTAGAGACACTCGCTCCATATGGCTTCCCTCTCAGATGAATGTCAACCCATGCTGACTGACATGCCGGGCTGTTACGTATTCAATTCACGCATCTCATCCACAAACCTGGGCATACATGTCCTTTATTGAACATATGTGTATACACAACCAGCCCCACACACAGCAGTCCAGAGCAAAACCTCATAAAATAAAACCATATGCTCGTAAACCACACACGCGCGCTGGCTCTCAAACGCAGGGCAATATGGGTTTTCTATATGCAGGACCTATCCATCATGCCTGTCCCAACAGAGCTATGAAGTACAACCTGCCCAGGGCAAGTTTGCTTTACCTCTGTACCAGGAGACACGAGAGTAAGGTCAGTCAGAACCATTACAAGGAGAGAGGCAGATATTGCCGATGATTATTGCAGTGTGTGTGTGTGTGTGTGTGTGTGTGTGTCATAAATGGAAGGTTTTTGTCTATGTGGCTTGTGCGTTTAGCTGTTATTAAGTCCTGGCCTAAAGCTGGCATTTAATACGTTGTTTTATGTTATTCACACACACACACACACACACACACACACACACACACACACACACACACACACACACACACACATTTATATATTCACACAATTATCCAATCAGTCAATCATTTGGCTTCAGGTAATGTTCACATCAGCAATCAGAAGGCTGAAAATGTGATCTCAGTGATTTTTAAAATGGCACGAATGCTATTTCTAGAACTGTTGATCTCCTGGGATGTTCAGCACAACAGTCTCTAGAGTTCCTCAGGATGGTGTAATAAAGGAAATGCATCCAGTGAGCTGCATTTCTACCAGAGGACTCCAGAGGCAAGCATTCACTATGATTAATAGTGTTGTAGTATTTGAATCAAAGACTTAGACCCCGTCATCGGCCAAGGTCTTGGAATACCTGGACCCTCACAGATCCAGCCATCGTTAGATGGTCAACCCACTGGCTGAGTGTCTGAACACTGTTAAAAGATCCTTTGGAGGCTCTTCAATTCGAAACCGTAGAGGAACATCTTTAGGTGCTTCAAGGAACCTTCAAGGAGTTTCTTAAAAGTTCCTTGAAGCACCTTAAGAGGTTCCTCTACAATTCCAACTTGTTGTTCTTCTCCAACACCCCCATCCCCCCAAAAGATTTCCCTCTCTTTCTTCCACATGCAGACCTCCATGGCTACAATATCACATTCTTTGATATCTGTACATCACTTGCTTCCAACCAGAGCAAACACAAGGAATTTGTCATCTGTGAATCATGCTTCTCGCTTTGTGCACACACACATGCACAAACACACTCTCCGCAAATAAACGTGTTGGCAAAGGGTGAGATAGATAGCTTCCAGGCATTTGGGGGATTGCATTAGCATGCTTTAATGCAATTTCAGGATCTGGCATTGTTTGGCTCCGTAATAGAAATCCATGCTTCCCACCAAAGGGATCCTGCAAGCAGGAGAGCCAGCAGGGTGTGAGAGAGTGTCTGTGTGGAGAGAAAGACACTCTTTGTGGATAATAGGGGAAAGCCGGTGTGTGGAGGCTAGCATGCACAGACCCTGATAAGGCACTCCTGGGTTTCTGGGCCCCGCTGTGATTCCGATAGCGGCATCAGGACGACTGTTTGCCAGAGAAGGATATCACTGGATCTGTTGTTTGGACTCATGAGCATTAAAAGTAGCTTCAGAGGGCAGTGAAGACAAGAAAGAATGGACTGTCTCTGGTGAGATAGCGGATGTTGGGTCAAAGTACAAAGCTGTTGGTTGCTTTGTGTATGGCAATGCAATCATCTTTCTTTAAAGGTACAGTACTGTAAAAGACTGGCAGACAGTCTGAGAAGAACTGAGGAGACTGGAGAGGCCTGGAAGAGCAACAAGTACTTTCCAAAGCTGGAGCTCAAAAAATCAAAATCATTTGATTGTGAAATTAGACCCTGATGTTTTCAATCAATGGGCGACAATCAGGTGAGACTGGGCTCCTGCTTTATTTAAAGAACAGGGATCTATCAAGTTTCATGGTATGGACAAAGTAGATTTCCGAGGAGCTCAGAAGGAGAGTTGTTGATGGTCATCAGGCTGGAAAATGTTACAGAAGCATCTCTAATGACTCCACCAATCCACAGTCAGAAAAATTCTGTACAAATGAAGGAAATCCAAGACCATTATTACCCTCTCCAGGAGTGCTCCACCAACAAGATGGTAGGGTTGCCAGGAGAAAGCCATTGAAAGCTATTGAATCAACATAATGCTGTATCTGGGCCAGGACAGCTTGCCATCACTGATGGAAGAATGACTTCTGAATGATATATGCAACTCAGAAAATGTCAGGACATCTGTCCGTGAGCTGAATCTCAAGAGAATGCAGATCTTGCAGCAAGACAATGACCATAAGCACACAAGTTGCTCTATAAAATAATGTTTAATAACAAAGCTAATGTTTTGGAATGGCTAATGAACTTTCTGACTAATCCAACAGAAATGTTGTGGAAGGATCTGAAGCAAGCAGCCTATGGGAGGAAACCCATCAACATAACAGGTTTTATTTTTGTTTGTTTTTTGTTTGTTTATTTGTTTGTTTTGAAGGATTGAGCTACAATTAATACAGGACTAATCAACAGTTACTGGAAATGTTTAGTCAAACCAGATACTTTAAACAAAGGTTTGCATACTTTTGCTGCTTACATATACAGATATGTATTATTGAATACTTTTGTCTCAAACAAATAAATGTTAGAGTAGAATGGAATGGCGTAATATGTTTGTCTCCTCTGTTAGATTTGGTTCTCCTTATCTATTTTTAGTTTTTCAATGAAGTTCAGATGAATTTGCAAACGTTTTAGGTCAAATTTAAACAGAAATGTAGAAAATTCTAAAGGGTTCACAAACTTGCCAGCACCAGTGTACAGAGGTTTCTGTGCATGCTTCCACTGGGAGAAGATGACTCAATTCTCTGTGTCTAAAAGGATGTGAAGCTCATCAAGAAGCGCTTACTAAATAAAACATCAAGCTGCTCCTCTTCTCAGAACAATAAACTAACCACTCCAGAGTCCAGACCTCTAAATCATTCAATCCTAAATTGAATGTGTTCTGACTTGGATGGTGAGAGGAAGCAAGTGCTTCAACGTGTAAGATTGGAATTTGTGATCCTTCTACCTTCCACTGGGAGAAGACCACTCAATGCAGTGGGTCTGAAGACATGGAGCTCATCAAGAAGTTCTTACTGATGGAAAAAAAAAGCTCTTACTGCTGCTGTTCTCCAAACAAAGTTAAGACCTCAAAGTCACTGAACCTTGAGGTCTTGGACGGTGCTTGTTTGTTTTATTAGAAACCTCCTACTTGTTGCCCGTCTAATAATTGGAAGTTTGTGCTGGCCATATTTTTTTATTGCCTCAGTAACCAGTTTTTGACCACAGAGCTCTTGGCTGGGTATGCTGGACTGAAGATCCACTAACAACACACTAATGGTACCCTCAGACCAGTGCAACACACACTGTCATACCACTGTCGACCATATCTGTGTCACTGTAGTGCTGATATGGGGTGATCTTCAATGGTCAGGACCTCAATGGCCCACCAGAGAGCACTTATTATGTGGGTGGTGGGTCATTCTCAGCACTACAGTGGCACTGCTCTGGTGATGGCTTGTTAGTGTGTGTTGTGCTGGTATGAGTGGATCAGATACAGCAGACCTGCTGGAGTGTTTAAACCCCTCCATGTCACTTCTAGACTGAAAACAGTCCACCAACCACAAATATCCAGCCAACGGCGTCCTGTGACCAGCTTCAGATGGACAGATGAACTTCTGTCTCTGACTTTACATCTACAAGGTGCACAGTGAGTGGAAACAGAGTTGATAGTAGAGGGAATCGACTAGTGTAGGGGGGCAGACTCAGGGGAGTTTCAGACCAGTTGGAGTAAATCGAACAGTAGTGCGTACGGGTCAATGATTCAATTTCCACCTTCAACGATGCTGCAACTAAATTCTGGCACGACTACAATTATTATACTTCAGGACCATTTAAGGTGGAACAGAAATTCCACCAGACTGACACCAGTGGAAGGCTGACCTCAGGTTCCTCTGCCAACCCTTCAAACCAAGTGCCTTCCTCCCTGCTAAAGGTCATCTGTCACCTACTATTATACGCCAGGTTCTTGATATATCCATATGCAGTCAAGATTGCTCAATTCCTGATTCTGAAGGTCTACCACCCAGGAAAGTTTAGATCCAACACAGATCCACATGCCCCTGGATTTGTGATGTGAGTGTGGGATTTGATATGAAATGCTGATGGTGTGGAGAAACCCATAAAGAGCATTTAGGATGGTACCTAGAACATAGTTAACATGCAAGGTAAGTGTGGTGGTTTGTTTTGTTCTAACAGACTTATGGTTCTCACTGGTTGAAAGCAGGTTGAAGCCCAGAACTCACAATCTCCCAAATCCAAACGAACTGTTATAAACGAACTGAATATTTAAATACCCAAATATTTGTCAAATTACCCAATAACTCAAACTTGCGCTGTTGTAAGAGAAAGGTTGGCACACTCCAATAGCATGCCTGAAGCCAAGCAATGCCTTGGCAACATTAATTCTCTGTATTTAACATTTATGAAATTAATTACTCCGTGATGTCAGACCTGCAACGAACAGCCATTAGCAGCAGGCGATGCTAATAACTCATTACTCATTTGTTTACCACAAACGTTGTGTTTTGATTGCGCGAACAACTCGGTTAGAGACTATAAGTCCCTCACGTCTTCTGCACTATCCAAACACAACTCGGCGGCAGATAATTGGAGCCCCATATTCGCTCCCAGGTCATTCCTGGTGCACGCAGCCGTCAGTGCCAGCAGTTACGATGTCAGAGCCGGAGCTAGAGTAGCCTGAAACCACATCACAGTAAAACTACTGGAACTTCAATGAAATAATGACTCACTATAGAAGTAAAAATAGCAACTAAACTGTTTGTGTAAAAGCATGTCAGGTCAAAAAGGACCCTCAGCTACTGTGTTTCCTACAGAACTGCAGAAGAGGTTCACAATATATTCAGCTTCTGTCAGCATAGGAACCAGGCCTGGAGGCAGGACCTAGCAGAAGAGAGGGAAGCATCCACCCAGTGTTTACCGAATGGTTTCAGTATAGAGTAGTGAACCATTGTCATTAGAAATAGACAATAATTCATGCTTTTGTGCACCTATGAGATACTAGCCCTATGCAAGACATTTGAAAATATTGGTGGTTCTACACATAAAATTCTTGCAACAGGGTCAGAAAAGACCCTGACATCACTACTGTCCTACAGCGGCTGCAGGTTTTCATTCTAGACTACCAGCTGTGACACCCGTTTCTACTTGCTTAACTCTTAGAACCCAAGATCCACACTTCGCAGGCAGTTACATGCCATTTTCTCGGCTTTATACCTCAAGATCAGAGTAACCTACAGACATGATGCACATCTTTAATTCACCCATTTCCAACTGAATGATAATCCGGTTTAAATGCCAAAGGAGCTTCCAGTGCATGTTTACTGCTCTGTCCACGTGTACATGCTCAACCTGCACACCGACTCTGACTGATCAGTGAGAAGGACGGGACTAATGTAGTCACTGACCCAGATATTGGGTTACAGAGGAAAGTGAGAAGGGAGGGGCTCTTGCTCACAATGTTCAAATTTCAGAATAAAAGTCATGATAAGGGACAAATACTGATACACACATCAATTATACAAATAATAAAAGACCTTCCAATTTTAGTATTTCAAAGAGCATATTACCATAAATATCTGTCAATGTCATTATTACAAATAAAAAAATCATCATGCAGCAAGCAAAAGTCTACCTTAAATCTCCATACAAATCTAAATTGTGTTTTTATATCTCAAAGGGAGACAAATGTGAGCACCTTAAGATCTCCTGATAATATCTGTCATGTCTGACTGTCTCCTATAAATACTAAATTATACACTTTCACTATGAAAATATCCCACAGAAATTGTCCAAGGGACCATAATGTTAATTCATTTGCCAGTCTTCAAATAACTGATCAAATGGCTGGAATGAAAACCAGCAGCCACACCAGCCTTTTGTAGATACCATCTGACACATCTGATTTAGCTGGTCTACCAGCATGGCCAAATTTACTTTTGCTGGTGGACCAGTTTGGTCAGTCAGGTATTCTGGTCGGTTTGTTCACCAGCTTACCCACATATCTCCCCAACAATGGCTATTGTTTATGCTTAGATGACCACCTTGATCATGTTCGTGCCTAATCCATCTTGAATATTAAATACTAGAAGATCATCGGGAAACAGCCACTAGACTTTTCAGCAGACCACTGGGCCACAGGGGGCCACAGTGACAGAGAAATGAAACAGCTTGCCCAGCCAGGAATGCCATATAATTCTTCTCCCGAATGCAGTTTAAAGAACAGATTACCTTGCAGGACCAAAAAGTAGTACAAAGCTGAGAGGCCACGGTGTTCCAACTCACGGGGCATTGCTGGAAGGTGGCCTGAGGCCTAATAGTTTGTTTGGTTGCCTTCTTCTGTTCTGGGAGTTTTTTGGGAGTGAGATATAATAGCGGCACTAAAGCAATCCTGATGCTGAACCAACCCAACAGAATTAAACGAGAAACTGAAAGAACATATAGATTAAATTTGAAGGTCTAAAATGGAAGTGGGGGACATGGTTGGGAAACTATAAACACAGTGTTGTACAGGTGAATAGCCATGTTTATCTGAGTATCAGACCTCAAAGGCCATTTCTACTGTGGTTCTGTGAAACTGCATTTCAATTCACAACAGCTTTTGGAGAACTATCAGACATATGAACGTGCGTGCTCTGTTTTATGTTTTCCAAGAGCAGTTAAACAATAGATTCCTGCTGTTTCAAGGTGATTTCAGGGTGAATCTGTGAAAATGCAGAAAGTCTGCAGAACAGAAATGCCCTTGGCCATCTGCTAGACTACAGTTTTCAGCCAGTGTTCAAAGCAGTAAACGATAATATAATATATTCTGTTCAGATAAAAACAATACACCGTATTTCTGTCAGGATTCGACAAGTGATGAGCAGGGTCACCATCCCACCTCATTCCAAACTCATCCCAAAAGTAATGGAGGGAGCACCTTCATTCCAGAGAACACAGTTCCACAGCTCAATGCTAGGGGACTCTTTGTACCCTTCTCGCCCATGCCTGGCATTAGGCATGGTGTCACCTGGTTGGAGGGTGGTGGCGGGGGGTGGCACGGGGGGAAAGACAAGCCCTTTTGAGTATGAGCAAAGAGGGTAACAGCAGTTGATGGTAGAATCATGGTGAACAAAAACCCAGAAACAAGACCCAGTAACATCACCACCATCATGATTCAGGGGGTGAAAGGATCATAATCCACTGTTCAAAGAAGACTTTGAGAGGATACACATAGAGACCGCGAGATGCAGCTCATCAGTAGTAAGTATTTAAAGGCCAGACTTGAATTTGCAGAAATGAGTCACAAAAGTTCTGAAACAATTGACTGATTATGGGTTAAAGTGGGAAACAGGCCACAATGCTGTCAAACATGACGCAGGTAGCATCATGACGTATGGTATGTGTCTACTACACGCAAGTTCATCATCCAAAATGTCACACTCATTCATCTATTCAAATTACACATGGCAGCAAAGGCAACATTCTGTTGTCCTTATGCAACCAGTATGTGCCTACATAGATCCATTTGCATGACATTCATGTCCCTAATGCATAGAGAGCACAGCAGCTGCCACAACCCTCTTCTTGCTCTGGTGTATGGTGTGGATTTAGAGCATTCAATCTCCATATTCAGATGAGTACAGTTTAAAAAAAATGCAAATTTGAGTGGGAGTGCATGTCGTTTAATGCCATAGAAACAGACGGGGTAAAAAAAATAGAGAAATACTGTCACACTGAGCAGAAATATTTTATCCAAAAAGGGCTTTTTTAAAACCAAGTTCATGAGAGCGCTCTATTTTAGTCTACTAATTCTTTTGAAACTTATCTGAAATCCATGAGCAAATGATTGACACATACCTTCACATCCTGAGAAGACAGACAAGGTGCTGGAGAAAGAATCACATGGTAAATGCATGTACTGCTGCTTATGGAATGGGCTAACTAATCTGTATTGATGATGTAACCAACGCATGGTAGCAGCAGAATACTTTCAGAAGATGACAGATATGTTCCATCTTACACTTTACAGAAGATTGGGTGGCACCAAATGGCTTGGTGGTCACAGTTTAACTAGTGTTTCCCGTTGCTGGGGTCTAGGGTTTAAGGCATCCCCCCTCCCATAATCCAAAAACATGGATCTCAGGTGAACTGGCTACCAAAATTGCCCTGGTGTGTGTGAATGAGTGTGTCTGTGTGTGAATGCATGTCTGTATATACTGGTGAACCCCCCAGTGCTCAATGTAGTCCTCCAGATGGACAGTCATTTCCAGAATAGAGTACACTGTGTGTTATTGGCTGCCACCCTGACTGTAAAATGTCCTTGGGTATCGAGGAAGTGCTATAAAAGTGTCAAAACCAACCTTCTAAACATCTCGTGCTGTAAGACAGTGTCCCAAGCAACACAAAAGTTTCAAACCCACGTGTCTCTTTTGTCATTTCAGTACATTTGAAAGAGACTATATCCCATATTCACTAAAATCTGCTTGGATACACATGATCAGGACATACCTGTGACATCACACGGTACATAACATCCCTAGTAGTCGTAGGGATCCCAGGGATCCATGGTACAGTCGCCTGCTTTCCTGCAGGCCTCAAAGAAGAAACCGCAGAGGGTTGAGAAAGTCGGAAAAGAAGAATGATGGAAAGTAAACAGGGCAGAAAGACAATATGAAGTCAGTGTATGGAAGGCATGTCGGGATGTGTATTTATAGCAGGAGTGTGTGATGAAACCCAGAGTGTGCAGCTCAGCAGGGGAACTCCTGTTTTTGAGCCGGAGATCACTGCTGCTTGCTGATCCATTCATCTTCCCTGCTAGGACAACATGGACCAGGACATTAAAGTACAGCATCTTCTTCCATATATATCACCTACTCTATCCATCGCCTTCTCACCTTCTCTCTCTCCATCATATACATACAGTACAGGCCAAAGTTTGGAAACCCCAGGTTGAAATGTATTACTGGGAACAGAGAAGCAGGTAAATATAATCCGATGTCCAAAAATAAAAGCCTGGACACCCTGGATGGAGGGATCAGGTGGGTTCAGCTTGTGACTCTTGATGTGTGTTTAGATGTGTCCCAACTCCACTATACCATCATCAGTCCACAGCACTTTTCGTACAGTGCATCAGACCTCTTTAGATGTTCCTTTGAAAAGTTTTGTGGTGAGGATCCAGGAAAGGTTTTCTTCTGGCGACCTGAAGGTCTTTTGTAATCAAATCAGGGACTTGATTTGAAGAGTGTCATGGCTGAACTTAGGAACACTGAAGATGAGGCGTGCTTCCTTATTCTGGATTAGCTGAAGTAGTCTTTAAATGACAAGAGACTGAACGGTCACCTGAGTGGCTTTTCGGAGAGAAAAGGTCAAATTTTCCAGATGTTGTAAAGGAGAAATCTGCATGACCGACTGAAGTTTGCAACATGGGTCTAACTGGTCATCCACAAATACACCAAAGCTTCATGCTCTCAAAGGAAATGGCAAGATCATGCTGAAGACCAGTGATTCCAGGGATGTGCAGCAGCTCAATTGTCCTGGGTTTGAGCTTCAGGTGATGGACTGCCATCCATGATGAGATGCCTGAGATACTGACATGCGGGGATGCCTCGCTAAACCCAGTGTGTCAGAAGGTCTTCTAGGCCTTAACGTGAATACGGTCCTTTTTAATGTCAGGCTTTATAGAGATCAGTTCATCTTCTGCTAACTGACCAACTCAGAGTCGTTGCTTTGTCTCTATTTTGGTCACCAGTTTAATTATCTGCACAAAAGATTCACACACTCGGAGCTTTCATTTAAGTAGGCCGCATTGTCAGATAATGCTGGGTGATGCAGGTCACATAAGGAGCTCCAACTGGCGCTGGCCACTGCTGTAATGACTGTCTGTTTTCTTCGTTCTGAGAGCGAAAACTGTGATTTACATTCCCAGCTGTAAGACTGTAGCAAACAAAACCCTGTGTTTTAACCAGAAGACTGCGCTCGGCCTTGAGCTTAATAAGCAGCACATAAGAACCCTTCCTTCAGCGGTCATCAGTTATTATCTTCTGAGTGTGTCTCTAAAGGTGACGTCTAATCCATACTGTGCAAATGCTGCATGACATTAAAAGTCAGGGGAGACTGGTTTGACCATGCTGGTCTTCGTGTAGGTGGAGGATATGAAGCAATGGATGGTATTTTGCAGTCAAGGACAGACGGAGAGGTTTACATGTCTCCAACGCAGCAAACACTTCAGCAAGGCTCTATTTTTGTGCTGATCTAAGAGCACTTTAGTGACATAATGCACAACATGGACAAAAGTATTGGGACACCTGCTCATTCTTTGCGTCTTCAGACATCAAGGGGGTTTTGTTGGAGTAACTGTGTCTGCTGTCCAGGGAAGTCTTTCTACCTCCCTGTCTTACTCACTAGACTTTGAGCCGTTGCTATGAAGGTTTGATTTCATTCAGCGTTAAGTAAGAGTGTTAGTGAGGATATTGGAAAAACACTCCCACAGCTCCACCGCTCAGTGCTGGTGGGTTTTATACCCCTCAAACCCACCCCTGACATTAGGTATGGTGTCAATAAGATGTCTGCTCCGGCTGTGTGTGTGGTCTCTCATCAAAGTGCATGGCGATTATAATCAATCATAGTCTGTTGGAGGTCTCAGAACAAACAAAGTGGTGATTAGAACCAATCACGGTGAGGAGGAGATCTCAAAGTCAATAGGCTTGTTGAAGATGAGCTGAGGTACCTTGGTGGTCTGTGAGAGTAGCCTGTTGCCGAACGAGGCTCAAATAATTTACCAAGAACCAATGGATGTTGATCATTATGAGTTAGTGTGTCTTGTGCTGGTGAGTGGATCGGACACAGCAGTGCTGCTGGAGGTTTCAAAGTGTCCACCAACAGTCCACCAACCAGAAATATCCAGCCAACAGCGTCCTGTGGGCACTGATGAAGGACTAGAGGACGACCAACACAAACTGTGCATCTGCAAGGTGCAGCAACTAGGTTGAAGTGTCTAATAGAGTGGACAGTGAGTGGGCACAGTGTTTAAACACTCCAGTAGCACTGCTGCGTCTGATCCACTCAAACCAGTGCAACACACACTGACACACCACCACCTTGCCAGTGTGACTGCAGTGCTGAGAATGACCCACCACCCACATAATAGCTGCTCTGTGGTGTGTCCTGTGAGGTTCTGACCACTGAAGATCAGGGTGAAAGGAGAAGAATACGGTCTGTAATTATAGAACTACAAATTCTGTTTGGTAAGTTTATTCAAATGTGTACTAAGTGTAGAAAAAGGGGGAAACAAAGCAAGACTGTAAAAGAGTCCTTTTCGCTACACTCAGAATCAAAGTGCAGCAGATACACAATCGATAACTTTTGGCTGACCGTTTTCAACGTGACTGAAACTCCACAAACTGGAAATCCTTGTGGTCACACTGCAGGAGAGCTAAATGAATTTCTCAGTCAGGGGGAGCTGTGCTAAGATTGTTTACTCCGTCTTTTATTGCATTTTTCTCCGGTCTCACCTAACCGTGCATTTTTTTATTTATTATTTATTTGTTTCAGAGAAGCTCAGCTTCTCGATTTGATCTTTTTTAATAATGTCCGGCACGGATAATTACTGTCTGAATTACAGCAGCCTCGACAAATCAAATAAATTCTCACACATCCGGAGGGAAATGGTGTGTTGATTGATCGGATGCTTGGGAAATTGAGTCTAAATAAATCATGCAGGGTGAAATTATTTCAGGCCCGAAAGGTAAACAGTAGCTTCTCCCTTGAGTTCCGTGAGAGGATCTCATCATTCTGAGCCGCCAAGATTCTCCTTACAAAGCTCACTCTGTTCCGCGGAGTTGTCCGTTGTGTTCTGTTTGAGGGACCAAGGCTGGATAGTAGAACTTACCTGGCAGACCAGCTCACTCTCACTCTGTAATGAAAGACTTTGATGTAATATCTAAACAATTTCAATAGAAGAACCTTTTAAGATCTATTTAACCCCTTCAGTTGGACCTTCCCTGTGGAGGGATTTGCCCAGTGAGATGACGTGGCCAACCAAGCATTCTGTCGGGAATGCATCTTCCAAAACCTGGCTGATTTTCGGGCTGCTCAGGAAAAGGACTGGTTCGTATCCTGAATGTCTTCCAAGACTCTTTTAGGCAGCTTGCACAACCAGCTTGTGCCAAATCTGGAAGGAAGAACATTCCGCAATGTCATTCCTGTATTTGTGCAGGTGCTGCATAAGTGGGTATCCCAGGTTATGCTCACACTGATATCATGGTAAGTATGGTAACCTAAATCAGCCATGAATATTTTAAAGACCACCAGCCCACACAATTTTGGGTCCCCTTTGTTCATTTCATTTGGTTGAAGGATGGAGGTGGACCCCTTTGAGTTTTTCATTTGGTCAACTGGAGCCTTCACTGTCTCACCAGCCCACATCCATAACAGACCTTACATTGTCTCTCTGATGGCCAGTCAATGTCCCTGGACATTGCACTGAGGGCTGGCAGGATCCAGTCCAGATGATGTCCAATACAACTGATTCAGGTGCTCACATGGGCAGCTCTCTGGGTAATGTATGAAAAGTGTTTGGGTTACTGTACATGTATGGAAGGGGCTAAGGGGAACTTAGGGGAACCAGGCCGAGCCTGAGTTTCGTGGACTGACGGGTTGAGTCTGTGTCCAATTCTGGTCCAAATGCTCTGCTCACATCTGAGCCGTGTCTCGTGCCAATTCCTGGGTTTAAAGTGGGAATCAGCCCAAGTTACTTTTGCCAGCACACGATATTCGAGCTTGGACTGATTCCTTATGCCATCTGGGAAGTTGGTTGTTGGTAGGACAGCTCAAGACAGACCACATGCTCTTCCAGTGACCAATACACTTACTCCTTCAGCAGCAAAAGGCCTTTTCTCGTGAAGCTTAATGTCCTACTTCGTTTTTCCTTCCAGTTCTTGCTTGTTTCCTTGTTGTTTAAAGCAATAATACCAAACTGCCATGCAGCATATTTTGTTTTGCACATCATACCAGGGCTAAGATTTTTATAAAGTGTGCTCCAGACTAAACTTTAACTTTCCTGTTAAGGGAGCACTGATTTCTAAGTCGGGGAATGGTTACTTTTGAAACCATTTTCTTTCCTTTGGGCAGCTTTCATATGCAGGCGCTTTTAAATGCAGATGAGTTGAATGAAGTGCAGAGTTTAAAAGCTTGCTCACACGCCCTCAGTTCTATGATCATTTGAGATGTATAAATAACTCAAGTCACACCTGTAGTTATGTGCGAATATTCACTCATAAACTTGGTTCTTAAGCTATTTGCACCCATCCATCTTCCTAGCCTGTGTCACAGTGTGTCTGGTGTGTACCTGGATTTGCTGAGCACAAGACAGGAACACCTCCTAGAGAGGGTGCCATGGTGTCACACACACTCATGGCCATAGCCAATTTCGCCTTCCGTGTGTTTTTGAGAGATGTGAGGAAGCCAGAGTACCCCCACGGGGAGAGCACACTAAAACCCTCACAGGCAGAAACCTGAGTGAGGAATCCTACAGCCTACAACAGACACCCAGCTGTGCACCACACACACTACCTGCTGCACCACTATGCCTCACCATTTGTGCCCAAATAATGAAAAGAACAAATTAGGGCAAAATTGTCCAGAGTCAATTTCCTTATCCCATCCTTTCCCACTGAGGACCTTAGGATTAACACAGTCACACTGTCAAATCCAATAAACTCGGGCCAATTTTGGGCCAAATACACCATGCCACCCTGAGTTTCACTGAACTCACTTTTAGTCTGTGTCCAATTCGGGCCCAATTGCTTGGCTCACATCTAAGTGTCACGTGCTGGTTGCAGTATAATATGGAAATGAGCCCAAGCCCAACCCAACACTGGATAATATGGGATTGACTGGATGGGAGAGACTGGCAAAGTGTCATATCCTGGACAAAGATCAGCTGAGCTCAGGCCAATTCCTTATGCTGGAAGATTGGTAGTGGTAGAATAGTTCAGACAGACCTCATCATCTTCCAGTGGCCTGTACACTTGCTTTCCATGCAGCAGTTTTCCTAAACTGATGCAAATGCATGGCTTACAAGTGCCGGATGCAGATTGCTAACTATAATATAAAAATCGACCCCTGAATAATACATATTCGGCCCAATTTCAGATTTTTTGATGACGATCCTCAGCTGAAGATAGATCTGCCAAGCTTGGGTTGATTCCTTATGCTATCTGGGAAGTCAGATATTGGTAGGATAGTTCAGACAGAGCACATCCTCTTCCAGTGGCCTGTACACTGCTCTGGTAAGATAAAGTTCTTACCGCGCTGCCATGCAGCATATTTTGTTTAGCACATCACACCAGGGGTAAGACTTCTGTTACTGATCTGTCTTGTATATGACGAGGCTTCTGCTGAAACACAGATTTTAGTCAAATGCAGTTTAAAAAGTTCTGATAGTTACAAAAGAGGCAGAGTGACTGTGGCTCATTTTCAATGCAAAACATTTTGTGGGCAAAGAAGGCCATTACAAACTGACCCCAATAAGAAGCAAATTAAGATGAATAAATTAAATTGGCGGCTTAATGAAAACTGAATGTGTAATGAGCCTTAGTCACCTCATCAAACTAGTAGACATATAAACACAGACTGAACATGCCTCATGTCAATTATCTGTAGTGTAAGACCTCTATGACGTTAAAGTCAACTTTAACGTTCTCATTAATGCATCATTGGTGTAACTCCCATTAACATATAATTGGTGTAACATTTTCTCTATAATGTAAAACGAAAGTGTCAGGAGCAAAATAGGACCATGACTGGAGCGACTGCAAATCCAGAAATTCACACAAACCCAACAAAGAAAGTTGCCAGTTTAATCTGTTAATAACTCTAATGAATTCTTCATGAGATCAGACCTACTGACGTCTCAAGATGTTGAAAGGACCAATGAAGATGCATTACAAGTTTAACGATATAAGAACTGAAGGTAATGCTTGACATGACATTCCACAGCTTGCCAAAGCTCCCCGTTCCGTTTGACGAAACACTTCCTCTGTGTTTACAGCTTTTATTCAGTACTGACAAAACACTATCCAGGCCCGGATGATGAATCGTATTCCTACGTACCATTAGGCTTAGTTGCAGGTTCATGAGAGCCATGATTTATCTGTCAAAGCACAGTTGCAGGCAAAGCTAAAAGCAGATGCCTCAAAGGAGAAGGCTGGCCAAGGAGAGGTCAGGAGTAGAGAAGCTAAATCGGTGGGGAGTGGGAGCGGGGTCGGGCAGGAGAGGATCAAGGTTTCCGCAGTGATGGACAAATTAAATAACTTTCAGCGAAGCGAAATGCTCCGGGAGGAAGAGCGAGAGCGATCGGGGCCACATTGGAGTCTTCTCGGAGACGGAGCGGTAAATCAAACACGTTCAGGCCGTTTGTCTTCTCACCTCGGCGGCCTGCGCCTCCCGGCTCCCTTCAAGGTCACCTGTAATGATACTGTAGGCAGAGGGGGGAGAAGGGTTTGAAGGCTAAGACGTTAGTGAAGGAGTGAATGGTACCAAACCCCCTGGTGCAAATGTCCTCTCCTAGCATGAGCCATCTGCACTCTCTCAAGTTGCACCACACGGCCCCTGGGGCCAGGTTCCTCTGCCAGCCATGGTCTGGCTCTTATCGACCTCATCCATGTACCTGCTATTCGTCCCGCAGCTGCGGGTAGGACATGTACCTCAGCTTCTTTGGCCCCAGTGAGCAACCGCATTACAGCTGTAATCTACCCAAGCTTGTCCTAGGGAGTGACCCGAGGGACTCAGGCCTACACGAATGAGCCAGCACGCTGGTGGGGGGTTCAGACAGAGATATAGCACCTGGAGAGCAGGTGGCATGATTTTGATTTGCGGCGATGGTGGCAAAACACTCTACAGCTAGTATGGTGGTTAAGAAAGACAACAGATTGAGCACTCATCACAGACTTGGTCAACAGCAGTACATCATAACTGTTCAGATCTTTCTCGGTGTCCTCATCCACACTTCTTGAATCGAGTTCATCAATCAACTGCCTACTGTGAGGGCCATGACAGATATATGTGGCTTTTAGGGTAATCCATTATGGATTTGAAGCACGTTAGAGTCATTATCCTGCAGTAGAAGGCAGCTCTTTTCACCTTTAACTCTTTTTTCCAGATGGTCTGATGTTTGCTTCCCAAATATGCAGCTAATTCTTTGAATCCATTCTGAACCCTACCATTAAAATGCTCCCTGTGTCACTGGCTGCAACACAAGCAGAATATTCAGAAGCATGTTCAATCCATCCCCATGCTTTACAGTTGGAAAGAGGTTCTTCTCATAAAATTCTGCTACATTTTCTCTCCAACCAGACAGTGGTTCTTGAAAGTTCATGATCTTGTTAGAATTTTCTAAAAACGTCTAAATCCTAACAGTAGATCAAACAAAAAAGACAAAATGATTATTATTATTTGATCATTGATTTATTGAGGAAAATTGCATATCTGTGAGTGTCAAAAACAGGCCCAAACCATGATACTACCACCACCATGTTTCACATCTCATTTAAAACAAGAATACATATTTTGGTCTCATCTGTTCACAAAACATTGTTGCATGTCCTTGTGATCTTCAGCAAACTGGAGACAAGCAGCAATGTTCTTTTTGGAGAGCAGCTGCTTTCTCCTTTTCTCCATTGTTGTTCAGTGTGTTCCTGGTAGACTAATAGCAGGAGAACGTTCCACTTTAACTTCCACGGGGCTTGTTTCCAGAATTCATCAGAGCTTGTTTAGATGTTCCCTCAAAAATTCTGATGCTGAATGTTGTAGCGAGGATGCAGAAAATGTCTTCTGATGATCCATCCATGAAGGTCATATGTTTGCACTGTGTTGCTGCACAGTAGAACGGTGCACCAGCCCACATGTCTGCCGTGTTTGCAATCGTACGAGCAGTTATCTCCAAAAGCTTCACGTTTTTTTGGCCATCGCGACCTCAGCTTGACCTGCACCAGCCCTGTTAACTTTAAAATGCACTCCAAACTGAAAACACCAGGGGTGCCCAAACTTTTGCATGTCACTTTTAGATTCCCTACATATTCTGTACAGTGTCATGTACAGGCCTTGGCTCTGAATACATTCTGCCACTATATCAGAGGCAGCATATGCAACGACAACAGACTCTTAATCTTCTAGAAGCGATGTTCTTGGTTTGTTAAAAATCAGACTGAACTCAAGTGCACGTAAGCTTTGAAGTGACTGTGGGGAAATAAGTAAGCATTTATGACACCTTATTTGGACAGCTTGTATGCATGACATCTTATTTCAGCTGCTGAGCGAATGGGGAGTTATTTTGGGCTCTCCCACTCACTGACCCTCATGCATAATTTATCAGCACTGAATGACATTTCAAAGGCATAACTCACAAATACATCGTTTAATGAAGCGGGTACCACGGTGTGCACGTGCACCCACGTGAACAGATGTGTGTGGGTGTGTTTGCACATATGCGCAAGGTAAGCGTGTACGTTCTTACACTGTTAGACGCACACCTGAAGCGCATGCAGATGCAAGTACAGGTACGTGCACACATTTGTATGTTGTCCGTCTGCACACGCGTCTGTAAATGCTTTAACGTGCGGCGTGAATGTACTATAAAGTCACAATATGTGCTTTATGGGAAGACGTGATGTATCGTCCTGAGAAATGATACCTCGATCCAGACTTATTTATTTATTTTATTTATTTTATTTATTTTATTTATTTATTTCTCTTTTCAGTGGCAGCTGACTGACAGTGTATAGGTGGTTTTTCATGCTCCTGGGCTCCTCCTACAGTCAGAAAGTGAAAATTACATGCATTTGTGGACAAGCTAAGCATATGGACCGAGGCAGTAGAGTACTATTACAAAACTTTATGTATATGTGACTCAGATTGTGCAGCGTCACATAGTACAGTGGCAGCATTCTGAGGAGTAATAAAAAATAATAATAAAATAACCCCTAGAAGTTGAATTTCTGGTCCAGTCTGGAGCTAACTGGGGAATTTAACCCTCATGTTGTGTTAATATTTTGTTTACAGCCTGTGCTCTAAGGGTCAAAATCTGCCCGGCTTCACTAAACCCGTAAAATAAAATGGCTTAATTGAGTTTTGAACCCCCGAATCTACTTTAATTCAGGAAACAACCTTCATACAAAACTTTATGAATATTTTTTTCTCTTTAAATTGCAGAAGGACTGCATTTAATCTGGGGCCACCACTCGTTTTCATTACAACACACCTGTTCTATTCTTTTTTTCTACACTAAAGTAAGGTTCTGCATTGTGCTTAAGGCTCTGCATCAGTGTAAACGTTGACACTTCAGTAAGAGATGGCAATTTTGTAGCTTCAGAAAGCAGCAGAAATATGCAGAAATATAAACAACAGTAAATTTTTCTTCCCCTTTTTCCAATCTTGGAGACGGTTTAGGAAAAGTAATCCGATAAAACACCATTAAGAGGGTTTTCTCTCCAGTTAAATGTGGTGGCGGGTGATTTTTGACCCTTAAGACAACACAAAGGTTAAGGTTTAATAAAGTGGCTGCTGAGCATATTTCTCATTACAGAATACCAACAGTTCCGCTGTCGCTGAAGCAGGATCTTTTCCTAGTCCAGTTTATTTGCTCACTCAATAGCCGTAATACGGACCCTCGTATAGTGCATGTTTCCATTATCCAGAAAAATGCTTCCAGCCTCTGCAAATTCTCCATTCTTCCAAACCCCATCCGTTTATCTGCACTGCACTGGAAAGGCTTCTGCTTTATTTGCTTTTCGTAAACTTTTGGTCCGGGTCTCTTAAGCGGAGAATGTCGAGCAGGGAAAAAATTAGTCATCACATCAGTTTACAAAATGAAAAAGCAATTTTCCACAGCAGCAGGCGCAACACACCAGTAATTCTAGTAAACATTTTCGAGGATACAAATCAACTAAAAAAAAAGCAAAGCAAAAGTGGGTCTTGCTTTATCTTTGATTTGGGATTAATTATCCACATTTTGTGCTTCTTCAGGTTCAAGTTACAGCTTCTAACCACACATTTGACTGAACTCTCCGAATTGTTGCTTCGCTGTCTCCACGGAACCCTTCTCACACCTCAGCCTACATTGGCTTAGCACATCCATCTCAATCTCACCACCTCCCACTCAGTTCCCCTCTCCTCAGCCACGATCGCTCCTACAGGGGCGGCCCATCATCACCTGGCCTGGGCCTCCAGAGTGGGTCAGGCCAACAGGTTCCTTTCAGTATCTACACACTGTTGACCTGAAGAGGAGGAAAGCTGGATTGCTGCAGTGTGGAAGGGCTTTTGTGGATGGTTTGGACCGATTGCAGGAAGTTGAGCCAGGTTATTGTCACTAAAGAATCAATAGAAGGTGAAAAAGAACCGGAGTTGTGCTGAAATCTGACTCTCCTTCTTTTGTATTTAGAGCAACTGTAGATGAACCCTGATTTATAAACGATGAACTGATTCAGATTCCATACAAGATCTCACTCAGTTTATTCTTGCAGGAGATGGAAACCATGCTGTCTGTGGTGTGTGTGTGTGTGTGTGTGTGTGTGTGTGTGTGTGTGTGCAATATTGACCTTAGCATGTGGTATAGTAACAATTGCCTCTGGCATTAGGCTGTCATTTCGGATCGAAGGTCTGTCTCATTTCTAACTCGAGGTCTTCTCCTCCCTACAAATGATTTTGCTGTGTCCGGTGAAGTTGTGCAGGGTGAAGTGTTTACCTGTCAGCTTCTAATTAGCCCCTTGTGTAATTCCAGCAGCCCATTATAAACCCCCATCATGTGTTTTCGTTCCCCATTGGCACACTGTGTACAACGTACTGCAATCGGTAATGAGACACACATCACCCTTTCTGAGCAGTGACCGACTGGCGGAGGCCTTCACCCCGGTTCCTGGGAGCATTGCTGTAACTAAGGTGGACCGCCGTTAACACCTAGGGAATGAAAGATTCCTACAGTTCCATTAAACTGTGTGCCCTCATGGAAAAAAATAGAAAAAAAAAAGGTCTTTCTGGAACAAAAATAGTAAGTCAGCTTGAGGCTGCCTGACATACCTGACACACAGTTACTGGTCATGTAAGTGAAATAACATCATGGACAGATTGCACTTTTAATAAGCAAGCTCAGCCTGTGATGCTCAATTTGAGTAAGAAGTGCTTTCTTTTGAGTCTCTGATTGCAATGTAATCTGACCGCATGAACCCTTGCATGCAACTTAGTTTCAGTCTTAATCTTATTGTTGTGCACAGAAACGTTCATTTTTCAGGCTTCATGAGCAGCCGTGGCCTAGTGGTCTAAGCTAAGTTTAAGCACGTGGGCTTAAATCCTGTTCTAAATGCTCTTTTTACACCTTTCTTACTAGTTTTAAGACATTTAAGTTTAAAGACCTGGATCTTCTGCTTCCCACATTAGCTGGATATTTCATTTTTTGCTTAATGTAAGCATTTACACTCGTTTCTGACATACATTTATTTTTTGCACATGGATGTTTTGCAGTGTGTCATGACAAATAAACTGTTCAAATTGTTTTGGCCCCATCTCAAAATTACGGAGCCCCTGAAAGATCAAAGCAATATGTTGGGGGCATCGAGAAAAACGTGCTTTGAATTTGCAAAAGCTGTCATTTTATTAAATTGTGCACTTGTTTAGGTTGAGCATGTGCTCATTTTATTATTTCTTTTAAGCACATTTGTCACAGTATTAACAGCAATCCTCCCATTGAAGCTAAATAAAGGGATGGACTGGGATTTTAGACTCTGCTGGTAGACCCATATGAGCGTACACTTCGACATACCTGCAAATTCAGCTCTTTCCTTCACACTATCATGAACATCTGCTCTGTGACTCATTTTCCACACATGGAACGAGACATCTATGAATCCCTCCACACACCCCGCAGGTATTTATAGCCGGAAAATCCTTGTGAAATGCCACCTGCAGGAGCCTGAAATTATAACCACATACATTCAAGTCATTTTTTTGTCCCAACACCTGAAAAGCTTCTGATTTTCACATATAATTGTTAAATATCTGCACTGGAATCTGTGAAGACTTCAACGTCCTAATGGAAGCAACTGAGAGTCATAGGAACAACGGCACCACACAGACACTGAAAGTGCTAAGAGCATTGCTGAGGTGAGCCCTTCAGCTGGATGGCAGGCTCAAGTCCCAGATGTGTAATGTCTCGTCCGTTTGGGAGGGAATTACACTGCTTCTGTCCCTTGTCACTGAGTGACACTCCAGCCAGTGTGGCTTCTACATTGCAGGAGTGAGCAGTTAACACTCTGAGCTCGCTGCGTGGGCAGCTGCTCGAGAAAACAGGGTGACAGCCTTCAGACTTCATCCGTGCTGGAGGAGACGCGCCGCGAAAAAGGGAGGCGAGCAGCTCGAACCCTCATGGCACTGGAAATCATCAAGTTAATTTTAAATGTAAGCATTAAACACAGATTATCTTTGCTTATGCTGATATTTGTTCCTCATGTTTGTTGATTCATGAATGTGGTGCGTTTGTTTAACCTGATAAAGGCCTTCTTAGTTGCGGTTCACTGAACCGGCAGACTCCATAGGAAGGTTCATCTTCATCTTCTGGCATTAGCAGCATAATAACAGTTTATTCTACTTACTGTGACCTTCTACTTGATATTTCTGCAGTAGCTTCCAGAGATCAGTATTAATTATGCATATCGCATATTTCATGAAAGTGCACAAAATCCAATGCATTTATGGAAATATACACAGTGCATCTGGAAAGTATTCACAGTGCTTCACGTTTCCCCCTTTTGTTATGTTACAGTCTTATTCTAAATTCTACAAACAATATTTCACAATGATAGAGAAAAAAGTTTGTAAAATCTTTGCAAATTTATTAAAAATTGAACATAAAGCCCCAAGTGACGTAGCAGGCTAAGGCACTACCACTATGATCCTGGGGTCGCTTGGCTTGCTCTCCCTCAGGGGGTGGGTAGATGGCGCTCTTCCCCACATCTCATAAGTGCGCTGCTGGTGGATGTTGGCATCTGCCGTCCACTGTGTCAGAACCAGGGTTCCGGCGTTCTCCTCCAAGCACGATGGCTGTCCGGCAATGATACAAATGGTGGCAGTTCGAAAAGAGGCGGTAGGCATCCTGTCACATGACTCAGAGGAAACATGTGGACGATGTCTCCCCCCTGGCACCGAAAGAAGACATGTGATGTGGGAGACAACTTGGGGGGATGGGTAATTGGCATGTCTAAATTACTAGGAACGAAAACTAGAAAATTGGCATAAACAATAAATAAAAATAAATAAATAAAAATATAATATACATAAATTTCATAGCCTTTACTCAATACTTTGTTGAAGCATTTTTTTCAGCAATAATAGCCTCAAGTCTTATTGAGTATGATGCTACACAATCTGGGCACCTGTTTTTGGGCTTCTCCCATTCTTCTTTGCAGAACCTCTCAAGCTCCATCGGATTAGATGGGGAGTGTCGGTGCACAGCCAATGTTAGATATCTCCAGAGATGTTCAACTGGGTTCAAGTCTGGGCTCTGACTGGGCCACTCAAGGACATTCACTTAATTGTCCCGAGGTCACTCCTTTGTTATCTTGGTTGTGCTTAGGTTCGTTGTCCTGTTGGAAGATAAACATTTGTCCCAGTCTGAGGTCCAGAGCACAGGTTATCAGGAATGTCTCTGTACATCACTGCAGTCCTCTTTCCCTCAACGCTGACTAGTCTCCCAGTTCCAAACAGCATGATGCTGCCATCACCATGCTTCACTGTAGGAATGACATTGGCTAGGTGATGAGCTGTGCCTGGTTTCCTCCAGACATGATGCTTGGCTTTCAGTCACCACTTTGCTTCGGTCGCTACCCCTGTGACCTGGACCCCGGATAAACCCATCAAAGAACATAGTATATTTTAACGGTATTGGATATAAACACCATATTGAGGTTTCCAAGCCCAAAGGTCTGTATGCAGCTCATACTTCAGTTCAGATCATCACAGTAGTCTCCCAAAACCTCGTTTAAAACCTTCCCTGGTGAGTAGAGACTCTGTTACTCCAACATAAGCATTGATTTGAGAATGAATCTATAATTCATTCAGTCAGGGATTGACAGGCGTTATATGGGTGGTTGCAGTGGTATTTTTGTGGTTGCTATGGTAAGTGTTAAATGGTTTATCTTTAATCATTGCTAAGTGTGTGTATACAGTGGACACGATATGCGGTGATTGTGAAAGGATATAATAGCCGATATCGATAAGCGGTTGCTTGGGTATTGTTTACTGACGCGTTTGGCTGGATTACTGAAGCACCAGCTGCAGTCGTTTTAGATCACGGTGAAGGAGAGTTAGAACGAGAACATATTACATCAGCACTAACATCTTCAAACGCCCTGTTTAGTTGCATTTGAGTTAGCATGGCCACTAAATGGCCAAGGGGGGCCTCAGTTCTTCTTCTTGCACAGCATCGCATTAAAATTTCATGGCTGATCCATGATGGACTTACTGGGGTCCATCCCTCAGGAATGACATCTAATAATGCCACCGTGCAACATTTATCACGTCACAACCGTTCGTTAAATCTGCTAGGCAATGTACCATCTCTCTCTCTCTCTCTCTCTCTCTCTCTCTCTCTGCAACCCCAGGTGGGTTGGGGATTATTAAAGTGTCTAAAAACAGGCTGGGTCTGGCACAGAGTGGCCTGGATGTGAAGGAGCTCTTCGAGTAGGCAGTACAGTATCAAAAAAGTAACAGGACCTGAGTTATGTAGGCCACTCACTGCTTTTATGTCATTTGTAATTGCGGATCCCAGCATCAACACGGACACCGAATCCCTGGGTGATGCTGGGTTTGGATCAGGATGGGGATGTTGAGACTGAATTTGTGAGTGTATCAACAGAGACCATTCCAAGATTGTGTTTTGGAGAAGACAGTGTTGCACTTCAGTTGCAGCGCTGTTCGCAGAGATGCTTCCAGAGAACCCCGTTGTTAGGCAACTGGATTCTAAAAAAAATATTAATGTTCACACCTGTCAAAGCGAACTGGATCAATGAAGATCCTCCCTACCAAGGGAAGGTAGATGTGGAAGGACAAATCAAGGATGCATATTTGTCTTAATCATGCAAGGAATTGTGATGCGGAGTCTGTCACTGTCGCTGATTTTTTAAGGATTCATTCATACCAGGACTCACAGGAGTCATAAATCAGTGAACCGGCTGCCTTAGCGCTTCAGACTGTGGCCAAACGCTTTTGGCGCATTCCCCTTTCCTCATTGGCATTTGGCCTTTGGATAATGGTACAGTCAATCATTACATAACATATTGCACACGTTTTAAAACAATGTAATTTTCCACATCTGTTCAGGTCTGCATCCACAGATGTGCCTTTGCCTCTCTTATCTATCAATAACACAAAAGACTTCAGCTCAGGTGTGGGCACTCAAATAAATCAGCAGTTTTATTCTGCTTATCAATCCTCAAATTAGTAGATGTAATCGCAGTAATTGAATTTTGCTATGATGAAAAAAGTCCTGAGGCGAAAATAACTTTCTACCATCCAATTATTCATTATCTCATTACCGTCACATTTCTACTATCTTAAGTTGAGGCATTGATGACCACAGAAAAGCCAATGAATCATTTATCTCACATATTGAAAGATAAACTCCATATCCACTTTCACCTACTTCAATTAATCACTGCTCAGTAGATCTCTCTCTCTCTCTCTCTCTCTCTCTCTCTCTCATAATTTTCATTGCTCTCATCGGTATCACTGTTGAACACTTCTTGACCATAACAAAGACAAACTTGCAAAATGCATCACCGTTTCATGATGAATTGGTCATTCTTAAATGACTCATCAGGGCCTCTGATGTGTGCCATGATGACAATTCCTCAGACCACGACCACCACAGGTTATATACACCAGAAATATGAGCACTAATTGGTTTTACTTGACCACACATGACCCAGGGCTGACCCAGAAAACGTACCTGTGTTCAGATCTTCAGTAGCCGAACTCCACAGGCTTGGGCTCAGGAAGGGGTGGTGACTCAGATAACAGCTGTTACTGGTTGCCCACGTCTCCAGAGAAAGTGTGGTTTGTGAGATCCTCATTTCTGCCTCAAGGAGAGAACTGAGATCTTCCTTGCAAACCTCTGTCAGCAGAATAAAGCACTGTGCTTCTTGAGCTCTCTCCCCAGCTGGTGGTCAGCCATCATTGGTGAACATGCTTTGGCCGTCCAAAACAGCTGTTAAGCACACCCCCCAACCGGAGACTCACTTTCTTGTTCATTGCTGACGTTGCAAGTTGCAACCAAGATGATCTTCATTAGATGTAGCCCAGTCAAAATCAAGTCAGTTGAGAGATGTTGTTCGTGGATTGTCCAGATGTGGTCCAGCTGTCTGCCAGTCTAATTCATGCCATTGTCCTTTGTGCCCTCTGATAAACTGCCTCAGCAACAGCCTGAGACTAGACAAGTACATAAATGACGTTGCCCACCCAACAATCTGCAATCGCAAGATCAGCGTCCTCTGTGTGCTTTCTTACATTCCTGTGGCGGTCAGAACACATAGTACTCAGGGGGGCAATATAGGACGAATCAAAACAAACTGGTCTGCCATGACAGTTTACTGGAAAAGGTACACCAGATGTACAAGTGGCTGTCACTATAGCATCCCTTGCGTTTGCATCACGAAATGCATTTTGACATTTTTGGAAGCAACTATGCTCAAAGCGTCTGTGTTCATATGCTTGCCTGAAGAATGCTTCAGGTCTTATGGTTAAAGAAGTGGTCAGAGGGTTGGGTCAATCCCCTACACTGGCAGGAATGAGGACAGGGGGATTTAAGGAATAGTGCTCTGTTCACCCTCAGCATTGATGGCTTTGCTGCTCCTGACCACTGCTTTCCAGTGTTCTCCATGTCCCACTTTGCTCCTCACTGCCATGGATGTGTTAAATGCAACAGGTAACACCACACGCTTTTCTTGTACACAGGAGATCACATCGGATCACATGAACACAATTCTAGCCCCAAACATCATGTTATATTACTAATCAAATTAACAAAGGCTACATATTTTGCCCGTTTTCATGGCACTTTCAATACTAACTAGTTTTACAAATATTCAGTGTGAAGGTCCTGGAGGGGTTTGAACTGAACTGGCAACTCTGTGTATCGCTGATGTCCTGGGAATAAGGCGTTCTATATAAGGGCCATCAGTCTCTTGGTCATATGTCATCTGTCTATCAGTCCCCATCAATTAAACCCATAATACACCCTCTTAGTCAATGTCTTGAACCCCAACAGCACTCATTTACCCAAGTGTTTAGAGTCCACGATCGAATGTAATCAAATCGAAGGTGATCAGGAACATCACTCTTACAGCCACGGAGCAATCAATGCCCTTCTGGCTCAACTGTAACTCCTTTCAGTCTGTCGCCATTACAATATGGATCGCTTCCTTTATAGCTCAGACAAATGTGAAGGTGGAATTCACATCTGGAGGAGCAGCGGCAAAATCCAGACAGCTGTTTGTCTAAATAGGACAGGTGGAGTTCATTTTAACAATGGCACACCGTGGTGCAACCAACAAGGCATGTTATTTATTTTTTTTTTTTTGCCTAAATATTTCTGCTCAAGGTGCGTGATGGGCCTTCCGGTTGGAGGTCCGCTGCCTGCTGCTTGATGAATCACTCGGTGATGAGAGCGGATGGGACCCTGCAGGAACAGCAGCTGTAATTGGCCTTGTGTTGATGTCTGTTTTTATGTGTTGACAGTATTAGTCCAAAGTTTGCACACCTTTTTGTTTGTTATTGAAGTAATTTTTATCAAACGGCTTCGAATTAGATGATTGATGTTTGTTCCCAAGGCAAACATATAGTGAAGGCATTGCCTGGTACTAGATGATTACCACATCGTCACTGTTACCGTCAGTTATGGCTGCTTCTCAGTGGGTGAAAATGGTAACTATGTGGTTTTTCCTCGCTTAGGCTGCTGGAAATGACTGGAGGGCATTATCCTAAGCTTCAGCGTCTCCTTGGAGGTTTTGAAATCGCTTACTACCATGGATATCCCAAGGATTGCTTGACCGCTTAAAGGTTGGTATTACTCCCAAGTCAGTCAGTTGGCTGCTTTCCAATGGTTCTTCTTCACTTAGGTTGCGGGAAATGACTCGAGTTCATCGCAGTGTTCTCCTAAGCTTTATCGACTCTTGGAGGTTTAATAATTTAGCTAGCACGGGTATTCCAAGGGTTAAGAGCTTAGAGGCGATGTTCTTCCTCACTCAGGGTGCGGTAAAGGCAACTTTCTTTTAAATGCACAATTCAGGACAAGGCCTTTCTGAGGCGCTTGTATTTGTATTTGCTTGTATTTTATTTTATTTCTATGAAAAAATCAATTAAAGATATTAACAATATTAAGGCTTACAGTCAAATAGGATCTTCATTTCATCAGTATTGTTGGATGGTGTTAATATAAAGTGTCCCTTTTGTCCCCACATTTGTTACAAGACCACCATGACCACTGGTCAACAGCATGACCAAGACAGTTGACCAGCATGACCAAAATCAAACAAAACACATTTCTGCTTAACAGTTTACTAGAGTATGGTAATGTTTTTCCTTGACAACCAGCTTAGACCTTCGACCATCTGAAACCGAACACCAGCAGCTTGTCATGAGGTTTAGGGCTTCCTTTCTGGAAAGCTGCATATGGACAGTTTCCAAAAACATGATATCCACACAGAATCTTAATTGACTTTAACTGGGTCCAGTTTTTTGAGGTACTTCTTAAGACTTACTGTTAGTGAAAGAAATGAAATACCAACAAGAATAGAACGTTTCAGCAGACGTGATCTCCAAAAATTCCACCCAGCATCATCACTTCTCGTGCTATTAGCAGATCACCAGTTGTCCCCAGTTGCACAAATAATGGCTTCATCAAGAGTTATAATTTCATCCCTCACATTTGTGTGTGTGTGTGTGTGTATGTGTGTGTGTGTGTGTGTGTGTGTATGAGCATTTCCATCAATGTCCTGCTTATTTCTTCTCCTTAGGGGGTTGCAGGTCATGCCAGGCCACATTACAATCAAAGCCCGGCTGCCCAGTTGGAGAATGCTCAGCAGTTCCTCAGTCAAGCAGCGGGATGCCAGACCTCAGCAAACGCACCCAGCTGAATCCACGTATCCTGACATCCGTTAGCAGAACTGACACTGCAAGATGGATATGCATGTGCAGCTTTTACCAAGCATGACTGGTGTAATTTTGAAAAATGCAAAGTAAAGTATTTTATTGTGTAAAATATGCATTATTAGATTTTTACACTTTATTAGAACCTTAGTTCAGTTAGTACATTCAGAGGTTGCTTTATCTAGGCCTGTTCCGCTCTCTCTGGCTGGACCAAATTAACATTAACTTTGTTCTTCTTTAACCATTTTTGGGGAAACAGCTTCTGTGTTTTGGGTCGTTGTCTTGTTGCATGACCCACATTCTCTTGAGATTCAGCTCATTGGACATATGTCTTGACATATAAATTGCATTTCTAATTTAAAACTCATTGTTCCATCAATGATGGTGAGCTGTCATGGCCCAGATGCAACAAATGGGCCCAAACGATGAAACTACCACCACCATGGGTGGGATGGGAAGGGTTAAGACTTTATACTGGGATGCAGTGTAAGCATGATTGCCTTATCGAGGATTCACACCTTTACACACTGTTCCAATCATGTGTGCACCTGTACTGCAGTGTTAAGGCGGAGCTAATTTATACAAGGGCACGAGAAAAGGGTACCAGCCCACCACTCACGTCTGAGTGTGATGTATAGCTACGTTCTCGGTCAGGAGTTAGCGGCGCGTTTAGGAATAAAAACATCACCGAAGTGTAACCTTGAGTCTGTCGCTGGGTTTAGAGACGGCGCCCGAGGCCGCCCCTCATCACCAGGCCGATCACTTAAACTAAATGATGGACCACGAGCTGCTTCATTAGGCCTGTCTATGTCCCTCGATGGCAGGCACACACATTTTTTGCACACACGCTGATTTTTTCAGTGTGGCTCATACACACACTTCCGAGGTTCAAATCTGAATTATAAAAGATGGAGATGGAGATCGGAAAGACCAGTCATAGCCATAATTGGCTGCAATGTCACTAGTGTATCCCCTGAAATGAAGCAGGAAAGGCTGGATTAGCCTGAATCCCATCTCCCTGTAGAGAGAATAGTCATTATCAGGCCTGTATCCTCTTGGAACGCTTTAGCCTTCACCTTGTTTAATGAAGATTACAGCTACGCTTGGCGCTTGAAGATCAAGAACCTGCCTGCAGATGGATTTGAATTCTGCAGCCAACATAAAATGCAGTATAACTTATCTTATCCAAATATTGTCAAATACATTTTGCAGTTTTTAAGCAGACATCTAGAACCCGACATTAAAAATCGAACATATAGTATAAACACATTATAGATACACATACGAGATGGCAGCTTCTGTTTAATAAAATCATTTCCAAATAAGGTCAGAAAAAACATACATTTCTTTACAAAACAGCTTCAACTTTGTTGGTGGATTTCATCCCATGAATGTCAGGACTAAATATTTTTAACCCTTCTTTGCTAAAACAACTTCTGTGTTTTGGGTCGTTGTCTTGTTGCATGACCCATAATCTCTTGAGACCCAGCTCATGGACCTTTAGAATTTGCCTCTGCTCATTGTTTATTGTTCCATCAATCCTGGCCCAGATGCAGCAAAACAGACCCAAGCTATGATACTACCAGCACCATGTTTCACAGATGGGAAAAAGCTTATATCTGATGAAGTTTAAAGTCACATTTATGCAGATGTTTTGAGACTTAAGCACCACCTCTATCTTAGCTGCCACAAGAGCTCTTAATCACACTCGTGTTACCTATAACCTACTTTTTGCAAAGGTTCCTGTTTAATGTTTCTGTGAGCTTAGATTTCAAAATCAGCCTTGATTCATTTTCCAGCCTCTCTTTGTCTGTTAGGATTTAACCGTGTGTTTCTGTGTGTTATTAGGTCAGATATATGTAAAAGAGCTCTGTTCTGATTGGCTGCTCTGCCTTGTGCTTTCATCAAGAAGCCATCTGCACTGAAACACTCGTTCTAACTTCAGCATGAATGGGCAGGACAAACCGCCTATAATGTTCACAGCCAAATATAAAATGTGTATAAATATATATTGTAAAATCACTAATATGAGCTGTTTGGACTAAAGAGAGAACAAGTAAGAGGACCTTCCCACTGCCGTACCCTGACAAGCAGCTGAAGGCATGTTTACAATTCTCCTAACAAAGCAGGTTCCGCGATTTAGATTCGTATGCCCTCCCGCTCTCTCTCCCCTTCCTGTAATAATGATCGGACAGGTGGAGAGGGTGAAGGAATGATGAATGCCGGTTGGTGGCCTACCTCCCATCCCCTCTATGACAGAGCACAAAAAGTCAGTGTTTGCCCGCGGATTGAGCTGCGGGTGATTAAATAGTCCAGTTAGTCTACAAAGTCGTTAAAAACATTAAGTGTTGGGTAATTAATCAGAGGCGCCGTGCAAATGAGTAATTGATTTGCCATTAAAATGGAAGGAGAATGGGGGTGTGAATGGGGGGTGGGGGTGGTGGTAGTGGGGGGGGTCTTTCCAGTCGGTTTGCCCAAGCTGCCAACGTTTGGCACGCTCAGCCCACATACCGCTGCCTGCTAATTCCACATCAATTAAGGCATCTGTCATTGGTGGAAATATCCGCCGCGTACTCGCTGATGGCTGCTGCTGGAATTCTTTATTTTGGAGCTGCAAGAGTGATTAATAAGATTAGTTCTGGGTTGTGTTCTCGAGTTTTTCAGCATCATAAAAAATTGGGGTTTCATTCTAATTGGATGGTCCCTTATATAAATAAAATGCAACGTACAGATTCACAGTGAAAGGAAGAATTAAATTTAGGTTTTGAAATAATTGACCACTGTCAATTCATTTTATTAGAAATACCTCTGCTGTATATAAAGCCCCTAAAATGACAGGATGTTTTTAATAAGCTGTGGCAACAAGACAATATATTAAGGCCATGAGATTAAAGATGAGATCACAAAATTTTAGAACTTTAGAACCCTAGGCCAGTTTTGCAGGATGTTTTCATAGTTTGGTGTTTTACTTGCTAAAAACGGTCACACATGCCCAATATTGTTATCATAAATAAAGATTGTTTTTTATTCATATTTAATATTTTTATTGTTTATTTTGTTTTTGTTTTTTGCTTATAAAGGCAAAAATAAACACTTTATATACCATATTTGGATCATATGGAAAAGGATATAAGGATATAAATGATTTATTTGTAATGATTAGATTCACAAGGATATTTATAATACATTCTTCAAAATACTTGACATTAGTCCAAATAAAATAAAAAAAAACGTGAATGTGCTTTTAATTTTTATATTATTATTCTTGTTATTTATGCATGTATCAGTATCCTTCATGCTCAGGACTTTTATTCTGAAATTTGAACCCTGCGTGAGCACAAAAGGAGTGCAAACAGCCCCTTTTTTCTTGCCTTCCTCTATAGCCAAGTTAATGCTGTGTATCATGTCTGTAGGTTGATCTGATCCTGAGTTGTAGAGTGTATATGCTGTATATACCATATATATTACATTATATATACTCAATAAAATAAAATCTAAAGTACAGTAACAAATCTCCGGTTATAATCTCTCTGGTCTATGTAACATGCATTACAAACTGCACTCAGGAGCTATAAAGCAGGGTCCCATCCAACTAAAGTGTTCACAAAAAAATCAAACACGATGTGTGAAGCTTCAAACAGCATTTGACTGAAGGGTTTAAACTTAGTGAGGGCCAAGCAGACAGCCAGGGGTCTTGTTAATGACCGGGTGGAGGTGTTGGGACCGGGTAAAGGGCTGCGACAGTTTAGGCCTCCTCACAAAAGGAAGGGAGATCAATTACTGCAATTCCTTTCATTGGAGACCTAAGCTGAGCTCGGCATAAAGGCTGTGGGATTTTCAAGTCCCTATTAGCTCTGTGCCGGTTTGATCCTGAGTCCGTGATAATCATGTTCAAACGGTGGGGTCCAGCGCCTCCGAGTCCGATTGATCCCCTCATTTGGGCCAAGCATGTCCTACATTGATTATGCAAATGGCAACACGTTGCAGATTAGTCTCTGCATCGGGCTGAACAGCTGTATGGGCCTATAATTTATAGCTGTGGAACGTAAAACCTCTCACGCGGTGGAAGGCGGCCAGTGAGAACATGATTATGTTCAAATAACATGCTCTGTCTTTTGTGCCTTTTCTGTGAATTCTGTGACAACGTGGCGAGTCTGTGTGTGGGAGGGTTTTGGAGGGGAAGCTGAGCAGGGGACAGAATGTCTTCTTTAAAACCAAAAATTAAGATTTATTATTGTAGAAAAGCGTATATATCGACTGACGTTCATATCAATGTTTTTGTGGGTTTATTTAAGTCATCATGGAAGGCAAATGTACAGCAGGTGTCCTGTGACCTTCACTGCCTCTCATTAAAGTGTTACACTCAATACGTTCCTGCGTGGTGGTCTGTGATGTTTATGTAAACATACAGTAGTGACTCAAAGACTGGGGATAGTCCTCCACAGGTGGATCAAATTAGATGCATAAACAGTCCCTGAATAAATAAGTAAATAATAAATAAGTTATATGTATAACAACCTCTTCTACAGGACTGAATTCATCAATAATGCCAGTCCATCAATAATGGCAAGCCAGGCTTCACAATAGCCCCAAACCATGATGCTCCCGCCCCCGTGTTTAACAGTTGGCACAGGTTATTATGCTAAAACACACTGCTTGTTTTTGCTTAACAAAATTAATTTAATTTAAAACATTCTATTTTGGATTCTTCTGTCCTCAATTTACAATTAAAAAAGCACTGCCTTCATTTTTGCTTTCCCTTCTCAAGCCTATACAGAGCCTTGTGTGCAAGTTTGTGTTTGTGCGAGTGAGAGACAGAAAGAATGAGAGAGAAAGAGTAAGAGAGAGAGAGAGAGAGAGAGAGAGAGAGAAATCAGCACTGGGACTGATTTAGGCCTGCCTGCTTGGTTCGGTATAAACTCCAGAGACACAGCACAAAGGCTGGCAGTCTCACACTTTGCTTACTGCCTCATCATACACGCTCACACACGCTCACACACACACACACACACACACACACACACACACACACACACAAAAATACTGCAGATAATAAATTCCACACACTGTATGTTGACCCAAATGTTTACGCTTGCACACATACGCTCACACTCCCACACACAATCTCTCACACACTGTCCAAAGCAGTAACAACGAAGCTGGAGCCAGACGTACAGACACTCCAACTGGCCACACAGCGGGAGGCTATTGTCCGTCATTCAGTCCTTCATCTCCTCTGCTGATGCTCTCCTTATCTACAAATTATCATTAACACTTGAAACCATTAAAGCAGTGCTCTTATTTCCAAGGTATCAGCTGCCAAAGGCCTGGAGTCTAAAGTTTTCTTCTTTAGTTTTGAGCTCTGGTAACTTTAAAGGGCAGAAATATCTCTATAGCTATGCACAGCAGAAGGGTGATTTCCATACAGCCTTCCATACACACAACCTTCCATACACACAACCTTCCATACAACCTTCCATACATGCAATCTTTCGTACATCCTCCGATCCAACGTTCCATGCACGTAACCTTCCATACAATAAGTACTTATTGGAAAGTTGTGAGTGGAACAAACACAACATTAGTAGAAATATTTACTGAAATTACTATAAAACTGCAAAATACAAAATAAAAGCATAACTTTACTTTTACAAATTGTGTGATTTTTAAGATACAACTGCTGTCAAACATAAACCACTGCTAGCTTGGCTCTGAGATTTTTATAATAAATTACTGCTGTGTACTTCCACATGCAGCTGCCATGATTTGCATTTATGACTGTATCTAAGTCTCGTATAAAAATCTCCATTAAAGAGACGAGAATAATTCCATACAGAGAAAGAAGAGGCAATTCCAGTATGTTATATTCCCAGTCTAAAATTGTGAATGGATCAGGGAGGAATTCTGTGGGAGAGATTGCTGATGGAACTAAAAAACATTTAGAATGTATTTTCAGACTTACACACTAGTGGGCAGTGATCACACGTGCCCAGAGTGGTGATCACATGTGCCCAGAAGTGCCTTTGAGTACCTTGCTCAAGGCACTTCCAGGCATGTTCTACCAGTTCAGGGAATAGAACCAGCAACCTTCTAACCACAAGGCCTTTTCTCTACCCAGCAGGCCATTGCTGCCTGCTGGGATGTTACCTTGGAGTCTGCTGTTACTGTGAAACTTCATTTTGAACAATTTCACTAAATCTAAATTGGAGATCTGTATCATCAAACTTTGAGAAGGTAAAAGAGGATAATGTGTTTAACCTCTTGCACTTGTAGAGACACAAATCCTGCCATTCCATCCTTTATTAAATGACTTGGCTGAAAAAGATGATGGATCAACTCTGGCTTAAAAAAATATGAACTTGCATTTGAATTTGAAATGCATTTGAAAATATGATTGAATTGAATTGAATTGAATTATTGCATTAATTTCTATAATTGTTTTTCATTATAATTTTTTATTACAAGGAATAAATGGTTGTTGGTTCAAATCCCTGAACTGGCACGACACAATTGAAGTGCCATTGAGCAAGACACTTGCTCCCCCGGGGCTGTGGATAGGGCTTGCCCACTGCTCCGGGCATATGTGCTCACTACCCCCTAGTGTGTGAATTCACTAATGTGTATGGGTGTCCATCACTGTGTGTGGATGGAAGAAGTGTGCACAGTGGGGTGATGAGCACCTTTACTTTTCCTTTATAAACACTAAAAAAAAGATGCTGTGTGAGAATGTTTTACTAATTTACAACAAACAAGTGAAGAAATAAAGAAATGTATAGGATTGTGGACAATCAGTGAATCATGAGTGTATGGATTATTAGTCTGCTTAACTGCCAGTGGACCACCCAGAACATGATATACAAAACACCAGCAGACCACCAGCTTAGGCGTTAATTGCTCTCAGGGAATGTTTATTATATAAAAGTAGAATATTTTAAAACAAGTTGTGCTTCATAGTGTTCTGGAAGGTGTTTTACAAAGCAGGATTTCTCTATAGCCAGATCATTTGGGCCCAGAATTGAGCAGGTCCAATATGGGAAGAGTGAAGAGTGGAGAAGCATTATTATTGGATTTCCCCTTTGGGCTTAAGCTATCTGGATAACTGAAAATCATACTGCTCATGAGCTGAAGATATAATATGACTCATTGCAAAACAGATTAGAGTTGATATGTTCCATCTCCACCAACATATCTTGTTTTTGAAGGAGGTCTACTTCCTTAATCTCTTCGCCAAACTAATAATCACAACTTTATCTCCTTCCCTTACATTTGCCTGATTTCCCTAAAGGATACTAACGACAATGGACAGAACCGAGGGACGGATGGTGTGAGTCTTCTATAGTTGTGGAAGGTAATTCTGCATGGCTGCTGGGAAGCTGAGCCAGACTCCTGCCGAGAAGCAAGATGGCAAGATAGCGCCATCTACTGTGGAAACCCTCACTCAGCTGAAGGACAGAACACTGGATAGTCTGTTTCACACTGGCTTGTCAGTATTTTAAAATGTGTGCTGATACTGTAGTGATTTAGGAGGATCAGATATGAGAGAGCATATGTTGATAGAATTCAGAGATGTACTACAGGTGCAAAGAAACATGTGACAGGTGAATGGTCCTTGTGGCTTATTTTCTTGGAAATCTATGGCCCCACATCCCCCTAGTTAAGGTTTAGGCCCTGTATGTCAAAATCTTTCTCCTTAATGCAGGAGTGTAGAGTGTTGTCCTGTTCACGGTGTCACAGTCCCACACAGCTGATGAAGGACTAGAGGGTGGCTCGCTAATCCATCAACTAGCAAGGTAGAGCTACAAGGCTGGTGTTTCTAATAATGTGGACAGTGACTGGAGCCATCATTTTCTATGACTCTATTTTACTGTGGACCAGGTGAAACTGTTCAACCATAAAAGGATAAGCCTTGCCCGAGTGGTGTGGAATTGAACCTCAGCATCCCTCACGAGAAGGTGGCTCTGATCCCAGACAATGTTATATCATCTCCTGATTCAATGGCGGACATTTGCAGCTAATGTCGGTTAGAAAAAAATCATTTCAAATAGTGCAAACTGTGCTTTGGATTGCTTTGCGAGCTCAACAGTGCGCTGTTTTTTCTAGAGCCTGGACCTCCAAACTGCATCTCTCACTCGGACATAGCAGGAAGGTTTGATGGATGGTATCACTGCGAGAAGCTGTCATCTGCCAATTGGCATCTCTGGGAGCGGGTAATAGGTCTGAAAGAAGTTGTGTACCTCTGCGTATTTTTTATGGCACAGCACGATTCATGACTGAGTTTGTCACTTGTAGTCAAAGGCAATCTGTATCATCCAGTTAGGAGCCCGTTTATCCCTCGGCAGCCCTTTCAGAACGTATAGTGTCCACTTTTCCGATTCTAACCTCGTGCACATTAGTGTTGGTTTATTCATTCTATGGCATCATCTTTGGTGTAATGTTGTTTCCATGTCGCCATGGCTTGTCAAAAAAAGTAGTTGCACCCAGATGGAATCAATGTACAAGATTGAAATTTGGTGGGAAGGTCTGACATTATGAGACATGCAAATGATTCAAGATTCCGACTTGGCCGCACGTGACATAAGCAAGGACAGGCCTTATCGCTGTACCTGACTTCTCTGCGTGCTATCCATTCTGACTCATGCTGTTGTGTTGGTGGCATCTGTTGCAAGTGGACTACGCCTTTGGGAGGGCTTTGGGAAGCAGGACGTATTATCGACATATTGTGTGCCATACCTGTCATCCACAGCCCACTTGGAGGAAGTTGGAGGAAGAGGATAGAAGGCATGCACCACCGAGGAGAAGAATCAACAAATTGTTCGACATGAGTGACCCAGCAGACACGATTGCCCCTTAGTGCCACCATCATTGGCAGATGGCTGCATGGTGCAGGACTACATGCACACAGACTGTTACAACAGTTGCTCTTAACACAACGTCAGTGTCGCCGAAGACCGCAATGGTGTCTTGTCAGACTGTTATGGGGTCATTCAGAATGGCAGCTGATAGTCTTCAGTCCTGCTTTTGTCTAGGTGGAGACCAATGTTGGATATGCCAACAGACATATCCTAGACTGAAAATGTGTGGCATGCTATTGGATGCACTATCAACAGTCCACCCCCAACACAAAATCTGCAGGACCTGAGTGAGGACATTCAAGCTGCATGGGATGGATAATTGCAGGACACCACTAGGAACCTCTACTAGGAACTCACGCTACATGGGAGCTACATACATGTTCAACTACACAGATATTTATAAAGAATAAGTTCGGAAAGCATCCGTTGTCACCAATGAATTTGATGGGTTTTATATCATTCATGGAAGGAATCACGTAACCTTTTGAACACCGCCCTTCAGTACAATGTTCTACTCCCTCTCTGCTGTCCCTCTTTTCCTTCCACTGTATAAAGCAGACTGCGTGTGGCCTTATAGCTGATATGCAGAGTGTGTGTGTCTGTGTGTGTTCTCAGGGTCAGGTGCTGTCACGTGTGCAGACTCTGTGCCGTAACTGATACCCTTCACATCTAACAAGAGCCCTTTGATAAGCAGCCGGATGAAGCGAATCCCGCGCCAGTCATTTTCCCAGCGCGTATATCCCTTATCAAGCCCTGTACTTCAGCTGGATGGATGTGTGAGAGAGACCTATCACTGTTTCACTTATGTAACATGCAGTACGTGATCGTTCTGAGCCTGTTATCGGAGGGTAAGGCTCTGCTGAGGGTTATAAATGAAATTGCAGACCTGGCAGAGGTAACTGGAAGGCCGGTAAGTCAGCAGGGCAAGGCTTTGCTCCCACAGAGAAGGGAAATAGGTGACACAAGTAAGTCTCAAGGGTGATCTGAGCAAAGTAGTTTAAGGATTGGGGTGCCAAGGGGTAGAAACCCTCCTGCGACCACCCCTCTTTACAGACATGGCTTTGTGTCGGTGTAACAAGCCCAGCCATGAGGGACTTCTCCACAAACCTACAAGCTCACAATTGCCCATGTGGTTTCTGCAATAAGGAAGCCAAAGAGGCCTCGGGACTGGAAATAGCTTTTGGGAATTAGGTTTTAGTCATATTTCTGGGGTGTTTTTTACCGGTTGTCCCCATTAGACAGCTGAACACATGGTGATATCTGAAAGCAGGGCTGCAGAAAGTGTGCTACGTCAAATGGGATTACTTTTACGGGGGTGGAGTAATAGGTGTAATTTCCAGGAGGGGTGGGAGTTACATCCCCACCAACAATTATTAACAAACTTAAAAGGGAAATAAGTAAGCTGTTCACAGACTATCAAGTCCAAGTTGGAATACAATAGAATACAATGCAAAGTTCAAATACATAACTGAATACAAATACTCTTAAGTCCAAGACAAATCCAAGAACAAATACTGGTGAGTCGGAGACATGTCAAAATACAATTACTGTCAAGTTCAAAACCAGTCAAAATACAAATACTGTCCCAGACAAATACAAATACAAATACTCTAAAGTCCAAGAAAAGTGAAAATATGAAAACTCTAGACACCAAGATGAGTCCAGTACAAATGTTGTCAAGTTCAAGACAAAACCCTAGGGTTATGGTTAGGGTCATTGTTGTGGTTAGGGTTATGGTTATTGTTATGGTTAGGCTTATGGTTATTGTTATGGTTAGGGTTATGGTTATGGTTATGGTTAGGGTTATGGTTATGGTTAGGGCAACCCTATCCAAGTCCAAGACAAATTCAAAATCACATACAAATTCCAAGTATATTCAAAATACAAGTAGCAGTTCAAGTTTATTCCGGGACATGTTCAAACGGAAAAGCTATTGAGTCCAAGTCTGAGCATAAATACTGCCGAAGTCTAGACAAATATGAATACCAGTACAATGAAAACTGAGAACACATACATATCTAAGTATCAATATTGCCAATGTAAAGACAAATCCATGTGCAACTGCTGTCCAATGAGACAGGTAACTGATAACAGCCCCAAAAAGCCACACATGTAATGATCATTAGATTAGATCATTAACTGTCGATAATCTGTTATTAATGCAAGTTTATGCATTTAAAGAAATATAATTTCAGTCTGATTTTGCTGTTAAAGTGCTGATGGAAGTTTTTATTTTGTTAATTTGATATATATATATATATATATATATATATATATATATATATATATATATATATATATATAATATTTAATTTCACCCCAACCCCTTCCATTTTCAGTTCCTCTAATCTTCAACCTGAAGTTATGTCCCACCGAACTCTCAGCTGTGAAGCAGTGTTTCAGATGGTTGCACCTTTGTGGGAGTTTCAGCTCTGTAATATGAGCACAGTTCAGCATGTTTCTCTCAACGTTAGGTCTCTGTGCTATCAGAGAGACACTGAATAATGAGAGCATAGACCCCAGATGGATCGCTTGTCACTCCACCGTCCCTGTGTTCTCCGTCACTGTCACCTTTTTACGACTCTCGTGCAACACCCCAGCATGATGTGTACATCTTTATCTGTAGTTGCACGGTGGCCCAGTTTTGGTGACGTTAATCATTTTTCTTTCACAAAGCACTTGGGAGTGGCACAAGTGAAAGGCTTGGCATGTGGATTGTTTCGGAGTTTATTGGACAAATGTTGCTAATCCTCCAAATGATGAGCCAAATAGTTTCTTTTGATGGTGTTTTGAGTTCTGAGATTTGTGGGAAGTGGTGTCTAGGGCTGTAGTCAGTACGAGCTTTTTCAAGTCAGACTTTCAGATTGTTTGGGGTCGTTTAAAAATAACATTAAAAATAAAACACAAAAATATAACATATATATAGGTATTGACTGAATTAAAGGTCTCAGGCAGCACAGTGGCCTCCATCATCCGTAAATGGAAGAAGTTTGGAACTACGATGGAACTATGGTTGAAGGCCTTTGGTCAGGGAGAACCAAGTGGTCACTCTGATAGAACTCCAACATTGTTCTGTGGAGAGAGGAGAACCTTCCACCATGCCTGTTTGGTAGAGCGGCCAGACGGAAGCCACTCCTCAGTAAAAGGCACATGACTCCAAGATAGTTTGCCAAAAGGCACCTAAAGGACTCTCACACCAAACAAACTGATTGAACTTTTTGTAGTGATAAGCATCGTGTCTGGCTCGGTGATGAGCAGGACTGAATGCACTTGAGAAATCAAACAATCAAATAGAACTCTGGTTCTTTCTGGTACCACGGCCTGGTTTTCATACACGCTGTTTAAGTACATACGCCGAGGGAAATCCGATTACTGAGCTAAAATCCAGTTTTCTTTGTTTTTCTTAATCAGGTTTCTAGACTCCAATCCAATAAATCAGGGCTTGTTTACACAATCACTTGAATAATCAAATGATTCCAGGCGTCCATTTAAGATCGGATTATTGAGTCCGTGTAAAAACACTCGTAATTGGGTGCTGGAATGTTTGGTCTGGAAAACTGCCAAAATTCCGAGGTTTACCGATATCAGTAGTGGAGTACAGTTCAAATATCAATGATTACACCTAAAAAAATAGATGGAGGAGATCAATGTTCATTTCTTCTTAACCGTTTTCGTCCTATAGCCTGAAGGGTCAGATGTGTAAATGCACAGGTTTTATGATGCCAGAAAACCAATGAATGGAAAATAAGATGGGTTTTAGAGCTCAGTTCCCAGATACAGACTAAATTGGCTGACGAGGTGAGGAACATTCCAGCACGTGTTAAAGTGTCAATTTGAAGAGATTTGGGACGGAGGTAGGCCTTCATCTAAAACTCTCCGAGTGGCAAGAGACAGGTTTTAATCCCAATATGATCGCTACACTGATGTTTCCTCTGAATGTGTGACAGAAACACCTATTTTTCTCTAGAAGCACAGATCTTAAGTGAGAGACATGACAACTTCAAATCAAAGCTGCTTACCACAATTCAATTTTGCATTAGCTTTGGGAACGTTCTTGAGATGGTGCTTTATTACTGCATCTCAGGCAATCAAGCTATTAAATGGACTGACTGATGAAATCATCCAAAATTCTCATTTCTGCAGAGCTTATTTCATATCACCTAGCCACCGTATCAGCTTTACAGTAGCCTTATGTCATTAAATGATATTAAAAACTATAATAAAAATACACACAAAAGTAGTAATAGCAGTATTTCTGTTTGACTTGTTGATAATAATGTTAATTATGGACTTTTAAAAAAAGACATTTATCTGTAAATTAGTGAACACCTACAGCCTCAACTTGTGGAAGCCTAACTTAGGTTGTGACTATTTCCTTCTGATTATGGTGCATTCCGTAATTCCGATGTGTTCAAGGAAAGAAGTCCTGATAACCCCTGTATTTACATTTCAACGAATGTGAAAAACCTGAATCCATCAGGAATAGATGGTGTAGATTGGTGATTTTGGAATAATTTGAGACTTCAAAGACCGCGTCAGCTGTCAGCCAGGCATCCGTCGTGATGCAGACATTTATATTTCTGCTGCAATTTAACTGTAGGTTACCCTGCCGTAGCTGTCCATCAGAGCTCGCGCTACAGTGGCAGCGTCTGTCAAACTGTGGTCAAAGATACCATCATTATAGCATGTCGTCTCTCTCCATTTATCTCACTCGCCCCTTCTCAGTCAGACCCTATGTGGTCTGGAAATCATGACAAGCAGAATACGTTTCGCGGACAAGGTTCCGTCAGACGCATATCAGTAGATATGGAGTTGTCACTGTGGGTCACCTTGACTGAATAGTCGAGCCAAGTTTAATCTTAACAACTGATTACCTTCTTCACAAACATTTCATTAATGTCATGTTGCCTTTGCAACGAAGGTTCAAAAGTCCAGCTTTCAACATGCCTCTTTAAGTTCTGCCTTCTCTGGGGGCCCACTTGGTCTACATGTACCTGCATGTACAAGAAACCATTGGGCAAACTACTTCTCAGAGAGAGAGACTGAGAGGGAGATGATGTGTGATTGTACTCTGTACTATATATGTTGAGTATGTTATTGTATATGTCAAATTTTCTATGAAAAATAATTTAAAAGAACAAGAATACAGCATACTCTGGACAGAATGGCACATCATTCATTATCACTTTGAGACTCAGGAAACACATCACGTCTCAGATCTTGCTTAATTAAATGTCATACCACACACCCTCAGACAAAAAGGTATCTTCACAACACTTTCCACACTTCTGGGTTTAGAGACGCTGACATGTCCTGTTATCAAATGTGCTATAATGAACCAACCATTCAGATTCCTGAAGACCCAACCAGAAGACAGCACATTTGGGAGGAACACAACCCGTACAGTCACCAGGAGTTGAAATCAACTTTATGGCAATTAACAGTTATAATAATATAGTTTTTTTTGGGGGGGGGGGGTTGAGGAATCTGTAATCACTCTACAAGCTCTTGGATCACATCTTTCATCAGATCACACAAGCCAGCACTGAGTGGAGTCTGAAAACCTGATGTGTGATGTTCTTTTGTTTGGTTTACTCCAGAAACAGCTGACAACTCTGAAAGGCACATGTCGGTATCAAGCACCACCAGCATGTGAGCCAAGCCTCATTCATTAACGAGGCCTCGGCTGCAGGTGCCGTTCATTAAGAGGCATGTGCCAATACATGCCATTTCATCAAGTGTTTCACACTCTAAATAAGGACTACGACTGGAGACAAACTCTGGTTAGCTGATGAAATGCTGTAAGCTTGGTGTTATGTCTAGCACCTTCCATCCCACCTCAACAGAACTCCAACCTTTCATCTGTTCTTGCACAAAATAGTGACTAGGATCACTATAAAGCTCACATACTGGTCGGTCTCAATGTCCATGACACCATTTACTGGAGCCAAAGCTAAAAACCTGTGAAAATATCAAACACAGTTCATTTCATTGGAACTTCAGGATGAGAAAAGTTATCCTGACCACCTTACACCACGTGTTCTAGATGACAGTAGTGGGCTGCAGCTCTAGTAGGACTCAACTTTATTCAGACACTGAGTTCTGCAACACTGAAATCATTTGCAATGTCATTTGGTGTACGATCGGCATAAAGGAGATGAGAATAATGACTTGAGACTTTGTTAAACTCAGCGAAGGAATGTTAAAGCAGTTCCTGATTGCACAGGGCTGAAACGTTTTTGAGGTCTAACGAGTTGGAGGAGGGGTCTTTCCACAATTAGCAGGAAAGACGCAATAAAAAGGTCAGGCCAACAAGAGAAGTTACTTCTTAGCAAGAGTGATCTGGAAAGCATTGAGAAAATGTGGTGTGTTATAGCTTTTGCTGCCTTCTGGTTGAATGGCATAAGTGATGCAGCTGTGACTTCATGGAGTCCTCAAGTGGAGAAGCAACTTCAGTACCTTCAGGTGCCTTGGTCAGCCTCTGCTCAGGTTCCTGGGCCTGCTGCTCCTCAGGTTCCTGGGCCTGCTGCTCCTCAGGTGCCTTGGTCGGCCTCTCCTCAGATTCCTAGGCCTGCTGCTCCTCAGGTGCCTTGGTCGGCCTCTCCTCAGATTCCTAGGCCTGCTGCTCCTCAGATGCCTTGGTCGGCCTCTCCTCAGATTCCTAGGCCTGCTGCTCCTCAGGTGCCTTGGTCAGTTTCTCCTCAGCTTCCTGGACCAGCTGCTCCTCAGGTGCCTTGGTCAGTTTCTCCTCAGCTTCCTGGGCCAGTCTCTCCTCAGGTGCCATTTGTTCCTCCAAGCCATGATCAACAGCATGGGGTTGGTGCTGCAAAATGCAAATTGGCTGATGCTGACAAGATCCCTTGTGGAGAACCTGGCATTGGTGCTTCTCGCTGTGGTGCTATAAACTGCTGTTTTGATGGACAGCAGTGCTACTATGGGAAAAGGGGTAAAGGTTTCTGTTCATGCTAAGACTTTGTGGTGCTGAGATTAGTTAACCTTGTTAACTGGTTTTCTTGTCTTTCTAGTGACTGTCCAATGCACAATAGATGGCCAGTTTGTGTTGGTGGTGGCAAGGGATTCAACACTGCCCAGGATCGACCTGGGTTCAATCAGCCTGTTGGGAGGAAATGATGGGCCCTGTGGTGTTGTTGACTACAATGCCAACTTTGCTGTCTTCCAATTTCCTGTGACTGCATGTGGCACAAGAGCAATGGTTGGTGGCTTGTCTTCATGTATGTCTAGAGTGGGTGTATGGCATTTAAATGGTTTCCTGTCTGCCTTTCAACCAGGTGCTTGGTGACCATGTGGTCTATGAGAACAAAATGTCCTCCTCCTATGAAGTTGGTGTAGGACCCCTTGGTGCCATTACCAGAGACACCCACTATGAGTGAGTTGCTTTTTCAGGCTCTCAGCAGTTGTTGGGAGTTGCAAGTTCTTTACTTATACTGATTCCTTCTCTAGGCTCGACTTCCAGTGTAGATATTCCTCTACAAGCATCTCATCCCTGGCTATTCTCCTGGATTCTGGTGACTCTCCTCAACCAGTTGTTGCTTCTGGTCCCCTCAGGGTTGAGCTAAGGCTAGGTAATGGTCGGTGTGCCACAAAGGGCTGCATAGAAGGTGAGTTACTTGTGCCTTGAGCTTGGTGTGGTGATTGTGTACCTGCTTTTGTAACTCCCTTTCTTTCTCAACAGAACAAGTTGCCTATACCTCCTACTACACTGAAGCAGACTACCCTGTGACCAAGGTCCTGAGGGAGCCTGTGTATGTTGAAGTGCGTGTGTTGGAGCGAACTGATCCCAATATTGTCCTGGTCTTGGGACGCTGCTGGGCCACCTCTACACCTAATCCCGTCAGCGTTCCTCAGTGGGACCTCCTGGTAAATGGGTAAGTTGGCTGCATGTCTACCAGTAATTCAGTCTAGCACTTGGTTGAGGCTAATTTTTTTTTTTTTTTTTTTTTTTTTTTTTTTTTTTTTTTTTTTTTTTTTTTTTTTTTTTTTTTTAAAACTGCATAGGTGCCCATATTCCAGTGACCGCTACTTGACCACTCTGGCTCCAGTGGATGAGTCATCTGGACTTCCATACCCTAGCCATTACAAGCGCTTCATCCTCAAGATGTTCACATTTGTGGATCAATCTTCCATGGCCCTTTTGAAAGAACGGGTAACTGTCTAGACCTTTCTGTGAATTCAAACATGTGCTTCATTGCCTAATCTGTCACTCTTCCAACTCCCCAGGTCTACATTCACTGTAGTACAGCCATATGCTCTCCAACTGCAGGGGTCACTTGTAAACCAAAGTGCAACAGGAAGAGTAAGTGGGTTCTTGGTTTGACTTGCTTGGCAGTTCATGAATGCTCTTCAGTATCCAAAGACCTTTTGGTCCACTTGATTGGCATAGACATCTGATCACGTCTCTGGAGGTGCACTGTATGAGCTTATGGACCTCACTAACCTACTGTTCCTTTTCCCACCAGGGAGAGATGTTCCTGCAGCTTTATGGACTGGCCAGCCTGCTGCAATTGTATCTAGTGGAGAAGTGATCTACACAAAATCTGCACTTATTGAATGAATAAATAAAGATTGACTTGAAGCAAAGCAGTGACTGGCTTTTTCACCCTTATTGCACAATACAGTCATGGGTCTAATCTAACCATGCATAAAATCAGGTTTTACACATGCAGACTACTTTTGGTGGGAGGAACCCCTGTTATTCTAGGGTAGGGGCTATTTGGCTTTGAAGCTGGTGCTTCAAGGATTTTCAAAGACCTTGTTCTCTGGCTCACTTTTGGATCTGGAACTTCCACTAGTTCCTTTTGAGCCATCTTGTCGAACATCTTGCTTACAAGGTTGACCTGAGTGCTGTTTCTTGTTGTGCAGCATAATTAAACTAGTAATTGCCCCACTTCATGGACTTAAACTTCATAGGTGGAGGAGACCAGTGCTGTGATTTGACTCATGACTTGACAAACCATCCAGTTCAACATCTTGCAGTTTTGGTCTATTAGGCTGGGGGACGTGGTATGTGATTAAATGCAAACAGCAGAAATTTCATGAGACCCTTTTAATGTAATGAGGTCTAAAATGGTGGTAACCCTTGAAGTGTTAACCCAGAGGATGTCAATGTCCTATTTGGGATTACACAGCTTTACCCACATTGCATTCAACATGGTCCTGCAGAGCTTCAGACTCGGACCTATCTTGCGTAGGTCACCACTGGTTCTCTGTGCAAGGGGTTTGTACAAAGGCAGAAGAGTATTTGGATTCAGATCTTCTGAGCATTGATGTTATAGGCCTCCTTTTGTCTCTGGTGTGGCAGATCACATACTGGGTGAAGGTGAGTAAACAGGACACCACTCATGGTATTCCTTCTGATGCTTAAGCAACATAAGCTTGTCCATCTTTGAGAAGCGATAATGACAGCAGTATATACGGCCTTATAGCATCTTCTCTGCATGACGGTGCTCCAGCCCAGCTGCTGTGCCTCCTCTTTCACGGCTCGCGCGGAATCAGCTTCATTGCTAAGCACGAACAGATGATCCCTGGAGTAAACAATAGGAGCGTGGCTCTGGATGGGATCTCCAGAGATGGTCATAAACAGAAAAGTAGTGCATAAACCAGCCACAAGTTACAAAAAGTAAACTTAAGTAAAAGAGAGGCTAAAAGTAACTGTCATTCGGATTAGAACCAGATTTGAGAAACAATGGTCTAGAATATGCAGAAATATGTCATGTAGATATATTTCCTGAAATGATTTTATTTTATTTATTTTTTTGCTCATTTGCATATCAAAATTGTACCATGAATAAAACAAATTTGTAAAACGTTAATGCTTTACAAACAACTGTAATATTGTCAATTGTAATAAAGTAAAAATAAAATAACAAAGAGCAAAATAAACCTCTCCTTTAACTACTTAAACCTTTTACGTGAGTACTTTACTGAATTTGATATGTAGCCTGTCACTCTAACCTCCTGCTCTTCTGTCATCCACGGAAAGGTCACTAAGGTGTAAATCTGCTTCTCCCAGTTCCAAGATTATCATTCTAAGATGAGTTTATACAGGAGATCCATGGAATGTTCACAAGGTACATGGCTCATCCTGAATTCCTGTAAAATTCTGATTCTAGGTCACTGTTCTTCCATCCTGAATGGTACATGTCTCCCAAAGGTGGTGTCAACATGAGCTCTGGACATTTCCAATGGGACTGGATGTGGCTTTGTGTGCTCCCTGCTTTGTGTGTGGGCACGCTCCATTGCCCACAGCCTTTCTGTATACCTGCATTGTGCCGGAGTGACCCACTGTGACCTGCGTTCGCTGAGGAGACCCGGCCCACCCTGATAAGCCCATGAAATGTGATCAAAGGGGCTGAGATGGACTCAGCCCTCAGCTTATATGTGGTGCACAGGCCTCTGCAGGATCAGTAGACGAAATATTATCCTGAGGAATGGCCAGTTCTGCCTGTGGCCCAATCCTTTACCCGAACGGCTGCCAGACAACCTCCTAGACCAAGGCAAAGCATGATGGGCTGTGTTTGTGTGTTACTTTTCTGCAACCAAGGGCAAAAAGTCACTCATTATGAATCTCTGAAACACAGCATTCAGAAGAAACCTCTTATGTTAAAAAATAAAAGGCGACCGGCCCCTTCACCCTCTCAGCGGCCCATACATTTTCTCCTAACGGCCAGTCCATCACTGTTACCAAGACATGGCCATCCACCTAACCTGACAACCCAGGCACTGAGAGAACTATTTTTGCACTATAAAATTCACTGCCAATTGTAGCTTAACCTTTTCATGCATGAATTATGACAACATGAATCAAGGATTTATTTCCCCCCAAACCCCCCATTTATTTCCCCTTTAATTCTTCTTTCAGGCTTTCAAACGATGTGTCTGTGGGGTTTTAATGTTATTGTTTAAGATCTATTCATGCGATTTTGCATTAACGGCCCAGTGACTGGAACCAATCAAGTTTTCCACAAATAAATGAACTACAATGGAAATTTTACTTATGTTTTAACATGTACTGGTCTGGACAACCATGTTAATGTGTGTTCATGTAAAAAAAAAACCACATGAACCACAATCCACTGCACTGTTTTTGCAAATAACTAACAAAATAACAAAAATAATCAATAATAAATAAATAAAATGCATCTCCAAAAGACAACGCATATAGAAAATAATCATCTCATTCTTGTGAGGGCAAATATAGGATTCCTTGCTCAGTGCTTTATCATATTCACCAGTTCCTTTGGACATGTTCTGTTTTCTACTGTTTTGTTTGTTTGCTCTCTTTATTTGTTGTGTTTGTAATTATGCGACTCTTTAGCCCCAGTATCGGTCAGTCTGTACGTCATAGTTAATAACACGCAACAGCCTTCAGCCACAGCAGTACTGAAGGCTGACACTCCATGTGCTGTCACCAGGGAGTGTGTTATATAAAGCTCAGATTAATGAAGCCTGCTGCCTCACAAACACACACACACACACACACACACACACACACACACACACACACACACACACACACACACACACACACACAAGAAAGCCCATCTGCTGCTAAACATTTGGAAATGTCTAGAAAAAGCCTCTTCTTCAGCTCTTCACAATAAGTCTTAGTGCCGATGTGTCCATAGGTACACAAGTCCAACAATGTCCAACAAACAAGCCTTTTATTTAAACACCAATAAGCTGCAATCAGTTGTACAACATCTCGGAGAGCAGAAGTTAATTGCAGTGCTACGAAAGTGGCTCCACAGCACCGTCGCGGAGAACGAGCACGTAATTAATGCGGGCTTCTAAATTGTGAAAAATAGACTGTGCATGAAAACACATGGTCAAATGATAATTAGATGTGTGGCTTTGTGTGTTTGAAAATGAACATCAACATTCTCAAGGTCATTTGATCATGTGCCCATAAATGCTTAATTAACCCGCAATCAAAATCACTAATGTTCATTAGCTGTGTCAGCACGCCGAAACCAATCCATTAGCGGCCCATATTAGATGCCATTATCATTTATAATGCATTAGCATATGTTCAGAAACGCACATATGCTTGAGTGTGCAGGGAATTAGATATGCTGGTGTATGCCATGGATTTTCCATTAACCCATTCCACCCCCCCAACACCGTAAACAGATGAACAATCAACATACAAAGGCCTTCGGACGCTTTTGTTAAGTCTTTTATTGGTAACAGAAGACTGTTCTACAAATGTGAAGCAACGCAAGACTATTTACATGAAATATTGTTCAAGTCGGTATAGCGTTATCCTGGAGACAAGCCAGGAAACAGTACCATACGAGCACCTGTGTTGAGCTCCACCCACGTAGAAGCAGAAAAATGGGTCGACACGGAGAACATTTTCCAGAGAAGACGTTTTAAAGTGTTTTCAATGAGAAAGACTGATGGTGCGCTCAAAAACAGAAAGTCCCTAAAAGGAATAGTTGGGTGGAAAGTCAAGTTTCCATGATTTGTAACTTACCCCACGTGTACTGTGTTCAATCAGACGAGACATTTTTGGTTTCCACATTTTTGCTGGTTTTGTTTTAGTGCTGGAGTTTCACGGTTTTCACCACAGAGGCCAACAGACACCCAAGCATTTTTCATAAATACACTCTCACACACTTCTTGAAACCCCATCCAGTGTTGCACAGACTTGCTGATATGGATTATGGCACTGTCATTTTATCAACAGGTGTTTCGTCGAATGTCAGAATCGACAACAGAATCCGAAAACCCCTCCAAACAAGTAGACACCACAGAAAGTTAGCAGCTTGCTTCCATAGAAACTACCTGCTAATCTTGAATTATTCTGAGATAGCCAAATTATGCAGGGAGTTGGAATTTGGCATAACACCTGTTGAGTATAACGGCAAATTATTCAGCAATACAGAGATGTTTTGGTCAACTCTATAGTCCACAGAAAGCCATATTGGATTCTAAACGGCATCAGCAAGTCTGGACCATCTTTATGAAGACTTGGAAGCAGGTTGAGAGAGTTCAGAGAATGTACAGAGAAAATTTGGAATTTGGAGGATGATTTACTTAAATAAGTTGATTCGTCTTGTAGCTCCAGTAATAAATTTTTCCATTCCATCCATGTTGTCAAATTTGCGGTCAGAGTCCATGAAGTAGAGACCAGAGGTGGAGCCTGACATGCTTTCTCATTTGGTAAACTGTGCAAATTTGAAGATCAGTCAATGGCACAAACTATGTAATATCGATTTGTAATCAAATCTAGGTTCTGCTTATTCAAGTTATTATTTATCAAGCATTTTAATTACAAATTATCCAGGTGTCACATAAATAACCCTAGTTAAGCTCATTTAGTGCTCGACTGAATCTATGATTAGAACTGAAACCCAGACCTTTGTAAGCCCTGTTGGAGCTGCATTGGTTTTATCAGAGTTTCTTTGGCCCTTCGTGCAGTATGAAGTTTTCTAAAATGGCAAATTGGCTTTATATTTGTACAAAACAACAACATTGTTCCCTTCACATAGACTAAACAACCGCAACATAACGACCACCTCTACACCTACCCTCACTTTCCATTTTATCAGCTTCACTCATCCCATAAGAGCACTTTGTGGTTCTATAATAACACACTGTAGTTCATCTGTTTCTCTGCGGACTTTATTCTCCTCCTTTCTCCCTGATCTTCAATGGTCAGGACCCCACAGGACCACCACAGAGCAGCTATGATGTGGGTGGTGGGTCATTCTCAGCACTGCAGTGACACTGACATGGTGGTGGCGTGTTAGTGTGAGCTGCACTGGTACGATTCTGGTTGCTGGAGGGTTTAAACTCTGTCCACTCACTGTCCACTCTATTACACATTCCTACATAGTTGCTCCACCATGTAGATGTAAAGTCGGAGAGAGGAGCACTTTGTGTTGGTCATGCGCTAATCCGTCATCACTGCTTACAGAACGCTGGCCACAGGATGCAGGTTATCTCTGGTTGTTGGTCTGTTCTCAGTCCAGCAGTGACACTGATGGGTTTAAACACTCCAGCAGCACTGCTGTGTCTGATCCACTCGTACCAGCGCAACACACACTAACACATTCCAAAAACTAATTTGAAACACACGTCGTCATGTTGATAAGTGTTTCGGATTTTGTGTAAGAAATGGGAATTTTGATTTATGATATATTCGATTATTTTGCAGTGTGTTTTGCTTTTTCAGTCACTGGAAGAGGTGCTACAGCACTCATCAAACCAAGAAAGTTCAAGGGCCCAACAGTGGCAGGTGTGGGTATCATACCCACAGCCTTGCGATCAATAACCCAACACTCCAACCACAAGCTACCACCAACCGAGAAGCGATCAATCAACAGAGTCACCCTATAAGACATCACGAGCCCATCGGCTGTTCGACTCAACTTCGATTGTTTGAATAAACTGACCCAAACTGAGGTCACTCAGATTGTCACACTCTTGGCATGCCCCTGCTGGCAGCACTAAAACCTATAGATTAGTTACGTTTACATACTGCAGGCTCTCATGTATTTGGTTACCTTCCTTCTGGATTGCTTCTCACTGCTGCTGCACAGGAGTAAAAACAAAGGATCCCAATCCACTGCACTGAGTCTGGAATCCCTAGTTGTCTAAATCAATCTGCATTTATGCAATACCTTTAGATAACAAGATTAAGACAAAAACACAATGACGCAGAGAAATGAAGCTCCAGTGACGTGAGTGCTTCAGGGAACATTATCTGTGGAGATGTTTAGAGCACAGCCGAATATTCTCAATTTTTCCAGTTAATGCAGAAATTAATCTTATGCATTTAGAAATTATTGCATTAATTAAAGTATGGAAATGAATGATTTATCTACAATTTATTAATGTTACTTCACTTGTAATACTAATTGGATTCAATCTCAATTTGGTCAATTGAAACCGGACGACTCCTACTTGGTGTTCCAGGTTCAGCCAATGACCGGTGTCCATTAATCCCAAAATGAGCAGTCATACTGTAAAAACTACACACTGTATATTCACTCCCCACACACTGGATTAAAATCACAGCAATCACTTAAATTACAGTATTTCCTGTAAGTAAAACTAATCCAGCTTCAACAGGGCTTTAGATTCCATGGGTGGCAGTAGGCCTCCTGGATCAGAACTGGGAACCACTGGTTTAGTGTGCTTCCACTAACATTAGCCAAAGATATTGAATTGCAGTGGAGTTGAAGTACTCTAAAGAATGAATCCCTTCATGCCGCATAATGGCTCCCCCCTCCCTGGAAAACACGGCCTGCTGGTGTCGACCTTCTTCCATTGTAAGACCGCAGATCAAGTGGCGTAGACTGGCAGAAATATAACTAATGTACTGCATTTTAGCTGCTGCTAGCAGAGGAGAGACGAAGGGAGGGAGGCTACGAAGCATGGGAGGTACCAGGCCTTTGGTATACCTACAGTCTGTGCCACGCATTAGGCACTATATAAGCAGGGTGAAGGTAGTCTGTGTCAGAGAGAGGAGAAGATGGGAGATATTGAAGATGGGAGTGAGAAAAAAAAAAAGAGAAAGAGAGAGAGCTTGGAGGTGTGGGGGCTTTCCATCACATCAGCACAAACCTGTGAATGAGAGGAGAAGGTCAGCGCAGTGCGCTATTTAATGAAGCATCTTATGGCAGGTTAGCTCTACGTATAGGCAAATAAAGACACGCTTGATCAAAGACCTTGTAAAGTACTGTACACTGTACAGCACAGGCTTTTTCTCAAAGGCTGTACTGTGCTACAGTCTGCGTGCTGTAACATTGTATTCAAAGTCCCGTAATACTAAAGACAGGCTGAAGAGTTTGAAACAGATTGGAATGTAGTGACTTGAATGACAGCATAGAATTGTCCTCCAACTCCATCATTATCTCACAAGTGCATGTTATATATGTCTACAGGGGTTGGACAATAAAACTGAAACACCTGGTTTTAGACCACAATAATTTATTAGTATGGTGTACTTGGGCCTCCTTTTGCGCCCAATACAGCATCAACTAATCCACAGTTAATCCTGTTGGATGTGGTTGGTCCTTCTTGGTGGTGCTGACGTTACCCTGGATACCGTGGCTCTTGATACATCACAAAGACTTGCTGTCTTGGTCACAGATGCGCCAGCAAGACGTGCACCAACAATTTGTCCTCTTTTGAACTCTGGTATGTCCCCCAAAATGTTGTGTTCATTGCAGTATTTTGAGCAGAACTGTGCTCTTACCTGCTAATTGAACCTTCACACTCTGCTCTTACTGGTGCAATTAATGAAGATTGACCACCAGGCTGCTCCAATTTACCCATGAAACCTCCCACACTACAATGACAGGTGTTTCAGTTTCATTGTCCAACCCCTGTATATCAGTCATCTTTTACAGCGGTCAGAAATACACTGACTTTAGTTGACAGAATTAGTAAGGCATGATAGATTGGACATTCCAAACATTTCCAAAGTTGTGCAGGCATTTAACATTCCTGGATCCACATAGATCATCATAGAATCTTGGGCCCGGTCAGTGGCGCCAGCAGCAAAGGGCATAGTGCATTATCTGCTGGAATATCCCATCATTGTGGGTGTACGTGAAGTCCATGATGGGTTGGTCACCAAGCAGTAAACCTTTAGTCAGCATGCCATGAGAATACACCTCAAACCAGTATGGAACCACCTCCTGCAGTGCATTGTTGACCAACAGGGTCCATGGTTTCAAAGGTCCTGTGCCACACACAAACCCTAACATCAGCTGAAATCATTGGTACCGTGACTCCGCATCTAGGTTCCAGTTAGCAAGATGAGCCCAGATGAAGCAGTGTGTCCAGTGTTGTGGTGGGTCTTCTGCTCCTACATCCTATAGAAACTGAAGAATGCTGCACTGACCTTCGCAATATGCACCCAGACTCCTCTAGGAAATGTGGATGTGATTTCTGACAGATTTGCTAGTCTGTTAACACGGACAGTTCTAGCCAGATCCTGTTGATTAAGCATAGGCAGCCATTGCACTGTCCACTGAGGGTGGTAATGCCTTCTATGATGTATTCTCGCTAAATGTGAAACTGTGGACACAAGGAATATTAAACGCCCACACAACTTCATACATGTAAGAAAATGCTGTTTCATAATCATTTGCATACTCCAATCCCACAACTTGCATGTCAATGCATTATGGGAAAGGAGTTCTCAATTAGTATGATGTTGGGGTGACATTCAAATGCATGAAGCATGGCAAGATGGTAGTATCTTTACACTCAAATATTTCCTCAAGCATGTTAGTGTAACTTTACCTTCACACTCAAATGCCTGAAGCATGGTGGTGTAGCTGGGCCCCAGCCAAGATGGGTAGGTGCCCATGACCCTCAGCAGCTTCTGAGTGGAATCACTGAACATCACATCAGGCTGGCCATATGCCGCTGAACTGAAGAGTGAGAAACCTTGTGTGGCATTGGCAAACGCGATCTGGAAGGAATTGGCCCAAACAAGGACTGATTAACAGGACTGTTTTTAACAAGAAAAAAACACTTTTGGAGTCATAATGTGAAGGTTCTCATAATGTGAAGGTTCTCCCAATTATGCTTAAAAAAACATTTTATATGTAAGGATTGTAGGTATGCAATGCTTCTTGACTAGAAGAAGAGCATTTACTTGTTCTCCAGCTACCCTGGAGTCTGCCAGTGAGATGTCCGGGACATCTCCCATGCCAAAGGGCATTTCATCAAACTCGTATTAGGACACTGAGACATTTTATTACAGTTAGTCGGGGTAAATAAGTAAGTATATGTGTGCGTGAAAATTCATTCCAGGCCACCGCTGAGTGTATCTGCCAGCTGGCGTTCAGTGTCTGCCGCTGCCTGTGTCTTGGCTGACCTGCACGCGTTCCAGGAACTTGTAAACGCGGCACTTATCCTCCAGGCGCACCACCACAGCATTGGCTGGCACCACAGCCAGGTGGCAACGTTTGTGCTGGAAGAGCGAAGCTTCACCTCCATCAGGACAAAGCAGCTTCAGGTCCTCCATCTCCAAGTCCAGGGCCCATGACTCCTGATTTTTACCTTAACAGGAAATCCACAGCGCAGATTAAGTAAACTTCTCAGTGTGCATTTGCTCATCTGTGACCAAGATTTTTGTTTGCAGCGATGCTTCTTGTGGATGCTGAGATTTGATTTTGGAATTACTTCTGTTATAATAATAATAATATCTGTTACTTAATATTTAACTTAAAAGTAAATAAATAATACTAGAAGGCATTTTAGATATTTTATTCAGTGTTTCAAACACCAGAAAGTCTTTTAATTATAAATATTCCAATTTTGATCCCATACAACAACACAGCCATTTGTGGACAAGATAATTGGCCTTGTACTCTGGCTGGGGAGGTTGACCTTCCCTCTTCCCATCACTCAGCATGATGCTAGCTATCTTGGGCATCTCTTTGCTGATATTACAGAATTGGCAGATAGTGTTCTCCTCCAATATTCAGCTGTTCAGTGTTATTGAATTGGCAGAGGTCTGAAAAGAGGTGGTGCAACATGTGATTTAGAGGACAATAGCCTTCACCCTCCAAGCGCTGGTGGCACGTTATTATGAGACCTAACTAGTGCCTGGAACCCAAAAGATAATTGATTAAAAATAAAAAACTTTCTAAGACACCAAGAAAACTCATTAATGAGTGTGGATCATTTCATTGAGCATTAATTTTCAGGATCCCTTAGATTTAAAATGTGTTTTTCCCCAATTTCTCCTTAACTCTTACTAGGATTTCCTGCTTGTGTGCAAAATCAATACTCCAAACAGTTCTGGAGGCAGCGCTACCCCTGAAGCAGAACAAACTCCATTGTTTCAGGCAATAACCAATTAAATTAATTGGGTGGCTGGTTTTCCATATGTTCCATGTGTTTTCTGCCTCAGAGGCAGAGCTGCCTCCAGAACTGTTTAGAATATTGACTTTGCACACAAGCATTGGAAGTGAGAAGGCTATCGTATGCCTTCGCTGATACAAAACAAAGAAGAAGTTCTGTTATGTTCACTAACAGCTGATAGCCAGCGGTATGCTGAGTGATGGGGACAGAGAGGGTCAGAGTGAGAGTGAGGACAGTTTTGCTCTCTGGGACAGCCCACAGATAGATGTGGCATCATCAGCTCTCCAGATGACGACAGAAGGTCGACACCTACTTTGCTCTGGAGCTAATTGTATAATAGTTTATGTAGATCCACTTTAAGGCCTCTGTATATTTTTTGTGATGTAATTGCAGAGAAAACGAACAAGCACATATGTTGAGATTGCTGTCCGTGTCGTGCACATGGCAGTTGGGTGAATTTTGTGGATGAAGATGCAATGAGACAAAGCCTGTGATTGGCTGGCAAAAAAGATGTGTGACACTAGCAGTTATGAAGTGTTCCCGACAGCCAAAACAAAACTACAGAGTGTATGCAAGCCTATAAGCTCACAAAAGTGCCTTCATGCAAATCTCGTGAAGTTTGTTTTGCAGGGATTATGCCGAGGCCTTCAGGAGGTCTGAGATGCATTTGAACCACGTTATAGCAGATTCGTCTCTCCAAGATGCATCTGACAAGCAAAACTCCCCATGTAGTAAAAAGGCCATTGCTTTCTCGTCAGCATGGAATGCCAAAGCTGTTGTCTTCCTCCAAGTTTGAAGAAAGAGGCTGACACAGCTGGTTACCACTTCATGACAATTTGCTTATCCTGTCCAACACAGCAACTGGAATTCAGACTGACCACCTGAATTTGTCTACCAAATATAAATGCATGTGACTAGTCACGTGGAAGCGACCAGGTATACACAGGGTCATAGACTCCCACACGTGATCGTGGCTGAAACTGCAACACACACAATTTAACCCGTATACTAAAAAACAATAAGGTCTTAACAATCATTTCAGTGTTTCAAACTTCAGTGAAGTTCAAACTCCAGCCTGACAGTGCTGCCTATTATTGCAACATCATATGGAGGATCTGCTCCAGAATTCCCAAGTAGGAATAAACAGCTTGATAAAACAGACATGATTCACTGTATAATAAGTGAGACCCATCAGATCTCACACTCTCAGCACCCAGGATGAACAGCTGCTACACTGTTGTGAAATACTGCCCCCTGGTGTCTACCACTAGGTCAAAGTGCGGGTGCTAAGAGGTGGTATATGCTGGCTTTGGATGATTGGAATCACGGATTATAAGCCTATATGATATATATGTACAGCTGGTTCTTTCTCACGCCCTTGATTTACACAAGAAGGATCAAGTGTAAGCCTACCATTCATGTTGTCGAAGACTGTGGTGTGTTTAACGAAGGCCACATCGCCGAGGTTCTCCGCCACACATCTATGGAACAGAGCACATTCCAATAACTGCATGCAGGATCAGCACCATACAGTACATTAATACATAATACCAAAACACGGTAATGGAATACTCTTGATTGCATAACTCCAAAAACCTTTTTTTTCCCTTTAATTTACGATTGTTGGACACACACACCCACACACACACATAGTACCTGAGTGCCCCTGCTTCCCCAAAGTGACGTTCTCTAGGGTTGTTGGCACAGATGTGCCGGTCGTTGTCGTCACCTATACAGGCCTCGCACAGGTTTCTGGGATTGGTGCCTTTGGGGTCGTGTTCTGGGTCCTTTGCTCCTGGGACACAGCTATAGCCAAAGAAATCCCCCACCGCTGTGGACCGTCAGGGGGAAGAAAGAGAGTTAAAGCTATGAAGATGAAGTATGCAACCGCATTCCCTTTATGAATTGAAACTTACACATTTGTGCACTAGATGGCCACTTTAATGGAAACCCCTACCATGCGATGCACAGTTTGACATGATCAGGGCTATATTCTGTAATTGTACACCTCTATAGAGGACCCATCAGGTAGGCGGAGATTATACAGTGGTCAGTAAATGTAACTACAGTGTATGAACACTATGTACGAATTAGAAGATGAGAAGGGTCATGGTCTTGTTGCATGGTCCAGTGTTCAGGCTTTTGGCAGTCTCATGGTTTCGTCTTATTTATGGATACTACTGCAGGTGCGGTCTCTCACCATGGGGGAAGTTGCATTGCTCATTAACACTGATCTGCGATGTGTTGACTAGGAAGCCAATGGGCACAGTCCAGCCCACGGTAGTTCTGATCCCAGGGTGACACGAACTTCGCTCGTGCATCTCCAGCAGTGACAGGTCACCAGATGATCTCCGGGCCAAGGCCACTACATAGTAATTTATGCCATCTGAAAAAGTGTTGAGGGAGTGGTTCAGTAGTAGACATTACTGGAGCTAAGAGCTGACTGTTGTGACTGAGTGGATATCAAGCAGTTCTGAATATGGGTTTATGAAGTTAGTTTAGTTTAGTTAGAGGTTGGTTTAATCTGTTCAATGTCAATTTGGGAAATTAAATTTTAGATCTTCAAATAAATCTTCTGAGTACTAAACCCTAGAACGTCTCAATTCCCCCAAAAAGTTAAAAGTTATCTCAAATCTAAAAATGGGACTAAAAGCTAAACATGACTCAAACATTAGATTAAAAATTTACATTAACCCAATCCTAAGAATTAACCTAAAATCCTAAAAAATGGCTCAAACTTTAAATTTAGCCGAGAATCTTAAAATTGTATGAAACTCTGAAATTGTCTTGAAACCATACGATTGGCCCAAATACTAAAATTTGCCCAAATCCTTAAAACTGGTCTTGATCTTAAAACGTAGTCTATAAGTTGTCTAAAATCTTAAAAGTTGCCTAAAACCTGAAATTGGTCTAAAACTATAATTTTGGCCCAAACAATAAAATAAGCTTACAACCTTAAATTAAATTATTTAAAATTCTAAATTCTAAATATAAGGAACTCTTAACATTGGTCCAAAACAATAATTACATTTGTAAAAAAAATTGGTTTGATTTCTTTTTTATGTTATGATCTTTGAAGTGACTGTAAATATAGATGATAGTATATTCCTGTGTAAATGACTGTACCTACCCACTCCATTATAAGATTCTCCTACTGCAACATCTAACCCATGACAAACTCCAGCTGTGTAGATCTCATCTGGATACATTGAGGCTGCGTCTGCTGTTCCATTCTGATAAAAGAAAACAGCAGAGCTGTGACTGTTTTTCCTAACAGAGCCCAGGTAATGTCTCACCATCTCATTCCAGCTCCACATCACGTCAGTCCTCCAGAGGAGAAGGTGAAACAGTACCAGTGGCATTACCATTTTGCTTTCTGGACTTTATTCGGTCTCTCTTTGCTTGAAGGAATGGGATTTCCACCCACCTTAATTCTCTGCATGCAGTCTGTTGGGCTCTGTCCGCGAACACACTGCAATTTTCCACGAATGTTCCGGGCTGTTACATTCCCAGCCAGATCTACACACTTCTGCTGCTCCACATCAGACACTGCACACCAAGTGACTGTGGAAGCAGAACAGGATCACCTTTACAGAGTAGACTGGACGCTGTATTTAATTATGTGATTTAAAAGCACAAATACGTGTATTTTCAAAAGATAGGCTTGTATTATTAAAGGCAGTGATTGACCTGCATTGTACTCTCACTGGCCACTTTATTAGAAACACCTACCTTGTGTCTCCACAGACTGGCCACTTTAGTAGAAACAGCAACCTTGTTGCACATTGGATGTCAGTATAATCCAAATTAAACTGCCTTCATAGCTCAAAGTAATTAGATCTGAATGTCTGATAACAGTAAAGGATTAAATACTCACTGATGTTGTTTGGGACGGATTCTCCAAACTTTACCAGCAGGAGAAAAGACAAAGCCAGCAGGTGTACTGTTCTGTGGTCCATGTTACCCTTGTGCAGCAGCATCCCAAATGCTCTTAGAGCCACACAGGTACTGTGGGAAGTAACAGAGAAAAAAAAAACCCACAGCAGGCTCGCATTGGCTCCCAGTGGCCAAAATGCCAAAGTGGGGGGGGGCACCAGGGGTTGGATAAAAGGGAAATTTTCCATTAGGCCTTTACCAAAGGCACTATCCCCGTTTTTTTTTTTTTTCCAATTCTAACGTCCGGCAGTTATTTTCCACTTAAGGTTCTAGTGTTTCCTCCTCTATCCGCTGGGACTGGATGGCATGCAGCTTTCTTGCACACTTCACCTCCCCTGGTCATGGCAGGTCAGATCGTAGTGGAGGTTATAATTAAGTAAGGCACAATGGCTTTTTGTAGGATGGTCACTAAAGCCTCGGTGGGATTAACCCGGGGCCTGGAACACACTTAGATTATTGATAGAGAGACAGGAGATGCTTTTGTCCCAGTGGCCGGCAATTTTAAGAAACGTATGGGCCACTTGATTCTAGATGTGCATCATGATTCCCTTGTTTCCTACCCTATAATCAATGGGTTATTGGAAGAGAAGCATGGTAGATTTGGTTTAAGAGGTGAACAAACAAGTGTGCAAAATTCTACAAACACCCAAATGGACAGAACCAGAAATGCCTACCTTGCATATTCACTCACTGCCAACTAGACTAATCGTCAATCAACCTATTGCAATGCACGACTGCAGTGGTGTCGTGCCAGCACGTCATGGAGCCAGAATGGCAGTGGATCATCTTCACTGACGAGTCCCACTTTTGTCTTGGTGGAGACAACCAATGAATCCATGTGTGGAAACACTGTGGTCACCTAGATCAAAAGTTTGTTGCATTGTTGCATTACATGCCCAGATGGCTAGATGTCATGGTGTGCAATTTTGTACAACACTAGATCAACTTTGGTCTTCATTACAGGGATTTTGACAGTTCATAATTACATTAATGAGGTCCTGCAAGCAGTGGTCATACCTTTTCTGAACACACACTCCAGTGCATTATTCCAAAAGGCTCCAAAAGGACACTCACACCATGAAAAAACAAAAAGACTGAACTTTTTGGACTGAATGCAAAGCACTGGAACCAGGAACTGCTCATCACCTACTCAATACCATTCCTAAAGTGAAGCATGGTGGTGGCAGCATCGTGCTGTGGGGATGTTTTTGTGCAGCAGGAACCTGGAGACTAGTCAGGGTCTGTAGCTATGTAGAGACATCATTGATGATGGGATGAAGGTTTATCTTCCAAAAGGACAAAAGACCCTAAACACAACCAAGATAACAAAGGTGTGGCTTCGGGAGAACTCCGTGAATGTTCTTGAGTGGCCAGGAGCCAAGCTTGTTGCGTCATACTCAAAAAGACTTGAGGCTGCAATTGCTGAAAAAGATGCTTCAACAAAGTAGGCTGTGAATACTTATGTACATGTTCTATCTTTGTTTTTTATTCTTAATAAATTAATAAATCTTATTTAATAAATCAATTTGGAATAAGGCTGTAACATAACAAAATGTGCAAAAAGTCAAGCGCTGTGAATACTTTCCAGATGCTCTGTATTGTACCTGATAACCTTATTCTTCCTTCCCAATAACATTGCAATCCCACACTTCTTTCTGGGAGCAAATATTTTTGCGACTATTATTTTTGACCACGAGTGTAGAAACAACGACTACCTTCTTCCACTAAGCAGCCACCTACTCCTTTAAAACGCTTCATTCCTCACAGTCCCCCAAACCAAAGCGGGCTCTATCCCAGGATACACCTGAGGCCTGTCAGTGGCCTTATCTTCTTGCCCTTCTGTGCCTCTGACATCATTTCCCTTTTCTCCCCACATAGAAAATGACATTGCCATTAATCAGCAGCTATTTTAGAACAGAAACCCTCAGCCCACGGCCTCCTTCAGTCTTATCACTGCAAGGACACTCTGCTTTTTTAAATCAGCAGTGTGTGTGAATCCATACCTGTTAAAACAGTACTATTAAAGCAGGTAGTGTGAACTGATATGGTCTGTAAATAGTGGCAGGTTCTATATTTTCCACTGACAAATTCCGCTTCTGTTCCTTCCTAAAATCACTTTATCCCTAAGAACAACCGACAGATCCAGTAGAATACAACCGAAAGAGATTAAACGAAAAAGAGGCTCTACTACATCTGTCCACGTGTACATGCTCAACCTGCATAAAGACTCCAACTGATCAGCGAGAGGGGAGGGGCTAATGATGTCACCGACCCAGATCTTTATAAATTAAAAAGAGAAGGGAGGGGCTGTTTGCATTCTTTCTTTGCTCACACAGTTTTCAACGCTGATACATAAATAATAAAAACAGTGCAGAACATTTATGCTGTATTTTGATTTTATTTGGACCACCGTCAAGCACTTTGAAGAAAGCACTGTTTTGAATATCCGTCTCAATGTAATCATTACATATAAATCATCACAGTTATTGCATTGTCAGCTCAAAACTACTCCAACTGGATTTCTGAGACTTAAAGTGTTTTTAGCCCATATCAGCAAAAATAAATAAGTAAATAAATGAAAAACACAACACAAATCATCGTAGATTCAAGTAAATTTTGATCAAAACATATATCTAAATTTTGTTAATATTTACATCTCAAATGAAGACATAATTGAGCTCATTATATTTGGTGTCTATGAGTCACCTATAAATATTATATTTGTTTTTTATTTTTTTACCATCACACTATGTCAAAGCACATCAAACTACAAAAACCTCCTGCAGAACTGGCCTAGAGTTGTAAAGGTTAAAGCAGGGGTCAACAACCCAGCTCGTGGAGGGCTGCCTTCACACAGACTGTACAGCCAACCCAAATTTACCACCTGATCCAAATAATTACTGCCTTCGGAAGTTCTGCTTGGCTGAAATGGCGTGTTAGACATGTGTCGGAGTTGAAACCTTCAGGAAGGTAGCTCTCCAGGAGGTTGTTGACTAGGCCTTTTCCACCAACGTGGAACAGTTTCCGCTCAGGTTTCCCACCTAATTTTGAGCCATTCAGTGCATTTCCACCAACAAAAATAGTTCCAGAACCTGAAAAGTTTGTTTGCAGCAGGAATCAAAGATTTGTAGGTTTTTTTAGTGTGAACCGCTGTGGGTGTACCTAGTTGTACAGGAGCACGAAGCAGTGATATACTGTTCATCTTGTACAGTCGTCTTCTACATCTAATCTCCAAACGTTGATCCATGTTTGCTTTTTGGAGAACCTTTTGGAGAAGAACCTTGGTGCTTTTCTCCAAAAAAGCATACATGGATCAAACATGAATAAACTTTTGGTGATAAAAGTCCTTCTGTTGTGCAATAGCATGGAGCAATGATATACCGTCCATCTCGTACAGTGTCATCTTCTACATCTTATCTCCAAAAGGTGATCCATGTTTGCTTTATGGAGAACAGTTCTTAAAAGTGCCTTGTTGCTTTTCTGCAAACCAGCCTGTGTTTACACCAGTTTTACGCCCGATTGCTGACCCTGTGCGGCCGCTCCGTTGATGCCCTTAGTGACGTCACCTTAGCTCCACTAAAACTGGCGTAGGCCCGAAAGGGAACCAGTCGAAGGACCAGGGTTCTTTGGGTGGAACGGGCTTTTCGCAGCGGTTCCAGCTACTCTGAGGTTACACTCAATGTCTGTGAACGAACGGTTCCGGTTCCAGAACCTGGTTCTGCTGGTGGAAACGAGGCTTCAGTTCCGGACTACAGATTCATCCCAAACAACTACAATACCTACAACGCACCGCGTCCGGTCCGTTCTCCGTGGGCGGGGCATCTTCTGCGAGCTGCTCCAGCGGTCCCCCAAACGAGGCTGAGCGCAGGCCGAGGAGTGAGGTGAAGAGTGTCGTGAGGGTCCCCAGGTGAGGGTCAGGTGTTTTCATACCTGTGCGGATGTTTATTGCCTCGCGCAGCAGCAGCAGGGCATGCTGGGATATGTTTATGTTAGCGGTTAGCGGTCCGGCCGCCGCGCGAGCAGAGGTTCGGTTCGGGAGGTTGTGGAGGAGGTTCAGAAGGAGGGAGGAAGAGGAGGAGGAAGAGGAGGAGGAGGAGGAGGAGGAGGTGGTGGTGGTGGTGGTGGTGGTTCGGGTGGAGGAGCGGTGTTAGGACCGTACAAACTGAGCTTTGAGGTTGAATAACCGCTGTTTGCTGTAACGGCTCTGAGCTCGTTTATTCAAGCTGATTATTTCAGTTCTAACAATTAAACACCTTTTACTGCAGTTCAGACATATACCTCACTGAGGGAGGAGTGTGTGTGTGTTTTGGGGGCAATGTGTGTGTGTTTTGGGGGCAATGTGTGTGTGTTTTGGGGGCAATGTGTGTGTGTTTGGGGCAATGTGTGTGTTATAGGGTGGGTAGGTGTGTGTTTTTGTGTATGTGTGTTATTTGGGAAGAGTGTGTTTGTTAATTGGGTTTGTGTATTGTGGGGGTGTTGTATTATTAGAGGTGTGTGTGTTTTTGGGGGCCAATGTGTGTGTTATGGGGTGGGTGGGTGTGTGTTTGTCTATGTGTTATTGGGGAAGTGTGTGTTTGTTAATGGGGTTTGTGTGTATTTTTTTGGGGGTGTTTATGGAGTGTGTGTTTGTTGGAGGTGTGTGGTGTTTGTGTGTGTGTGTGTGTGTGTGTGTGTGTTGAGAGTGTAAATTGCTCTTTGAATGAACACTAGAGCCAAAACTTATCCAACAGAGTCAAAGGAACCCAGTGGCTCTCTGGTGGGACTCGCGGCTTTACTACTTTTACTACCTCAGCTTCTTCTTCACCTTCTGCTGCTATTTCATCACATTCCTCACTTATTATTATTATTATTATTATTATTATTATATTGTCCATCAATATTGGTGGAGAAAGGTAATGAATCATAGGATCTCACTGCTGTTTAGGGAGATGTAAGGGTGGTCAGGTACCAGAGGACACTATCTAGACCTGTGTGTTTATTCCCATTATGTTGATAAACACTTTCTACAAATAAACAAAATAGAAATTACCTCTTACATATCCAAGAGGTCACTTTACAAATTTACAGATGTAGAATGTTTTTTTTTAATAAATTTAACACCAAGCATGGTTGTACACTTTCCGGATCCCAGCACCTCTAGTTTTGTCTTAGGACATCTAGAAGTAAATCTAAGTAAAGTCTCCTTTTGTTTCAGGAGATGGCTGATGCTGACGGAGACGGATGGATGTGGGAAATATAAGGAACAGTGTTGAGAGTCACGTCAGGTTTATACCAGTAAGAACTGCTTAAATGTATATGTTTTCATTGGAAACTGTACGTTCAGGCAATGTTTTCTTCATCCCACTTTGAGGGTTCTCGATGCTTGAACACCAATGTTCGCCGAAGAGCATCAGACATAGATTTAAAATGTTCTCAAAGTGCTTCTTTGGCCACCGAAGTCATTCTTGCTTTACGATTTTATTCTGACATCCTGAAAAATCACTTGGAATTACTGTCCACTTGGCTGTAATGTGTAAGGAATCAATTCGGCGAGTGACTGGGGACGATAATTGCGCTCTGTGTTCTCGAGTGAATGATTAAATCTATCCTCATAAAAGCTTTAATGGTGCCCCTCCAACCCCCACCAAATCAACCATTTCTATCTTTTTGCAATGTGGTGCTCTGCTCCAGTTGCTTTGATGTTGTTCAGCGACAAGCCCTTTGCTTCTTTGTTGCCATGGAGACTGAGCCCTGAGTACCAGCTGCTGTGGCACTATCCGAACAGTTGGAAGGTTCTTAGTTCAAACCTTTAGGTTAAGCTAAGAGGTATAGAGGTATAAGTTTACAACATTGAGCTACAATAGACAGTGGAAGTAATGTAGTGTCATCCAATACATTTGGGATGAGTTGGAGTGCGAAACATGCGTCCAGCATCAGTACCTGACCTTACTGGTGCTTTGTGAGTCATTTGTTGGAAAGCCTTCTCAATTAGTGAAACCAGTTACTGGCTAATAGGGACACATTGTTGATTTCTGTAACTTTGTATTAAATGATAAATTAACAGCCATTTATCTGTAGCTAAAAATTAAATGAGGCCTCTAAAGACAAAGCTTTGCTTCCAGAGCTGCTGTTTTAATATGTCACTAATTTTGTGTTAGTGTCTCTTTGGGTACGGGCTTCTCTAGTAACACCTTGCCTGGCAAACCGTAACATAGTGATGTTGTGGGTAGTAGTAGTTCCTCTTTGTAATATAACTAAAAATGACAGTTAACAACTGATCATAGGATTATAAGAAAGGCACATTAAACCCCAATTTGCCTGTAAAAGGTTGATCAGACTCTGGATTGGTAGTGCACTATTCTACTGTGCAGCAACTACTGAACACTAATGTGAACTTTAATGGAAGAGTTGTGAGAGGAAAATGTTTTGTTTTCTTGCCATAAACAAAAATTCAGCATTCAGACTTCTCAAAGGAACGTTTAAACAAGTCGGGGATATTTGGGGAATAAGTGCTGTAGGCTGATGAATTTAAAAGTGTACGATTTTGGCTACGATAAGCACAATGAGGTGTATTTAGACAAAGGGCAGATTTCATAAGAAATGGACACCTTACCAACTGTAGGTTTAGGTTTTCTGTTACATCTGTTGTGCTATTTGTATCCTTAATTGATGTTAAATGAATGAAATTGTTTATAAACCATCATTTTCACATCTGTTCATCAGTGGCTTTAAATGGAAATTGCATTGCATTATGGAATTATCAAATTATGGTATGAACAGGCAAACGGACATGATCTGAAGAATTTCATGTCAATTCTATATCAGTTATAGCTTTCTTTAGTTATGTTTCATTTTATGGCCTAGAGCAGGCATTTGACATGTTATTAAGCCAATGTTCTGTGATTCACACTACAGGAGTTTCTGATGATGGAATCATTGCTACTCTTCCCACTACACTACCTGTCTTGTAATCAGTAATCTTTGGTTCATGGTTAGTGGTTTGCACTTTCTGGAGGAATCCACACCAGTGATCAACAGGAGAACTGATGGATGCCATGCATGTTTCCTTGCATAATGTCCCAGACTCTGAAAGAGCTGGTTAATAGGTAATGAATCATTTGTGTTGGGAAAGCACTGAAAATCAAGGTTCTCTCAACAATTTCCAGATTTCAAATACATTAAGCAGCCACCGGGAAGCCCCACCTATCCCTCCAGTTATGTAGAACATTTATACCACGCCCAAGTCTTATCGTCTTTAAAGTTCTAGAGGAAGCCGTGTCAAAGGGGTTCTACTAGTCTCAAATCATAAAATCTCCTCTTAAGTCTCCTGTGTTGTTGGTGCAGGAGAAGAGGTAAGCATGTTTACATCGGATGTTGTTCTTCAGCTGGAGTGTACCCCACCCCAAGAGTCTCATTCATACTGATATCTCCCATTTGCTCTTCAGTTCGCGGACCAGGATCTTGCAGCTTTTGGATGTAGGCTAGCATGTGCATCATAACTCTCTATGTCTCTTCTCCAGTGCAGTGGCTCAAATAGGTCATTGCTGCACCGAGTCATTTCCTCCCCTGCTGCTCCAGGCGCTGCGGACTTTAGCTGAAGGTAAGGATTTCTCACATGCTTCCTTCAACTCTCAGCGTTCTGTAGCTACGAGTTGGCACCTTCTGGATCATTACATATTGGCAGGATTTACTCTTAGCCAGTAGATGTCTTGTTCCAGCCTCCTAAATTATACGAAAGATGTTTTCTGAGCTAATCGGAACATTAAGAGCATGTCCGTAAAACCAACCAGAACTGAGTTGGAGGAGATGGAAGCAGGAGAAAGGAAGAAAACAAGACTCGGTTATCTGTCAGGAAGAGACTTATCTATAAGTAATCCCGACGTTCCATTTGGGCTCCTCTTTGCCTAAACGGTTGCTGTTTACTTCTGTGTTTCTGCGCTGTGTGTATTTCTCTTCAGATGGGTCCATTGGCTGTGTATGTGGGCGGCTGCGTGGCCACTTGTAGTGTAAGAGACCCTGCTATGCCTCCGACCATGCCAGTGTGCCTTTCGTTCCGTCGTGGGTGCACAGATTGGCCCTGAGAGCAGGCACATGACCTGCTTGTCTGCCCCCTCACCAAATCGTGTGGTGCAGTGCTGTTCTCAGCCGATGTGCAATGTCAACGCCTCAATGGATTCTCTGTTTCCGCTGCTGCACACAAGTAAGATCAAAGCATGTCGTAATTGGGACAGTATGCAGTATAATGTGCAAAGATATGGGCTTCCCTACTCAACACTCGTGAGTTAATTTTTTGAGCTGCACTAGTATTAAACAAATGGAGGCCAAGTTGAGGTGTAAATCTTTTAGACAACTGCTGCTAGAATGACAAATCAGAACCTCTGGAGTGGCGATGCACTGTTCCACTGTGCACCAACACTTTCTCTAACATGAAAATCATCAGTTTAATCGTGTGTCCATGTTTTTCATTCTGGAAGTTACACGTAATCCTGCCTTGTGTGAGACAAACTCGCTGCTCTTTTGATCAGGTCAAGGTGAGCCTGTGCGATACGGTGGCAAACTCTGGTGCTGTTTGTGCTGGGGTCCCGCTGTGGATTTCCTAGCCCTGCTGGCCTCTCTCGCCGTGCTGGTCTGCCGCAGGCTCCACCCGGGACGCCTGGAGAGACTGCACGAGTTTGACCCGGGCAGGGGCCTGTCGATGGCCTCATTACTCCCAACATGGGAGACAGTACCTTGGCGGTAAGAGATTTGCCTGTCTGCTCGTCTCTGACTGGAGTACAACCGGTGTTTTTCCCTTGAAAGCGGATACAGCTGGTCAGCTGAGATGTGTGTAGTATAAGTTTTCCATTGGTACTTCAAGACTAATGTAGTTAAAATGAATATAAGCTTTATTCTCCATGTTGATTAGTCAAACACCCCATATTACAGATTTAATTAAATGTATAACATATATATTTTGCTAAAATAACTCTTATCATTATAATGCTTGTCATTCTGTATTTGGTTCAGGATCTGCTGGATCATTCCTGCATCGACAGCTCAGGAGCTGCCCTTTCTGGGTGGGGACTGTGGCCCGTCAGATTAGTCTGGTGGACTGTGTTGGTGTGTGGAGTTACTTACCTGCTGGGAAAGGCGACGGTATGTGTCATTCATCGATCCACTTCTGTTAGAGTCGAGACTTTATTTGTTTGATGTGAATGCTGTGTCCCCCCAGGAAGAGGCGGTGAGTATGGAGGGACAGTGGCAGGGAGAGAATGTAGCTGTTAAAATCTTCTCCTCCAGAGATGAGAAGTCCTGGTTTCGGGAAACGGAGATCTACAACACTGTTTTACTCTTTGGCATATGAAAACATATTGGTGAAGCGTCCCTCCTTTTTCTCGACACCCTTCCCTTTGTTTTGCTGGGTGCTTGATCAATCGGGTGAAATACATTTAAAATGATTAATATCTCATCATGTAGATTTGACTGGTTCTTCATTTTGGGAAAGGCTAAGGTGTAATACCTCCTTTTGTCCCCTGTTCAGGATTCATGGCATCAGATACGACCTGCGCGAAACTCCAGCGCAGCTGTGGCGATTACACTACTACGAGAACAGCTCACTTTACGACTACCTGCAGAGGGTGGCTGTGGACATGGCGGACGGCTTGCAGATGGCCTCCTCAGTGGCCAGAGGCCTTGTGCACCTGCACACTGAAATTTTTGGCACAGAGGGTAAACCGGCCATTGCCCACCGCGACCTGAAGAGCAAAAACATCCTGGTGAAGAAGGACCTGCACTGCTGCATCGCCGACCTCAGTTGAAATGCGTCATGTAACATGTTGACAGTCATGGTGGCCAAGCTTGGCGAGTGCCATTGTGAAGGCCTTATTTAAAGTAGATGTGGGGTTACAAATCAACAGAACAGTTCCACAGAATACCACCCAGTGTTTGGTCTGAGCACCAGTTTCTCATCAGGATGATCTAGTTTACTGCTACAGCCAGTTTTGTGGAGAGTAAAATACCTTTATACCACCTTTTAGTAACTACTTCAAGATGTCCTGTCCATATTTTGAGACCTTTAAAGTAGGTCATTAGCCCAGTTTAAAGTGATGCAAGGTTGGGTGGGTTATTAGGACAGTGTTGTTCTTAACTGTCATGAAGCTTTGAGAATCTGGCCCCTAGTTTTGCAAGCTCTCACTATGCTGTCACATTCACAAAAGTAGAGCTGCTACTTATAAGTAGCAAATGTAAACCAATGTGGGAAAATATACAAGAGGTACTTATACCAAGGAAAGAAACATGGAGAGGGAAACCATTAGGACCAAAAGCGAATGGCGTCTACTGTGACCTTGTACTGGCATTTATCTGAAGGCACACAACATATACAGTAGTGTAGTGTTTGTTGTTTGGCATAAATTTAACACCTTAAACGATGATACATTTTCTATATCTTTCTGTCCAGGTCTGGCGGTCACTCACTCTCAGGCAGACAATCAGCTGAATGTGGGGAATAACCCCAAAGTGGGCACCGCGCTACATGGCCCCTGGGGTGCTGTTGAGTCGATTCAGGCGGACTGCTTTGATGCCTACAGAGGGTGGACATGGGCCTTTGGCCTAGTGCTGTGGGATCGCCCGTCAGCACCTACAGTAATGGTGAGCCACCTTTTCATTTCCAGTATAGTTCAGTATGTTTCATTATTGCTGATTAACAGTCCTTCAATTCGTTGTAGGGATTGTAGAGGAATACAAGCCTCCATTCTGCGACCTGGTGCCCCTATGTTTAGCTTGAGGACATGCAAAGTGGTGTGTGTGGAGCAGCGAGGGCCATTCATCCCCAATACGCTGGTTTTGGATCCTGTATGTATCAGTTTGGGTGTTAATCCTAGGCCCGTTTGCTATATCTTTATCTAATAAACTGCTGTAACTTAGTCATTTCCTAACTGGCTCATAAAAACCTTTCAGACCAGTTTGCTCATAGACGTCTTTCTATAGTATCAGATCAATCATTCCAGAGAACACGGTTCCACTGCTCCACAGCTCAGCCTCTCTGCGCCTGTAGCCCGCGCCTGGCATTGAGCGCGGTGCAGGAGGTTCATGTTTACCTTCTCCAGAAAGAGTCCTGTTGTTTGGCAGTACTTCTTTACAGGGACTCGAGTTGTGTGTGCATTCATTAGAGGTGTCCACAAACATTTGGACAAAGTGTATTTCTGACCACCACGTGTAAATCTGACCTGTGTGTGTTGTGTCTCGGAAGGCTGTCTGCTCTGGGTAAACTGATGAAGTGCTGGTGCCAGGGACCCCTCGGCTCGCCTCGCAGCCCTGCGCATCAAAAAGACTCTCGAGAAAATTCACAGCTCCTTGGAAAAGGGCAAGCCAGACTGCTAGGCGCTCCAGAAGCAGGACCATGCAGACATTAGCATGGGGTTTTTTTACAGTGGGCCTGGATGTTCTTCCAGTATGCTGGTCTAGGAACATGTATTGTGATCAGTTCCCGAAAGGCAGAAGGAGCAAGAGCTGACCTGGAGTCTGCACCTTGATCTTTATCAACCATCTTTTTGTTCCTCATTGTTACTCTTTTCTTTCCATGGTTTCAACTGACCCCTCACCAGCGGACTGGATGGTGACCAGGCTGTTTGAGGCCATGGGATAAACAAAGCATTTCTTTTCTTCCATGGATGTGAAAAAGCTAACACAACATCTGCTAATGCACTAAGACTTCGTTGGATCTTAGATACTTCGCTCTCAACTGTAGACTCTGTCGATCCAGTCCAGATTTGGCCTGTCCATTAACTGTCTAATCACTACCCATTATAGAGAGGCTCCCAAGACATGGGCTCCTTTGCCATTTCTTTGACATTGTGACTGATCCTGGATCTCCACGTTGGACTCAGGAGAGTCTTGATACATAATTAAAGGTCATTATTCCAGACGGTCTTGTCATGGAATCTCTCGAGATCCAACAATATGGATAAAGACTCCAACACTAAGTCCTGGTGTCGTCCAGACCGCTTCAGTGCTACGTCTATCTTTGAGAAAGACATCAGAGACAGACCACATTTACCCCACATTTTGATGTTTGGATCATACGATTATTAGCCCAGTACTAGGTTTACAAACTGTAGTCAGTATTCGCTGAGTTCAGCGTTTGTTGATGTCCTGCTGTAGTTTTCACCTGTGTCTATGACTGAAGCCATCCAGCACTAAGGAGAAACTCTTCCTTTATCTCTTTCTGTCCTCTCTCTCTCTTTCTCAGCCTTTTTCCCCCTCATTCCTTCCTGTCTCCTTCCCTCTTGCGCTTTCCTGACTCCCTCCTCTTCACTTGACCTCCCTCTTTTGTCTCTCTTCTCTCTGTGTGCATCCTAGAGAGCCTAGAGGCACCCCCACAGTTCTCTCTGCTCTCTCCCTCCCTCTTCCACATTTGAAGACATTCTTTCCCTCTTTCACTCTCCTCTCCACCATCCCCCCTCTCTCTCTCTCTCCTCTCTCTCTCTCTCTCTCTCTCTCTCTCTCTCTCTCTCTCTCTCTCTCTCTCTCATATGCTGTGCAACTACACTAAACCCAAAGTGACAATCACTTGCTGCTCAGTCAGTCCTCCTTTATACGGCTGTGTTTTTATGGGCGTCTTTCTTCGTAACTTTAAGAGTTACAGGTTTTTCCTCTTTAAAAGCTTAAAAGCCTCTTTCTGTGATTTTCCATCATGAACACTGTAGTCATTTGAATTGTGAAGCAGTCCAGGTGGCTTGTGCTTTGTTTTGTTGTTTTATTGCTCTCAGATTCCGGAGAGAACAGAGCCAGTGCAATTGAAACTCATCTTAGTTTATTAATAATAATCTGCTTTATGAAAGACTGAAAGCAAGTGAGTTAGTTAGCTGTGGAAGAGGTAGATTTTTCTTGGCCATGAAGCTTTCAGTGTTGATAGAGAGAGTAGAGTCTGCCTCTAGTCTCCAGTAGACTGAAGTATTTTTAGAAAATGAGGACGACACTACACAGACACTGCGTTGTAAACTGTGACTGTAATAGAATGTAATATATTGTATTTAAAGATAGGAGTACTAAGAGTAACATAGCTCGACTAAGGCACCAATAAGGCTTCCTCGCTTTGCCAGTTTAAGGCACCCAGTTTGGGTTTTAGTAATTTTTTTGAAAACGTTTGCTTATCTGCACTGTGGTGGGGGGCGACAAACACCCCTCAGTATCGCGAAGAATTCATTTTCCTTCATATGACATAAGCTAAATAATGCCTTATAACACAGCCGCACTCCGCTTAGGATTTGACTGCTCTGACGCATCTGTAGAAAAGTGGGTGGGTTTCACAAAGCAGGGTGTCTCACACTTGTGACTCATCCATACGTACCAATATTTCTGAACATCTCTCCATATGGGCAGTGTGACCAAAAAACAACTCCACATATTATAGCTAAATGGCAATTATATGATAAATGCAATGTTAGGACAACATTAGGGCAACCTATGAAATTCTCTCTCTTTAGTTATGTTTAAAACATATTGAAATTTGATCTTCATACACACTACGTCATCAGGCTAGAAGCTCTGACTTATTTCCCCTCCATGGTGTATGAAGGCATGAGTGGGGATTGAAGGGAGTAAAGTAGGAGGAGCTGAGAGCAGGGGGCGGAGTTTTTCCGCAAAATTAAAACACAACTTTATTTTTAAAAATTCAATTCTGTATAAATGATATTGCTTCTGCCCATATTATGCTCTGTTTACATCCTGATATCGATATGAATATCGATATATCGCATAGCCCTACAAAACAACCCTTGGAGCATTTCTACTGGGTCATTCTTTGTGGAACTTGGACACAATGTAAAGAACAAATGCCAGGTTTATACAATGTCAAAAAGTGTTCTATAGTTCTATACAGTCCAATTTTACTCGCTAAAGAACCCTTAAAGTGTTTCTCTCAATCGTGTAATATTTACAGAAGCAGTAGTTTCCCCTTTAAATGACCTGGTAAATGTAAACTCATCATTAAGCTCTTTCTTAGGTGTGTTTGAGCAGAGAATCTTGACCGGACAGCCATGAGATGAATCTTCAGTGCTTGCCAGACCACCTCGCTGCTGTACAGTGTACAGGGAGACCCGAACCCTTTTTCGTTCAGCAATACTTGGTGCACGTTTTAGAAGGTAGGAAAGCAGCAAAAGAACAGGCGAGACTGATGCTTTGATTTTTAATGCCTTTAGTTTTTTATTTTTTTGCCCAGCAGTGTTTACATTAGCTGTGTTTGTTTCAAGGACTTTTATTTTGTCTGAATTTGTTATGCACATTTTTACATGCCAGAAGAAAAGCCTCCCACTGTTAACCAAAATAATTGTCTCTCTATTGCCTTCATGGATTTCAGTCAATTCATTGGTAAGAAACTTGTTAGATGAAATCCAGTGCATTTATATGACATTACAATAAAATATCATGCTGGGGTAATAGAACCTCTGATTCTCATCTGGTTGAAATGGTTCTAGATAGGTTTGGATATGTTTCTCATCAGGAAATCTAATAAGATTAATCTAAAGCTCTGTAAAAACGTGTCATACCTCCAAAAGCAGAAAAAAACTGATGTAGCACAGACTAGACAGGTTTCTACACGTAGGCAACATCAACATTCAGCCATTCTTCTATCAAAGGGTCGTGAACTGTGGCCAGACTTCATTTACTCGTCCTACACACCCACAGATCTTCAAGATTCAAATCTGAGTCTGTGGCCCACTCGAGACATGTGAATGCTCCTGAATGTTCCTCATGCCATTCAGTTACACGTGCAGCCCAGTCAAATGTTCCTCGTTGTGATGAAAAAAAGCACTTTGGCTCTAATTCACTGTCACCTCAACCAGTCGACCCATTTCTGCTTAATTAAAACACCACAAGAGCTCCTCCCACTTGAGCCACCCATCTTGCTCTCACTGCATTTAAGAAGACATTGACTGCACTGTAGGACCTCTTCTCAATATAAATGCTGTCTCACATCCCGCAGGTATTTAAAACAGATCATCTTCATATAACACCATCTGCAGGAGCCTGAAGTTACTACCACCTTACACCTGTACTAAAGTGGTGCTGTTTATTTAGCTCCCTAAGGGAGTTGATGTCTATGCTTGGCCCCAATTTACAATACGTTAAACACCCCATGATTTATTCAACAGTTTCAATCTCCATTAACAACGTGTTCCAAACTAATGGCCTTGTATGATGAATTATTGTAGTTTTAGCTACAATTTGTAAAACACACAACCAGCCGAGTAGTTCTCCAGTACTGAAGTTATTTGGACCAGCCCAGCCACGTTCCTCAGAGCTAGATGCTTATTTACAAACGCTCTTCCCTGAAGCTTAGGTTAACCTGGTGTCAGCGAACGTTGTCCGGCAGTGTCTTGTAAGGGTTGAGAATCCCTTTGGGATCCAACATGGCCTTAATATCGCCCATGAGAGTCACTGCTTCTGGAGTTTTGCTGTAGTAGATGTAATTTCTCTTCTTCAGGCCCAAGCCATGCTCTGCACTGATGCTGCCCCGGCACCCCGATGTCCACTCGTACACGTACGGCTCGATGGCCGCCAGCAGTGCCAGGTCTTTTGTGGGAGAGGTGATGTTAAGGTGGAGGTTTCCGTCCCCTGAAAGAACCAGGAGAGGATAGTTATGAGGAACATAAGCCTGATTTAAGAGCTTGCGTGTCCATGAAAGGACAGTTCTAGCACTGGCTAGTAGACACAAGTAGTGGGAGATTATACCTCAAATAAAAGGGCATCAAGCTGTTAAGGAAACTCAAATAGACTTAGTAATGTAGCTGGATTTTACCTGTACTTTACAAAATACAACACTGGGGAAGATTTTTGGCCTGATTCCAATTTTGGAAACTACTGACTCAAGGCATTTCATTGCCTTCATTCCCAAGGATAGACTGATGCCCTGGCCAGAGGGCATTCCTGCCTTGTACCCAATAATTCCAGGTAGGCTCCCGAACCAATGCAACCCTGACCTGGATGAAGTAGATAATGACAGTTTGGTTTGGAAAAGGAAAGTTCATGAGAAAGTGAAATGGGCAGTAAACTGGTAGGACTGAAGGATTATACTTTTTTAACCCACTGTGTTTTTGCACACACGGGATTTAATCCTCCTCATTTAACCCACCCTCACACAGTGCTACACACACACTAGTGACTTCACACACTAGGGGCAGTGAGCACACATGCCCGGAGCGGTGGGCAGCCCTATACTCAGCAGCTGGGGAGTTCAGTGCTTTGCTCAAGGTCACTCCAGTCATGTCCTGCCAGTTCAGGACGACCTTCCAGTCACAAGGCTGGTTCCCTAACCACCAGACCACAGCTGCTCCCTATCTGTATAGGGGCAGTAGCTTTAAATATCTAGGACTCCCAGTCACACAAAGCTAACAGGGCTGGGAGGCTGGCACATGATTTCCCAGAGTCACATGAAGCCAGCCAACCATTTGTTCTCAAAGTGCTGCTAACAAACCATCACTGCTCACATGCTTGGAGGAGAACACTAAGTGACAGTTCTGGTAACTTGGCTGAAAGGCATCTGCACTGGACAGCATCACTCTGCGCAGAGGGAGAGGGAGGGCTTGGACAAGCGCTGTTAGATCAAAGTAACGGTAACGATGTCATACCGACATGTCCGTAGCCAACCACGTTTTTTGCCCTGTCTCCCAGACGCTCCCTCATGTCAGCGACCAAGTCATAGATCTTCTCCACAGGCAAAGAGACGTCATACTTATAGGTATACCCATCATGCCTCAGAGCCTCCGTCACCCGCTCCCGCATGGACCAAAGAGACTGCAGTCATGGAGAGAATGGTTGACAGTTGAAATGTTGAACTTCAACCACCCAATAAAAACGAGGCTCATATCTTTTTCTTCTTCTGAATAACGGTGTAATATCAGATGTACCTTTATTTTAGCCTCTTCTGTCGCAACGGTGCCATCTGTAACAAGTGAAGATGCCATGACTGAATCCAAGAAGTCATGAAGTTTCTCCTCGTCATGGGCTGCGTTGGATCCAGCAGTCTCGATGACTATGTAGAAGGGGCTTTCTGAAAAACAAAATCATGTCACAAAGTACGGTGCAATATGAGCGCTACTGCTGCACCATCAAAAGGGATCATTTTTGCATCCTGTACCTGTGATGGGGTTGGTGAGCTTGAGATGTTTCTCCAGAAGTCTCATGCAGGAGGCATCTAGGAACTCAAAAGCAGAGAGGATTTCTCCCAGCATCCCCCTACAGGCCTGAAATGTCTCCAGCAGGTTCTGGAAGCTGGAGCACCCTGCAGGAAGCAGCCAACGATAATTTGCATTTAACCAAACTAGATTCACTTGTATCATTTCCAGGAGATGTTGAGAGGATACACCACCTAAGAAGGCCACGTTGACAGATTTGGGTTTGCGAGGGCACAAGATGGACACGGCAGTGACGACCCCAAGTGTTCCCTCCGAACCTATGAAGAGCTGCTTCAGGTCATAGCCAGTGTTGTCTTTACGCAGTGTGGACAGACAGTTCAGTACCCTGCCGTCAGCCAGTACCTAGAGTTGGGAGTCAAAAGAGGGTAAAGATTAATCGCCATCTATCTTCTGCACTTCTTTTAAATTTCAATAACTTGAAGTAAATGTATGACCGGCAGAGTGGACACCACTTCTGAGCAGCTTTAGGTGCACACAGCTTGAACAATCTTCATGGAAGGCACTGAAAATTAAACAGACCACTCTGGAGCAGCGGCAAATACCTTGGCAAACTACCATCCAACATCACTACCTCACCTCATTGATGCTACTGTAAGGGCCCAATGCAACCAAATCCTCCTCACAGCAGTGTTCTACAATGTAGTGGAAGCTTTCCCAGAAGGACAAAGCACCTTAAACTCCCTATATTAATACCCCTGATGTACCAGGCATGACAGACTCACGCACCACTTCCAGGCCAAGCACCGTCCCCCGGAGGGAGCCATATCGCAGTAGCCGCAGGCCACCAGCGTTGGTGGAAACGTTCCCGCCGATGTGGCAGCTGCCTTTAGCCCCAAGGTCCAGCGGCATGATGAAGTCTCGCTCCTCCAGGTACTGAGACAGGTTCTCCAACACACAGCCAGCTTGGCACGTTAGGATACCTTTCAAAAAGATCGACAATCAGATCAATCCTTGTCTCTAAAGTCACTGTTCAATTTTATCAGCTTCACTGACCACATGGGAGCACGTTGTAGTTCTATATTTACAGACTTTAGTCCCATCTGTTTCTCAAAGATCAGGACCCCACAGAGGTCTTATGTGGGTGGTGGGTTATTCTCAGCACTGCGGTTACACTGTGGCGGTGGTGGTGGTGTGTTAAGTGTGTGTTGCGCAGGTATGAGTGGATAAGATGCATCCCTACAGTCATACCTGAGATGCTGTCAAAGGTGAGGACCTGGTTCATGAGCGCCGTGGAAAGGATGATCTCATCAAACACAGGAACGCTGCCTCCCACCAGTCCAGTGTTACCACCCTGAGGACTCACCGCCAGGTTCCGTTCATTACAGTACCTGCAACAAACACCAGATCACATACAACCAATCCAGTACAACACTGTGTACCACAGCCAGCGTGTGTGAAAAGACAAGAGAGGGAACATTTACCGGAGTATATGAGAGACCTCCTCTGTGGTCTTCGGTCTTAAGAGAACTTCACTGCAACCTGGACACACGAACGAGCCTGTGTCATCTAAGCATACACGTTCCTTTAAGTGCAGCACACTTTGCTGATAATGAAATGTAAGGAGAACCAGGTTTGTTTGAGCTCTGTTCCACCGGAGATGTTTGCAGTCGTGCAGTTCTTGATTGTGCCATAAGATTCATTTCATATCATTTCCAAATATGGTCCAATAAAGGGATGCTCTTGAGGGTCTCCTCTGCATCCATACAGTGGAAATTGCATTGATATGCCTTTGACTAAGGACTTTCCCCCAAAAGTCCTTACAAGAGTGGTTCTCAAACCTCACCTGAAGGGGAACCATTGAGTCAAGAGGAAGAATATGGACCACCCAAGGGTCCATATCAAACAGACTTTATTTACTACACATAAATCTCAGACACATGGTAGTCAGTGGTGGTTCTGGACCAGGTGTAGGCAATCCCAGTCCCTGTTTGGACTCCAGATATGAGTAGAGTGCCAGGTTTAGAGTCCATTAGAGCAGGGAAATCACAAAGCTGTGCAGGACTGCGGGACTGGGACTGTCCGTGCCTGTTCTGGACAGCAAATAAAGCTGTTGTGTTTGTCAGAGCAACTATCTGCTGTATGGGTTAAAATACGCTGTAAGAACTTCACAAATGCTACTCCACCCACCTTTCACTGATTTCAGCCAGTCAATGTTGCCAGACTCCAGCACGTCTGGGTCGGTGATCATCCTCCCAGGCAGAAGTCTGGTGAAGAAGTCTAGGTCAGCGGGGGTCACCTGAGAGAAAGGCCGCCGCGGAGGGGCAGCACTTGTGGCCTCAGATCCTCCACCATGGACATTTCTATGCTGGATCCATCCTGTTGTTGCCCGTAGGTGTGCTGGAAGCAAAGTGGTGGTGTAGTGTAGACACCTGGTGATGGATTTCAGCCGGGTCAGGGTCTCAAAGACAGCCATGGCTGTAAGGATGATGGTGATGAAAGCAGGTTAACTGCATGTTGGTTTGCAGGATAGATACAGATATAGATATTCATATCCTGAAGATATGAAATTCTGGAAGCAGCAGTGAGGGAGGAACAGGCTGATATCAGATATTTTCTCTGTATCTATTTATCTACCTCTCTCTCTCTTTCTCTCTCTCTCTCTCTCATATATATATATACATATCAGTCAAAAGTTTGGACACACTGACTGGACGTGATGCATTGTGGTCTAATTCCCCTGTTCCACTTTAATGGGCCAGCAATGACATGCAGGCACCAGAGGAGCCCTAATGCAACTACTGGAGCATTTAAGGTGGAACGGGGAATTAGAATAAAGCTCATTTGTGAGCTTCACTCCATTGGTTTCTGCTGTCAAACAGTGATTAGAGACACCAGGGTCAGGTGGTTTATTAGGTGCAGTGGATAAAAACACAAAAACATCTTTAAAAACTAAGGAAACCCTCGTTAGAATAACATTAGTGGCTGATCGGGGGTTTAAAACGAGTCACTTACTGTCAGCTGTGGTTGTCCATGATTTGAATCCACCTTATGAATCAATAACTGGGTCACTGTCTGATTCACTGTGAAGCTTCCACAACAGACCACCGGCTCCGTCCTAATAACCACACTCCCAACTAAGTAGGGAGCTCAGTGAGCGAGTGAGCTCACACTCACAGAGCGCTCACACCTCTTACACGAGGTTCTCACGACCTCACCGACTACCCCGAACTGAATTAGTGCACAAACTGTACCGACGTACAGAGAAGTGCACCCTGTGCACTAGTGCAGTAGTGTCCGTAATGCCAATTGGAACACAAGCAGGGTGTTGCTCTGTCGCACTGAACTCGAATTGAGTGAATGTCAACGTCGCCACCTACCGGCGAGGAGCAACATACAGCTATATATACATATATAAATAAATAAATATATATATTACACACTATATATATATACTATGTATTATATACACTATATATATATATATATATATATATATATATATATATATATATATATATATATATATATATAATATATATATGAATATATAAACATTAGAGATATTTATGTTTGTTTATATATATATATATATATATATACATATATGAATATATAAACATTAAGTATTTGTTTGTTTATATATATATATATATATATATATATATATATATATATATGAATATATAAACATTAAGTATTTATGTTTGTTTATATATATGTTTATATATATTGTTTATATATATTCAAATGCTGTTTGAACCAGGTAAGCTTTCTAATTAAGCATAATAGGCTACAATTCTGCAGCAAAAAGAAGCTAGCATGTTGCAGTTAACTGTCGATTTCTCTCCTGTGGGATCAATAATGGAGTATCGAACATTTTCAAAAATTAAATGTATATGGAGGTATCGATGTCTATTTCTGTGGGAAATTCTGGTTGTAATCTAAACAACTATCTGAATCTGAAACTACCTTCACCATGTGTGCAAGCTGGACTTTACACTGGCTAGCTCTCAATGGGTGTTTATTTTTCAAAATATAAACCAAGAGGATTGAAACACCAAAGCCCTCACCTTTGGCCCCTGTGTGACCTAAATAGCACCAGACTCCCATTACTACCCTTCCGTTGGGTGGCAGGCCCACGGGAAAGGGGACCCATGCAGCTCCTTTGGACTGAGCCTCGATAAGTGGATGGATGGATGGATGGATGTTCTGTAAACGGGTTCCTTTATGAAACAAACATCAGTCAATACCTGTCCAAAGATTTAGTTTATTAGATAAATATAATGATTTACTTTATTAGATGAAGACAGTGAGGTTGACAAACAAGCTTCCTCTTCCCCACTATATTAGGAACGTTTCTGAAAACCTAACAATCTAAATAAGTTTTAATCTTCTCGTCAATTGGGTTCAAACCCTTGATCCAGCTGGTCTTTCCAGTACGCTGTAGATTTCAACTGACGATCTCTTTCAATCTGAGAACAACCAGCCAATCCAGTCATTCTCCAAGTTTAAATACGCTGTATTTCATCAAGAAGAACATCATGAGCACAAAGATTAGCAGTTTCGTTGACAATCTCCATTTATCCAAGCCGTTTAACTTCCAACCTCCTGTTTATATGTTGCAGCCACACGTCCACCTCACAGTGTTGTTAATCTAGCCTCTGTTGAAGAGGCCCAGAAGGTCCTTCAACACCCTGGACCAGACAAACCGATTCACACCTTAAAATCAAGTCAGATTCAACTAAAGTGGGTTCATTTGGAAGGTGTTTAGAACATGACTTGGGCCCTGAAGTGGGCTTGCTTGGTGACGTTGTTGCTCATGCTCATCTTCAACATCCACTTGGACTTCATCCTCTGTACGTACTGCATGTCTTTCTGATGCTGGCTCACAAAGCCTTTGCCTAAAACACACAAAGAACATGCTTTTTTAAAGAGCTCATATGAGAGGCTCACTAATTACATGTGTGTGGTTCCTTGCTGCCCTTTTCAGGCTGGTATTTGTAAGAGTTCGATCTGATGCACATGAAGCTAAAACATCTCTGAAACAACACCAATATCAATGTAAATGGAGAGAAATTAAGGTTTTTATCACAAATGCAATGATTTTAAAGTGGACTGTATGTTTGATATACTGATATATTCACATATCACACCGTTTCAGGACGAATAATGGGGTTTTGGCATTAACGTCAATGCTGAGGGTCTTTACACCCCTCTAGCCCACACCTAGAATTAAGCATGGGGCCAAAAGGTTCATGTTTACCTCCTCCAATCCTATCTTATTGCTAGAACCTCTCTACTGAGGCTACACAAGCTGTGTGTGCATTTGCACATCTGTGTCAGCAATGGGTACAGCATAAAACAGCTGAATGCATTCAACAGAAGGGGTGTCCATAAACATTTGGACACGGGTGATTCAGTTTTGTGCAGGCCAATGTTTTTCCTGAACATGGTGGTTTTATGATGATGGTGGCGTGTAGGAAGTTCCTCACCGGTTTCTCCTCCCCAGCCCAGGGCTCGGTATTGTTTCAGAACACGTCCAACTGCCCGCTGGTTGTGCGCCAGGACAACGGCCTTCTGTGCCCCAAAATGCTGCTTGTAGTAGCGCAGGAGTGAGCGGTGACCAACCTTAGCCCCTGCAAACCCAGCAAGAGTGAGAGTTTAGAATGGAAACTGGGAAAATGCGTTTCTACTGGAAACCTGTAGAGCAGAGGTGTTGAACCGTATCTACTGACCAACATTAAAACCAAAATAGGTGATGAATATAAAAGGTTCCAGTTGAACTTTCTGAATGAAATTATGCTCTGGATTGGGTTTATGGGTGATGTACCTGATGGCAGCGTGAGCTCTAGTGTTTCATCATCAAACTCCACTGTCTTCATATCCGGCAACTCTCCGTCCTTCATCTCCACATCCTCTCCTTCCTTAGCGTCCGGGTAGCTGCTCCTAAACACCAACACGCAGGTTTCAGCACATTTGTTCTAGTATATTTAATGACCCTCTCTGTCCGATCACTGTATTAGAGAGTAGAACTGATCAGGTAGGTCAGATGACCTGAAAGGTGCCACCTGTCCTTTACTGAGGATTGCAGTATAAGCTCAGTGAAACACTAGAACACTCGTCATACCGTATACGGTGTGGAAACTCCTGCTGACCGTGTCATTAAGTGTGCAAGTGGTGCTATTTTGATTTGTAAATACCACAAACATTTAAAAGCACCTGAAGTCGAAGAAGTCTGCAAACTCCAGGGCTGCATCTCCGTCGGTGTACAGTCTGCAGTGGCCTTTGTCGGTCATGTGCGACTGAACTGCCTCGGTGGAATAGAACGACTTGCCTTTTTCGTTACACCATAAACAAACCTTCCCAAAGCCAACCTTCTCTCCTACGAAAGAGCAGAGACACCGTTTAGTGAGCAAACGTATCAGTGAATGACAGCTGATCGAGATCAGTTCACATGACTTTACACTAACTGTGTACTGAATCCTTTCTTCCCTCTATTAGAAATGTATTCCTTGTGCCACTGGCTGCAACACAAACAGTTGGATAGGTGTTCTATGCTAACTTCATCGTTCCACAGGCTTATTTAGATGTTCCTTTGACAATTCTGACCCTGAATTTTGTGAGGATGCAAGAAAGGTTCTTCTGATGCCTCTTCCAAGAAAGCCATATTAGTGCAAAACAGTACGCCACCACTCCAGTCTGAATGTATCAGACTTTCAATTCTGTGAATGACGTCCATCCTTCATACAATGCATGTGGAACATTCATATTTGCTTGTTCTCCTAATTATAGATCTAGACACACATGCTCACCCAAATATGCAATGAGTCCTCTGAGATCTACCAGGTATTCTATATCAGGGATGAAGAAGCTGTGTGTTTTGGTCATGTGAGCCATGTTCTTGCGAAGAGATCGCGAGTGGTGGGGGCAGAACAGGCAGTCCGTTACTGGAATGGTCCCGGGAGCGGGAGCAGCCGCAGACGCCTCTTTGCTGTCCTCCTCCGTTTGCTCCTCCTCATCAGCCTCCATCTCGTCATCATCTTCGTCAAAGTCTTCCGAGTCCTCACCATCAACATCCTCCCACTCTTCTGAAACAGGAGAAGGTTCAGTACCTGCTGAACTATTGAATCCCTTAAAGTATTGTTTTAACTATTAAAAAAATATTTTCAGACCAATTTCTGAGCAGTGCAGTGACACTGACGTGGTGGTGGTGGTTAGTGTGTGTTGTGTTAGTACGAGAATCAGACACAAACACACCACCATGTCAGCGTCACTGCAGTGTTGAGAATGTGCCACCACCCACAGTAAGTAAAGTAAGGACTGTGTACAGGAGAGTAGCACCCACCTTCCTCCTCCTCCTCCTCCTCTTCCCCCTCCTCCTGTGCAATCTTCTTGGCCTGCTTCTCAAACCACTGCAGCCGAGGTGCTTTCACCGGCCGCTGCCTGTCCCGCTCCTCTGAGGGCTTTGCTTTGGAAGGTGTGTGTCTCTGCTGCTCCTTCAGCACTTTCTGTAGAGCCTCATTCTGTGCATCCTTGTCAAACTCCACTCCCTTCTCCAGGTTCTTCTCGTTCAGCCTCTGTACCTTCTCCTGGGCGGCGGCCAGGGCTTTCTTCTCGGCCTGCAGGTGTTTGTTTGACTGCATGTGGTTGTTGTACGCGTTGGCGCTGGAGAACTTCTTGTTGCAGGTGCTGCAGGAGGTGAAACCAGGGCCAGTCTGACTCTCCTGCTGCTGCTCAGCCGTCGCCCGCTGTGCCAGCACACGCTCCTGGAAGTTCTCAGCTGTGACCGGGGGCATGTCGGCCACTTTGCGCTTTAAGTTGTACCGGTGCCAGTCAGTCTTGTAGTGCGCCCGCTGCACCTCGCCGTCTGCAAACTGCACGCGGCAGCTGATGCAGGTGTAGGAGGACATCCCTGCTGAATGAAACCAAAGGTTTGATTTGATCAGTTATTTTGAAACAAACACAAACACCCCCTCACCTAATGAATAAACATGAAGTTATGAAACACCTTTTCACAACATATGACTTGATTGAAGAGACGCCTGAACCAACAAGGGCTGCGAATGAAGTGCCCTTCAGCAAGGCACCAAACCCTCAAAGTGCTCCCCAGGTGCCAGAGCAGAGGTTGCCTACTGCTTTTTTTCCTGACATTTAAACTATTTCACACCAAACCACTTAGAACGACTGTTTACATCTCAGTGATTACATTCCGTCAATTCTGAAAAAAATAGTGCTGCTTTTCTATTTATGTATTTTATGCTACAAGATAAGATTTTATAAATTAAAATAGCCTGACAGTTTAATTTTGATAAATATAACAAAGAAAGATAATGAAATAAACATATAGATCCAATTTTATTATATTAAAATAAAGAAAAAACTGGCTACCACAGTCCAGTACATCATTATTGGTCTTACTAGCAGTATAGTTTGGATCGGTGGGTTCCAGGTATCCATGTTTAACCCCTTCGGGGAACCTGGGGTGCATCCATATTTGAGGCCAGCACAGAACCTGTGTTTCCAGTTAGGCTACGATACTGATACGATATGGATACTAATATGATACTGACACTTATACGATACCAATACTACACTTAAATGGTATGGATATGACAATACTGATACTAAAATGATGCTGATACTTGTAATGACACTGATACAATACTTATATAATACTGATATTTATACAATACTAATACAAAACAATACTGATACAACACTGATACAATACTCATGCAATATTAACACTTATACAATACTGATACTACCCATACACACCCCACAAGGCCAGGTTACCTAGGAAACGAGTCAAGTTCAATCAAGGCGTCTCTGAAAAGAGACAAGTGGAGCAAAACCCGAGCTTTTAATCCAGAATCGATAGATTAGTACATTAGTACATTCACAGCACTGCCTGTGAACTGAGAACCTGAAAACACCATCTTCAGGGTGCTAGGCAGCTGCTTAGAAGAACCCACAGCTGCTGCTGTTATGCGACCGGGCTCGAGGGGCGGGGCTTCTCTAAAGCCTCAGGCAGGATGATCTCAGCTTTAATTAGATTCTATTTGTTTGTTACTGAATGTTTTGACTAACTGAACTATAATGAAATGACTTCATTAAGAATCCAGATTAAGCCGCATTAACTACAGGCTGTAGTCTACAGCCCTCTGAAGCCCCCCATTGTAAACAGGGGTAAATAAGAGTCTCCTTACCGGCTGATGAGGTAAATATCCTCCTCTTCTCCGTCTCACAACTCCAGGGGCAAAGCACGCGGGCAAGTGGAGCTCTGAACCCAGAGAAAAGCAGCCCGAGTCGGGCAGAGTTCGGGCCGACAGCGCCGCCCTCGGCCTGGCGGACCTTCCTGCTCTGCTGGATCTGTAAAGCATGCAGCACAGTGCGCATGCGCTACAGATCAGCCAGAGGAGCCCCGCTCGTAGGGACGGGCGATACCGGTGATTCGATCCGATACCAATAAAACCAATACGATACTGATATGATACTGATATGATACGATACGATACGATACGATACTGATACTGATATGATACGATACTGAAACAATATGTATATGCTCCAGTTTAATACTGTGTGATTTGATGGTAGATGTGAACGAAATTCTAATTGAAATAAATACAGTCAATGTATTAGCTTGAATAAAAAATTTGATTTTGTTATGTAAAAAAATAAACTAATGCAATTTAAATAAATAAATGCAGTCAATTAGCTTTTGAGATGTACACAGGCAGTGGATGCTCCCACAACTCCAAACTTCTGTATTCAAGCAGAGGTTCTGATTTGTCTTCCACACCACTTAATTCTATTTTGAACTGAGGAAATGGCAACCGGAAAAGACTTTGGGCATTCTGCATGGTTAGTACTCTGCAGAGCCTCTTTTGGCAGGTTTCAAGCCATGTAAACACTTACAGTCCCCAAGCCTTTCAGTTCTTGTTTGAAGCATTTTCATCCTTCCTTGCAAACGTCTTCCAGTCCTATAAGATTCCTGGGCCGTCTTGCATTCACTGCTCTTTTGAGGTCCATCCACAGATTTCAATGTCGTTCAGATCAGCGGACTGTGAGGGCCACGGTTAAACCTTCAGATCACGCCTTTTGAGGCCTATTGTGGATTTGGAGGTGCTTTTAGGATCCTTATTTATTTGTAGAAGCCATCCTCTTTTCTACATTAGCTTTTTTTTTTTTTTACATATGCTGTTGTGTTTGCTTCCAGAATGTGCTGTAATTTCATTGAATCCATTCCTCCCCAATCTTTTGATTGGCTGAACGAGTTGTTAGATTTGGGTTGGAGTTGAAACCTGCAGGGTTGGTGACCCCACAATCGGCCAACACAAGAGTGTTAAAGCACATACAGCCATGGTTAGCAAACGTCCAGCCAAAAGAAGGGTTAAAATGTTAGTATAACGTCCGGTCAATGTACATTATATGCTGGAGGCACGTAAGGCATTTTTTAATGATTATAGGGAAGGACGGCAGGTTCTGTCCAATATTAGTCATTCCAGATCGGAGAATGGAAACATGCAATTCCAGAGATCCTTTAATACATTCACTGACAAAACAACAACACCCCCAAATAAACGTGTCGGATTGGCATGCAGTTCGATCTCATCGGATATGTAAATAATTCCAGCTGTGGTCTGATTAGACACACCTTTGGCACAAGAGGGCGTTAAAGTGTTTCCCCCACTGCCCTATAAAAAGACTCAGAGGCTACTTTTGGATAGTGTACGTCTTGGTGAGAGATCGCTGTCTGCTAGACGTGCCTCTACAATGCAACAATTTACCCAATTGACAAATTATCGTAGACAAGCACTCTCAGACAAACTGATCACCCTCTGGCCCATTCGGTCCAAGCTATTAGGAAATTTTGGGAACCATGTTTATGGGAGGGTACAATCAGCAAACAGGACTGGAACTGTATAATCTACAGTGACGAATCCAGGTTCTGTATTGAATCCGACCAGTCAGGTTTGAGTATGGAAGCCTGGACAGTTCAATCCTGCCTTTGCTGTGGAGCAACACACTGCCACAACTGCTGCTGTGATCACAGCCGATCCCCTATTAGTGAGAGTAACAGAACAGAGATATATGCAGGACATCCTGGCAGGGTTTGGCATTTTCAGCAGGATAATGGTCCCACACACAGCAAGGGCTTCCAGAAGTCTGCCAGACTGCAACACTTCCTTGGCCCGCTGGTTTTCAGCTTCAGCAACCTACAAGTATGCAGGATCTACAGGACCGGCTGCAACACATGTGGGTAAATGTGCCACGGGTTGCCATACAGAACCTTTATGCCTCCATGCCCAACCATAATTCATATTGTATCCAGACTAGAGGCCCAACAGGGTACTAGAGCCTCTTTTCAGTTGTTCAATTTTCCCCAATAAATGTATCATTTTAACCAGTTACATATAAATTCCAACAACAACTTCTTGGTGGGTTATTTTTTTGTCAATGAATGGATATAAAATTTAAAAAAGCAGGGAAAAAGCAAGAGTTCTTGGTAAAAGGGGTTACGTTATTTTATTAGTCTTAAATTTGTATCTACAACGAAGGGACACAAGCAAAAATAAGTGACGACTCCATGAAAAAAGAAAAAGAAAATCTTAAAAAAAAAAAAACCCAAAACATTTATTATTGATGCAGTTTTCCCATCTTTTTAATAAATGACTTTTTTTCAGTCTAAAGAAATTTTACAATATAAAGGAACATACAGAGGACTTCTGTTAAACTACACGAGACACAGAGAAGTCCCTAAAGACGAGGATCCAAACTAGCCTAACATGAAATACAAAGCAAAAACCAAGGAGGCCACTGCTTCATACTCAATACTGCTGCTGCTTCTTCTGTTGTTTTGTTTCTCAGAAAGAACCATGAAAGAAATGGCGCAGGAGGAAACCACCTCGTCCCCGACCCATCTGTGCCACCTCGCCAACCCTGCTGTGTCGGTGAACAGATCATCATAATCGTACAGCACAAGTGTGGGAACGTAAACGACCGGTGAGTTTTACACGGAGAACAAGAGCAAGGACAACGGCGACCTTAGAAAAAACACCTTCTCCCAAACGCTTCCTCCCTAGTTTAGCTCTACTTTTTCACAAGCTCACTTCTTCTTAATTTTCTTTATTTTTTTTTACATTTTTGTTTAAATACATTTTAAAAAAGAGAGAAATCCTTCATAGCAAAGTCTATTTGTGGTCCCTTAACGTTTCCGAGGGTTGCAAGAACGTGAAACGCTGTTTGTGTTGGTTCAGTTTTTACATGGTTTCCATTAGAGCAGTGTGACTGTGGTTTCCCTGGAGACAAAAGAAAACAGTAAAACATACAGGAAAAAAACAACAACTGAAAACAATGAACTGAAACAACAGAAAACGGCCAAAACATGGTCTGTGAAAATCACAAAAAAAATGTTGTTCAAAATAAAAACTTCAAGGAAAAATTTGAGAAATTGTGGCGCCGTTTCCCTGCGAAGAAAGGCAAAGTGAAAATTCTTGGACGAAAAACTATAAAACCTGGGAAAATAATGCCTTCGTCTCCATGGAAATGCACACGCTGAGTGTTGCACGCTCGCCATTGTTTCCCTGGAGAAGAAAGTAAACGGTAAAAACATCAAGTAAATAAAAAATTAAGAAAATTCCGTTTTCAGAATCTCCATGGAAACGATGTGACGCTGTTGCGCGTAAAAGACTTTTCTGAGGCTGAAAGGGTGAGGAGGGACTGTGCTACCGAGCTGCCTCTCAACACCTGGTACCTTTACTTTTCTTTTTTTTTGTTTTCGTGTATGGACACCTTGGCGTTTTCAATAAAGGAGTCTGTTAATCAGTATAAAAATGGGCTCGTATGTTCCCTTCTTTACCATTTGCGGTGTAGTGGTGTTGAGGGGGGAGGGGTCAGGGATGGGAGGGTCTGTTCATCTATAAAGGTGTTCTTTATCCTTTACATATTTTTTCTTTTCTTTTTTTTCCAGCACTGTGTTCGTTGGTAGTGACAGAAATATCAAAACATGTCAATGATATCAAAATGCATTGTACAGTATTTACAACAGCCAAACATAACAGAAAAGAGACTCGCTGTGTTGGAGGGGGGAGTGTGGGTGGGCGGCGGTCGGACGACTACAGTGGCTTTTTTAGGAGCGGGTTATTGGGGATGCTGGCTTTGAGCGGCATGTGGATCCCTCGTTCGAGTCGTACTGGCCGTTTCACTCGCCTGTCCAGGGTGGCTTCTCCGGTAGCCTAACACTGAAACACATTTTGCTTAAACTCCAAACTCGGCAAGGAGAGCCAACAGGAACAAGTAAGAATCTCCAGCAACGGAACAATCCAGTTAGAAGAAAGTTACGTCAACGGTGGTGGTTGCGACCTTAAGGTCCGTAATGAAGAAGCCTGGTGGACGTTCAAGCTTGGCAGTTCTAGGTAGTCTTGATATCATCAAGGAAATTCCCAGGAAGCTTTCCAACAGGGAAAAGGGAATCACAGTCAGGTGAGTCTGGCTAGCACAACACAGAGTAGGCCAAGAAGTATTTACAAGCAGGGTCCGATCACCACGATTCAACTGCAGGACGTCCGAGGGACCAGCACCCGCAGGGGCATCGGCGCAAGCGGTTCATGAGTGTAGGGAGGGGGCTCAAACAAAATGTGTTCCAGAAGCGGAAGCCGGGATGAGGTGAAGGACTGGCGGCCTCCTCCACTAGAATCCTCTGTTCTACAGGAAAGAACCAACGTCCCACCACCCCCCCGCCCCCCGAGACACCTTGTTTATGAAAACATGCTGGAGGGAAGGGGGACCAGAAACATGGCAGTCAGAGTATACAGAGGGTACAACGGTACAAATCAGTAGGAGGTATCTTAGACTGGCATATTTACAAGTTTACAATATGTCCTGAAGCGTTGCGTGTTGCAAGACATACAAACAACAATTCATTAAAAAACAAACAAAAAAAAAAAACAACAAAAAAGGTAAAAGAATAAATAAAATATGACTGAAGCGATTGGGGTTATAATCAGAGTTATAACCGCTATATATAGTACCACAATAAAATGCCTTTCTTTAAAGAGATCCGGGGGTTTTGGGCGATGAGGGCAAGGGAACGTTCCCTCTTTCTTGAACAAAAAAAGAAAACAAAAACAAAAGGAACAAGTAAAATAACACACAATGTTAAAGCTAGAAGGAAAATTACATCCCTAGGCCAGGTCGTACTGGGTTACCGTGACCATCTAACCTGGCATTCTGTCAAAAGGGACAGTGAAGCTAAACCGGTGTGGGCGACAAAAGAAATCCCCAACCAAGATATTTTCCCCCACAAAACAATAAAACATTGACTAAAAAAAACAAAACAAAAACAATAAAACGCACAAAAAACCATGACAGCTTTCACAATGTCTCGTAAATGTGCTTACTCTGTCGTTTTTTGTGGTTACTGAGATACAATGTGCCCTTCTGAGGAACAAAAAAAACAAACTAAAATCAACAATCATTACAATATTAATACAAAATAACAACAAAAAAAACACAATAATTATTAATAATACAATACATACACAGAAATAAATGGAAACTTTCATAGCCCATCACATCTTCATGAGTTTCACGCTTGCATTTTAAAATGTACATGTTAAAATGGAGGACGAGGGGAAGGACTGGAAAAAAAACCCCAAACGACTGCATTGATAACGAAACGACGAGAAATCAACAAAACGAAAGATGGAGTGAGACTTAAAAGGAGTCAAGCAGCCCAAGACCAGCGCTGCGGGCTCACGCTCCTGCCCATCAGTCTGTCCTTGCATCTGTGTGTATGCACACGTGTGTAGGTGTGTGTATACATATATACACACACATATATATGTGTATATACACACGCAGTCTGGAAGCCCCCCTTTCAGTGTCCTGAGCCAGAGAGAAAGCCCGGCAGGCAGGGCGAGTCAGTGAGCATTCTCTTCCTGTGGCTTGGGGGCTGCTGCTTCCTGGTGCTGGCGGCGGCTAGTTTGCACACTCCGGGGTGGGCCACCTTGGCCTGCGTTCCAGGAGACTGCGCGGTGTGGTGGTGGTGGGGGGTGGGGGAGGGTCCCAGCCCAAAGTCCCACGGGCAGGGTTGTGGAGAGAGTGGAGAGGGTGGAAAGGAACGAGGGTTCGGAGAGATACAAAAGAAATCCGAAATGAAGATAAAAAAAAAAGGGCAAAAAGAACAAAACAAAACCAAAAATGAAATCAAAAAAGGAGAAAATCACACACTCATCGTCATGTTGGGTGAATACTGGAAAGAGAAGAAGGGGAGGGGGGGTAGATAAGTGAGATGAGATTATGAAGACACATACGAGATGGTTATGCCAATACCGTTACTGAAATGCAGCAAAACAAATGAGCTCGGTTGCGTGTGGACGAGGCAGTTCAAATGGGGAAATGTCCAAACGAGCCTCTGTTACTCACGACTAAGCTGTAAATGAAGAGGCGGAGCTTTTAGACGGAGCTGCAGAGGTTTCTGAGAACATTAATTTAACTCATAACCAGAATTCATCCTCTTTTAAAAAGGCATCTCCGACAGAACCGCTTTAGGTCCCATAAAGAATTGTTTGTAAGAGACATGCGTCTGTCCCAGTAACTGCTGGTCCGTCACAAGACAAGCCACTTCCAGCACCCACTCTAATGATCCGAACGTTTACAATCGACACCTTTTAGTATTTGTCTTCCCCAATTTTGCGTAAAATGGCTGGTTACATTGTTCGTCTGGCCTCTCCAGAGTGCCTGCTGGGCAGAGCTGTATGACTGGAGGGTGGGGGAGTGGCAGGGCCGGGATGGGGCGGGGCTTTACTCACACTTTCACTTTGGAATGGGTTGAGGAAGTTTCCGCCCATCTCTCCGTCGTCCCGCGGCGTGCCCGGAGGGTTGTTCATGCCTGCCATGTTGTTGGGCGAGTTCTGTGGGAAAGAGCCAGATTCAAATGTCAACAGAAGCTTTGGCGGCAGTCAGCATGTTCCACTGACCAGCATCAATTACATACCCTGTCCAAATGTTTGTGGACACCCCTTCTAATGAATGCATTCCACTACAACACTAATATACTTCAATTATACATTACACAGTGTGTTAACATTCCAGTGTAAGACAGTCGTGACAATCACAATATATTACATTTGAAAAACGTCTGTGACACTGAAACTGCTGTATATTAATTTGTCCACCATTATTTAGAGCCTGTTGCTATATATGTGCTATAGATACTCTAACCTTCACATAATTACAGTCAAACCCTGCAGTGATATTTACCTTTGGCAACCCATCCATGTCACCAGAACCTGGAAATACAAGCAAAGTTTGGAAACAGTCAACACACCGCCAGCAGGGGGAGCCAGAACACAGCTTATAACAGCGTTACCAGATCGCACTCTCTTCAGGTTACCAAGCTCACCTAATGATCCGTTCATATGATGAGGCTCCATGGAGCCCATCCCTCCCATCGGGCCGTCAGGGCCTGGACCCATCGGGAACTACAAGGAGACGAGTTAGAGTTACATTCAGCCAAACAACACACACACGCACACACACACACACGCACGCACACCTCCATCCATTCAGCTGCTGGCAGATGTGACTACATCACCTTCATTCATAAAAACATTCACATGAACTGTGTTACATGATGTTTCAGCAAACACCTCAAAACCATGATCACAGATGTAGTGCACCAACCATCTGACACTTTGTCCACACACACACACACACACACACACACACACACACACACACACACACACACACATATATATATAGTAGTATATATATATATATATATATATATATATATATATATAGTAGTTCATCTGTTTCTCCGCATACTTCATTCTCCTCCTTTCACCCTGATCTTCAATGCTCAGGAGACCACAGGGCAGGTATAACGTGGGTGGGTGGACATGATAGGCAGTGGGCAGACACAGTGCTTGTGTCTGATCCACTCGTACCAGCGCAACACACACTAACACACCACCACCACGTCAGTGTGACTGCAGTGAGAATGACCCACCACCCACACTATACCTGCTCTGTGGTGGTCCTGTGGGGTCCTGATCATTGAAGATCAGGGTGAAAGGATGAGAATAAAGTCTGCAGAGAAACAGATGATCTACAGTCTGTAATGATAGAACCACAAAGGTCTCCTGTGTGGTCAGAGGAGCTGATCAACTGGACAGGAAATGTAGAAACAAGGAGCTGCTGTGGTTGATCTGTGTGTTTAGTTGATGTTACTGAATTTGATCTTGTAGGTGAAGCACTGAGATGCCACCGGTGGGAAAGGCTCTCTACTGGTTATTGTTATTATAGTTTTCCTCTCAGTTTTCACTCACGTTGGGCCGGTTGCCTCCAGGGCCGATGGGGTTCATCATTGTGTAGATGTTTTCACTGGAGTTCGTAGAATCTGCCAAGAGACAAGAAGGCAGGGGTCACCACCTGAACCTCATTCTGAAGGCTGTTATCTGTTTGAGACAACACAGCCGTGGCCACCTGATGAACCTTCTTCTATAAAACAGATTTCACAGAGTCCCGTTCTTCACATTTACATATCTCTACTACAAACACGGTACTTGTAAGATCTGAAGAACCTCCACTTGATGAAAAGGTTCTCTAACAAAGGAAATAAAGTTAAAGCTTCCAGTAACAAGGCTGCTTGTCTAACTACCAGGCCCCGGCTGCCCAAAGTTCTCCACATTCACACTCATCTCTGTTTCCAAAAGTGGTTCCTCTACGATATCGCTCAAAGCATCCTGAAAATAAACGACTGGAAGGGAAAACAGCACACGCATCACTTCACCGCAATTAAAACGCAGCGTAACCCATTATAAGAGTCTAACCCCTGCAGCACGAGGGTCTCCGCTTCGCTCATTTCCACACTTTCTGAAGATATCAGGCCTATAAATGTTTGACGACTCTCCCGGAGCGAGAGACAGCGTGTCCGACCCCAGGTGGGGCGAGGGTGGCTGTGTTAGGATTACGTCACTGTGAGTTGGGGGAGGGGAGGAGATGGAGCACTGCGATTTTTTTTCCCCTTCCCTCTTGCTGCTCAAGTGCTTCTGCTGTCCACAGAACCACAGTGAGATAATGCAGCAACCTTGTGCTGACATTGGCTGCTGGTACTGAGGGGGAGGGGTCAGCGTCATTCTGGAGGGAAAGAAACGAACAGCTCCCGTCTTTGAGGCGATTAGGCGACGAAGGCTGAGCAATTGTAGGAGCTTGTTTGGGGCTGTGTGGGATTGTCTTTGTGCACTACAACCTTCTACACTGGTTGCTGTGGCAACATAGGAAGCAGAAAAGCCTCCAACTGGTGCCGTTCTACCCTTTATCACAAAGCCCCGCTTCCGCAACACCGTTATTGACCCTGTAGTGTGCATTTTTAAATGTGTTGAGTGTGGATCTACTGCAGGGGTCACCAACCCTGCTCCTGGAGACCTACCTTCCCGTTTCAACTCCAAAGTGTCTCTGAGAAGGTCGCTACCGTACAGTACATTAAGACTTTTACTTGAGTGGGATTCTGACATGAATAAGAGCTTAAACTTAAACACCCATGATTACAAACAATCAAATGTGTGTGTATGTGTGTGTGTGTGGGAGGTTTACCTACCTCCTGGACTTGGCATGATTGGGGTTCCTGGAGGACCTCCTCCTCCTGGAGGACCCTGAAAAAGACAAGCGTGCATACACACATTTCCTTTGATTCATTTTAAGGAACACCATAAACACTCTCCTCAGCTCCAGAAAAGCCGGAGGAATCATTTTAAACAAAGCTGCAGAAGGCACTGGGGAGCTATTACGGCAGTATGACTAATGCCCACGTATTCTGCATGTGGAACCAGAGTCGCCCGCAGCAAAAAACAAAGTACCAACCAGCCCAAAATCAATACGTTTAGAAACTTAAATATGTGCTTATGCATCCTTTTTGTTCCCCGTAGAAACTATTAACTTCAGCTTTAAAGTTTGCCCCCCCCCCGAGGTAACGCAGGCAAGAACTAACAGACTGGGCTGGTGCTACAAGCCAGCAGGGTGGTTACAACCCTGTTACTCACCACGTAGTTGCCCGGAGATGAGGAAGAGTAGGCTATCTGTGAGGGAAAAGGGAGGAATAAGCATGGGTGAGTTTACCATTCGGAAGTTCTAACCACTGGATTTGTTTTTGTTTCTGTTCTTAAGCAAAAGGACGGATCGTGGACGTACAGAGTTAGTGTTGGGGTTCGGCCACGCACCCCGTCCTCCTGGACCCCTGTGAAGATGAACAAACAATCAACAAATGACTGGAAGAATGTTGAGGTTGGTTCTGGGTCACACCTATACGACCAGTCAAAAGTTTGACGACATTCCGAATGGTTATAGATTTTATTGACACTTAAGCTTTAACCCGAAATGATTACTACGGAACGTCCAGTGACCTCAGGTGATACAATGCTGGTTCTAGCAGTAATGTAATTACTGTTTGAAAAGGTTTGCAAAGACTAAGGACGCACTAAAATAACATTTTCAGTCCGTTCAATCATGGCCTGGTGGTGAGAGGACCAGCCTTGTTAACGGTTTGATTTCCTGAAGTGGCAGAACATCACTTCCAAGCTGCTCCTCAGGCACCGTGCATAGGGCTGCTCGCCACTCCAGGCCAGAGTGCTCCCCTTAGTGTTCTAAAACTTTTGACTGGTGGAGTTACATCATAAGCAATGTTTCTAAATATGCACAGAACACTTCTCAACTTCTACTGCACCGCATTCAACACACCGAATCAGGTGCTTCACGGCAGGGAAAGAACGAGAAGCGTGTTCCGTCCCATCCAGAGGATTTTAGGACATTGCTGCACTGCTACTGGTTTACAAACTGTGTCAAAGTACAGTAATAACCAAGGTGATGTGGTGGTGCTTGTGGGTTACAGTGGCTACTCACATGTTCATTCCCGGCATGCCAGGGCCACCGAGAGAATTGGGAGGTGGTCTCATCCCTCCGTAGTTCTGCAATGAAGGAGAAGATCGTTGTTTATTACGAGGAAACAGCCTGAGTTACAGCTTTGCAGCTTCGTCCCAACTCATTTAACGCTGACACGCTGCCGTTATTACGAGGTCAGGTGACGGAATAGATGGTATAATGACCTGCCTGTCATTGGTCACACTAATATTGTCATAACAGCTCTGACCCAGCAAGGAAAGGACTCCAAAGACCTCTGAAGGTGTCCTGTGGTATCTGGAACTAAGCAGATCCAGTCCTGGAAGTTGTGAGGTGGGCCCTCCATGAGGGATGAACCCCGGCTAATTCTGGTCTGTGTAGTGGACGCTACTGATGCCTACCATCGCGCCAAGTGAAGGGGGAGAGGGAGGGCAATTCTACCCACAACTAGGCCAATTATGCTCTCTGGGACCCAAACTTGAAAACCATGCCTGCGTTCACTCATTATCAGGAACACTGGCTCCTCCGCAGGAGTGCTCTTAACCCCATGATTAGAAGTGAAGTACGGAACAGGCTTCAGTGTTGACTGATGCCACAGCATACGGCATGCCCACCTGCGAGACTGATACTGGGCTGAGGGATGACTGGGACAGGGGCTTGGAGGTCCCAGACCTCCTCGCTGTCTCTCTCTCGCTCACACAGACGTGGACTCTCAAGCAGCTTTGTTCTGCTCTCGAACCAATTTGTCTAACAGATGCCACACCAGCTGCTGATTTGCAAGCTGCCACGGCTGCCAAGCACAAGTAGGAAAGTGTGTGTGTGTGTGTGTGTGTGTGTGTGTGTGTGTGTGGGCACGAGAGTGTAAGTAAGAGAGGTGTTTTGGTTTAAGAGACAAGATGAAAGAGGTCGTCAGTCCTGTTCCAGACAAAACTTTTCAGGGCACTTTACTGATTATGGAATGGGGTCTTCAATGCCAGGACTGAGGAAACTGCCTCTTTTACTGACTTTATTTAATAAAACTCGAGCAGAAAACTGTTTACAGTTAAGTTAGGCTTTGATTTCTCTTATTACATGCAGCCACTCAGACCCAGTAGTGTGCAAACGTGCATTTACCCCAGCAAGGAGTGTGTTTTTGCCCTGTTAAAACACCACCGCAGGGCAGATATTATGTGGGAAGTGAGTCACTCTCATGTCAGGGTAAATCAGATACAGCAGTGCTGCTGGAGTGTTTAAACCCCTCAGTGTCGATGCTGGACCAAGAGCAGTCCACCATGCCAGTGGCATCCTGTGGGCAGTCAAAAGCCTCATCTTCTGCATGTTTTTCGGAGACGATGACATTGTGTAAACCGAGTCGCCACCTTTGCCAAGAAACCACAGGTTACAGGACCTGCAGTGGGTTTGTTTCCTCTACAGCCAACAAACATGGGACAGTGTGTCTTAAAGAGTAGTTTCTGCACACCTGTGGGCCCATGCCACCCATCCCTCGAGGCGGATTCATTCTCATTGGGCCGCCCATGTTGGGATGTCCTAAAAAACAGAAGAGCGAGAGAAACGGAGGAGTCATATTTACTAAACATCACCTAATAAAACCCAATCATTCAGACTGTAAGCTCTGGCCAACCGCTGGTCCTGCAGACTGATACCTTGTGGTCTAGTGGGATCCAGACTGTTTGGCAAGAGTGGCTGTGACCCTGGAACCCCGACCGGAGGCTGAGGGAAAGAGAACGGGAGCATGCAGTTAATTGCGCAACAGGACAAGATCCCATCCAACTCCCAACAAAGCCCAGCACAGACTGAGCAGAAACACTGAAGTGATTTAATCAGTACAGATCGTACTTCAGGACGGACGCAAGGACGGGCAGATGACCTCTCGGCTGATCATCAGTAACAACTCAAAATAACAGACTAAACAGTGAAACTGAACTTCTAACTGCTACAAAAAAGTCCTCTTCTATTGGCAGGACGTCTCTACAGCTTTGTCTATTGTGCTCGTTAGAAGGGGTGTCCACAAACATTTGGACATGTCTCCCTTTTGACTTAAATGCATAAAATAAGGAGATGAGAAACTGTTAACGTTAAAACACTAACAGTAAGAAATTGATGGGATTGTTTATTTGGTTGCCTCTGTTTTCCATGCTGGTATTAACCAGTATACCACTGCAACCCTAGTGCACGGACTGGAACTGCATCCCCTTGGTCGAGGGTTCTCAAAGCCTCTGCAGTCAGGGACAAAAAAGAAATGTAAAGAATTATTTCATGAAAGTGCTCCCGTTGTATTGAAGGTATGTTTATTTATTGACCGGAGCTCCAGCTCTTCTCCAGCGGTGCGAATATGATGTCTATTATCCGTTCATTCAGTAGATTCGTGACCTCATTTGTCAGACGCCTGAGACGGACTACATGAAAACGAGTAGTCGTCCTCTTGGTCTCCTGCCCCGTTCCCACTAACAGTGCTCCGGGGGTTCTTAGGTTGAGCTGGCTGAGCAACAGTAGAGACAGCAGTGTGTCAGTAATTGGGGTCTGTACCTGGTTTGGCATGCGGAGGGACGGCCGGGGTCCACCTGGATACCGCGGAGACATGAAAGGCTGTAGGGAGAGAAGCAGATGTTCTTTGTTATTAGTGTGGTGTTGCTGTCTGGACAGGGCAGGAGAGTCAAAATGCAGGGTTACGGAAGAGCAGCTCAGTAAGGGCTCAATGAATGGCAGCAGCAAAGCCCGGCTGGAGCAGGTGGAATGCAGCAGGCAGATGCACAGAGCGGGGCGGAAATGGGGATGGCACCAAAACAACAGACATTTAACATCTCTACACACTTCTACACACTCCCAACTGCTGCTGTAATCCTCACACAAAGATACACACCTGAAGTCTTTATTGAGCTCCAGTGTAAATGACTGTAAATGAGTACCTCGGCAACAGTGACATAACACTGAGGAATTTTGGGAACAAAACGAAGCTTTTCCTATAAATGTGTTGGTGTTCCTGTGGCCTATCCAAGCTCCGCCCACAGATGTGCAGGAGTGACGCGGGTTAATCTAGACAACTTTATAATGCCCGTGTTAGGAACTCTGGGAAGTCTGAAGTCTTCAGGAAGTCTGATCAGTTGTTCTTCATAGTACAGTGATTTTATAAAAATCACGTTTTATAAAATCGCTGCTTCCCAGTGACCTATCGGAACTCCGCCCATTGACGTGTTCTTTTAAAGTGGTTCTTGCCATGTTGGACAAAGCTGCTGAGAAACTGACGTGATGTGGGCAAACCTGGGCATGAGAGCTTGTGTACATATTGCAGTTTATACTTTGCAATTTTGGAAAACGTGGAATTTTGTAAACGTAAATGTGCATTCACCTAATTTCCAGCTGTTCAGTTACACACATAGCTTGTAAAAGGAAAAGTCCTACCAATAGAATGGGAACCTAAGGTCACCATAACCAGTGATGTGTCGGGCTAGGGGTATTAAGGGCTGTACTGAAAATACAACGGGAACCTAAAATCACTGTATCCTGTTCCATTGGCTCAGAAGGAATACAAATGACCCCTCTGTTGGGCTGTTGACCAGTGGAACTGCATTCTCAGGAGCGCAGGAGCTCCAGTCGAGACCTTAGGGATGAGTTGGAGTGTCAGAATCATCCATCCGACATCGCAGCTCTGATCAAATCCTCAGAGCTATCTAGCGTAAAGCATTTCCAGAAGAACGGAGGATATTACAGCATCTTTTTAATAACCCTGATATTTCTAGAAGAACCACATTAGCAGGTGTCCTGCAGTGTGCTGTAAAGTGCATCTATGCCGTACTGGGAGTAGTGGGAGTGTAGTTTTCCCAGCAGGTGAGAGATGAGGATTGTCTGCCTGATTGTGTTATATTCCTTAACAACTAAATTCCAGGAGAATAACAGCAGCTATAAAGGAAGACGTCTGTGGGCGGAGCATCGATGGCTCAATTCTTCATTCTGGGCAGTATTTCCACTACTGCAACCTTGGTAACCTTAGTAACGTAGTAACAAGTTAGGCTAAGACTGCTAAGAACACAGCCTAGATTATTGATTGCCTGTGCAGCCAATATTTTACACACACACACACACACACACACACACACACACACACACAGTCTCATATCATATCAACAATCAGATTTTCATCCCAACAGGGGGTTTAAAAGTTGCCCTGAGGAGAAAAGCAGGCCCGGTGTGGTCAGGCAAGCTGACCGCAACATGGCTGCCCTAGTGTCCAGACAGGCGAACCCCATGGTGGAGACGGAACAGGAGCTGCCTGTTGAGTAAGTGCTCAGGAAGGCCGTCCAGCTTGAGGATCTCAGGAAAAACATGTTGACAACGTTCAGAGAGCGGAGAAGCCACACAGGCTGGAGTGAGTTAGTGTGTGTGTGTGTGAGTGGTGTGTGTGTGTGTGTCTGTAGATGGGTTTGGCTTTCACAGCTAAGTGGAGTGCTGTTACAACTGGACAAGCTGGGCAGGGCAGGGAAGATGTGTAATGGTAGTAGTCTCAGATATCTGCTGAGTGTCGGAGAGATGATGACTGAATCTGTATGAACTGTAGTAACTGCAGTAACCTGTGGTAACCTATTGTAACTGCAGTAACCTGTGGTAACACACTGTAACTGTAGTAACCTGTGGTAACTTATTGTAACTGCAGTAACCTGTGGTAACACACCCCAACTAGAACACCCTACAGTAACCTACAGTAACTATAGTTAGCTAGAGCAATGTACAATAACAATTCTAAGCATTGATGAGTACAGTAACCCACAGCCAACCAAGGCAACCACTTAGTAACCCCCTAGCAACATCCATACATCTAGTAACCATTTAGCAACAATACACAAAGCACCTAGCAACCACTTAGGAACAACTACCCAAGACTGTAGCAAACACCTGGGATGCCACAGCAAGTACCTAGCAACACCCTAGCAATGACAAATCCACTCTGGAATGACCACCTCGCAACCAACTGGGATATCACTACAACTGTCAAGCAACCCTCTAGCACCCACCAAGCAAGATCCTAGCAACCATTAAGCAGCTCCATAGCAGCCAACATGGATAACAAGGCAACTGTCTAATAAAAGTCTAGCAACCACCAGCAAGACCCTCGAAACCCCTCAGCAATTATCTAGCAACAGCAGTCACTCTGAGCCGATTTGCTGAGAACACATTTTTATTTTTTCTAGAAATTAACAATGAAATCACAGCTATGATGTCAGCAAACAGTGTGTGTTACTGTAGAAACTGACGAAGGTTCATCACAGTCAGAGAAAGACTACAAAGCAGCACTGTAACCACTACTCCAGCCCTGTCGGTCCACCACACTGGAGAAGGGAATGAAATCTGACTTCTGTCTGACTATTCCTTCAGTGTGTGTGTGTGTGTGTGTGTGTGTGTGTGTGTAGCGAGGGCGTTGTACAGCGTCAGGCTGTGCAATATTAATGTGCTACTGAGGATGGGTGGGAGTGGGGGAGAGTCTTCAGCAGTGGGGAGGACCCTGAATAATTCATCTGCTCTACAGCCAATGACTGTAGGTATGGAAACATTGGGGGGTGTGGGGGAGAGAGAGAGAGAGAGAGAGAGAGAGAGAGAGAGAGAGAGAGAGAGAGAGATTTGGTTTGGGCATCTACACAAAGTGTCCTCGTCTTACATGAAGAAGGCCTGGCCGGTAGATGAAACGATGTAGTGATGTTTAAATTATTAAGCGCTCGGCCTCGCTGCAGGCCTGTGTATGTTCCTGGACACTTTATTGGAAACCCCTTCCCTGTAGCTCCACCTTGCTGGAGTACAGTCAGAGACTGCAACCTAACTGTTGTTGCCGAGTTAGTGTTGGAGCTCATCCCTACATCAGTGGTCAGGTTTAGACCACAGAACAACTCCTCGCAGGATGTTTTTGGATGGTGGACCCACAGAAGCACTGACATGTGACATGTCTGTAGCACTTCTTAAATTATATCTGGTCAGTGTTGTTCCTTGTAGTGGTTTCCAGTGCTGGACGGGGTTGACTGATAGGCCCTGCTATGAATCCCTAGATGTTTCTAATAAAATGGCCAGTGCTGGAGAAGGTAGGTTTCATAAAGTGGATATCCAGTGTGTTTATGTTTTAGGGAGAGGGGTTGTCCTGAGGCCACAGATCTCCAACATCAGCCTTAACTAACCATCCAAAGCACCGCATTGCTCTCCGAAAGTGCCTCGGGTCCGTTTCCTGAGCGCAGTCGTTAATCTTCGGGCTCAGTGCTACTTCCTAGGGTCAGTTCATTAGAGGATGTGTGTGCGCGCATGTGTGTGTGTGTCTTACCTGGCCGTGGGGTCCCATCATGGGGTTGCTGGGGTTGTGTGGGGGAGGCTGTGCGTGGGGAGACGGCTGCGACCCGGGAGGGCCCTTTAAGAGAGAAGAGGGAGATGAGACACGAAACGAGGGCGCTGCTGCTGCTGGGGCCTGCTGCTGCTCCAACGACACACACACTCCCACATACAAGCTCACACACATGTGCTGCACTGGGGAAAACACCGCTACAAAGTCTGTCCTGCTGTGTACAGCCTAATAACGAGGGTACTTTCACACACCGAATCAGGCTCGGCGCGTCGCTCCGGTATCCGACGGGAACTCGCGCTTGCAAAATGAAGGTGATGCCACAGAAGAACCACTACTGGTTCCATAAAGAACCATGTTTGTTATAGAGGTAGAGTGTGAAGAACTTTCCATCAATTACACCTATTACATTGCAAACGTGGTTCTTGATCCAATCAAAGGTGGTTCTTCTCTGGCATCGCTCAAAGAACCGTTCCTCACTCATAGTCTAATCTTCTTTAAATAAGGTCAGTCTAAAAGCTGACCCCCCTGGTCTAAACCCCCCTTTCCCAGTTCTGTAGGCTCTATAACGGTACACCATGCTTGGACCCCTTTATTGCCACTTGCACTGTAAAACCACAAATCTGGCAACCCAACAGGGAAAAGAACTAATGCAACCACACATGACCACTCACAAACCAGTGGGTCTGACAACATCCTAGTCTAAAAACAACACCCCCCCCCCCCCCAACAAACACACACACACACAATTTCCCAGTTGTACTGGTTCTATAATAGCGCACGTGCTTGGACCCTGTTATTGCCACTTGCACTGTAACTCAAAGACAGATGCTTAACTGTCAGCATTTATCCAATTTGTTGGTGCAAATCTGGCAACCCCGAAGGAAAACGAACCAGTGCAACCACACATGAACATCCGTCCGCTGTAGCAGGAGTCTGGTGGCATCTTTCCTTCAGTGGTTTGAGCATGGAAATTCCACTGGTGTTGAAAATTCAGTTCCAGTCCAAAATCTACTTTTGAGACTCCACATCTATTATAAATAAGGTCAGTCAAAACCCAATCCCCCTTTTTATCAACTCAACTGGCTCGGCTCGAACGTACAGTGCTTGGACCCTGATGATTCCATTCACAATGTAATCCAAAGACTATCAGCAGCAGTTACCCAATTTAGTGGGAAAACCACAAATCCGGCAACCCCGCAGGGAAAAGATCCAGCGCATGCAGAGAGCAGTGAACGGAGTGCAGTGTTTCTGGTCACTGTAGCTCTCCTCCGATGGTTTTCAGACTGTAAAAATACACGACTTTTCATTCATTCCAGAATGTTCTAGGGGTTTGACTACCACGGCTTTCCTCAAGCCTCGTTTTAGGCTGCAGGGTCCTTAATGTCTCCTTTTTCGCTTTGTTTGTTTGTTTATTTGTTTATTTAAAGGTGAGGATTGGAAATATTGCCAGTGTTCTATGAAGAAACAGGCTTTAGTGGGCAGAGCAGAAATAGATCTGCTGATGTGGGTTTTATTACGGAAGGTTTCCAGAACGTGGTACATATGAAACGTACTACAGCCATTAGGTCCAATCTTCTGTCTTGGTGCCCCCCTGTCCTGCACATTTAGTGGATTACCTGCTCACAATGCACCTGACCTAACTGATCTGCTCGTTAAGGAGCCCTTTGTTGCAGGGAGTGTGTTAATGTGAAGCTTCCTCTAAGATGTGCAAGGCTGGGGGGCAACAGGAATCTATACCCGCCCACATGATGCCACACAGCAGATATAGGATTGCTGCAACAAGCACTGGACGGCTGCTGGGGCATTTAAACTGGGATTTAATTCAGCCGTTTTCCAAGCTGGAACTCTCTGGTTATTCAGGACACGTTGATGGTTAACTAAAGTAGGCTTGCAGTTTGTTATGATGCGGGTATCACATCTGTAGGTGGCTCTGATCCTGAGCTGGCATGGCATGTCACTGAGATTTCTCATCCAACACCTGCTTTGGTGAAACCAGGGCTTAATGATGTTAAGTTAGGTGTGCTGGTGATGGAATTGAACACATCTACATCCTGGCTATCCAGAGGTTCTACATTAAAGACCTGAAATTTAGGGTTTGATCATCAGAAGTGAAGAGGCTGCATTAGAAATGCCCTTCTCTCACTCCTATCTGAACGAGAAGCATATGGTCTTTACAAGGCCTCGGATACCAGAGGGAAAGGATATCAGTCTCAGCCAATGGCCTGGGCTCTGGAGTCTCACACACACACACACACACACACACAGAGCAAATCGTCATCACTCCCTACCCAGCTAAAGAGATAACAGCCTGTGAGGCTATCAAAACAGTGCCCTCCATTCGCCTTTCCTACAGTCCTGCAGGGACAGTTAGTGCAATGGCATCCACTCAAACACTCAAACACACACACACACACACACACACACACACACACACAATGCTCATCATCATTTATAAATTCTCCCCCGCTCTCACACACGTCCCACATGCATGAGATGCAACTGCTGGGGTCTACCACTTGGGGGCACTGTTGGCAAAGCAAACGTACAGTTATCCTTCAGTAACTGCCAAAAGTTTATGGACACCTGCTCATCCAATGTCCCTAAAGTCCAGTGTACTAAACGCTCATTTGTCTCGAATCTTCTCGGACGTCTTCCCGCTATACTTCTGGAATTGGAGTACTGCGATGCAATCAGCCCTGAGAGCATTGGTGAAGTCCGGCTCGAAAGCTGAACAATGGAGCTCCATTGATCCCACAACTGGGGGGCTTCATATCTCTCACAGCCCATGTGTGACACTGGGTGTGGAAATCTTACGTCCCTCCAAAGTGTCCCAGAAGAAGGAGTGTCCACAAACATTTGGACATACAGTGTGTGCGATCATGTCATTACGAGGTGTGAGCTTTAACGTGGTTTAGGGAACTGTAAATGTAACGTTAAACGCAGAGTATGGTTTGCTCTTGATTGTTGAAGTGACTGGTATCACCGTGGCCAGATTCAAGAAGCTCTCTGAGGCCTTCAGACAGAGTGTTGTAGATGCAGATGTTTGTAGGAACACCTCAGAAGTCTTCTAGATGTTCAATATCGTACTCTGATGATTGAATCGTCTTCAAATGAAGATGTTTAAATGTGTTGAACACAAAGGTTGACATGGTGTCCTACTTTTTCATTGTACAAATATGGCACCTGCAGAGATGGACCACCTCTCTCTATGTCACGCTAACCTCTTGACCCTCAGACGAGCTCCCCAGCTGCAGAGTCACGCTCTCCGCACCACGTTCATCTGCATACGAGCAACGTAGGACTCCCCCTGTCTGTGTCCATGAGGTGGGCTGTGTTACCTCAAACTGTCTTAAACACCACTTAGAAACCCTACGAGATGTTCCGCTCCATCGGGTCAATCAGCCCACAAAACACTGCTGTTTCAGTAGCGTAATCTTTCTTCCAACACCAACACCACGACTGTAATCATCACGAGGGAGCGCTGCATCCCTTCAGATGTCTGCATCCATTCACAGCTCTCCGGAACAAATCCAACATTCCCTTTCCCAATGGATCCACACCAGGGGTCAGCTGTCTGACCCCCAGAAGACCCGATAAAATCTCAGCCAATTTTTCATGTTCAAAATTGGGATTCAATTATGAGCCCTGAACTGATCAGACATGAGTGGTGTAGGTCAGTTTGAAGCTCAGACCTGATTCCTGTGATCACAAACATCAACCCAACATTGGTGATGAAAGGCTTCAGACAGCAGAGCTTAAAGGAGATTATAAGTTTTGTTTTCACGTAAAGTCCCCATTTTGGAGATCCATGGTTGTCATTGGACAGCGACAATATTCATATTCTTCAACAGCTGCCTCTGACCAATCCCTGAGGTCAGTCTGTAAGACGATTTCAAATGGCTGAATTAAAGAACGAACGTCTAATTGCACCAGGTCTGTTCTGCTTTCCGACGTCTCACCACACTTCTCCTTTTCCACGCAGGACTCCTTCACCACCACTTTGAGTTCTTTACTTCGGTTCTCAGTTTGACTCCTACTTTAACTTCCTACATACAGATTTAACTGAATAATGGAGAATAAAACATGTTCTCGACAAGCTGGAGAACCATCACACACGTGTCTTAATACTGGACAGAGAATGTTCCATTTCTGATCGACTGTGATTCGAGTTATCAAAAACAAACAGTCGGTTGGAATTTGGTTGGAACAACTGTCTCTGCTGTGCTGTTAGGATTTGACTGCATTCAGTAACGAGAGCTCAGCGTGTTAGATGATCACCACCTCACCCCATCCTCAACTCCACAACTCGTCCCAAAAATACTGGCCGGAGCTCCAGCATTGCAGTAACACACCACCACCACGTCCGTGTCACTGCAGGGCTGAGAACGACCCGCCACCCACATTCTCCCTGCTCTGTGGTGGTCCTGTGGGGTCCTGATCGTTGAAGATCAGGGTGAAAGGAGGAGAATAAAGTCTGCAGAGAAACAGATGAACTGCAGTCTGTGATTATAGAACCACAAAGTGCTTTATGGTGAGAACAGCTGATAAAATGTGGAAATAAGACGGTGATCATTATGCAATGGATCGGTATATATACATATGTACACACTCCGAGGCTGTGTGTGCTGCTGAGTGTGTGTTCAGAGCGTGAGGAAGGTGTTTGGTTCAGATTTAGCTGTGACCTGTCTGTAACCTCTTTGAGCCCTGTGGGTTCTGACGTTCCACTCACTGTCCCAGAAACCACACGCAGAACAGGAAGACCACACTGTTCTCTCTCTCTCTCTCTCTCTCTCTCTCTCTCTCTCTCTCTCTCTCTCTTTGTGTGTGTGTGTGTGTGTGTGTGTGTGTGTGTGTGTGTGTGTGCGTGTGTGTGTGTGTGTTCTGGCTGCCTGCCTCCTTTTCCGAGTGTGTGTGACACAGAGGGAGGGGGTGCGGGATTAGAGAAGTGAGGAGATGCTCAAGGCCTGTTTAACTCACAGCAGCACTGAGGTCATGACTGTTCATTACACCTCATCTCTCCCTCTCTCTCCCTCACACACACACACACACGCGCACACGCACACACACACACACACACACACACACACACACACGCACACACAAAGAGCGTCGCAACCCCTCCCTCTGTTTTGCTTCCTTTTCTTCTCCATTCCCTCCATCTCTATCCAAACTCTCTCACTCCATCTCTCTCTCCTGCTTCACCTGCTTCTTCATACCTTCCTCGCTCGCCCCGCGCGACACACTGCCTCATTTCCATATTCATAAGCTCAGGTCGACTCCCTCTGGAAGCAAATGCCAAAAGCACCGAATCTCCCTTGGCTGGTGGGCAGATGTATTAATAGCGTTTGCCTGTGTGTATTTGTGGGTATTTGTGTGTGTGTGTGTGTGTGTGTGTGTGTGTGTGTGTGTGTGTGTGTGTGTGTGTGTGTGTGTGTGTGTGTGTGTGTGTGCCTTAGAAGAGGTGTGGAGCTTCATCCACACGTCATAATGGAGAAACTTTTCTCTCTCTCAGCCCACCTCACCTCTACCTTATCTGTAGCACAGCCAAATCTCAGGCCACCATCCGTCACACAGCAGCAGTCCAGGTGGTCCTCTCTCCTTGCCTAGCCTTGTTCCCTATATCCACGTCCAGGAAACAGGATCATACATACATTACTGTCTGAAAGTGTGTGTGTGTGTGTGTGTGTGTGTGTGTGTGTGTGTGTGTGTGTGTGTGTGTGTGTGTGACGAATATACACACCTAACACTTTTATTAATAGCCAGTAGAATTCCACACACTTCAACCTGTAACATTATGACCACCTCCCTCTTACCACACAAGCTCTCTTTGTAGATCAATAATTATAGTCCATCTGTTTCTCCTTGCAGACTGGTCTCCTCCCTTTCACCTGATCTTCAATGACCAGGACTGGGACCACAGGCGGCTGCTTGTCTGGATCACACAACTGGATCCAGACACAGCAGAGCCTGCTGGGTGTTTAAACCCCTCAGTGTCCCGACTACACCAGGGGCAGAGTCCAACAACCAGAAATGTCCATGCGACGCGTCCTGGGCTGCGTCCTGTGAGCACTGATGGGAGGTTAAAGTTGACCAACATGAACTGCATCACATGTACAAGGAAGAGCAACCTGGGTAAGTGTCTTAATACTGTGTCCTCTCCTGTCACTCTCATGAAACCTTCCCGATTAATCTGATACACATATACAAAACACACACTAACACACAGTGTCACTGCTGAGAATGAGCCACCACCCTGATCTGTGGGGGTCTGTAGAAGTCTGACCACTAGAAACAGGGTGATGGGGAGGGTGAAAAAAAAAAGCATACTGAAGGAACACATGCACATGCTTAGGGTGCGTTGTGTTGTTGCATGACCCACACATTCTGTTCGCGATTCAGCACAGAAGAAATATGACATCTCGCGTTTCACTGCAAATTCTGCATTTTATAAAAATGAAACCATAAGAACAGCCTAACCCTAACTGCACTCAGTAAAATTCTCTTCCGTTAAAAGCACTTTCATTACAAAGTAAGGGGCCTGTCCCAATAATGCTGAAATAAATAGAAGCAGGGACAAGGCCAACTGAACCATAGGATCTGTAAGGTATGTGCAAGGCTTGTTTTGTTATGGGTTTGAGAGAGAACAGGCAGCTGGAACAGAGGCTACTTTGTTCCAAAGAAAAGAAAAAGAAGGGAGGGGAGAAAGAGGGAAGGATGAGACCTCAGTCAGCACCGGGACTAAAGAGAAGACAGCTTTAATTCATTCCCAGATAGGACTGCGAACTGAAACAGAGACTTAGAGTTCACTCAGAGCCACGGGCCACCCGCCCGCTGTCTCTCTGTACTGTGCAAGTTTTCACCTGCTGCACACTGCGTCAGCTGACCACAAGAAACCTGACCGTTACCACTGTAGCCCGCTGAGGAAACAATTGGGAGAGATGATGAGGACCTTTCGTCTAGAGAGTTTCCCTTCAGCCAACATCCCTGCTAGTAACAAAGTGAAGAAGCATTCTGACGACATCCACACATTGTCACATTAGAATTGCTAAGTAAGACACCCAACAAGCCACTGTCAAACAGTGTTGATGAAAAAAGGGCCTCTAGACAGTAGCCGAGAATCAATGAGTGGGTGTCCCTAATACTTTTGTCCTGATGTAGACAGCTAACTATGATGTAACATCAAAGGCACTTCATGGAAGTTCTTTTTATTGTGAGCAGCGTGAGCTCTACAGTTCTTGGTCCCCCTTGGCGTTGCACTTTCGTGGACTCAATGGCGAACCGACAACAGCGATGGTGTTACCTACTTGACGTGTAGACACAGGATATCTGAGTGAGAGAGAGAAGAGAGAGAGCACAAACTGCTCATCACAAACTTCATGGGGATTCCAAACTACAAAGACCCTTCCCTCTTCCTTTAGCCCAGACAAACACACACACACACACACACACACACACACACACACACACACACACACACAAGAGTGTGGACAATCTTCATCCATTTCCATAGTACAAAAAGTGTCTGGTGGGCGTGAACCACGCAGCTCTCTCGCTGCTGTAACTCTTCCAACTGGGCGTTAAGCCGGCCGGCGTTCTCCTACCGTCCAGTCGCCCTACGCTGTTCCATCCTGTCCAGAGGACAATGGTACCAATTAACGGTCTGTGCTCATGCAATATACTTGGCACCTGTTACTAAAGTGGACGGTCTGCAAGAGACTTTGGCATAGGCTGGCCCATGCGATCTGGCAGGCAGTGTGGTCAACAGGCGTGGCAGAGAGGATGAAGACCAGATCAAGAATCCTGTGGCATTTTTATTGAAACAGACAAAAATTAATATCATAATAAAGTGGTGACCCTTTCATAGCATGTGACTAAATGCGTTGAATATCATTTTATTTCAATATCATTCTTAAGTTCCACCTTAAAACAGCGCCTACATTCTGGCACCTGTCGCTTCTGCACCATTTAAGATGGAGCGTAAAATTCCAGCTCCAGCTTTGTGAGTGCAACTGTGTTTTTTGTTTACAGTGTCGAAATCAGCGTGTTTTCGTTGATGTCAGAAATATGTGTGCATTCCAGACTGACCAGTAGAACCGGACCAACCACGGACCAGCCATGAACAATCCCAGTGGGTAACTGCTTCACTGCCTGCTTCAAAAGTTATTCAGTGATGATGAACCCTTGCAAAGTGGTTCTACGTAAGAACTTCGATCCCCACCCCCTCCTTGTTTTTTCTACACGATTACATTAACATAGGTTCCTGGGGCGCTGCCCAGACGATGCTGTCCACAGGACACTGCAAACAGGATGTTTTTGGCTGGATATTTCTGATTCAGTAGGATATTCTCTGAGGTTTAAAGGGAGGCACAGTCTTGTGGGGTCTGACCACTGACGAACAGGGTGAAAGGAGTCTAACAAAGTATGCAGAGAAACAGATGGACTACAGTCTGTAATTATAGAACTACAAAGTGCTCCTGTGAAGACAGTGGAGCTGATAAAATGGATAGTGAATGTGTCCAACCAGAGCGCTGTTGATATGAGTGTCCAATGCCACCAGTAAGTCAATCAAGATAAGTGCAGCATAATAAAGAAGCGATAAATAAATAATGCAGGATTCGACCTGTGTGTTCTACCGGTGATGCAAAAGCAGCAGATTCTACGGCGCTCCCTCGTCCAGAACCAGCCAAGATCAACAGCACACAAAGCGGCAACAAGCAGACAGACCCCAGAGAGGTAGATTTAAAGGAATAGAAAGATCCAGGGGAAAAAAAACAACAACAAAGAGCCAGGCGTGAGGATGAGAGGAAGGCGGATGAACAGGCGAGAAGCAAAAGCAGGCAGTCGCGAGGACATGGACAAGAGGGAAGGAGACAAGAGAGAGAGAGACTTAGTTGTCTTGCTTACCTGAAAGAAGCCAGGGGGCATGGGTCCTCAGGCATTCCCATCGTCAAGGGGGCATATTTTCCCATAACTTGGGACTGGGGCACGCCCGCTGCACTCTGAAACAACCGAAAACACAGGTCAGGTCAGGTTAAACTCCATTCACAGAACAAAGAAAAACACCACACTGCACGGACAAAAATGTTGGACACCTGTCATACTACAGGTGTTAGGTTCCTCACTGCTTTTGTTGGAGTAACTCTCCAGTGAAGACTTGCTACTAGAATTAGAATTTTGCTGTGAAGATTTGATGACTGCATTGGCGACAGAGTGGGATCGGCATGCTGGATGATCACCACCCTACCTCATTCCCGACTCCACAGAACACCGTTCCACTGCTCCACTGCTCGATGCTGGGGGGCTTTAAACCCCTCTAGCCCACATCTGGCATACAAACAGCCATGAGGTTCATTTTATTTGCTCCAGAGGTCTATTCTGCATGGGACTTCTCCTGAGTTCATTAGAAGGGGTGTCAAATATTTGGACACAGTCTAGGATCTTGCGTGAGCATATGTAAATGTGTGTGTAAGTGTGTGAGAATGTGCCTCATTCCTCTTCCACCTGCATATGTTCTCTGCCATTAGTAGCCCTACACACACACACACACACACACACACACACACACACACACACACACAGAGAGCCATGTACCAGCGCTAGCCCTCCCTCACTTTGCTGGTTTAACGTTCCCTTACATGGTGAAATTCAGAGCTGCAGCAGAACAGCTCCATAAAGGCGTTTTTGGAGAGCACATAAACATGCTGTTATTACTGTCTGAAGTGGTTTAGTCTTGGGGCTGCAGTGCAGGAGACTGGTGGCAGTGATGTGCATCTTTTATCCATGTGTGCGGTGCATGTGCTCCCGTGTGTGTGTGTGTGTGTGTGTGTGTGTGTGTGTGTGTGTGTGTGTGTGTGTGTGTGTGTGTGTGTGTGTGCGCGTGTGCGTGTTCGTGTGTGTGTGTGGCCTCGTCTACACCTCTTCAGTCAGATATGGAAGATAAAACTTGAACAGCCGCGATCAAAGGGCTACAGGACCCTTACCATGAGGGTTCCTCGGGCACTGACATGAACCTAAACCCTTTAGAAAGACTTCTGATACACTGCTGGAAGTTTCTACATTTCTGCATAAATTCCAAATAAAACATCCTCAATAACCAAATCCAACAAAAGAGACCAAAATATTACACTTCCTGGTTCATTTATTGAAGGAAACGAGTCAATATTACAGTATCAGGTGTGAAAATAAGACAACATCTCGACTTGGTCATTCTAAAGCATATCTGTTATTAGGGTCATTGTCTTGCTGCATGACCCACAATCATGAGATTCAGCTCACACACAGACGTCCTTCAGAATATGCTGGTATGATTCAGAATTCATTATTCCATCCATGAGGGTGAGTCACCTTGACTCAAAACAGGCTCAAACTATGATACTACCGCCACCATGTTTCACAGATGGAATAAGGTTTTCATGCTTGAATGCACGGTGTTCTGTTCTCCTATCTATCCTATCTATTTTGGTCTCATCCTCAGAACATTGGTCCAATAGTCTTCCGGCATGTCCATGCGATCTTTAGCAAACTGCAGACGGACACCATTGCCGTTCAGTGTTCTCCTGATGTTGGATTCATGAACGTTAGCATTAGCTAATGTCTGAAAGGCCTTTAGTTACTTAGAAGTTACCTTGGGTTCCTTTGTGACCTCACAGAATGTCTTGGTGCTTCAACACCAAGACATTTTGGACAATGTTGGGAGTTGTGCACAAAGCAAGCTCCATGAAGACATGGTTGGGTGAATTTGGTGTGAACTTGGCCTGCACAGAGTCATGAACTAGGAAGAAGATTGTGAGTCAGGCCTGCTCTCTCTTCTAAAGTTCTTCAGGATGAACATCCCAGAAACACTCCCAGAAACGCTTATCGAAAAAAGCTGATCGAGCTGTGAAGTGGCACCCAATTTTAACGGGTATCGATTTGGAATGGGGGTCATAACAGCTCATTGACGGTGTTCCAGTCCATACAGTGTGTGTACAAATACATATGAGTAGTAATAATATCTCACATGTCTTACGTATATACACTCACACACCACATATGTACAGTCCTCTGCTCTAGCCTGTCCAAACACACCTACTATGGTAATAAACACAGTGAGCTAGACACAGGCTGACACACAAGAGTCAGTTTGTGTGTGTGTGCGTGCGTGTGTGTGTGCGTTCATGTACACACAAACACACACACAGACCTGCTAGCAAGACTCAGAGAAAGAAAGAGAGAGAGAGAGAGAGGCCTCCTTCGCCTTGTTGCCATGACAACCCCGACCTCAGCTCTCCCTCTCTCCCTCCCTCTTCCTCTCCAGTGCCATTAAAACCCTCAGGCCGTCAATCATCTGCCAGCACAGAGAGAGAGAGAGAGAGAGAGAGAGAGAGAGAGAGAGAGAGAGAGAGGTGTGTGTGTGTGTGTGTGTGTGTACATACAGAGGGAGGGGCTGTGGCTTTTGAAAGCTCATCGTATACACACTGATTACTGCCATCATCTCATCAAGCCATTAAACAGCACCTCCATTCACTACAGCTCCACCACACCGCCTGCTCAATAACGCTTAATACACACCGCACGCATGCACTATAAACACACACACACACGCACACACACACACACTCCCAGGACCCACCTCACCCTGCCAGCACACACTAACCGCTCACGTTAATATAAACAAACAAACAACAACAATAACAACAGCTCACTGTAATACATTCCCTAAAATACAGAGGACGCAAACGCATCACTATGATTTACCACTCGAAATACAACCTTCAGAAACAAGCAAACACACAAACTCAATTACAGTCACTCGTCAGAAATGTGTTGCCGTTAACACAGCAGGTGGCCACAAGGTGGCGATAGCGACCCATATTCGGACTCATTAGGCAGATGAGCTACCAAACTCAACCTCAACCCACCCTCCTTTCAACTCGGAGTACGCTGAGGGTGACCCTAACTTACAGCGTAACCCATTCCTTACATTTACTTACGCTGTATGTCCAAATATTTGTGGACACCCCTTCCAATGAATGCATTCAACTACATTAAGTTGTAGCTATTGCTGACACAGACGTGCAAACGCACACACAGCTTGTCTAGTCCCTGTAAGGAAGGACTGTCAGTAGAATAGGACGAACCCGTTGGCACCATGCCTAATGCCAGCTGTTAGACGGGGGATTAAAATCGGTCAAATGCCAAACAAATGAGACGAATTATGCGGTCATCACCTTATCCGCTTCTTCCTGGTCAGAGTCGCAGTGGGTCCGGCGGACCGATGGACGCGAGGAAGGATGTTATAGGCAAGGCAGTCCACATCCTTCATTCTGAAGGCCTCGGAGAGCTCTTTGGGTCGGATTAGGTTGATCCCACTGTCTTCAACAATCAAGAGCAAACCAAACTAATGTCTGAGGTATAAATAAGACACTCCACCGAAGTTCTTTCGCTTTCAGTTGCTCCCCTTCGCCCCACTCTCATTCTCATACACAATGGAGGAGTGTAAGACGGGGATTGGAGATAAAGACAACTTGGTGTGTGTAAAGAAGAAGCAATGATCAAATGCTTAAATTCAATTATTATAAATTATATAATTCTATGAGATGAAGGGGATTTCATGCCATGTCCCGATTTGTTTACATTGTATTTTTCATATCGTATTGTATATCAACATTTTTTGTCCGTATCACTCAGCCTTAACACAAACACACACACACACACACACACACACACACACACACACACACACACACACACACACACAGGAGTGCTCCTCGGTCACTGCTCATTGGGACACATAAAACAGCCTCTCTCTTTATAGCTTTTACTGATAGGGCTGCGTCACTCTGCACACAGACTCAGCTCTGACTCATAAAGACAAACAACTGCACTACTGTTGAACTGGACTGAGGCCGCAGGGAGCCGTGCCATTATCAAGAGCTTTAGAGTGACCTGCTCCTCCTGCCAAGCAGCGTCTCTGCAGCTGAAGGGTCCAGTGATGCAACGTCCATTTTAGGACACGGGCACGTAAAGCAGCAGGTTTATAGTCTGCAGCCTGAATGAAATGGTTACGAAGGCCGTAACATAGCCTGTTACGCTGGTAACCGATATTCTGAACCGGACTGTGACAAACTATGAAGCTACTGGAGCAGCTGTGGTCTGGTGGTTTGGGAACCAGCCTTGTGACTGGAAGGTTGCCGGTTTGATTCCCTCAACTGGTAGGACATGGCTGAAGTGTCCTTGACCAAGACACTGAACTCCCCGGGTGCTGAGGATAGGGCTGCCCACCGCTCCGGGCATGTGTGCTCACTGCCCCCTGGTGTGTGTTCGTCCAGTGAGTGTAATATTGCTACTTTATTAATTAGGGCCCAATAAATATACAGGCCGGTCACTAATATCAGCCAATACCTCCAGATGACCTCCAGATGTACTACTATGAGTTATTTAAAATATGTGCACATAATCAGTCGTATTTGGTCGTTCGCCCGAGGATTTAAATGGATTTTTAAGTAAATAACCCTTTTCTAACCCCTTTCTATCCCGTAGACTTTGTTACTGTGCCTTTAAGATTAACATACATAAAGGAGCTGTTTTGATTGGCCGCCCCGAACTAAACCGTAACACTGCTTCTAACTTCAGCTTAAGTGGGCGGAGCTAAACAGCTGTAGGTGGAGGTGTGTAAATACTTGGCCATTTAACTGGTGTGGATTTCACATTCACATGGAATTTGAGTGGAGTATCACTGGCTGCCTGGTCGGACTTGATTTGTCAGCAGCTCATCCTTTCGGCCCATTTCACCTCTCTGTATCTCCATCTCTCCCTCTCTCCTTCCATCGCAGGCTGACTCCGGCTGCGGAGTTGACTCTATAAAGATTAGCTGGAAGGACCTGCATGTATAATCAGGCGGCTGGTGGACAAACGTGCCTGTTCAGTCAATAGGAGAGAAGTATTTGGCTCGGGACTAAAGCTCTTGATGAAGAGAGGCTGTTCGAGTTACACTGTTCTTTCACGCAGCCACTCAAAAACCAGGTCAGGTAGGGGCTGTTTCAGTGGCTGGAGAAGCCCGGCTACGGCCAAACCAGTCCAAACCCATCGGCCCACGCTGGCTACGGCCTCGAACTGGTCTGAAAGCTGGTCGTGGAGGCAGCAAGCTCTCAAGTCGTGCTTGAAGAACAGCGTGTTGAGGACGAGTTCAAGTGTATTCGGCTGCATGGAGTGTGTTCGGCGGGGTCCGGCAGCATCACTGCTACGGGAACATTCATGTCTCTTCTGTCTCCATCTGACTGCAGTACAGGGAACATTTCTTTGTTTACATTCACACGGTTTGTCCTGTTCGTTTCATCTCAATTTGGTCTCATTTTCTTTAGTTTTATTAAGTCGTTTTATTAAATAGTGTCCTTTGTTTACTGAAAATACTCAATGTCCTACGCAGCAGTTCCACCCTGCCTGCACAGCAACCCCACACCGACCTCGGTACGACGGTTCGTGTCGTGTTGGTTAGTGCAGCACGTAGTGTGTTATCAGATAAGAGTCCTGGGTGAAAGCAGGCGGTGTGTGTTACGTGGAGCATCAGTTGGGTCTGCTTAGCTGCTCGGCACCCTGACACGGCTTCAACCAAAACAGCCCGCTGTCGCTGTGTCTCTACACACCGGCTTGGCAGGTCGGAGCAGGTGAGCCGAAGGTGTCTGCTTGCGCTCACCTGAAGGGAGGTTAGACACGGAACGGCGCTGCCAGAAGACAAAGGTCAGTGGCTGCTCGGGCCAGGTCTGACCCCGGCAAGGCTGGACACTAAACTAACGATGGCATGGGAGCCACTGTTTCCAGTGAGGCCCAAAACGGACGAAATGGCAAGTTTAATCATTTGATACGAAAGAATTTTGCTTCATATCATTTTTAATGGCGGAAAAAGTTGCGCTTTTTTAACAGGACCATTCCTCACTTTTTGACAACATGACTGACAGCTGTCCTTTACACTGTGTCAAAACTGCATGATGAATGGACCAATGGGAACGCTCAAAAAATGCAACAAATACGAAAGTCCGTGAAAGTTACGAAGTCTCCTGTAAAGCTGATATTTTGGACATATACGGTTTTGTTACTACCTGTGATATATAGCTCAGGCCATAATCTATTCACGCCTTCACAGACCGCGAGAGAGAGAGAGAGAGAGAGAGAGAGAGAGAGAGCAGGGGTGAAAGCCCGGCCTCGTTGCCTTTCATTAGGCCAGTGACAGCCCCACAGGGAGCGTATCGTGTCACGGAGCTCCGTGAAACAAAAGGAACGCAGGGATGGGTACGGCTGCCAAGACCACACTGCTAATTGGAGATAATTAATGCCATTAATTAGGCACCAGGAGGGGATGGTGTAGGGGGGAGGGGGGGGAATGCTAAAGAGTGAGGGGAGACAGACAGGGGACGAGACCAGGAGTATGTGGAGAGGTTCGATGTTCACAGTTACATCCGAAACAGGGAAGACTGGGATTATGTTCTAGGACACTGTTTCTTTTGGATCCAATGTCAACAGGGCTGTACGACCGTATGGTGACGATGCCAGTGCTGGGATTAAACTGGCGCATTGTGACCGAGTTATGATTTATATATGATTTATAATTATATTATTTATAAATCATTCAGTCATTCCATGCAAGGCCAGTGGACATTTGTGGACAAGGTCTTCGGTCGCATCACTGGTTTTTCACCGTATTCTCAGTGTTTAGGTAATTACACTGTAATTACACGGTATTTATGCAGTATTTCACAAAACCTAATCAGGGCATGGCTCTAAGATTAAGGCTTAACGACATTATTTTCCAGCTCCGAATGGAAGAGTTTATGCGTACACATCCCAATATTTCCAACTATCGTTATTCCATATAAGTGACCACTTTTCCTACTGTGACAACAGTCCGAAGCGCCGGCCAATCCTGATTCAACAGCTGATCTGTTGTGAATGAAAGCTCTTCACTTCAGATGAGCATCTAAGACTGTTCACATTTCAGCTCGACTTGTCACCGGAAAAACCTGGATTCACTCAATTTTTCCTCTAATATCCGATCCAGCGCCGCGTGCAAATACGTGCACCTATCCACGACGGTATGTCATCTCCGCCGCCCGGCGTGAGCACAAAAGCCAGGACAACCAGAACAAGTCGTCCAATCCGAAGTCCTAATTAATTCACGCTCCCCCGGCCTTCCTCGTCTGGAGTGGGGGGTCTAATCTAATAGATATTAGACTCTGTCTGCTGGAAGCAAAGGACTGGGAGAGTGATTTAATCACAGTAATAAGGTATACGCTCAGGCGGGTTAGCTACTGGCTGCTGGGACAGGACCGGGGAAGGGGGCTCTGGTATTTCCGCAGGTTTGATGAGGAGTCCCGGCCTCCCGAATTCACCTGGAGATTTAGATAATCAAAATCTCTGGCAGGTTAAGACCTCCCACAGGCCTAATTAAAAACCAAAGACGTCTCGTGGGCCTGACTTGACGAGATCTAGATATATCAACGAAAGTTTGAAGAACAACATCTCCGCATAGTTCCCCACATCGTCTCCTCCTTCACCGTTCGGCCTCGTTTGTAGGAGCTGGATTGAACATTGAGTTTGGGATTTGTTTACATCTGTGCAAGAAATACTGATTCGAAATAAAAAATGCAGGACATTTCTGATAGGTGGAGGAGTCTCCGTCAAGCAGGGACAACGAGGGGTTTAAAAACTCCAGCAGCACTGCTGTGTCCGAGCCACTCATAGCAACACAAACAGTCACTGCAGTGCTCTGTGGTGGTCCTGTGGGGTCCTGATCATTGAAGATCAGGGTGAAAGGAGGAGAATAAAGTATGTAGAGGAACAGGTGAACTTTTAAGAGGCCCTGTGTGGTCAGAGGAGCTGATAGAATGGACAGTGAGTGACCGTTCTGCTGTACTGCTATATGACATGCAGTTCTTAAATAAATGCAAAGCAGGTCTAATTTCATTGGAGGAAAATCCATTCATCATATCATATCTCTCCAGCACTTTCTCTCAGCGTCCCTTGTACACCCACCGAAATGGCTGGGCTTCGTCCCACCGGCCAGATCGAAGCCTCAGCTCACAAGTCCTCGGTGGGAGACGTGATCAGAGTGGTCAGGTAAACAAGCGACGATCACACCATCCCTTAATCCAGCGCCAAGCCCCTTTAAGTCCCGTAGCAAAGCGTTAAGCCGTGTGGGCGGCGCACACAAACACTGAACGCCAGACGGCCTGCTGAGGGCCCACGGCGCAGTGCGGCGCTCGCTCCGACAGGGGGCGGCCTGTGTCACGGTGCGCTCCCCCGCCAAAACCCTCTCAAGGTTTGCTTAACAGCGAATAACAGCTAATGCATATTTGTGTCTGAATCAATTAACTAAATGCTTCAGCTGGAAGCTATGCTTCTGAACGAGGACGCCACACGATCAGCCAAAACAAGGACGTTTGGCCATTCAACAAACGCGGAAACATGGAGGGCCTGGCTTTGGGAATCAGCTCAGCCAATATTCAGCTGGCAGACACCCTCTGAAATCAAACACTCCGCCTCAGGTGCGGTAATGCTTTATGAGCTCCTTTACTACGCAGGGAAAACTCAGATTCCGATGATTCCGGGGGAAAAAGAATCACTGGACGCAGGCAGTCCGGTACGCACCGGGAGACGGGAGCAACGATTCAATACGTTGAGACGTATTGTGATACTCTAATCAAGAAAATATATTGCGTTTTTTTTATCCAATCGGAACAGAGGGGTCTGAAGAACGAGTAACGTTTACCAATCAGTCACTGTCCACTCTATCAGCTCCACTGACCGCACAGGAGCACTTTGTGGTTCTACAATTCCAGACTGTAGTCCATCTGTTTCTCTGATACTTTATTCTCCTCCTTTCACCCTGATCTTCAATGGTCAGGACCCCACAGGACCACCACAGTGCAGCTAGTGTGTGTTACTGTGTGTTGCGCTGGTACGAGAGGATGAGACACAGCGGTGCTGCTGGAACTTCTAAACACCTCAGTGTCCCAGCTGGACTGAGAACAGTCCACCAGCCAGGAATATCCAGCCGACAGCCTTCAGAAGACGAAGGACTAGAGGATGACCAACACGGAAGTGTGAGAGTCTTTTTAAAAGTCGCGTTAAGTGTCCAAGGCTCCAGCGTCGACCCAGAGCTCCTAATGCGGACGGGAGGTCGACCGCAACTCCAAGCTCCCAAATACAACGATCGCCTATCGGATACTGACCACAGGTTTGGGGCACAGCAGCCCGGGCTCGGTCAGCGCGCTTGGCTGCCCGTGTAGGGGTTCTTGCGTGTCATTGGGCTCGACCTGCACCAGCATCTCCATGAATAAATAAACAACACACCTCCAAACATCCCCGTGGGCCTGGAGCTGCACACCGGCCTGCTCCGACACCCTCTCAATGTCATGGAATTCCACCCCCCTACACCCTCCCACCACCGCCACCCTCCTCCTTTTCTCTCGTTCTCTCATTCGGCAAGAGGGCTTTACTGAAGGGGGATGCGGGTATTATCCGGGTATGTTAACCCCCTGCTCGCTTGGCATTCCCAGCTCGGTAAAACGTTCCGAACTCTCTGAGAAAAGGGAAAAACTCCCCCCTCGCTTCATTCTCTTCTTGTAGTCCGGCTTCTGGATTTGATTTGTGTTGTGGGGCCCCGTCTAGGGGAGCTGTAGACATGTGTGCATGAGCTGCTGGCATGCACGCGCACGCACACACACACACACACACGCACACACACACAGCAGTGTTCTAGAAGTGTGTGTGTGTGTGTGCGTGTCTGCGTGTTGTGCTCAGTGCAGTGTTACGTAACATGGTTACAACACACCTCGACAAACAACGAATCGACAAACACAACCGAGCCTTGTGTAAAAGAACAGAATCAAAACTCATATCTGTTCTGTGGTTTACACACACACACACACACACACACACACACACACACACACACACACGCACACACACACACAAAGAAAAACATGCTCTAGGTAATGCCGCCTTAGAACCTACAATGTGGGCAAATCTCTGATGATGATTCACTTTGACTGATTTTTTTAAAACCACACTAAATACAAGAAGGTGGCCAAAAGTTTATGGACACCGAGCTGTCTGGATCGGCCTTCCACTAGATTGCGGAACATCAGTGAGGATGGTCAATGATCAGTTCTCCCGTTCTAGCTCATCGCGCAGATATTAGGTGGAGCTCCAGTCCAGAGTGCGCAATACAGTACGGGCCCGGTGACCTCAGGGTCACGTGCTCCGTACCGCTCCAGAGGGTCCCGTTCTTCTGGCACCGCTTTCTGATGAGATTGCGTCAATGCCGCTGAATCTCCCTGTGAAGATCTAAAGGACTCTGAGATCTCAGAACTGACTGTAATGAATATTGATTGTTGTTTTTCCCATAATTCACTATTGATCACTTTAAAGGTGAAAACGGAACACAGACGATGACTCTGCACTCCTTCAGGCTCGCCGCCGACCTGGAACTGGGAGACTCTTTAGGACCCAGGGGAGAGCCTACTTCTACCCTTCGCACAAGCGCACGAACACACAACACAAAAACATGTCTTTAAAACCCCTCCCCCTCTCCGTATGCTAATTCTGCAAAGTGAATGCAGAGACCACCAACTCCCGGGAGGAGAAACAGTGCGGCAGGCCTCCCTCTCTCGCTCTCTCTCTCTCTCTCTCTCTCTCTCTCTCTCTCTCCCTCTCATCAGTGTTCTGTTTCTCCCTCTGCTGCTCTTACGATCTAATTCTCTCTCCATCTCTACCTCCCTCTTTCCCTTTCTCTCTCCTTACCCCTCTCTCTCTCTCTCTTTCCCTCATTCACTCCATCAGTTTTCCCCCTCTCTCTTTTCTCTCGCTTTTCTTTTTTGTCCACACTAGCCATCTCTCCAACTCTCCCTCTCCCTGACTCTCTCCTTACCTCTCTTCATTTCTCTCTCTCTCTCTCTCTCTCTCTCTCTCTCTCTCTCTCTCCTTCTCCCTCTCCCTCTCTCTCTGCTTTGCCAATAGGGGATGGGTGTCAGCGGCTTGCAGAAGCTGTTGCCATGGAGACGGGTCCTGTCTGCACTCTGTCCCCCAGGCCTACGGGATCGAGACGGAGAATGAGAGAGAGAGACAGAGAGAGCGAGACACAGAGAGAGAGAGAGAGAGAGAGAGAGAGGGAGAGAGAGAGAGAGAGAGAGAGAGAGAGAGAGAGAGCGAGAGAGGGAGGCCTGCCGCACTGTTTCTCCTCCCGGGAGTTGGTGGTCTCTGCATTCACTTTGCAGAATTAGCATACGGAGAGGGGGAGGGGTTTTAAAGACATGTTTTTGTGTTGTGTGTTCGTGCGCTTGTGCGAAGGGTAGAAGTAGGCTCTCCCCTGGGTCCTAAAGAGTCTCCCAGTTCCAGGTCGGCGGCGAGCCTGAAGGAGTGCAGAGTCATCGTCTGTGTTCCGTTTTCACCTTTAAAGTGATCAATAGTGAATTATGGGAAAAACAACAATCAATATTCATTACAGTCAGTTCTGAGATCTCAGAGTCCTTTAGATCTTCACAGGGAGATTCAGCGGCATTGACGCAATCTCATCAGAAAGCGGTGCCAGAAGAACGGGACCCTCTGGAGCGGTACGGAGCACGTGACCCTGAGGTCACCGGGCCCGTACTGTATTGCGCACTCTGGACTGGAGCTCCACCTAATATCTGCGCGATGAGCTAGAACGGGAGAACTGATCATTGACCATCCTCACTGATGTTCCGCAATCTAGTGGAAGGCCGATCCAGACAGCTCGGTGTCCATAAACTTTTGGCCACCTTCTTGTATTTAGTGTGGTTTTAAAAAAATCAGTCAAAGTGAATCATCATCAGAGATTTGCCCACATTGTAGGTTCTAAGGCGGCATTACCTAGAGCATGTTTTTCTTTGTGTGTGTGTGTGCGTGTGTGTGTGTGTGTGTGTGTGTGTGTGTGTGTGTGTGTGTGTGTTACAGGCAGGGGAGGGAGGAGGGAGCGTTTGGCCTGCAGAACAATAACAGATGTCTTTGTCTACTGACTGCAGACCATCATTTAGGCCTTCGTTACCTAAACTGCAGTGTGGCATCGGCGCTGAAGTGCTTAAAGGAGCGCTGGACCGCGGAAGGGAACGTCATGCGTCGCGTTGGAGAAAGGAGGGGTTGAGCCGGAGTGCACACTCGCGCAAAGTGTGTGACAATAGCTGTTACAGCTTCTTGTCCAACAAGACCTGTCCGATCAGTATTGGTCCATGTTCAGGACGCTTCTTCCCCTCCGATACCTAATCTAGGATTGTAGTCAGTCCAATGGCAACACTAGACGACGCCTATGTCCCAACTGTTCCAGAGCGACCAAGCAGTTTGGGTTGGGTTCTACAATGTTCTGCTGATTTTGGCCCAATGTCCCGAGACCAAAGTGAGGCTGGATAGTGTATTCCGTGATGAATTTGGCCACACAATCCAGCACTTTCTGCTGATATTAGTCCAAGGTCCACCAGAGGACGGCAACCAGGTCTCAACAAGGAGCCTGGGATGGGGTCTGGGGTGGGGTCTGGGATGGGTTCTGGGATGGGATCTGGGATGGAGTCTGGGATGGGGTCTGGGATGGGTTCAGACAGGTTTCTGTCGAAGCCCTCCCTCAGACTGCTACAAGACACCATCCAGTCCAGTGTCCACGCTAAAGGCTTGCTACTGGAGACCAGTGGGGTTGGACAAAGGAAGGGGCACTGGTCTTTAAAGTCCACACTACAGACTGGGCTCCGACCACGAGAGCGTGAACGAATGAAGGGGTTTCAGTCCACGTGGTCTAGGATTTCTACCGTTACGCCTTTCTCAGAGTTTAGAGATGGTTCTGCGTATTTGTACTCAGACAGTGAAAGACGGGGAGAAACACGCGAGAGCAGGAAAGAGTGAGTGGATGAGAGAGAGAGAGAGAGAGAGAGAGAGCGAGAGAGAGAGAGAGAGAGACAGTGATGGGAGAAAGCGTGAGAGACAGAGAGACAGAGAGAATTCTCCGTCTGGGCCAGATTAAACTGGCTTTATAATCCGCTTGCTTTTCACCCTCTTGTCCTCAGATGTGTCTCCACAACTACACAACTACACAACCAGCCTACACAACAACACATTTACATTTATGGCATTTAGACTGGGAGTAGACATCCAGCCTACACTGGCCTAAACAACCACACAACCAGTCTACACAACCACACAACCAGTCTACACTGGCCTAAACAACTACACACCCAGTCTATACAACTACACAACCAGCCCACACAACTACACATCCAGTTTACCCCAGTCTACACAACCAGTCTATGCAACTACACAACTAGCCTACACCAGTCTACACAACCATACAGCCAGTCTACACAACTACACAACCACCCCTAAACTGGCCTACCCAACCACACAACCAGTGTACACAACTTGTCTAAACAAACAGCCTCTAATCTACACAACCTGCCTCTAATCTACACAACCTGCACTGTAAGAGACACGTGTTGAGCTTAGTTACTGAACGGTTGAGTGCAGGTGATGAGTAGAAAGAGAGCACGCACACACACACACACACACACACACACACACACACACACACACACACACACACACACCACAAACACAAAAGAGATGGCAGGTGGGGCTCACACAAAGCCTGTGTGTGTAAAGGCAGTGGAGGGGCGGAGCCTGACAGATCTGGTCCATTCAGCCTTCAGTTCTGCCTTCAATAAACAAATCTGTCTCAGCAGAGCAGGGCACAACAGAACCCATCAACAACACTGCCTCTAACATACCCAACACTGCCTCTAACACCCAATACTGCCTCCAACATACCCAACACTGCCTCCAACATACCCAACACTGCCTCCAAAACACCCAACACTGCCTCTAACATACCCAACACTGCCTCCAACATACCCAACACTGCCTCCAACATACCCAACACTGCCTCAAACATATCCAATACTGCCTCAAACATACCCAATACTGCCTGCAATATACCCAACACTGCCTCCAACACCCAATACTGCCTCTAACATACCCAACACTGCCTCTAACATACCCAATACTGCCTCCAACATACCCAATACTGCCTCTAACATACTCAACACTGCCTTTGATATACCCATCACTGCCTCCAACATACCCAACGGACCTCTAATATACACAACCTGCCTCCAAAATATCCAACAATCTGCCTCTAATCTGTACAACCTGCCTCCAATCCATGCAGCCATTCCCATTCAACCTAACAAGAAACTAGTCCTGACTGCAGTGGTCTTAATTAATGAACATCTGCTTAATGCTCCCCCTCAGACATGTGCAGACACTGTCCGGTACCGCAGGCAGGTGGACTCGGGGCACCAGGAGCTAAATGCGTGAGTGTGTGTCACGACCCTCTCGTGCGAGCACTCATGTTCTGCAGACCCCTCTGCCACGGGTCCCGCGCCTATGAATAATTAAAGCCCACAATGAAGACAAATGTTCGGCACGCGCGGTCAATGGTCTGACTGGGTGGCTCGCATTCAGCTCCATTGATCAACGGTACGAGCTGGTCGTCATCCCAGGAAACTAAATGGCTCTGATCAATGCTACTTAAAAGATTATTGACCGGTGACTGCCCACTTTTCTTCGGGACTTCACAGAACCTACAAACACGTCGGGAGAAAGTGGAGGAAGAAGTCTGGCGAAGGTAACGATGAAGTGTTTCTGCTTTAACTGCAAATGTGGATCATAATGAATTCAGAAGGTGGTAAAGGGCTTGGTCAGCATATCTGGCAAGCAGCCCCCACTCGCTTTATTCACAGGGAGATACAATATACACTCGTCAAAAATATAGTTGCACAAATAGTTGCACCCAGTGTGGGACTGCAATGTTATTGGGAAGGAAGATTAAGGTCACCAGGACCAATAAATGATTCAAATATTAGACTGATCGGATCAATATTTATTGATCTACACATACAGAAGTAGTGTCTCTCAGAATGGCGTCTGATGAGGTTCCAGAAGATGTCCTACAATAATCCATGGATCAGGGACCAGTCGGGCGATGTGACGGACCATGGCATAGTAGTGTCTTAAAGAGACACTCGAGACGGCAGCAGTATGCGGACAGTTGGCGTCCTGCTTGAATATTGCACCGGACTGTGTTCAGAGAAGGTAGGACCACTGGTTGCAAGTCCTGGGTGTGTGTCCGCCGCAGGCGTGTGTGAGACGGGACGTGTGTGCATGCGAAGGGGTGTCCGATTTCCTTTTCGTCCTCTATTGTTTGATTCGTGACGACAGCTTCCCACAACCTCCTTTAATAGGTCAGAAAGCACGAATGATCAAATTTCAGTTTCAATTTTGATGGTCACAATTTTTCTGGACCGTAAAGAACTATGATTTAAATACAAATAAAACAAATAATAAGCATTTTTAAATTATAAAAATGTAAGACTATTTTAAGAATGCTGCTCACCATCAGCAGCTGAGGTCCAGAGGGAGAGAAATTGGCTTGGGTGGGTAGATGGTGCTCTTCACACATCACATATAAGTGTGCTGCTGGTCGGCGCAGGCATCTGTGGAACATTGCGTTATTCTCCTCCTAGCGCGATGGCTGCCTGGCAACGATGCAAATGCCGGCAGTTTGAACAGAGGCAGTAGGTAGTTGTCTCCCACATCACATGACTCACAGGAGACATGTGGACAACCTCTCCCCCTAGCGCTGGGAGCAGGCACGTGATATGGGAGACAACTTAGGGGGATGGGTAATTGGGATAAATTTGTCTAAATTCGTAGGGGCGAAAATTAAAAAATGGCATAAATAAAAAAACCTAAATGACCGTTTAACTAATAATAATTTAAAATTTTATTTTATATTTTTTATTTTGCACTATTACTAATATTATTACTGTAGTACGATTGGAACCCTCTGCTTTCATCCACTGTCATCAGCTCATCTGCGTTACGCTCATAAAACAAAAACCTCTGGAGACACACTCAGGTGTGTGTGTGTGTGTGTGTGTGTGTGTGTGTGTGTGTGTGTGTGTGTGTTCAGCTTCATATTCCATTTTATTTCACTGATTTTTTTTATTTCAGTAAATAACAGAACACTTAAGACTTAAGACCACCCACACAAACACCCCCCACCCCCAACACACTGCCATTCTGACCTTGCTATGAACCTTTGACCCACGCAGTGTATGTAAGATTTTACATCAGTCATTCTGAGACCTACTCTGTGTGTGTGTGTGTGTGTGTGTGTGTGTGTGTGTGTGTGTGTGTGTGTGTGTGTGTGTGTGTGTGTGTGTGCGTGCGTGTTCTTCCATTGGGAGGGAAAGGAATTCCAAAGCAACAATGCTTTCAGAGGACACAGAACTGGGAGGGCCAAGGACAGCGAGGAGCACTGCTACCTTTCACACCAAGGTTACCATGGACACCAGTCCAAAAGTGTGTATGTGAGCAGGTGTGTGTGCGTGTGCGTGTGTAAGCTGCTCTATGTTTATGATGATAAAGACGAGAGCATATGAAGCACAACCGTAAAGCAGCAGAGGAAGAGCTCGGAAGCAGGACCGACTCTTCCAGCAGCTGCCACAGAGCACAGTGTTCTCCGACGTTCTCCGACTGTAACGCGCTTCATTCGACACTTCACAGAATCAAGAAACCGGACTGTTATGAAAACCTTGACCGCAGAAGACCTTCAGGAAGAGGGAGTGATGGTGCGCCGTTCTACTGTGCAGCAATTGCACTGTGGGACCACGTGGGACCTCCAAAATGGCAGCTTTACAGCTTTATGTAAAGTCCTAAAACTCAGCGATGATCAGCAGGTCAGGGAATCACTCGGAGTGTCCGGCTCTTCATCCCAGCGCACTTCCTGGCAGCGAGAGGAGAACACTTACTTATCCACCCATCACACGCAGCCCCTTCTACATGGCACAGCACCCTGCATTAGCAGGCGGGCCGTATTGATTTCGGGCGGGTGGGCCGTTTCCGGGAAGCTCCTCTCTGATCCAGCTGTGGATAGTACACTGATTTATCCTGCAGAGCCACAGTTACTGCTGGCCCACAATCACACAGTACAGCGGATCATCATTATTCCAATAAAACAGGAGCCTTCGATCCAAACAAACGAATTACAGCGAAGGAAGTTCAGCTAAATGACACGGCACTCGTTTATTTATCTGACTTTACATTCAGAACGTGGACATATTTCAATATACAGACGTACTAACGCGTCTCGAAACAATCTGAATATCATAAAACGCAAAAAACTAAACTGACGTTCACTGTGTGTGAGATTTTTAAGCCCTTTTTGATTTATTATGATATTCTTATGATTTGAGAAACTGGATTTCAGATTATAACGTCACATAAGTATCAGACTGAGAGGAATTTATCACAGTGACACTTCAAATCAAAAGACTGAAACATTAAATGTGACTTTTTATGAATAAAACATAAAATTATATTATATAAATGACTTTTTTTGTATCAATACACTCGTTTGGTAAAACAAAACCCTCGATCTTCATTTTTTTATGATCCTCCTTTATTCTTGACATCAAAATAACTCCGACCCCTCGATGCAGACCGACTCCCGAGTTACGTAATTCATTAGTTAATTACGTAACTGAAGTTAATTACATTAAATGACCACAGACGAGGCTTTAGGTGTGGTTTCTCTATTAGACCGGTCATGATAATTACATTTAATATTTAATTGCTCTATCGTTATCATAAATATATGGACATGACCTCGATATCACTCATCGCGTTTCTCTTAGCGAGGACAAGCCGGTTTGACGGTCTTTTTCAAAAAACGGGTTTCGTTTTATGATTTATATACTGGGGTTAATTTTGCTTTTGAATACGATAAAACGCTGATTATATAAGTGGAATTAAGTGTTTACCTCGATAATGCCACAATATATCATCAAACCAAAAACTGTAACTCTGTCCCACCTACTCTCCACCTCTTATGGTCAGTTTGGGCTTCGCTGAGTTTGCATTCTGACCGCAGACGTGCAATCGCGGGGTCCTTCGGCATCTTTATCGAGAGGCGGTTTTCGAGATTTTAACATCAAAAGTCTGTTTTAACTGATGAGGATTCATTACGATTATTATTTATCTGTTATTTATTAAATCTATCGTTTTACACGGTGCTTGGCCCCGAAGACTGACACTCAAAGCAGCTACTGGAGCTCGTCGAAATCAAGACAATCTACATCAATCACAGATCAAAGCTGAACATTAGCTGGTTTGTATCTTCACTATCTGCACTCGTTCGCTCAGAGAGCGGCTTGACCAAACACGCTAATGAGGCTAACAGTGAATGGAAGCCTAGAAGCCACCGATCAGCTGAAAGGATGACGTTGTTTTCATCAGTAATTATTATTAATTATTGTTATTATTGCTCATTCGGCGACAGAGGAAAGAATCCGCCTTTAGGAAGGAGGGGAGGAGTCTGTGGCTTCAACTGAAAGAGACCCAGGTGTTCTTTTTTTGCTCTCTTTCCAACACACACACACGCACACGCGCACACACACACAGGTGTCATTGTGGTCAGCAGGGAGCAGTTGGGGGAGATGTAGAGGGGCTGTGAGGAGCTTTAGGTATAAAAACAGTAATCAGAAAGCATTAGAGTCACCGTCTGTAAATACACCCCTGAACGACCGTAAAAGCTGCAGGGCTGAACTTACACACAGTCAAGCCTCAACAGCACGCGTGTGCGTGCATGTGTGTGTGTGTGTGTGTGTGTGTGTGTGTGTGTGTGTGTGTGTGTGTTTCTGCTGGGGAAGAGGTGGGGTGGTGATCATCCAAAATGCTCACTTCAGTAACACTCTTTTGTCGCTGCATGCAATCAAATCCTCACATCAATGCTCCAGAATCTTGTAGAAAGTCTTCCCTGAACAGCAGAGACAGTTACACCAACAAAAACATTATACACCCCAAGAAACCATGAGTGAGCAGGTGTCCCAATACTTCTGCTCATATAGAGTGTATTAATAACGGTTATTTTACAGGATTATTTTCCCAAAATATACAAAACTGTGATCATATCTCTGTAAATAACCTGTTCAATGATCATATAACTGCATAATAAAGTAAACAGACACTTTTACAGAGACGTTGTGAATATTTAGACATGAGACCTGGAACATATGAAACAATGAAATATATATTAATAAATAAAAATACACTCGCTGGCAAAAAAAACCCAGACTAGAGGCCAAACAGGGTACTACAGCCTCCTTTCCTTGTACAGTTTTCTCGATAAACAAACAAGACTATACAGTGTTTAACGGCTTCACTCCTTCAACACACTTCATCATCTCACACTCATCCTCACAGGCAGCGTGTCAACACTGCGAGTAGGGGTGTTTAGAGAGTGTGTGTGTCAGAATGCGACAAGTGCACAGATGTAGAGTGTTTGGCCACACTGCTCATGCCAGGCTTTCTGGTGAAGACAAGAGGCAAACATACACATTTGCACGGCATATGTGTGTGTGTGTGTGTGTGTGTGTGTGTGTGTGTGTGTGTGTGTGTGTGTGTACTTACACAAACACACACAATCAAAAGTGGGCTCTTTTTCTTGAGTAGACGGGCAGCTGGTACTTCAGATTGATCTAACACACGCACACACACACACGCCATCAATATCAGCCAAGACAGTACAACAGCACCAGACACACACACACGCAAACAGCCAAGAGGATACTGCCTGCCTGCCAACACACACACACATAGTGAGAGGGGGGGTGTTTGAGTAATGTCGATAATAAAACAATGATCATTGATAATTACTAAGCCTGAGCGATATATCGATATTTATATCTATATCACGATATAAACAGAGCGGGATACGGGCTGAGCGATATATCGATATTTATATCTATATCACGATATAAACAGACAAGGATATGCAGA
>CM067524.1:6376607-6536607 GCA_034509495.1 Acestrorhynchus altus | reverse complement strand
TTATTAAGAAAAGTGAGTAAAATTCACCACAATAAACGTTTTTATTATTAAAACACAAACATTCACGAGAACTGTTCAGTCATGTCCAATGAGACGCCGACCGAATACATGACTCATTCTTATGAGTCATATTAAACTGACTCACTGATTTATTTTCATATTTGTCGGACTGACTCACTCACTGTCTGACTCATGTTTATTAGACAGACTGACTGATTCGTATTTGACTCATCTACTGGTTCATACTTGACTGATGGACTCATTGACCGACTGATTCATGCAGATTCAACGAACGGACTCATTCGAGTTTGACTGACTCATAATCGCCAACTGACTCACTGATTCATATTCCACTGACTCGTGAGCATAATTCATAACCAACCGTCTCATTCCCTTTGATTCCTTGATCGACATTCATAATCAACTCACCGACTGATTCATATTTGACCGACCGACTCACTGAATCATTTATATTCATTTGACTGAGCGATTCATATTTATCTCACTGGTCCACATTCATACTGTCCGACCGATTCCTGATTTGACAGAATGACTCAGTGACTGACTCACTTTGACTTGACTGAATGACTCAAAATGAGTCAGTGAGTGAGTGAGTCAGTCAAATCAGTCACTAACTGACTCCTTCACTGGTGAACAGCGACATTCCCAGCCACTGCAACAGGTCTAATACTGCGAGAAGCGCCTCTCCAAATCCAGAACCAACACACACACACACCCCTCCACACACACACACACACACATACACAGATCTGCCACCCAGCAAGAGAGAGGGGGGCATCGGGGCCGAAGACCATCATAAATCACCCGACAAGGACAAGCTAGTAGCCAAAAGGACCTTGTCAAGAAAGACACACCAAGCACAGTACCTCTCAACACACACACACACACACACACACACACACATCGACACGGTAAGGAAAACAGCAGCTTTAAGGAGATAAATGGAAATCTTCAGAGACTCTGGCTGATTAAAAAAGAAGAGCTAGCTCTCAGTTATGATTAGAGTGCTTAGTTCAACACTCACACTGCTGATGAAAGAGCCTTCTATATTAATCATATTTAACCAGGATTTAACAAATAATAAACTCCTGCCTCATTAGCAGTGAAAACGCTTCGTCTGGCCCTGATAATTACGGTATAAACCCATTTTAAGTCGTTAGTGGTGCTCAGACAGAAGAACCATCGTTCGGATCTGGACCATTTCCGCAGTATTAAAGCACGCTGGCGATACTGAGCCTCATTCGAGCGGTGTAATAAACACAGCACCGCCTTCAGTCCCACATCAACACCTCCTGTGCGTTCCACCTTAAACAGGGGAGCCCTCTGTTGGGCACCGTGCAGAATTCCAGCTCACTCCAAAGGGTTCACTTACTTTTTCACACTGTATTCTCTGTTCTCTCCCGCCGCCTCCAGCCGTACCGCCTGAGAACCAGGGTACGTTAGTTTGCTTCCTTAAAAAGATACTGAGGATGAAACTGGACACCCATTATTCCCGTCACCAGGTGACATTACCATCATAACCAGTTCAGTGCTGGAAATGACACTTTTCCCTTTTTTCGGGAAAACGACCCTTTATTGTGGAATTCCGAACCGCTGGCGGACGTTTTATAACAATGGAAACGGCGATGACTGAAGAAACGTACTTCGCGATCAGCAGGATTATATCGTAAACAAGTTACGATATAAACAAAACGTATTTTCAAAAACTTACCGTAAGAGGTCGTGACTTCTGGAACGTTGGGGACGATATTTTACAAGAATTAACAGATATAAACCCATACTTATATACTGGCTATTATTTTTATAAAATGAGTTAATTTGCTGCATTAAATAAACTGCTGTTTAATTAATGTTTAATTAATAAAATTTACTAATTAAATTTAAATTAATTTACTAATAAATACTGTAATAAAACATCTCTGATATGAAACGCAGTGCAGTTCAAGTTCAGGATGAACTTCCCGTTCCTTTGGACTCTGGATTTGCTGGTTCACCGGTCTTCACCAACGACATCCAGATAAACTGGTTCTGGCCGTTTCACCCCCCCGCTGCCGCTTCTCCGCACTTCTTCACGCCTGTCTCTCAGAAAGATCAGGTTTGTCGATGTAAAATCGTTCGATATGTTAATCAGATCACACGTCTGTCGCCGCAAATTAAATAGCGGTGCAAATTGATGCTTGTCGAGACGGCATTTCTCGTCGGCGAAGCAGCCATGAGAAACGGCAGCGAGAGCGACGCAGGGGACCGTGAGCAAGAGTGCACTGAAAACAAGCTGAAGTGCCCTTTCAGCAGAACACCCGCCTCATTTCAGTCCTATTAACCTGAAGTCACTACTGTTAGAACCCATCATGACATCATAATGGTGGCGCGTTCCAAGGAAACCTACGAAGATTCCCTGTTCGCCAGGAATCGTCACGAGCTCCTTATGTACGATACCAAGGTTTATCGGCCAGACGGGTCAGTTTATCAACGTCACCCTCCTTTCACTGGACAATCGTTCAAGCTCGGCTCACCCAGACCTGTGGCACCTGCAGTAGCAGCAGGTCCAGCTGTCTATCCAACCATCTACCCAAGCATTTCTCAAACACTCACCTAACCACTTACTTAGCAGGCACGTTTTTCTATGGGACACCCTGGTCAACTGGTCAAGCCCCGCCCACCCAGAAAAGCAGCAGCTGCAGCAGCAGCAGGGATTGGTTGAACAGTCAGTTACTTACATAGTCATGGAAGGCCTTGGCCTCGCTGGAATGCTCGCAGGTTTCACGTCGGTCCGGAGCCGCGCAGTAAAGGTCCCAGAATACACTGCAACAAAAGAATCGCACCGTTAAAGGTAAGGTCGCACTTTCGGGTACACTCGGAACGCTTGTTTGAAGTGATGTACGTGTGAATCGTGTTGGACAGGTAGCAGAAGGTAGAGCGAGGAGCACAAGAACTCTTACTGGAGTCCAGTGGAGTACGTACCCAACTGGGTCGTGAGGAAGGCAGCGCTGACCGTTAGTCTGGAGACGCCAAGATTTTCAAAACGATTATATAAACTTCAGACTTTTTTCCGACAAGAAGATTTTCATGGAGATAAGGGATGAAGACCTAAAACTGCTTGTTGAGAGCAGAAGATGAGACACTAGAGAAATGTCAGGACTGATGTGTCCCTCGTCAGCAGTTAAAGTGCTTCCTGACTGCGCTCAGAAATCTCTAAATGTCCCCTAACAGTTCATAAACAAGACCTCAGTCTACTGCAGACGTCAAGCCTTCTACAATTAAAACCTGCTTATATCAGCAGCAGTCAGGAGACCTCCATCCATCCATCCATCCATCCATCCACCCATCCACTAATCCACCTTCAACTTCATCCAAGCTCCCAATCCAATCAACTATCCATCTATCCATCCAATTATCTATCCATCTGCCCATCCATTCATTCATCCGTTAATGTATCCTATCACCTATCCCTCCAACCACTCAATCATCCATCTATCCGTCCAACTACCCATCCATCCATTCAACCATCTATCCATCCATCAGTGTATCCAATGATCTATTCCTCCAACCACTTGTCCACCCAACCATTTATTCATCCAACATGCACATCATTCAACTTCAGATCCAACCATCTATCCCGTCAACCCCCCAATCAACCATCCGTCTATCCTTTAATCCATCCAACTGCTCATCCATTCATCCATTCATGCCATCATCTATTCCTCTAACCACCCAAATCAGCCATTCATCCACTCATCCCCATCTATCCATCCATGCGTCCGTCCAATCAGCTCTCCAGTCAACCATACAGCCAACTATCTATCCAGCCACCATCTAACCAACCATCCATCATCTAACCATCATTCATCTATCCATCCCTCCGTCTGCTGAGCTGCTAATAGTGCCCAGACTTCATTTTGACCATTTCTGAAGGTTGCAATGCCAACAGTGATGCTCAAACCAGAGGGAGTAGAGAGGCCATACTGGTTCTAGATCGACAGAAAGCAAAAAAAACCCAACCTGTTCTGTGCTGTTTTGGTCAGCAGCTGGTCAGCTAAGCTTACAGCGCATTAAAGAGTATCTGCTCAGTGCTAGATAACTACGCTCTGAGACGTTCTCCACCAAACAAAGTTAAGACAAAGGGGTTTGAGGTGTTCTGTGGCATTCCTGACCATTAACCATTGCCATTTTTATACCCTGCTTGTTCCTCATTAAGCCCTGCCTCCACACAATCGTTATTAACCCCCACCAGATTCAGGAGCAAGCGCTGGAACCGCATGACGTGACTCGGCCACGAGAACCATTAAATAACGCTTGTCGGACAAAGGTCCAAAACCCCTGCTCTCTCCTGCAACTCCCAGCCCACTTGGCACGAGCAGCGGGTTACGGATCAATTAAGCCGGGGATTTCCTCAATTAAGTCCACTCAGGTCCTTCAGGGCTGCCGGGGGGGCATGAGGTTTCCTTCCAAATGGCATTTTAATTACTGCACTGAAACTAAGTACCTGTTTAACACATCCAAATTAGATCACTCCTGGTCTTCAGATATCGATTTAATGAATATCTTGTAAAACCTTCTGAAGGGGGGAAAATGGGATAAAACTAAAATGACTCTGTGCAACATTCCAGAGCATCTTAAGCCTGGAGATGGTCATTTTCACCCCTTTCTTTGCAGTTCCAATGTTTACTGGGTTAAGGAACATGGAAAGGAACATGGGAAGGAGCATGGCAGGAAAATAAGAGGGAGAACCGGAGCCTTTCGGGGTGGGGGTTGGGGCCATTAATGGGTAAAAGGAAACCAAAAACAGACACGGAAGACAAGAGAGAGAGAGAGAGAGCCAGAGAGAAATTAAGAAGGTGCACAACCAGCAGCAAAACCAAACCCAGTAATCGAATCACAGTATGAGGCGATAGCACCAAGATGTTTCCATCTTCTGATGATGGATTACTGAAGCTTCCAACATTATAAAAGTGCAATATTTTAAGTGTAAAATATTAGATCAAGAAATATAAGTAGAATTGCTCCACGTTAACAGGACGCCTAAACAAGACTGAACTAAACCACTCGGGGCACCAAACCAATCAATGATGTCACCTGGATCAACAGGTTCCTCGTGGTTCAGCAGCCATTGCTGTGCTCATGATGGTCCACCTTACTGAGATCTAGCATTACCTAGGTCATGCCATTAGGTCTCCATTAGATCTCCAAGGCAAGTGACCAACAGTATGTTGGGGGATGATCTGTTCTCTGCAGAGATCCAGTGGATGACTGGCGAGCATAGTGGATAACAACACTGACCTCAACATAGTAGACTAATGGAACACTTGCCATTTCACCTCACTGCACCCTACTCATTTCAATGGAGAGTGTCCACTCACTGTCCACTCTATCAGACACTCCTACCTATTTGCTCCGAGTGCAAGTGGACACGTACTGCAGGTTTAAAAGTCCAAATCTAAATAAAATGTATTATTATTAGAACTTTTGCTGATGCCCGCGAAACAGGAGCTGATGCCAACTCTTACAATCCATACTCGGGGCACAGTTCCCATGAGCAGCCGTCCACAAACCTTTGGCCTCTCTGAAGGCATTAAAAGCTGCATCACCAGAGTTACTCTCCGCTCAATTCCCCAGATCCTACATTCGGCCAGCTGAAAACGCTCCCTGCGGACCGCCTGAATGACATCACCGCTGCTTCTTTAACAAGCCAACAATGAGCTGGGCTAAAAGAATAGCTGTAATGTTAATTGCGGGAGCTGCATTTTCATGTCAATTGTTCCTGCGTTTGCGCTCGTCTCTACCTAAGGGCACTAAGCCCAGCTCCTAAAGGCAGGAAACAACAGAGGACAAAGGCTGCCTAATGTCCCTGCATCCCCTCCTGTATGGAGTTTACAGTTGGCTTTTGCATGTGTATGGCGGCGAGCGTTGAGACGCTTCATTTCCATAAGACCAACAGGAGACAGGCCAGTGCCTCGGGCCAACACTGTCCACAGGTGTGGTGTACTGGCATAACCCCTGACTGGACAAAGTTCAAACGGGTAAGACAGGCCAGTATTCACGAATGTCAAACCGGGAAAGTAACCACATGATACTGTTGGCATGGACCCTGAAATATCATCACTACATTCACAGCCGGCACTGTTCGTTTTACTGGTCTGAGCATCTTCACTGATTGTGGGAAGTGCTGTCGTTTCATACTGTGTGTGTTATCTAGACCATACCCCTGCCCAAGGACTCTTACTGGTGTTGTATGATGCTCTTGCCCGGGCTGGGAACTGAAACCCTGTCTAACACAGAGGACGGTGTTGTTATCCACTACACTGTTCAACCCACCGAGAATAATACATAAATAAAGGGGGAAAAAAAACATCATATCAACAAATTGTACATAGCAGCATCAAAAGATGAGGGTTCTCCAAGGGTGCTTCAGTAAATGAAATGGTTCTATACAGAGCCACGAATACCCAAAGAGCCCTTTGCATAATTTAAGCGATCTTTGCAATGCGAAAGGGTTCTTCAGGTTGATGAAGAAAGCACTAGCAGGGGTCCTTCATAGAACCTTTTGGAAAAATGTTCTGTATGGCAGCAAAAAGGGTTACAATATCACACTTGGATCTATACAGAAGCCACAACAGTGCATTCTCCATCAACCTGAAGAACCCTTTTTTCATGCAAAGGGTTCTTTGAATGTTCATAGTTCTCAATAGAACCATATCCGTTCCCAAAGAACCCTCTTTTGAAGTGTAGCAGCCAGAACTGCCTGATGTAATATGATCCCCAGTTTAAACGAAAGTGGGAATCAATGAAATCTGCCTTGATGACTAAAGAAACTAAAAATGCTTAGTAATTAAGTAATTATTAAGTAATTGGGATCAATTTTACATGAATCTTCTATTTAACTATAATCAGCAGCTAATCGATGAGCTCAATCCCTTAATTAAGCCACAAGAAATAAAGGTTAAGTGAGCTGGTCAGTAGCGAGCATCGATTGACGGACACACAAACAGGAATTTGGGGGGCGCGATTGGGCAACTGCATCTGCTTTAATCAATCCCGGCTTCCATAGTATTCCCTCCCTGGCCCCCAGTGACCTCCACAGAGCTAAAGGCTGTTGACCCCATCCAGCCTGAAACCAATGAGGGCCCGGCTGAGGGCAAGGAAAGCAGAAAGAGAAAAAACTCCCGGCAGGGAGGCGGGGATTTGGTCGCCGGACACAAAGGAGAGTGGTATGCAAAGAGTTAATCCGCTCTGGATCCTTTGCCGGAAACAAAAGGACACGGCCAGAGACAGAGGTTGGCGGGGGTGAGAATGAGGTGGTCTCCGCCTTCTCTGCACCATCTGGGGCTTTTGTTTTCAGGGGGCAGGGCAGGAGAGGCGGCCAAGGAGCCCCGGCAGACACAGGCTTGACTGGGACAGCTGACCTGGAGTCCCAGCCAGAGCCACTGGTCACAGGCCAACTTTTGATGAGCTGGACGACGTGCACCGGACCGGGAGTGATACAACTCACAGATGAATCGTGTTGATTCCAATGGAGTCGTAAACGTTCTGATCTTACGTGATGAATGAAGCACGTGGCCAAAATAAAAGGAATCAGACATCTTTACCCGTAAAAGACAATAAATCAATCAATCAATCAATCAATCAAAGAAAGGGTGAGTCATTTCCTAAAGTGTCCACTCAAATCAGATTAAGAAACGATTCAGTGCGTCATAAAATAATCAGATTTGGGTGAATTGGAATTGATTCTTTTGGAAAGGATTCGGTGAATCATGAATAAAGAATCGATTCACATTCCAGCACAGTTCAATCGGATTATGTCATCACACTTGAATCATGTCCTAAAGAATCATAACTCGGCCTCACTTCACAAAATCTTCAGCCTCACTTTCTTCAGTCCAGTCTCTTCTGACAGATGAGGGCACACCAAGTCAGGGGACCACAAGGTCCATCAGAATTCAGGGGTCTGTTCAGTTTTCTTCTGGTGGGAACACATTTATTATGATGGTCTGAGAGACACCAGATCAGAACATGATGGACGATATTCTGCATTTTTGACATCTTGCCAAATCACATGCATCCTCAGAAGGTCCACTACCGGACGTTCACTTTCATTTTCGGCAGCAGCACTTGAGCTATGACGGACCTGATGGACCACGTTTACCTGCTGTGTGACTGCAGCCTATGAGTGATGCCAACGAACCACCTTTGCAGGGCCCTATGAAATTAAGGGAATCATACGGTCCCACAAATTCCCAACCATGCTTGTGGAAATGTGAGAGTGGGCAGAATCTGTTGATAAGTAGTCGTTGGGTTACCAAGGTTCTTCAGACCTTTCAGAAGCTTCACGGTCGCATATGAACCTTACAAACATGGTCGTCCCTTTACGGAACACAACACAGTAAGTGGTTCTTCTAGGACGTCACTCACGGTACCATCTGAAGCTCCTTTATTTTTAGTTGTGTAGGTGTGGAAACAGCCTTACGCCCCTTTACCACACACACGTCACTCCCAGCGTACGTGTATGAAGGCACAGGCATTGCTTGTGGAAGCAAGAGTGAGAATACCATCAACAATATCAGATCACTTCCTGACGGTATTCCGATGTCAGCAGATAGCAGAGGCAGGTGCTGAGAAACAGGATTCTCCAGGGGTTAGGAAATCAATGGCTTTAATCAATATTAGCAGTAAGAAGATCATCATCATCATCATCGACAACATCAGGCTCCAAAATGTGTTGTGGGAAAGAGAATGAGAAAGGGGACCTACCACCACCATGAATGCAGGAATCCTGGGGGCTCTCCTAGAGTAATGTTCTTCTCCCACCGGATCTGAAACCAAAGTGAGAGAAAGAGACAAACAATCAGCATGAAATACACCTCTTTCATGTTCATTCCTTCAAAGAGAGAGAGAGAGAGAGATGCTGCCATATTTCACTCAGGTTTTCCTCAATCCAGCACAGACAAGACAAATTGTCCCATTCGTTCCCTAAATAGACTTCTGATCTCCATCTGCCCACAACAGCAGCAGATGCATACCGGACCAGCCGAGCCAAGTCTTTCTCCGCCATTAAAGGAATTACCCAGGACTATTATCCTCCTCTCCATCAGACACACCTCTACAGTTGCCAGGGTTACTCTCTTAACTGGATCAACAATACATGGAGATATAAAACAACGAAAGTTCGGGAGAAGATCCACGCCCTAGCTCCTCCGCTCACCTCCTCGTGACCAAAACACACACCCACGCTCTGCCCTACCAGGCAGACGTCCATCAGAAGAAGCTTCCCAGAAACCCATCCTCCTCACTGCTTCAGGGTTCCAGACCAAGAGGCGTCGGACTTTGGGAGGTAGTCGTGGGAGAGATATTTTACGGAATGTTAGCTAGTACCAACAGTGTTCCTGTACAATGGCTGCCGACACTGCTCCAGCTATGGGCTCTGTGGTTTCGCCTCAGCCTCATTCAACATGGTGTCCATAATCACTAGTGTTTAAACACTGTGTCCACTCACTGCCCACTCTATCAGACACTCCTACCGAGTGTCTCCTCCTTGTAGATGTAAAGTCAGAGACAGAAGCTCATCTGTTTCTGCACAGTTTGTGTTGGTCATCCTCTAGTCCTTCATCAGTGCTCACAGGACGCTGCTCACAGGACACTGCTCACAGGACACTGCTCACAGGACGCTGTGAGGACGCATATTTCTGGTTGGTGGACTGTTCTCAGTCCAGCAGTGACACTGAGGGGTTTAAACACTCCAGCAGCACTGCTGCGTCTGATCCACTCGTACCAGCAACACACACTAACACACCACCACCATGTCAGTGTGACTGCAGTGCTGAGAATGACCCACCACCCACATAATAGCTGCTCTGTGGTGGTCCTGTGGGGTCCTGACCATTGAAGATCAGGGTGAAAGGAGGAGAATAAAGTCTGCAGAGAAACAGACGAACCCCTGTGTGGTCAGTGGAGCTGATAGAATGGACAATGATGGTACAAGAAAGGAAGCAATATATCTCTTCAGCTTTCATGATCTTCAATCCCATAACTCCTTGCTCTCTGACCAGCCTTTTCCCCAGTCCCTTCCTGTACACCTGCAGAACGGTCCAGAGCAGCTCTCATTAAGGACATCTTGTGCTTAAGGACAGCTTGGGTGTGAGCAGAATTCACCTATTATGACCATTACGCACGGATGATTAAACAGGAAAACACAGCCGCGAAGAAAAACCATGATAAAGATCCGTCGGTTTCTTCGCAGCACCTCAACTGAGGATTACTGGAGTGGACTGGTTAAGAGCACGTTATCAGTCACCTTGTCACACGTCCAAAGGGTCTGATAATAATCTGACCAGTTCGTCTCTGTGATTTCTGAAACGTAACTGAGCAAGTTTCGGAAAACACGGCCAAAGCGCAGAGATGCACTAACTGTTCTTATGCTCTAGAACACAACGTTCCTTCTTTTACACTGAGGAGCGTGACGTACACAACACGGGCCCCTGGAACACTAACTACGGTTACAGATAACGGCTGTATCCTACACAGTCGTGTCGTTTTTCACCAAAACCCCTTTCACTCTGAGATCTAAACTACCGTATTTTCCAGACTATAAGCCGTACCGGAATATAAGACGCACCGGAATATAAGCCACACCCACAAAGTTTTTTAAAAAACCTGGAAAATATCATATATAAGAAGAAAAACCTGCACCTCATTATAAGCTACATTTTTTAAAGTGTGTAAAAAAAGTAGCAGCTTATAGTCCAGGAAATACGGTTGCTGCTTTTGTTACTACGCTTGAAAGGTCTTTACACGCTGAATGAGTTTTACCTGCAAATTATTGTGGTGATGGGATGGTAACAGCCATGACAAAGGACAACTAGAACTCACAAAGTCAAGTTCGCTCACTCAGCCACAGACTGAATCCGGATCGGCGATGTCATGTTAACGTTGCGTCGAGTGCAGGTTGCGGACTGTTAGCGGATCGGCTGCGTTCGCCTGATATCTGATACGTTAATTACATAAATATCGGCCCGAAACCAACACTGTATTGGATCGGTCCCGTCTCTAATTATTACTATTAGTTAAAATGACCCTTAATGGGATTAAACAGAAGGTAGTTTTGGTTTAACAAAGGCTTTACTTTTTACTAAACTTTCAATAAATATTAAAACTGTCAACATTTATTAAATTTTCTAGTCATATTATAAATAAATGACTACATAGTTTTGTATCCAGCTGTTGATTTTTCTCATTATAGATTCATTCTTTTTTCAGGATCAGTATTAAACAAATGCACATGTAATGATGTAATGATCATTTTAATACCACGGTGTTAGTCGCGGGTACACTACAGGAGTTTTTAAGTTGTTGGCTGTTGACGAGACCTGTTCAGACTCGCTGACTGTTTTAACCCAGTACGTATACGCTACTGGACTACGCTTAAAGTCGGGGCCATATCTGTCACGTGTGACTGGTCTGAAGGGCTATGAAGCTACCCAATTCCCTCTCCATCTCTGACTCCGACTGTAGGCTGCAGGTTTTTTCATCAGTCAAACAGCAGACTCGGCCAGACTGACAATCGGGGTTACAATCGAGGCAACCACAGCAACCCTACTCTCTGATGTGGGTACCGTTACCTTAAGCGTCGATGAAATTAAACATCTACGAGTTGGATGAATAATGACCCTTATCCCCCCATATTCCCACTACTGATAACTCGTCATGAACTACAGTATAACATCGCCATCAGGCAAAAACCTTGTATCTCCAATTTCTCTTGTTGACAGCTTGAGAGTCTGGTAGTCTGGCAGGTCATCATGAATGGACCAATAGAAATTCACCAAAATGACTTTAAAAAAACGTATAAAACTATTTTACATTGACTTTCTCAAAAGTTAAGGTTGTTTTCTGACCGTGACGATATTTGTCTCTAGACTCTAAATCGAGTCCCTGCTGCTCTACCGTGTGTAGATCTCCATTTCTTTAAAAATATGAAGACCTGTAGAATTATGACACCCAATCGAACAGTTTTCCACTACAGGTAAGAACCACTGATGCAGCGAAAGTGGAGCAAAGTGGAGTTCATGATTTTTCAGCCCCAATTAGGGTGGCATTATCATTTTCACAGGCAGAAAATGCAATATGAACGCTGAATGCAATCGAATTCTCACAGCAATGCTCCAAAATCGAGTATGAAGTCTTTCCTGCACGGTAGAGACAGTTACTCCAACAAAAGCAGGACAAACTCTTGGTTTAATACCCCTGATTTCAGAAGAATCAATGAATGAGACGGTGTCCCGATACTTTTGTCCACATAGCGTATCTGGATGCACATTAGATTGCATAAGTGTTCTTGACCTGAGGGTTCGACTGCTATTATGATGCCTGCTGCATGCCAGGCAACACAAAGGCAGGATAATGTGATTCCCACCGTGTGAAATTGCTGGAGACCAGACTCACCTCAGACAGGAAGGTCTGTGCTGATTTCTGAGCGCCGACATGTAGCAAGTACTCGTAGACGTATAAAGCTAACCTAGAAAAGAGAGAGAGAAAGACATTAGTCAACACGTCTAATAATGACGACGCCAGACTCTATACAAACTCCTGCTGAAGAAGGTTCCTCAGACTCATGTGAGCATAACATCTGTAGTGGAGTAGGAGGAGTTCTGGACGATATGACCTCAAAACCAATATCGCGATTAATTCAACATTTACTCCTCGATTACGATTAACAAACGATTTGCACGTTTTTGTTGTTTATTGGCGTCATCTTTCAAACGATGGACAGAGTCGTGTGACTACAGGGCAGAGTCATGTGACTACAGGCAACGGTAGGTTATTTTTTTTTTGAGTGGAAAGTGCGTGAACAAACAGAGCGGGTGAAGTTTTAATAAAATAAAAAATAAGAAATAATCGTTCTGAACCGGTTTCGGTCACTTTTCGATTCATTGCCCAGCCCCAAGAATGAGTGAGCCATTTTAAAGGAAAACATTTATATTATCATGAGAACCCTGCTAGAACACAGGGCTGAAAACCTCTACAGCGGCATTAGGACCATGGCACTGCTGTGTCTGATCCACAGGATGCAAAGTTCATAGGTTGGAATCCCAGGTCATGCTGCTGGCCATCGGTGGCCGGACTCCGAAAGAGCAAAACTGCTTTCTCGGGGTGGGTAGATGCGCCCTCGCCCTATATTACCACCTGGGTGGCACAGGACCAGACGCTCTCCTCTAAGCTCAAAAGCTGGAGCAACGATGCGGTGGCAGCAGTTCGAAAAGCGGCGGTGGCTGATTCGCATGAATCAGAGGAGGCATGTGGTTGTCTTCACCCTCCTAGTGATGGGGAGGGTCCTAATGAGAGTGGGTGATGGTACAGAAGTTCCGGTTCTCGCCACACTGGAAAGCACGGACCACATTCACTCTGGTAGCTGTCTGAGCGGGCGGCCCAAACAGCCGAAGTAGGTGGAACCATCGTTTTCGCAGTAACCCACATTTGCTTTGTCATTTTGATGCCTTGATCATTACGTCTGCTGTGCAGCGGCTCAGGACAGCAATTACCCGGCCCTCCGGCGCACCGCGGCCGGGTCTGCGGCATCGCCCAGCTCTCTCCTCTCCATCTGTGGGGAAAATAGCCCTGCCTCTCCTGGCCAATTGCACCCAGAGATGCACGCAGTTTTTTGTTGTTGTGCCCGACTGGAAGAGCGCACTGCGTGCATGCTCCAAGAGCTTTGACGCCGAGATGATCTGAGCGCTTGTTTCGTGAAGTTTAAAGTGTTTTGGAATCAGAACAGTGATGTTCTGCACAATACAGACAAAACTGCCACCTCTCACTCGCTCTTTTCCTGGCTGCGTGTTCAGACTGGTCACCGACGTCCTGAAAGCCCTGAATAGGGCTTTGCAAAGAGCAGCGAGAGCCTTGGAGTCTATAGACATGTCTGTACAATATGCGGCGCCAAGCACGTCAGACAGGTAAAGGTCACTAATGTTTAGAAGAGGCAGAATGCCTGTCTTAAAGTGAAAGCAGAACACATCAGGGCTGACCTGATCATCTGGAACAAACTGCAAACGCAGTCGGACTAAAACGCTTCTTCTCCACCGTTCAAGAACATACACAGCAGAAAAGAATGGAGCTATTACAGAAAGGATTTCTGGAACCACTTCTCCACAAGGACGTCTGAGTCGGCTGTACGCTGACAATGACTCCTTTCTCCAAAGTGGATGACAACATCACACGGCTATTGTAGTTAACCACCCTCTGACATCTGACATCAGCTGGAGTAGTTAACATCTACCTGACATCAGAAGTAGTTGACGTAGTCAATATTGGCGAGAGTGGTCAACATCTAACCAACAACGGTTAGAGAAGCCAATAATCAACCGTAATGGTCAACATCTAACCATCATCAGCTGGAGCAGTTAACATCCTTCGAACATCAGGCAGCCATTATCATCTAGCCAACATCAGTCAGAATAGTTCAACTCTATCACTGGAGGTTCATTACAGTAGGCCAGGTTTCCAAACAGCGTTGGATCATATAGACGAGCGAGAGCATCACACTCGACGCTCTCTCTACCAGCTGAGAAGATCTTAGTACTGAAACGCCTCTGGGCCTTAATCGTTTGTCACAAACATTAACAGCTTCCAAAAGTTACTCTTTCCCAATGAGCTCCAGTTAACAGACTTCCAGCCCACTTCCAGCTCCGAGCTGTCTCCATTAGAAGACCCTTCAACAACGGCACGTCATAAATAGCTGTGGAGAGTCCTGTGATCTGCTGGTCAATGGTTGTGTGATAAGGCAGGAGACAACAGACAGGAAGGCGTTTCTCTCTCTCTCTCTCTCTCTCTCTCACACACACACACACACACACACACACACACACACACACACACACACAAGGCGCGGGAGAGTGACCAGAATGGTAAACACCTCCCGCAGAGACATGATGGAAGGGAACCTCAACGACCGCCATAAAAGTCGGGAGGACAGGAGCTTCAAACAAAGCCCTGAAGCCTCTTCTAAAAGCTGCTGCTGTAGCAGAGCAGCGAGTCAGTTGTGCTCCATGTGGATCTTCACAACTTTAACATACAACCGCGTGGCCACGCGAATGAAACATTTTTTGGTGAAAACCAAACAAAGCAACAGCCTTGGCGCCGTCGATTTTGCCTTTCTGAGACCTGGTTCCTGAGAGAGGACCTCCAGAGTAATCTGATGGATCTCAGAGTGAGTGATCTTGAAGAGACCATGAACAATACAGAGAAGGCCTCACAAAGGAGGAGCGTTACAAATATGACTCCCAGACGAAATCAGAAAGAATTCGTAAAAATCTAAAAGATACGGAAAATAACGGCGTCACAAAATCGTTAGTCGGTCTGAGATCTGATGCAGAAACATACGTATGTAAGAAAACACTGCGATCAGACGTCACTGCATGTGCTCATCACTGGGGTCTTCGTCCAACAGCGACCGCAGCGTTCACGCTTACAGATCTGAAGAATCTGAATGAACACTGCTTGTGCAAATCTGCCCCTGCCTGGTGATTCTGTAATCCGCTTGCTTGGAAAGGGTGAAGATGCAGAGCCACGTGAACACATGGCCCACAGATGCCACTTCGGAGGGCACTGACGTGGTCAAAGTACTTCAGGACCTGGGCATCTACAGTCCAACCATTCAAAGCTCCAGGCCTCCTCCAACAAAGCGGATCCACCCGTCTATAAATTAAAGCCAAGCAGGTTAGGTCTCCTCAGGGTGCTAGATCTCCAGAACCATGACTTATGAGCGGTCGCGGTGCTCACAGAACACGGAACAAAAAACTCACCGGTGCCTTCTACAACACTGGATCAAAGCACAGATCCCCAGGACAGAACAGCGATCAAATTTTCATAGCGGCGTAGCCCGTGTGATGTGGGAAGGGCAGGGGTGGGTACCAGCACCTGGCCCTCTTACATTATTCAGTAACGTTCTTTCAGTGGAGGCTTCAAGGGGCCACCTCACGTAGCACCATCAGAGAAGTCGAGGGCAGAGGAATCAAGGCCTGGATTTGAGGTAAGAGAGGTAGAGAGACGAGTAAAGGAGGATTTAGCTACAAAGCATATGCAACACCAAGTCCAAAGAAAACCAGTTGCAGCTCCATAATAACAGACCCCAGAAGACCACCACAGAGCAGGTATCATGTGGGTGGAGGGTCATTCTCAGTGTTGCAATGGTACAAGTGGATCAGACACAACAGACCTGCTGGAGTTTTTAAACACTGTGTCCACTCACTGTCCACTTTCTTTGACCCTATCTAGGTGCTCCATCTTGTGGATGTATGGTCAGAGACAGGAGCTCATCTGAGTCTGCATAGTTGGACATCCTCTAGTATTTTGAAGAACTTACTACAAACACCTCAAAACATGGTCAAATTCATACGAATACATAAGTTCTCTTTGTTATTATCTATCAAATGAAGACATATTTGAGGAGTCTATGATCTTCTGACTGCCTCCATAAATACTTGCGAAATTGCCCTCTGGTTCTGAAGGTTGAAATCACACGAAGAAACGGCAGATCAATGCTGACTCCGAATTGCGATACTGTACCCGCATCGACGAGCCGGTGTTTATACAAGTCTAAATACAGCGTGCACAATATGCTTTTTATCCACCGGCTTTAAGAGGGATCATGTACTGGACAAAAACGTCCTCATTCATACCCTCAGACACCCTCCTCTATTCAAATGCACACATTCAAATATCCACCAACCCTATTCAAATCAATTCCCAGAAACAAGGAGGAAAAGGGAGTCTCTCTAAGCTCTCCCAGCCTGTGCCTGTCTACAATCCACAAAGCTGAGCACCGGTGGGGAGGTGTGTGAAGCGCCACCATCCAAAATGCTGCCTTCTCTCCGGCAGAGAAGAGATGCCGTGGCCACGATGACGAGATGCCGGAGACGGAGGAGCTCAGGAGCCTGGGGCTTGCCGACTCAAAGCTCGGCGGCTGCTCTAAAAACCTGAATGGAGGCTTGCTCAGAGGAACGCCCGGGGGGACAACCCAGAACAATCCCTCGGCTCGTCGCCCCCTCCCTCGCCACCTAACCCTCAAGAGAGCCTTTGCAGTCTGAGAGCAGGGAAGGCTGGGGAATTGAGCCGAAGTGCTGACAGGGACTTGTGGGTTTAGCGGGAGAGGGAAGATATAGTACGAACAACCAGAAAACACCAATCCCATAAAGCACAGTTCAAATACTGGGATGACTGGGATTCTACAGAGCCCGCTGCAGCTTGGTGACGCACCGAGACCCGGATAATTGGCAGAATAATTGAATCGGGTGTGTTTGAGCAGAGAGGTCACCGTATGGGAGCTGTGGGTTGATGAAAATATCTCAGGTCCATCATGCACGTACAGTATCTGAGTTCCGCACCCTAGGCGAGTCGAGGTAGGCTGAATTTCTCCCCTATGACACAGAAGGCCGATCCAAAGTGAAGGACCCCAGAGAAATGCGGCCCACGTTCAGATCGATTCGGAGAGACCCAACCCAGTCTTTTGCAGCCCTTTTGTATCCCACTGTAGACTAAAGAAGCACACGTCAGACACCAACATGTCTGGTATAGAAACCAAGTACGTAAAAACTGAATATTGCGCAGAGCAACGGAAGCATCGTCACAAAGCAGTTTAATGGAGATCCGGGTTCGAGGCTCTTTCGAGCGAGCGAAAAGAAAGAAAAGCTCATTGGTTCAGGGTAGGGTCGGGCAATAGGACAGCGTTTTATCATATTGTAATAAAATTTGCAATCAAGATACACAACATACTTTGAGCATTACATTGATATCATCAGCGTTTAATGAACACTGGCCAACTGCGCATTTAATTACACAGTGTAATTATTCCTGTCTGATACCTGTGGCAAACTCATCGTCAGACAAAGAGTTTCATTCAGTAGGAAGTGTGGGATTGCATTTCCATTGGCAAGGAAGATAAAGGTTATCCGGACGTACAGAAATGGTGTCTCTCAGTACGGCGTCGGGTTTAACGCAACATGCCAGACGTCTCGGCATGGAGTTGTAGAGGTTCCTAATGGTGTCCTGTGATGATCCATCCCATGCAGCTTGAATGTTCTCACACAGTTCTGCAAATGGTGCGGTAGGGGTGGATCATTGGTAGAGCGTCCAATAGCATCCCACACATTTTCAATCAGGGACAGGTGTGGAGATGAAACCGACCACGGCGTAGTATCTGTGTGTGTTCAGGCAGGTAGAAGGATCACAGTAACGTGACACTGGACTGTCAAAGTGTCTGTAATCAAGACCAAAGGTGATTTGATATCTTACAAAATTGCACCCCAAACGATGACTCCAGGCCTTCTGAACGTGTGACAACAAACCATTGATCAGCGCTGACCACAGTGTCTCCTCATATGCATTCACTGGTCATCTCCACCAAGAGAAAAGCAGGACCTGCTGTCATTCTGAGTAACTCCACGACAGTCTGGTACAACACCATTACAGTCAGCTGATTCCTAAGCTCCGTGGCCACCATCTTGCATTGGATGACCATTTCTGGCTGCTGGACCTGGACTAGTTCCATCACCAACCACGTAGAAATTTACAGAGACCCTAATTAGCTGCTACTATCACTATTATGTCCAACATCGAACCATCATTACTTCAGTACATCGGAGAATTAGAACAGACGTGTGGTGGTCCAGTGTCACCTAACTATGTATAAGTCCTTTGACCAGAGGCGGGGTCTCCCCTTGTGAGCCTGGTTCCACCCAAGGTTTCCTCCTCCAGCTCTGACGGAGTTTATCCTTTGGTTCAGCAGGGGGTTTATATCTTATCCTTTGTTCATGTGTTATTCACCTATTTATTTTGATTCCTGTAAAAGCTGCTCTGTGACATCAGTTGTACAAAGCACTCAGTGATCTCCACAATACACATCCAAGACGACTGGATGGTGGACAGACATCACCTTATTTCTCATTTGTCTGATTCCTTCAGCTCGTTCTTGAAAGGTTTATCATTTCTTGCAGCCTTGTGAAAGTACAGCTGAAGTCGCCTGGAAACCTCGGAAACCAGTAAATATTGTTCTGCGTATTATATACAGTAAAACGCTTCCCTACAGCACTGAACAGTGGATATTACATTTTCTTTCCATATCACCCCCTAATAGAAAACAGGACACCCAGGTGAGGGACACTAGACTATCTATTAGCCCCTATTCACCGCATCTTCACCTGGACACCGTTTCCCTGTGGGGAGTCTTGTACACAAGGCAAGATTAAACACAGGTCAGGATGCTTGGCGTGCAATGTAATGCCAGGTGCAGTAGTCACAAAACGCTATTCTCTAATCCCCCCCTCAAACCCCTCACCGCCCACCATCCCCCCCATGCTTAGTTGGGGCCATATGCCACATATTACAAAACGAGAGAGAGAGAAATCGGTTTGTTGGGCTGAGCAGAGAGACGTGACATCCTTCATTTGTGAGAAATTAGAAAGCTGACAAATTAGTCCTCACGGAACCACGGCCGGGACGCCAACGTCCTGTGGTGCGACCATACTAATCGATGTGCCGCAACAATGATCTCAAACCTAAAAACTGGACCCCACACCAGGCCCCCCTACCTCCAACATCAAAGAAACCCCCCTCACCCATCCACCCCCACAACGCACTCCTTGAACACACCTGACACGTCGCCCGAGGCCCTCTGACAAAAGCCTGTGTTTAAACATGAATGAAGCCCGGCCACAAGTAACCGCCCTTCAAAGGGACAGTTAGGAAATCGCGTTTTCAACCGTTCCATCCATTATTCAGCGAGCGATCACACATGGAAGGAGTCGTGCTGCTTGGGAAGGGTGGGCAGAGGGCTGGGGAGCTGCGAGAAGTTTGACCCAACTTCTTGGATGAACACAAAGGCATCCTTCCGCCTTCTCGGCAGCCCACAGAAAGGAAACAAGGACTCCGAAGAGTCGTCAAAAGCAGTGCAAGTCAGGTCAAATGACAATCTGATGCATTTTTCACGACCTGTTGTCCAACACTGAGGTGCGCGGAGATGTGCAGGACTCGAAACTTGCCTCTCAAGGCCAGTCCTGTCGCTATTAATGTTTTCCTACACCATCAATCTACTAATAAAACATCTGTCCGACATGATCGTTCCTGTAAATGGTGTAACCGCAAGAATGGATTCGGCATGACTGTCATCATGCAAGAGCTCTGTCTTGTGACCCCCAGAATTGAGGGTGGAGGGGTGCAGAGTAGCAGAGGAGCTGAGAGCAGGTGGAGGACCAGAGTGAGGAAGCAGAAAATAGGGTTTCCACAAAATTGAAACAGAACGTTATTCACACACTTTAAAACCCAATATACATGGTATCGCCTCAGCTCCCCTCTGTTCATATCCCGATACCGATACAATATAATCGATATATCACCCGGCCCTACAATCATCATTTACAAGCATCTGATTAACACATTTACATGCACTTGGGTAATCAGATCATGGGAAACTCCGGGTCTACATGAGTCAAGACAATAATCAGATGTCTCTTTGGCAACCGACCAACAAACTCAAAAGAAGCAGTTGAGCGTAACAGGAAATGTTGCTGCTGGCGGTGCTCGTCCTTTTATCAGACAGGTGCAGCTCGTGTGCAGCCCCAGAAAACGAATGCTATCAAAGTAAGCTGCACAGATGCACTGGAATCTGATTACTGAGCTAAAAATCCAGCTCTCTTTATCAGATTTCTTTGCATATCTAAACCTTACTCCAATCCAAGCTAGAGTATGCTTTTTACATTGACACCTGAATAATATATAATAATAATAATCATATATATTCACACGTAAACACTCAATTACGTTCACTTGCACACAATATGCAAAATAAACTGGTCTGAAACCATAGATTTGCAGAATATTAGTACTAAAGTTACTATGTAATTACTTTAGGCTTGTTAGGTGCTTGCCATAATGGTGTTAAATGGTCGCTATGGGAGCCCAGGTGGTTGCTAGGGTGTTGCTAGATGGCAGTTGCTATGGTAACGTTCCTCTCAAAGCCAGTCCGATTGCTATTCGGTGCTTTAATACGCCATCAATCTTCTAAACAGCTTGGCAATGAGGTGATAAGTAGGGATGTACAAACATCATCCCGTATCAGCTTGGTCAGCTTGGTCAAATCAAACATCTACCCATAGACATCATTCTGATGTCTAGGAGTCTGAGGATTTCATGCATACAAGAGCAGACCAAGTTCTTAATCGGTCCACCAAATCAGTGCAAACCAAGACACTTACACGAGCTTTATGAATTCCATATGTAATATTAAACATTTCTAATAAAATATTTAGCAGCAGGCCAAAGGCTGTGGCCCCTCGTGTTTGGATCAGTCAGGACTGCATGTGATAAACTGCTGCTACAGGATCAGAGCTTAGTCCCATCATGCTGAGGTCTGGGAAGCCCAGGGGGCTCTGATGTGGAGCCAGGGGGTCTGATTTTATATCAACTTTGAGCCTAAAGTGACAAGTGATTGCTCAGCAGTGCCTCCAGGTTGGTGTTTGTTATGTGGTTCGTCTGGTGGTTGCTATGGTGCTTGTTTTGGTACTGCACATGGTTGCAATGGTGTGTAAGGTGTGCTCAAACTAGTGATATGGAGAAAACTAGTGTCAAATCCAAGGTTATAGGCAAACACGGCATTCCCGAAAAGACGGAACGTTCCGGGTCTGATTAGATATCAAAAACTGACGGAACACTAACTAACTAACTAACTAAACAAATAAATAATAATAATAATAATAATAATAATAATAATAATAATAATAGAGAGGGTCACTGCAAAAAGTAGATGAACCCCAGACCTAAACCATGAATTGTCCACTAATATTAAACTACTGGTCTGCAAATAAACAAACAAAAAGTAAACAAAAAGAGTAAACAAAGTTACAATGGCTGAAGGAATAGAAAGCGTAGAACCTGAGACCCGCATTTTACAGGACGTTCCTAAACGTCATAACTCAGGATCAGAGTAACCTACAGCCACGACACACATATTGTAACAAAGATGTAACCTATCAGTGAGTAAAGCAGCTCGGAAATCAGATAAAATTCACTCCCAGGACTCAATCCCAGTTTAAATGCCAGAGATTCCAGTGCATGTTTACTGCTCTATCCACCTGCACGTGCACGTTTTTTAGTCCTTATAAGCAAAAAATTCAAATTCAAATCTTAATTTTACCGTCTCAAACACAGACAAATGTGAGTAGCCTATAAATACTTTACTAATACTATAAAAAGTACGTCAAACTATGGAAAGTTCCCACAAAATTAGGGTTCTAAAGGTCAGAATGAGGATCTAAACCATGCACAAAAAAATCACAGGTTCATTAATAAAACCCTTTTATTACAAAAATGGTAAATACTATAAAAAGCCACATTATAATAACTCAGTGCACTGGAGCAGAGCGAACACTAATACCCCACCTTTTACTGCGATCATATTTATTTCCCTGAGCTCCACTTATATTTTTATGAGTCTAAAGCACCAAAATAGTCATAATTAAAAAAGAAGAAGTCATAATTCATTTCTACAGCCAACCTCTCTTTATCCTTCATAATTAAACAGGCTGGTTCTGATACGGGACCTCCACCACGGTTTTGACAATGAATGGACCAATAGAAATGCTCCAAAATGAGTTGGAATTACAATGTTTACAATGGTTTCCACTGATATGGTCAAATATTTTGATCTCGTTTCTGTAAAATTGGAAATATGAGGTTTTTGTACAACGGTAATGATACATAAAGCTCCATATTTGGACTTTATGAACCAGACGTTACTGTGTTTAGCAAAAAAGGTTCTACATGATACAGAAGCAGGAAACAAGAGGTGTAACACTACATGTATCTGGCTGGAACCACCATGAGGACAGTACAGAGGTACACTAGAGCTCAGGACACAGAGGTTTTACCCCCCCGACCATTTTTGGGGGATATTTTTAACTTTAATCCACCTAAAACTTCCAAATTATGGCCATTTTTATGTTTCACACAAAACATCTCAATATTCTAGTTCATCTCCTTACATTTAAACTGACAGATTTCAAGCCTTGAGATTCATTTTTTATTCTGATTTTGTTTAATAATCTATTCAAACCTGAATTGAAATATTGTGATAATGGATTTCGGATTTTCATGAGCTATAAGTTACTGATCAACAGTAAAAAAAGAAAAGAATGAAATGTCACTTTAAGTGTAAAGATATAAAATCTAACTTGGTACAAAATTAAGAGCAAGAATGAACTTTTTTACAATATTTGAATTTTTTTTGGTATCAATATTTTCAATATATCGCTCAGCCCTACAAGACATCATTACGCTGATCTGTATTTAGACCTTTGCACCTCTTCATGTTTGGAAAAATCGTAACGTATGAGAACTGAAGAACTGAAAATGCAAAAATTATAATTATTAAAATAAGTGTGTGTTTGTTTCTGAGCTGGTTTGGTCGTTGAAAGACAGGTCGATGGTACAACACTGTAGACAGGGTAGGTTCTGTTGTTTGCATTGGTATGTGTGGAAAGTTTAGAACACAAGAACGTAGCTTCCTAGAACCTGCAGAACCCGTAAAAGCACGAGTGTCACGTTTAAAGCATTAATGAAAAAATCGTACAAAGCCAAGTCCAAAGTTCCACCCTGGAAGTAAGTTGGCAAGATGCCACATTAAACTTTGCTCGGGCTGATTGGCGTCTGACTACGGCGAGTGCAACGGTAGCTACCCGAATCTTTTAACTTACCACGTTTTACAGTGTTTTTTACACATTTTGTACTTTGTGTACTGTGTGTTTGCTGTTCATGTTGTTTATACTCTACAGTCTGCACCAACTTCCTCTGGTGGGACTCTTGCACTTCCATCGTTTCTTTATCTCCTCTTTTACCGAACCACGCCTTCCGTGTACCTTTACACCCCTGCTTTTGTTATTACACGCAGACAAGGAAACCTCAGCAGCAACGCGAGTTACAGGCGCTTTAAAACATTCCTGGTGAAAACTACAGCGTGTGAACTTTAAAAGCACTGCGAGACGTTTCGCTGTAACATATTAAATCAGTCAGGGCGTCTCTCCAACCCCAGCGTAGGGAGTGGAGGCACTGGTAACACTGTATCTGTAAACCAAGGGAGTGTGTAAGTGTAAACATTCAGAGCGGAGAGTTTAGCACACACAGCGAGTTACAGAAGCACCTCATCACAAGACAGCTGGAGATCGAGGAGCTTCTTAAGCCTGCAACCTTTACAGATTAAGTTTAGTCTTGGACTAAACAGCTGTGCGACTAACGTTTTATCAAACACGCATCGCTGTGATTTTGATACAGCGGGTTGCAAAATCAGTCTTGAGCTCATCGCCAACACATTTACACACAGGGGTTGGACAATGAAACTGAAACACCTGTCATTGTAGTGTGGGAGGCTTCATAGCTAAATTGGAGCAGCCTGGTGTCCAATCTTCATTAATTGCACCAGTAAGAGCAGAGTGTGAAGGTTCAATCAGCAGGTAAGAGCACAGTTATGCTCAAAATATTGCAATGGACACAACATTATGGGGGACATACCAGAGTTCAAAAGAGGACAAATTGTTGGTGCACGTCTTGCTGGCGCATCTGTGACCAAGACAGCAAGTCTTTGTGATGTATCAAGAGCTACGGTATCCAGGGTAACGTCAGCACCACCAAGAAGGACCAACCACGTCCAACAGGATTAACTGTGGACGCAAGAGGAAGCTGTCTGAAAGGGATGTTGGGGTGTGAACCCGGATGTATCCAAAAAATGTCCTTCACAATACGAACTGATGCTGGATTGGCCGCAAAATGAGGCCCTAGTTCACCATACTGATCAATTATTGTGGTCTAAAACCAGGTGTTCAGTTTCATTGTCCAACCCCTGTATTACCACCAATTAAGCCTATAGCAGCTCTGCTTACTGGTGTAACCTCAGTCTCATTTAGAAAATATAAACATGGGGTAGGTAGCATCACAAACGAGAACTGTTGGACTGACTCTCCTTTATGGGTAAATCGTCCCATTTTAAACAAAAATGAGTTTGGTTGTAATCTGGGTCTGGGAAGCCAAGCTGGATCGGACTGGATATAAACATGGTGTAGGTAGCATCACCACACAAGTACCAAGAATCAACTTTTAAACAATCCCTTCATTCTTCTAACATCTAAGACACACAGTTCCTCAAAAAGAACACAGCGCCTCCCGCAGTGAAACAGATAAGCACCTAGATCCTTCGCTACAAGTGAGTTCCGTCCTTAATGAAATGCGTCACTGCTGTTCCCCGAGGCAGAAGAGACACGTGTAAAATGTCAGTCACCATGAGCGATTTAAGATATGCTCAACGAAAGGATGGGTTTTCTGTTCCATTGTCAGACAACCTTCCGACACCTCGGAGTCCGATCAGTACTCCTGCTGCTGTTTCAATATAATGGAGCCATGGTGCACTTGGACGTCCACGTCCACAAAGTACGCCTAACTTTGGACACGTTCGGCTGAGCAATGGTGGAAGTGATGTTACTGAAGGTGCATGAGCTTCCACAAGGTCCAAATCTAAATCCTGAATAATGAAGCGTCATGGGCTGCGTAGGAAAGCTGTACCAGGGGAGCATCATTTCTAACACTGCTTTCTGTAGCACCAAGACAAGCATCTGAAGCATCCCACAGCATCAGAACATCCATCCACTTGCACTTTTCCAGCACCTAGATCACAGCTCTCAGAAACACCAAGACATGCAGTAAGATTTAGACCTAGACTTTTGGCGAGTTAAAATAAAGCGGTGAAAATCAGAACATCCATCCATCTGCACTGGCCCCCAGCCTAGAAGGTCCTGGGTGATCGCACGGCCTCCAGAAGCCCCAACAGAAGCAGTAGGAACTAAACCTAGTTTGAGAGTCAAGAACATGGCTTTTAGTCAATCAAAATGAGGCAAGATGTCGTGAAGCATTTCAGAGCATCAGAGCATCCTTCTGCTTGCATTGTTCCAGAACGTAGAAGGTCCTGGAGCAGCTTCCCAGTTAGAAGAACGAAAACAAGCGGTAATAAAGTTAGACTGTTGTTAGACCTTCTGACATTCATGAACATGGTTTTTAGTGAGTCAAAGGATGACACGAGGCATCTGAAATCATCCATCCGCTTACAAAGATAAGAGCCTTGAAGGTCCTGGACCAGCTCCCCATCTTTCAGAAGCACCAAGACATGCAGAGTTGGACTGACGCTGGTTCGTTTCAGTCAGTTACGCTGGCGAAACATCTCAGAGCACAAGAGCATCAATCTGCTTGCATTGTTCCAGAGCCTAGAAGGTCAGATTACACAGCTTCCAGATGCACCCCATCCAGTCTGAGCACCCATCCACTCGCAGCCTAGAGGGTCCTGCAGCAGCTTCACAGCTTCCAGAAGCACTGAGACATGCAGAGTTAGGCCGAGGCTGGTTCCCAACTTTCAGAAACACCAAAACAAGACCCAGTCTGAGAGTGGAGTGTGGGCTTTTCGTGAAAATGAGGTGAAACATCTCAGAGCATCAGTCTGCTTGCACTATTCCAGAGTCCAGAAGGTCCTGGAGCAGCTTCTCACTGTTTACACTGGACTCTCCAAAGCTCCAAAGCTTTGAATTGAGGGTTAAAGGTTAATAAACCGTTCGTAAACTGTTAATAAAGCGTTATGACCAAGTGTTCTGCAAGAGAACCTACAGAACGGGCACCGGGAGAACCTACAGGTCAAGGAGCAGGAGAACCTACAGGACAGGGAGCAGAACATGAGAACTTGCAGAAGAAGAGGAGTTGGAGAAGTGGCCGGTTTGTTAGTAACTCACAGCCCGGCAGAGGCAGAGGTACAGGTAGAGGCAGAGGCAGAAGCAGAGGTAAAGGCAGAAGCAGACAGAGGGAGAGGTAGTTAAGCTGCAGAGGCAGTTAGAGGCAGGGGCAGTTAGAGGCAGTTGGAGGCAGTCTGTACTCACTTCTCTCGCGCTTGGCTGTCGGACGGAACCACAGCTCCTTTCCCTTTGGAGTACATGATGATCTGCTGAATCTCAACACCTGTCAGAGAAAGCGGGCAGCGGGAACGCGCTCCATCTCCATAGTTACCCCAGCGACCCTCCTTCTGCCCCTCTGCTCCTCCACTCCTCCACTCTTCTACTCCTCTACTCCTCTGCGCTCTACATCTCCAGCAGCCACAGCTCCGCCGGGGGGGGGCAGAGCGGGGGGCTTGAAACCGCTCTCTGAAGCTTTTCTCTTTTTTTTTCAATCGCTGTTCCAGGATCGCGCGCGCCCTCCCCCCGCTGTGGGTAGAAAGGGAGGGGCTTCTTAAAGGGGAACGCACACCATTACAGCTCCTACAGCTCCCACTGCTCCCACTTCTCCTACTTCTCCCACAGCCGCCACTGCTCCCACACCTCCTACAGCTCCCAATGCTCCTACTTCTCCTACTGCTCCCATTACTCTCACTGCTCCTACAGCTCCCACACCTCCCACTGCTCCCACAGCTCCCAATTTTTTAATAAACAAAATATATCACAACTTTTCCAAGCCGTTCCATCACACTGGGCTGGGGTTGTGTCTCAAGCGACTGGGAATACTGGGGAAATGTGGCTTGTACAGCGTCCCCACTTTCAAGTAACAAACATGGAACATTACATTAAGTTACAGTCGAAGTGGAAGTAAGTCACTGGTTTGAGATGCCAAAGCACAAAAACGTCATACATTTGAGAAAGTACGTAGAAAAAAGTGATTTCAACACGGTGTAATTCTGAGGTGCTATCAGAAATGTGAGGAAACAAGGGGTGATTTTTGAGTTCAGTGTATGAAATGAAGGAGATGAGTCATTATTTTAAGAAGAAAATTTGTGGTGTTGACATAGTGAGTAATTATATTAAAGAGCAGCACCAGTGAAAATCCTGAAAAAGGAGACCGTCTGGGAGATGTTTGTGTCTTCTCATAGTGTTTGACCTTGTGAGCTCATACGATACACGGGCCGGCTTATAAACAGGCCTGGACGAGGGCTGTAGGTGGCGCTCTAATGCTGCAGTAAGTGGGAGGAGGCCAGTAGCCAGCATTCTAACGCCGCACTAGTGATTGTGGACGAGGGCTGTAGGTGGCGCTCTAATGCTGCAGTAAGTGGGAGGAGGCCAGTAGCCAGCATTCTAACGCCGCACTAGTGATTGTGGACTGTAGGTGGCGCTCTAATGCTGCAGTAAGTTGCACTAGTGATTCTGGACAAGAAAATAAGATATGTCATACAGTCACCTTTATGAGATGACACCTGTGGCCCTCAGGCAAGGTGTGTGTCACCCAGCTCCAGGGTTCTATGGTCGTGGGTTTGATCCGTGCTCTATGAGGAGTTTGGTTTGTTCTCTGTCTGCTTGGGTTTCCTCCAGCGACTCCGGTTTCCTCCCACCTTCTAAAACCCACATAGTAGGGGAACTGGTCGTGCTAAATTGCCTCTAGGCGCGAGTGTGTGAGTGCATGGTTGTGGGTAGTACACTGTGATGGACTGGTGCCCTGTCCAGAAGGTATTCCTGCCTTGTGCCCAAAGATTCTGTCCCGACCAGAAAGACGCAGAAAAGGAGATTCATAAATGAATGAAAGAGAACAGAGAACCTAATAAAATATGGTCGTCTGAATGGAGCCAGCAATACAATCATCTCAAAATGAAGCTGTTTTGCTTGTTTTCTCCAGAAGGAGGCAGTGCTGTGCTGTACAGTGGCAGCTGTGTTGTTGTGTGACATTGTGGCTTTATTAGCTGCAGCTGAGAATCATTACTGCGGTTGTAAGACAACCCTTACATGAGTAAAATGAGCATTTTAACCGCTTTATTGTTTCATAATCCCACAGACCATCCAAGCTTTCTGAGGATGTGTTAATAGTGTTTGTAGAACAGACACTCGTGGAGTTATTTAAGTGTTTTTTATTGAAATTTCTAGGGGTTTTTTTCCTACTGGCAGAAACAGACTTGGCATTCTGAAACGAGTGAGGCAGTAGTGGGGAGACTCTACTACATCGCATTTTTGTGCATTACTGAGCAAAACCCTGCAAAAATATCTGCACAACTTTTGTCAAATTTTATCATTAATTTAAAATGTTTATAAACCATATTTTGACATTTTTAGTATTTTAGTCTCACAGGGGGCTCAGCACTCCTACAGATCTCATCCCCATGGAATCGATATCAGATCAGATTGATTGGAAAAGTCTATTTTTGAATCCCAGTACTTGTGATTAGTGTTCTCCTCCAAGCATGTTTAGCTGCTCAGTGTGTTTGGCAGTTTGACATCTTCCAAGTCCTGGTAGCACCAGATGATAGGTTTCTAAAGTAATAGTGGGAAGGGGAGAATGACCTAATTGGTCAAAATAAATAAACATCATTAAGCTCTAAACCTAGCACATGCTTCCTCAAAGAGAGATGTAACTTCAGGTCAGAGTGGCTAGAGTCAGGCCATTTCCATAAATCTCCATTGCCTGGACATTTACAGGCCAAAAAAAATGACTCTAGCCTCTCAAAAACCTAAACAGGTAACAGAGAGGTGGTTTCTCAAACTTGAGCTCTCATCAGAGAACATGCCTTAGTCCAGTGGTATCATAAGAGGTCCATTGGGACAGATCCAAGATATTAGCTGCTGGTCAGAGAAGGATCCCTGTGGAGAACTGTGACACAAATCGCTTACTGTAGCTCATTACCTTGACCGCACATGCTGGCTTTGCTCATGTTTATCCAAAACATCCCGCGGTCTCTCCCGGCCTCCCTTCCGGCCAAACTCAGTCTGAGCCGCTGCTGAGTCACGGCTACAGGAACTGCCACACTGGTCCAAAGGAAATGCTTTTGGTTGCATTATGAGTAAATAACCTGCTAGACATTCGTCCATACCAGCTTGCCATCCTCTCAGAAGACTTCTGAAGAATCACCTGGATGAGTGAAGATGCTGTTGAAGATGTGCTACCTTGTTGAACAGGGCTGCAACTACCTGTTATTCTTCAGTTTTTCAATCACTCGAGTAATCGAGTCTAAGCTTCATGTGGATTCTTCTCACTTTGCTCCTGCCATCTTTCAAAGTTCTGCTGGTGCATGTATGGAGCACAACATTTACCCCATCTGTTTTTTTGGATTGCAGGTTGGAATTTGGGTCATGCTGCTTGCCATCGGCAACCGGAGCCTGAGAGAGCAAAATTGTCCATGTTTTCACTGGGTGGGTAGATGGAGCTATATCCCAATCAGCGATACACCACTTTACAACCAGTGATGGCTGGCCATTGTATGGGAGCTGTGGAGCTGGGACTCATTAAACTCAAACTCATTAAACTGTGCAACCTCCACTTTTACTAGGATCTGTTTACATCTTCACAACCGAAGATTGTTAGGTTTTTCATCTCGAACCGCTGTGGGCATCTCAAGTTGTACAGGAGCAAAGACCAATGATTTACCACTACACCACGGTGTAGTCTTCTACATCTTCTGATTCCCAATAGTTGATCCATGTTTGCTTTTTGGAGATAAACAAACATCTAATGGCACAAATGCTCACAGGTAGCCTATATGCGCTACCACCTTCTCACTTCCATTTACTGATGCTGCGTAGCTCCTCTGTTGATGACGTATTCTGTCACATATTCCCGGTTCCACTACTGGTGCCAAACTGGTGTGAACGCAGCATGATTTGCTAAAAACACCAAGGTTCTTATAGGCTCTAACGGAACCAGTTCAAGAACCAGAGTTCTTTATTGGAAGAAGATTGAGGTAAAATTGGTTCTTGCTGCAGATTCTCCACTTTTCAGCTCTGTGCAATTTTTTACTGGGGTTTATTGATTTTGTCTACACCACTCAAACATGGAATCAAGATTGGCGACAGTCACGTGTAGTGTTTCTTAGTAATGTTAGTCTAGCATCTCCCATCATTAACTAAAGAGGCAGAACTTCATGTCTTGGCTGACTGACTGCAGCTGCCAACAGCGATCAATCCTCCTCGTTTGATTTTTCATACATCACCGTTCCTATTTATATATATATATGTATATTGTTCCTAAATCTTAAAAGTATTTGTGTGGGAGGGTGGAGGTTGGGTACGCACTGTTCTCTTGACATCCAGATTAGTATACTTTCTGAAGACTGTAAGGTCATTATGGTTGAGGATGTCCTTGCCTCTTTAAGAGAACTGTTGCAGGTCATGATTTTCATGCTCTTTCATTCTTCCTTTCTTTCTGTGGGAAGAACACAACCACGGCACAGCTGACTGCATGTTTGTGGGGCTTCTGCTTCAGCAACGAAAATTCACATTGATGACTATATTCCACAGCTATCTCCCGATGAGCGAGGAAGAGAGGGAGGGAGGGAGGAGGAGAGAGATGGAAGGAGTGAGGACGAAGGAGATAGTGAGAGATGGAGACACCTCAAGAATAGTAAACACTGGCGTTCTCCAGCCACTGCGGCACAAGCCAAGGGACCAAGCCTGCCCTGACAAGCACCAGGCTTGTATTGCAAGAGCATCAGGCCAGACGTGATTCACTGGTTTGTGCCAGAGAGCATCAAGGCAAGCTTGGTTTACTGGTTTGTGCTGGGAAATGTCAAGAGTTGGGTAGGCTTGGTTCTTTAGCTCAGTGTTTCTCCAGCCCAGTCCTGGAGGCACCCCTGCCCTATGCATTATAGACAATTCTCTTTAACCACTGCAACTCTGAAAGGGCTTGTTAGTGAGCCACCTATTTGAAATAGATGTGTTGGAAGCATATAAAATACTAAAATGCGGTCTAGTGGTTAAGGAACCAGGGTTGTGATGGGAAAGTTGATGGTTCAATTCCCTGAACTGGCAGAACATGACTGAAGTTCCCTTGAACAAGGCCTACAAAATAGACATGATTCTCTTGCTTGTGCTGGAGGAATAACAAGGCCAGTTTGCTTCACTGGCTTTTGCAGGAGGAACATCAGTTCAGGCTTGGTTCTCTGGATTGTACTGGAGGAATATCAGGGCAGGTTTGGTTCTCTGGTTTGTACTGGAGGAATATCAGGGCAGGTTTGGTTCTCTGGTTTGTACTGGAGGAATATCAGGGCAGGTTTGGTTCTCTGGGTTGTACTGGAGGAATATGAGGGCAGGTTTGGTTCTCTGGTTTGTACTGGAGGAATATCAGTGCAGGCTTGGTTCTCTGGGTTGTACTGGAGGAATATCAGGGCAGGTTTGGTTCTCTGGTTTGTACTGGAGGAATATCAGGGCAGGTTTGGTTCTCTGGCTTGTGCTTGAGAAACAACAGGGCAGGTTTGGTTCACTGGCTTTTGCAGGAGGAACACCAGGGCAGGCTTGGTTCTCTGGGTAGTACTGGAGGAACATCAGTGCAGGATTGATCTCTGGGTTGTACTGGAGGAACATCAGGGCAGGCTTGATTCTCTGGCTTGTGCAGGAGGAACATCAGAGCTGGCTTGTTTCTCTGGTTTGTACTGGAGGAATATCAGGGCAGGTTTGGTTCTCTGGCTTGTGCAGGAGGAACATCAGGGCAGGCTTGGTTCTCTGGCTTGTGCAGGAGGAGGATCGGGGCATGCTCCTTCCACTCATGCCGCAGTGGCTGGAGAAGGAGAGCCTGTACTACTCTCAACTTGTTGAATCGTTAAGACCTGAGGAAAGCTTATGAATTCAAACAAGCCTTGAGGCAACTCTGGAGACACTCTGTGCTAACAGTATTTATGTGCATTTTGCATTTCACCCCAGGTACAGAGGTTCTCTCCAACCATGTTGACGGGTTGGAAAGGTGCAGCTTTCCATAAAGCAGTTGTCTGAGAAGGGGGGAGGGTGGTGGTGGACCAATGGTGCACAGCAAACAAGTGTGGTGAACTGCATCACTGCACAAAAATGCACCAAACCTCAAGAATTCTGCCTTTTCAACCACAGGGAGCATGCGTCTCCATCTCTCTCTCTCTCTCTCTCTCTCTCTCTCTCTCTCTCTCTCTCTCTCTCTTTTTGTCACTCTCTATGTCTATCTATCTCCACCACATCCAAACCATCACCATATCTGCCCACTCAATGCTCAGAGGCGCTGAAGAACTCAAAACTTTATGGGTTCTCATTTTCTCATTGGTTTTTAAACCTAACTCTGAACAGAAGCTGATAAAAATGAGCTGAAATGTTGGGAACGGTCCTGATGTGCATAATGTACGTGCATTTCTGCCCCCCTCATCCCCCTCAACCCCCTCACCCCCCCCACCCGTGTTGAATTGGATTGGTAGGGGCAGGCTTCAAGGAAAATATCTCATTATTAGTGCCAGGAAGAAATCCTCTTTGCTCTGGGCTGCGTGTTGTGGGTGTTGGAGCGGTGGGGGGTGGGTGGGTTGAATAGAGCATAGCTCTGGGTGTGTATGTGTGTGTGTATGTGTGTGTGTAGGGGAAAGAGAGCGAGAGAATAAAAATGCAGAATGGAGGGTGAGGGAGATACTGGAGTCGGTACACGGTTAATGGCAGGGCTGCAGTATTTCTGCACGTATAGGTGGGTGAGAAGTGTTGTTATTAAGACAGACAGCAGGGACTGTACACAGGGGCCTTAAATTATCTTTAAAGGGGAACTCCACCAATGTCTCAAAATTGCTGCATAATTTAAGAGTTAAGATGTAAACACAATCAGCCGAAACGGTGTGTGTGAAATGTTTTGTTCTAGAGAAACTCATAGAGTCAGAGTTATGTACCGTGGTGGTGAATATGAAACCACTGAGGACTATAAACTCATAGCCAATGAAGGAATCAAACGATTGCATTGCTTGACTGTAATGGTGTCGTGCCGTGTCATGTGACGCTTTTGTCTTGGTAGAGATGACAGACAAGTCTATGTGTGGAGGCCGTGGAGGCCCTGGTGTCACGGTGTGGGATGCAATTTCATGCAATGCCAAATCACCTTTGGTCTTCATAACAGGCAGAGTTACGTTAATGAGGTCCTGCAACCAGTGGTTCTACCTTCTCTGAACACACATTCCGGTGCTCTGTTTCAACAGGACGACACTTGTTCGCACACTACTGCCGTCTCAAGATCTCGCCTTGTAGACACAGATACTACGCCGTGGTCAGTCTCATCTCCAGACCTATCCCTGATTGAAAATGTGTGGGATGCTATTGGACGCTCTAGCAACACTCCACCCCTACCGCATCATCTGCAGAACTGAGTGAGAACGTGTTGCGTTAAACCCAATGCCGTACTGAGAGACATGACATGACACTGTATGTTTAGATCAATAAATATTGATCATATCAGTCTAAATATTCAATTATGTATTGTTCCCGGTCACCTTTATCTTCCGTCCCAATACAACTGCAATCCCACACTTCCTTCTGATGAGTGTATTTACGGAGTATAAACAGTAAGTGTGTGACTTGGTTGGGGTGAAAAATTCAGTTCTAAAAGCCTGGTTCTCATCCCATCTTTTTAACTGAATAAAACACACTGATATCCCTTTTACGGAATGTTTACAATATGAAAACAATATGCTGGTGTTTCCCTTTAGCTCCAGTTTGGTTCAGCAGAGGGAGTCCAGATTATTTGGGAGTGGACAATGGAGAGGAGAGATGGTGACATCAAGCAAGGGCTTGATCCCAGTTTGTCTCAACAGCTTTCACATCATCTCAAAGGAAAAGCGTTTTTGGAAAATACTGATATTTACAGTATACGGAAATTCTCCTCTTTGACCTTCCCATCTTACAAAGCCAGATACACAGTCAGCCATGTTGTTTATCCAGGCCTGGATATACACTGATACCAAGGGTTAAGAGCCTTGCTCAAGGTCGCAGTGGCACCTTAGTGACCGGGTCACTGAACCCACAACCCTGTGATTTATAACCCGGAGCTCTAACCACTGAGAGACCAGTTCTGCAAATATAAGGAAAACCATCTGAGACTGAGCTTAAGCTCCCCTGCCACCCTCTTTGCACTGGCTGCCCACCTTCCAGCTGCTGGACTTGGATTGTCTCCCACCCTGCCTTGGATTAATTCCTCACCTGTCATCGCTGGTGTAGAAATTTACATGGAGCCTAAATATCTGCTACTGTTACTATTATGACCACCATCAAACTATCGTCATTACTCCAGTACACCTGAGCATTGCAGCAGATGTGGTCCAGTGTCCCACTATCAATAATATATGAGTAGTTTGACCTTGGGGGGAAGGGGTCCCCCCTTGTGGTTCCTTCCAAGGTTTCTTTCTCCAGCTTTGAGGTTTTCCTTAGAGGTTTCGTGTGTTGATCATCTTATTTTAGATTTCTGTAACGCTGCTTTGTGACATCAGTTGGGAAATCCATACAACAAATATGGATTTTCTAAAGAAAACCTCCTATAGATGGACCTTATGAAAATCTTTTAAACAATGGTTCCACTCTTGTATGGTAAAGAACCCAGAAACCCTGAAATCAAGGATATATGAAAGAGTTTAACCTGCTTTTGTTCTGTCCCTCTAGATATTAGAACATTGCTGTGAGGATTTGATTGCATTCAGTGACAAAATCATTAGTGAGGTCAGGTGCTGGATGATCACCACTCCACCTCATCACCAACTCCCCATTTCATCCCAGAAGTATTAGATGGAGCACCATCATTCCAGAGAACACAGTTCCACCGCTCCACAGCTCAATGACTGGGGCTTTATAACCCTCGAGCCCATGCCTGGCATTAAGCATGGTCCCAGTAGGTTCATCCTATTTTAATGGCAGTACTTCTCTACAGGGTCTAGAAAACCCGGGTGTGCATTTGTTCGTCTGCATCAGCAAGGTGTGCAACTTAAAGCACCTGAATGTATGCATTACAAGGAGTATCTCTATGGACTAATTTGTCCATTTTCCTCTGCTGTCATAACTTTGCTGATGTCAGATATCCTTAAGTTTGGACTGCCCTCCCTCTCCCCCACCGCTCAGCGGGATGTGAGCCAGTGTGGATATCTGGGCGGCTGGTGGTTAGTGTTCTCCTCCAAGTGTGTTAAGCTTTCCAGTGACATTCCATTTGCTTCAGTGAAAAGATACAGTTGCATGGCTTTCTATGAGTCAGCCTGTACCCAGCACTGTTGGTACCATGTTCTCAGTCGAATCCTAGCTGCGGGGTTGGAACTGGAAATGCCTAAATGATACCCCTCTGGTATCCACATTTTCTTTTGTTAGATTGTTTGTGAATTTGCTTAAAATTTGCCAAACCACTGGAACATGCACCCACTGATGTCTCTGTTTCAGTGTCTTCAAAGAGTGGCAGGGGTTGGAGGGGTCTGGGGTTGAAGAGGGGTATCAGAGCCCGAACGAGGGGCCACAGAGACGGTGTGGAATAATGGGACGCCATGACCTACATATCCGCATGGCTGCTCATTACCATACTTCCATCCGGCCCGCGCCGAGCCAGAGCCCGTGTGACTCCGAGCTCCAAGGAGGACGCGGAAGCGGGCTGCATGCGTCACGGCTCTTTGTTTATTTTAATCGCCAACCTCCCCCTTCCCCCTTCACCACCCCTACCCCTCTCGCCTGCTCATCCCTGCAGAGGCCCATTCAGCGCCTCTGTTTTCATTTACGTATCAGCAGATGCCCTTTGCTTGATTTATATTGCCTCCAGCAGTGCCTCACTTGCTCGCAAAGGGGGAAATATTTAATTAAACCGGGGCTGGGTGGGCCATTCAGGGTGCTTAGGATAGGGGGGCATGGGGGGGCCATCTCACATATAAACCAAGCACCAGGTGAAATGGCTTTGGGTTGTGAGTAGCTCTGAGGTTTGAGAGGAAAGAATTGCATTTGCACTTGACACTTCGTGACCATGAGATTAGTGGCACCCCCCCCCCCCCCCCCACTTCGGGCAAATGAAGTAATGCAATCACATAGGTACTGTTAATACATGCACCCAGGTGCAGCGCTGCATCGAAGGATCCTAGAAACAACAGTCCGATTTCTGATTGAGCAGCTGCGTTGAAGTAGTGAGAGAATGGATAGAAGTAGAGAAACATTTTTGCAATAAAGAAGATTCACTGCACAGTATCAGTTAGTTTGATGGTGTCATTGAATTTGGAGGTCTGCATTTGAGATTTAGAGGGTGGGTAGTTGATCCGAAGCAGTATAGGTGAGTTTGGGGGTCTTCAATTGAAATTTGGAAGATGTGTTGTTGATTTGGAAGCATGTTGATTTTAGAGACAGGAAGCTGAGATGTAAAAGTTGATTTGAAGCCGTGTAAGTTGATTTTGGAGTGTTGAGTTGAATGTGTGTAGTTGATTTTGTAGGTCTGCGGATTTAGAAGGCTTCTAGATGATATGAAGGTATAGGTGCATATTTGAGGTCTGTGATCAAGATCGGAAGGTGTGTAGTTGGTTGTAGAGGTCAGCATTTGAGATTTAGAGGGTGTGCAATGGAGTTGTGTGGTCTGTTGTTGAGATCTAGAAGGTGTACAGTTGATTCGAGGGTATATATTTGTTCTCTAGGGCTGTAATTGAGATTTAGAAGGTTTTTGGAGGATTTGAAGGTGTGGAGTTGATTCTGGAGATCTCCAATTGAGATTATCGGGGTGTGTAGATAATCCGAAGGTCTGTAGTTGATTCAGGAGTTGTAAGAAGGTGTGGATGACCAGGACAACCGTATTAACCCTCAGGAACCTGTGAAAAAAGTACAGCATGAATTCCTTCATTCAACCAGCAAATGATCTGCGATACATCAGCTCCGCTCCTCCTTTCCCTGCAGTGTGTATTGGTTCGTACCCAGCGGTTTGTACTGTGACCTCCGTATTGTGACACCTGAACCTTGCCGTCCATACTGTGACGTCCATACTTTGGCATCCGAACTATTGACGTTTATGCTGTGACGTTCAGTGTGAATATACATACGTCTCCACCCCGTTTATATGTTTACAGTAGTATAAATCATCTCCCCCTCCTGTAATATGACAGCACTTATAGTCGGGCGTCCTCAAGCTTCCTTCTGCAGTTTGCTTCAGGGATGCCCTGACATTCGGGTGGTTTTACTAAACTGTGGTGGGCGTGTGTGAGGCCTGCGATTGCCGCAGTGGCAGTCAATGGCATTACTCGTTCTCATTCCTCTCACCGAGTCTGTTGGTTTGCTCCAGCCAGGCTCGGGACGGCCATTAATCACGGGCTAAAATGATAGATGTTCTTCACGGAATAAGTAGATGCACCATGCATACAGAAATAACCTGCTGTGCTGGCTGGAAGAGAGCGCACAAACACTTTTTTTGTCTCTCTCTCTCTCTCTCTCTCTCTCTCTCTCTCTCTCTCGCACATACACATACACACACGCACACACACACACATATGCAAGCTCTTGTTCCCACCCTCCCTCACCTCTCTTGTGTTTGGCTCTCTCTCTCTTTTTCCCGAACACACACCCGCGCGCACAAAGAGTCCACGCATCAACACAAATAAGGCCGCTCTTGTGTGATTGCGTATTGCGTTCTCATTGATTAGGTCCCAGTGAAAGAGCGGTCTCACTAACAAACGCTGGTTCACCAAATTACCTCCAGCATCCAAAAAGCACCTGCAAATTATCATCGAAAACGAGCCCCAGCGTCCCAGATGCATCTACATGCGAGAGGCGAGAGCAATCAGAGGCCTCTTCCAGTCGTGATTGCACCTTAACGCAGCAAGAATGTGCCTGCTTAATCCCGAGATTTATTAACAGTGCAAATGCACCACTGCATCCCAGTCAGCTGGCAATTCTTTACCTTCCTCCTCACTTTAAATTATTTACGCAACAATTTGGTGAAAGGAAACAAACAAATGAATAAACAACTGCCATTAATCAGTGGAGACGTGTCTGGTGTCTGAAGTTCTGTTTGGTGGCCATTAGCTTCCACACTTTTAAACATTACAACATATTACCATGTATGTAGTCATGTGACTCCGGTTTGTCCAGTCTGCAACATGAAGCTACCATGGAGAACTCAAACACTGATTCAACTGAGCAACTCGAGCAGTTGGAACCACAGAGGAATGCTGTTAAAACAATTGTTTGAAAATCAGAATCGAGGTGAAATGATATCATAATAATATAATAATATAATAATATCAATTAATTGTGATATTTATTTGAGGTCATATATCACCCGGCACTAACTGATAGTTCAGAACATGGAAGTGACACTGTAATTAACCTGAAACACTGCTGTTCCTGCTTCCAAAGGACATCCAGCATTACCAAAACAGAGATATAATATAATTCCAAAACCCCAAAACTGTTACATCACAGTTTTGACTTGTTATATAAGACATGCCCTGGAAGGCTCTGCTGCTATCATGCCAGCTGCAGCCGTGGTCCTCTGCAGAGAACATGGAAGCAAGGCTACAAAGTTCCCAACCCTGCTCCTGGAACTTCCTGCAGGTTTCAGCTCCAAACAAATCTCTGATTCAGCCAATCAGAGCTTGTGAAGGTAGTAATAATTTGGATCAGGTGGGGTGGACTCTCCGGGAGCAGGGATGGACACCAAAGGGGATGGACACCAAACATCTTGCCATCATGAGTTTCTGTAAATTGGATCCGTCATCTGTTCCGTTGTGGTTAACTGTTTTCCCAAACACAGCTCGCACTTGCTCGCCAACCTCAGCCCTCAAGGGTGAAGGCTGCCAGCCCCGGTTAGTCAGTATGTATTCAACGCATCAGATTCCCACTGTGCCCACAACCCACCATCACCTTCACCAACCCCCCACCTCCTCCTCTCTCCCCAGTTCATTTTAATTGAACGTCGTCCCCGGCACCTAGGAGGAGAACGGCACCCAGAGCGAGCACTGTTGCATCCAATTACCGGAGAAGGAGGAGGTGGTGTGGTGAGGGGTGGGGGTGGGCAGCTAGAGACCAGCTAGAGTTTATGACCCTTCCACACATCTGGGATGAAAGCAAGGAGAGGGTGCGTCGCTCTGGCTTGCAGAGGGGCAGGGGTATGTTGGCGCACTGGAGGAAGAGAGAAGAAGAAGGGAAGGAAGAAGAGAAGGAAGATAGCTTTCTGGTTTTATTGTTTGTTTGTTTTTTTCAAGCTCTCTGTCTGTCTTGACGCTGGTGAAGCAAGTTAATGGCATGCAAATGAAATGCGAGCAGACTGACTTTGGCGTATCTTTCCTCCACAGCCTAATGAGAAATTCCGGGATTTTTCCAGCACAGACTGACACACACATACACACACAAACCCGCGCACAAACCCGCACACACTCAATGCCTACAAAATATCTGTAAGTCCACAGGTAAGTAGAGTCTACGGCTCATCACCCACTCAGATGATAATAAGGCCCCGTTTCCTCTGCTGTTAGATGGGCAGCCTGCTCTAGAAGTTTAGGAACCTCTCACTTTCCCTGCATTTGTTAAGCTGTCAGGGCAGAAATCATGGGATATCTGAAGGTAAGTAGATAATGACATGGCGTTACCTTGGGGGACAGCTTGGGTACACCCACACCTGTATAGGTTGAGAGGATTTTTTTTGTGAGTGAGGTCAAACACTGGCCAGCGTGCTCGTGACAAGGTGACGTGGATTATCCCACACATTGCCAGTTCTCTAGAGCCCAGGAGAGGAGCTATGTCTGGTGTCGTGAATGCTTCTCTCCTCTACTCACATGCACCATTTGCTGCTTTACGGGTTTCGTTTTCCCCTCCATCTTCCCTACCACCACCAGTTTGGTCCCATCGGTTGCCCAGAGGGTTGGTTCCACCCCTGCCTTCCATACTTGACCCAGATGTTTCAAGACTTTGTGCAATGATGAGGCCAATACCAAAGACTTTAACGTAAAACTGTTACCATTTAAATTGTAAGACTTCAGTCTTCTGGTCGAAATGGTGTTACTGGGACTCCTGCACTGAATGCAGATGTGATTCCTGCCAAAGTCACTGTTTTCAGGTCATGATCTTTAAGCACCTGTGGGCTGCCACTGCGTCGTCCACTGTGGGTGGTAATGCTTTCTATGACATAATCTTGGAGCACACGTGACACTTTGGATCAAGGAAATGGAATGTCCCATCCATTATCTCCCACTCTCATGCCTCGTTTGAACTCCAACAATTCACATCTCCTTGCCATGAGCACACTGACCAGTGGTCAACCTCATTCACAAGATAACACCTCACAACATTTACAGGTGTGGGTTTTCCCAAGGTCTATTAACTCGTAGAACCCAAGAGCTGCACTTTGTGAGCAGTTACGTGCTGTTCTACAATCTCAGGATTAGAGGAACCTACAACTGACTTGTTCCCAACTGAATTAAATCTGTCCATGTGTACATGTTTGACCTGTATACAGACTCTGATTGATCAGCAAGAGGGGGCGGGGCTTAAGATGTTGCACAGTGTACAAATTTCAGAATAAAAGTCCCAAGAAGGGGTAATACAGATACACACATATAAAACAAAAATAAGAAAGGACATTCAGGTTGTTTTGCATTTAATGTGGACCACTGTCCAGTATTATTATTATTATTATTATTATTATTATTATTATTATTATTATTATTATTATTATTATTATTATTATAAATATGGTCAATCTAATTGTTACTGGTTAGATTCTACAATCTAATTGATCTGGATGATCAGTTTGCATTTTGCATGATTGTTGTGATGCAGAATGGAATCAGATGAACCATAGATTCATTAATAATATTACATTCATTATATTCTCATCACTAATAAGTTAAATTAAAAACATAACTGAGCGTTTCCATCACAGTTCACATAACTGTTTGTCTGGCAGTCATGAATATCACTGTGACCTGGAGGTCTGCTTGAGGGACACCTCGTTAACGACAGGTTAATTGACATACTTAATGGAGTTTAGGATTCTAGGGGTGGGGCTTCACTAATTAGACTTTAACCACAGGTTGATCAGTTGCTGTCGTCTGATGGATTTATTTACTCAGAAAAGCCTTAATTGTTTCTGGCCTGCGAGAACCTCTGGCTCCATCAGAGGAGCAGGAACGCCTCCCTCCCACCTCCTTCCCTTCCCTGTGGACTGCGGGGTCAATTGCGCAGACCTGCAGCTCGAGAGTTCCTGGATATCACACTGTTTAAGGTGCATCTATTCAAATAGGATGCTAATTGAATGGGCGCTTTTGCATGCCAATTAGCATATTTGTGTGTTTTCGCTCTCGCTCTTATTTCGTAATGAAGTTCCAGCTTTTGTGCGATAACAGAGACGGCAAGGCTGGGAAAACAGAAAACAGGGAGCCTGGACGTCTCGTTTAACCTTGAAAGCAGGGAGACACGTAGTCCAGGGAGAAATAGGAGACTGTGAACGGCACTGGGAATTCGGGTTACTGGTCCTGGAAGCCTTTTCTAGTCCTAACAAACTGGAATCTTCTGATCCAGTTAATAACATACAATCATGAGGTTACCTGGATTTCATTTTAACTGGACATCACTGAAACGTGGTAAAGAGATTCCAGGATCTGAGCTGTAAATCATTTCATTTACTTTTATTATTTATTACTTAATATTATTTATTTACTTATCATTGTCATTTTCTTGTTTACTTATGATGTTAGTGTGATGTTAGTATGTTCCAACATCAGACAGATGTAGGTTTCTCTTTTACTGTATTACTGTTTCATTATCTATCTTTACTCAACCCAGAGGTCTTTCTGGAGGGAGACCTGGTGTGTGATCTGGCTCATGTTCTCTGATACATTTCTGTGTGCGTTCGCCTCCAACAAGCTGGTTTGGAGCGCTGCCACCCCAATAAAGCGCGTCTTACAAGACCAGACCCATAAAGGGAGAAATATAAATTCTCCCGAGGTTACGTATTGGGCATGAATGGGCATCTCCAGTCCACAGTAATCAGTTCCACAGCCTCTGCTGCATCAGAGGCTTTAGGGAGGTCAACGAGCGCAGAAGTGTGTAACGTGACTGGCTGGATGGCTGGCAAACGCTTTGCATCGCAGCAAACGTGACTGCAGTGAGTCCGGGCTGATGGAGGGTTGGCTGGAAAGGGGGTCTCGGAAAAGGCCTGCGGAAAACAAAGGGAAAGGAATACTGTAAAATGTTAATCATAGTGGGGGGGGGGTGGGAGGGTGTGTGTGTGTGTGTGTGTGTGTGTGTGTGTGTGTGTGTGTGTGTGTGTGTAAAGAGGCCAGTGTGAGATTATAAAACAAAGCCTGACCTAACCTGGCCTATTTCTGAATGTAGCCTTCGCTGTTCTCAGTCCTGGAACTGACAGATTTCAAAGCAACACACACACACACACACACACACACACACACACACACACACACACGCGCGCGTGCGCGCACGCACACACCACTCCATCCCTTCAACTGGAAGTACATAATGAAGAGCTGGTGTAAAACCAGTATAGTGCACAGAGAGTCCTGTGTCAGAGTGACTTATTTTATTAAATCCATATTTTATTAACACAGATTAAAAGGCCCGAATCCTGTATCAATCATATTTTACACACTTCTTTGAGCCGCTCTTCCAACCTTAGTGCAGCTTTATGTCCTGAAAACATCTTTACCTTGAAAAATTAACCTGCCTTCCCACTACAGCACCTTTTTAATGAATATGACAACTGCGTTATGAGTGGGCGGGGATATGCAAATGAGTTGTTCTTATGACATGTTTTTGCACATTTGCACCTTAATATGGTGGTGATTGGTACACTTCGAAAGTGTAATATTTACATATTACGCCTCATTTCATCATTCCAGCAAATGATATTCCAATTTCTATTTCCATATCTGTCCTTTGATGTAATATTTTTATGCCGAAAATTAAAGCACAGAAACCAGCCATTGCATGCCATGGCTTTTGCCACATCCCGTTTGTTGGGTTGTGGAATATGTGAATGGGGCTCCTGTATTGAACGTCTGTTTGCATTGACAGATCTAACCAGATGCCACTGGACATGATCATGAAACACCTGTGGACCACCACTGCACTGCCCACTGTGGGTGGTAATGCCTTCTGTGCACACTGGTCAGTGTTCTGCCTCACTCACAAGACAACATGTCCATTGAAAAACAGCTAAAATCCAGATTTTGCAACAGTAATGATATTTTACACCTGAGTGGGGAGGTCAGGCCATGGACCATCTCCCATTACTCCACATTGTGTTTTAATCCATACCCTCACAAACTGTATACATGAACTTTTTATTTCATATATTGTCCAATATTTTAAAGTATACTGCATTACTGTTATACACTATACTTCTGCACTATTATTTTACCACTTATAGAGTTTTGTTAGTTTATACACTGTAAACATTACACTGTTTTCTTATACATTGTTGGGTTTTTTTTACTTCACATATGGTAATTTATAACTTCCTGTTTGTTTGTTTGTTTTCCCCCCAAATAATTCATTACATAAATGTTTATTTCATATTTCATATTACACATTTTAATTTTACATACCATCAGCGAGGTACTATCACTGCCTTTTTTGTCACAGCAATGCAGGGTAAAGCCTAGTCGCTTACACAAAATGTTAAATCCAGCTGCCTAACATTATATAGGATCCCCTCATACCACCAAAATAGCTCTGACCTGTCAAGACAGGGACTCCACAGGACTCCTCTGAAGGTGATATAGGTGTTAAAGATCCTGTAAGCCATGCAAGCTGTGAGGTGGAGCCTCCACAGATCAGTGAGTCTTGACCACCACATACTGCAACCACCCAACAAGACGTGCCTAATGTTTTGGAGATGTTCTGACCCAGTCGTCTAGAACAACACAGTGACGGTTGTCAAAGGTTCTCAGATTCTTACACTTGTTCCTTTCTCTTGTTTCAACACCACGATTTCAAGAACTGACTGGTCAATATCCAGCCCTTGACAGAAGCCATTGGAACCAGATCATTATTGATGTTTACTTAAGCTATCAGTGGCTTCAGTGTTGTGGCTGATTAAATGGTTTATGGTCATCTTATTATTCAAATCTGGAATCTAATTGGCTGTTAAATCAACACATTCAGCTGTAGACTGGTCAGAGTCCACGCTCACTCATGTCCATGGGCATGCAAGCATGGCAAGAAGGTCGCCTGGTCCAGTGGTCTTTACAGTCACCTTTAGATCCAGAGGTCTTGGAGCAGTGTTGGCCGCGTGTGTTAGACCAACAGAGTATTAGGTAAGTGGTCATAATGTTTTGGGTCTTCCTTTAAGAGTTTTGTGCCTAAATATAGAACCCCTCAGCCTCCCCAACCCATCCTGTCCCAAATCCACAGATACTGGGCCTGAGGGCAGGGTCAGAAAACACATGTTTCTCCAGTTAAATCCACCATGGCCACTCCTCCTCCCAACACACAGCCATCGTTTGCATAACTTCCCAGTGGCAGACAGTAGTGCTTGTTCTCAGTGACCACGTGAGACGCGTGGCGATAAGCATCGTCCTGCAGTGTTTCTTTTCTCTGGAATCTTCTTGCCATCGCTGCGTGTTTTCTGCATGAGAGCTGGAGGCTTGTATAGTTGACAGTGGTGCCCTGGGCCAACCCTGTAGAGCCTCTCAATCTCTCTTCATGGGGCCTCCATGCTCCCCCACCCCCACACACACACACACACACACATAGCATGTGTACAAACTACAGACACAGGGAGGTACAAAGGGCCAGGCCTCCTCTCTTTCAGTCCCGTCTGCCTCCATTACTCTCCCCATTCATAAATACTGTTTTCCTGCAGGAACTAAACCAGAAAACGGGAGGTTTTCCAAGACTAGAGGTCTCGCTTTATATCTGAGCAAGCTCCTACCCACTACAGGGCGAACCTAACTGGTTTATCTCCCAGTAACCACCACACAGCCACATCTACCTTCCATTCTCTCGGCAATGTAAAAGGGTCCAGAATTACCACCAGATGATTCACATTCACGTACATTACAGGAGAATTCCACTGAAATTCCAAACCTTCTTAAAATGGAATTGGTTAACATTTAGAACCCGGCGCTAATTTTGGGGATGTGTTCATAGTTTGACGTTCTTTTATTCGCCAAAAATCTTTGAAAAGTGTTTATGAGAGACCATATTTTCACTGGACCTCAATTTGTCCTTTTTTGATTGAGAATATTTAGATATTTGTATGGATTTGACCACGTTTTGATCACAAATTACTGGCGCCAACAATGATTGTGTTTTTTTTCCTTTTTCTTTTTGCTTAGAGGGATTAATAAACTCTTTACATCCTGTTGGGAATTGATAATCCAGAGTGTGATTGAGCTGAAAATTGAGATATTCACAATAATAAGTGGATCCAAATACTTGAAAGTGGTCTTAATATCACCTTAATGTTTGTTATTTATATATGTATCGGTATTACCGGGTCTTTTATTATGAAATTTAAACACTGTGTGAGTAAAGAAAGCAAAGAGGCCCTTCTTTCTCATTTTCCTTTGAAACCCAATATCTGGGTCAGTGATGTCATCAGCCCCACCCCCTTTCTCTGACGGAGCAGTAAACATGCACTGGACGTTCCTTTGGTGTTTTAACTGGGATTTAATTCAGTTGGAAACAGGAATTATTCATCAATATTCATATATTATAATTATATATTGTAATATATATATATATATATTATAAATATCATAAATGAAAACAGCATGTACCTGCCTGCAAAGTGAGTATCTCAGGTTCTAAGAGTTAAAACATGAAAGATGCACTGGACTGGACTATGTCATCATTTCAAAATGAAGAGAATTGTTCCAATGAATAAGAATCTCAAGAGGTTAATGGAGAATGTTTTTCAGAAAGCGACAAATAATTGTCATTTATTTATTCTAGTTCTTTAAACTGCGAGTGTGCACACGTTCTCCCCTTCTGGATGAACAAATCCATGCAAATCCATATGGTGCTTCCTTTTAGAGTGGGCGTGAAAAAGTGTGGAACACTTTGCTACTCACAGATATGTAATATTGGATGGTTTCCCTCAATAAATGAATGAGCAAGTGTAAAACTGTTTGTCTCATTGGTTTGATTTGATTTGGTTCTTCTTATGTACTTTCAGGACTTGCATGTAGTTTTAGGTCACATTTATGAAGACACTGTCAAGCACCACTGTGTATGAACTCTATTCTGATTGGCTGCAGTGTATGTCCAAAAACAGCTCGGGCTGAAACACTCTTTATAGCTTCAGTGTGAATGGGCGGGGCTAAATTGGCACAGCCCAAATAAGGGCTTTTTATTGTTTAGAATACACCAGGCTGTGCTTTTAAGACTTGCATATGTAAATGAGCTCTGTTCAGCCCAATCAGAATCGTGCCTTGTTCAAAGAGGTCTGCGTGTAAACACCATGTTTATAACATGGGTGTAAATGGGCGGGGCTAAACAGCTGTTAAATTCATTTCTGCATATGTCATATATGTGAAAATGATCTGTCCCCTTTGCAGATTCTTGGAAAAACCTTGGTTCTCAAAATAAGAATTCCAAAAAGGAGGATCCCTGGAGAACCCACACAGTAATTTATTTGTTTTACTTCTTTAAACTGCAAGTGTGGACACTGTCTCCTTCTGGTTAACCAAATCCATGCAAATCCATATGGCACTTCCATCTATAGGGGTTTCTCACTTTACATAAGGGGATGGAATTCCATTCATGGGATTTTTTTCCTGGACAGCAGTTATGTATTAAGAGTGTGCCTTGCGTGTGTTAAGAGGCGTAGTCTCAATGGAATGTGGACGGGACGGAAGCCATTCAGAAGGAAAAGGAGCTTTCCTGGTTGAGTTAGAGGAGAGAGAGTGAGACACGGAGTGAGAGAGAGATAGAGGGGAGAGAGAGAGGGTGAGCGAGCATGGGTGAACCAAACCCTGCCCTTGTAGACGGTGTTAACCTCAGTGGCAAAGCCCTGGCTGATCTGTTTAAAGATGTACGCTGCTGCATATGGAGGCAGTGCCACAGCGCAGCAAGGAGTAATGAGATTTAGCTCAATTAGAAGACATCATGAGGTGTGAAGAGAGAGGCAGAGAGCAAGAGAGGCTGTGCTATAGAGGCTGGAATACCTGTGCATGTTTTATGTTTTCCTGGTTCAGTAGGGATGGGCACTACAGCTCTTTCCAGTGACCAATAAGTAGAGATGCTCCGATATCACTTTTTCCCTTCTGATACTAAGACATAATCTGCAGTCTCTGATCCTCAAGTATCTGCTGATGCAAAACCTGATCCTCAATTATCATCTGTCGATGTAATACCTGGTCCTCAAGTATCTTCCGATGTGATGCCTGGTCCTCAAATATCTGCCGATACGATACCTGATCCTCAAGTATCTACCAATGTGATACCTGATCCTCAAGTATCTTCTGCTGTGATACCTGATCCTCAAGTATCTGTCAATGCAAGACCTGATCCTCAAGTATCTTCCAATGTGATACCTGATCCTCAAGTATCTTCCAATGTGATACCTGATCTTCAAGTATCTTCCGCTGTGATACCTGATCCTCAAGTATCTTCCAATGTGATACCTGATCCTCAAGTATCTTCTGACGTGAAACCTGATCCTCAAGTATCTGCTGACGCGAAACCTGATCCTCAAGTATCTGCTGATGCGAAACCTGATCCTCAAGTATCTGCTGATGTGAAACCTGACACTCAAGAAGATTTGGTGTCTTAAGTTTTTGTTGATAGTTTGCTAATGTAGATGTAAAGGAGATCCATCTGAATCTGGAATCTGAATACAAAATGATCACACACTTGCCTCAACCCACATCGTGCTTTTACAGATGAAGTGCTAAATGTATTTGACTCCATTTGACACCAAGGTGGCCGCTACTGTTTCAAGCTATGGAAGGTGTGGTTTGAGACAAGCGTGTGCTGATTTAACTAAGCAGTTTGCAGGATACTCACTGTGGAGTGCTTTACATCACCAATAGATACATTAACCCATGTGAAACTATGTTGTCATGAAGAAAAGCTATCTCTGTTGAGCGCCCAGGAAGAAGCAGCTTTACAAATTGAATTATGCACTACCACCCTCACCAGTGGCCTCCGAAACATCCATTAAGATACCACACGCTCCGGCCGCTAAGCCAAGAGAGCATGAGCAGAGATCAGTGTGTGTGTGTGTGTGTGTGTGTGTGTTAGAGGGGGGATGGCAGTGTCAAGGGAGGCCATCCATACAAATCCAGACCTCTGGAACTGCGGATGAGAACTACAGGGGTAGACATGTATGGAAGGAGCACGCATGTTGAGAAGATATCCCAACACTCTTAAGGTAACGATTCAGCAAAACAGACACAATCATCCTCTAATCCAGTCTTTATCAACCCCCGGTCCTGGAGGCACCCCTGCCCTGCACATTTCAGCAATTTCCCTGCTCCCAACACAGTCAAATAATCATTTACATTTATGTCATTTGGCAGACGCCCTTATCCAGAGCGACTTACAAAAGAGCTTTGCTGTTCACTCGGAAGACATCCATAGCCAGTTACAGAGTCTAGAGATTAATAATCCAGAGATTATTCAAGTTTAGATGCTTCCGGAAACAAATATCAAATTGGAGACCAGATTCAGTATGAATATATAATCCTTTAATGAGTTAATCAGCTCCTTAACAAGTCCTTTCAGAGTTGCAGGGGGATAGAACAGGGAATCCACTAAAATGTGCATTGCAGGGGTGCCTCTAAGACTGGGATTGAGAGACACTGTCAATTTTACAGTTTTGTGAATTTGCATAATTGCGTTCATTTCGAATGGGAATGTAAACATGATAAATAATTATTGGTCATTTTTATTTTAAATTATTTGAATGTTTTCATAGTTTGATGCTTCAATTCAACCACAATATAAATCTCATCACACTGGTTGTTACTATGATGGAATCTAAGATTGTAGCCTCTCATTCAGATACATTTATTTTTTTAATTATACTTTTTAATTACAATTATTTCCCCCCAATTGGCCCCACTTTTGTCGTTGCGAGTACCATCTGCTACTCAGTTCTCACCCATCACATGGTGCTACCAAGCTGGAAAGCTGAAGACACTGGAGACACATTTAGGACCACATCTTTTCAAACAGCCACTAGTGCAATACTGGACAGCTCAACACACTAATGGTAGCTGTTTGCAGGGCGTCAATCGCGGATGGATTTCAAACATATTTCTAATGAATAATCTTCTGGAGTGAACTGCTCTTGTAGATATGATTCTATAAAGGCCTTTGCATCTGACATTAGTTTAATTCTTAGAGATCCACACTTTGCAGGCTTTTACATGCTGTTTTCTATGCTTCAAATCTCAGGATCAGAGAAACACAGCTCGGAGCTCGGAAAAAAATACAAAATTAAATCCCAGTTTAAATGCTAAAAGCTTCCAGTGCATGTTTACTGCTCTGTCCATGTGTACATGCTCAACCTGCATACAGACTCTGGCTGATCAGAGAGAGGGGGCGGGGCTAATGCTCAACCTGCACACAGACTCTGGCTGATCAGAGAGAGGGGGCGGGGCTGATGCTCAACCTGCATACAGACTCTGACTGATCAGAGAGAGGGGGCGGGGCTGACGCTCAACCTGCACACAGACTCTGACTGATCAGAGAGAGGGGGCGGGGCTGATGTTCAACCTGCATACAGACTGACTGATCAGAGAGAGGGGGCGGGGCTAATGCTCAACCTGCACACAGACTCTGACTGATCAGAGAGAGGGGGCAGGGGTATTGATGTCACGGACCCAGATATTGAGTTAACCTGCACCTAAACCTACACTATATTCTACACCTAAACCTAATTTTAACCTACACCTAATGATAAACCTAACCTACATCCAACCTTTACCTACACCTAAACCTAACCTCAACTTAACCTTAACCTACACCTTAACCTACATCCAAACTTAATCTTATTCTACTTTAATCTACACCTAAACCTAATCTTAACCAAATCTTAACCCACACCTAGATGACTTGATGATCGATTGGTCATGGAATCAAACCAATCAGCATAAAGCAGAACATGATTTTTAATGATACAGTGGGTCTACAAGTTATGACATCAGGTCAGACAATAAATACCAAGAATAGAATTATGGGAAATATTTGAGTTTTATGCAACATTAAAGAAATAGGCCGGGTCATGGCCTGGCTGCCCCCCCCCGTTCTGCGGTCCATGCCCCATGCCACAGGTAAGAGCCCGGAAAAGAGAAGCATTCAGGAGCATCGAGAACAGAGAGGTGCTAGATCATCAAATGAGGCCTTTGCCCTGTCAGCCCTTCTCGGCTGGCTGGGCATCTGCTGACAGGCTTTCTCTGCCAAAGCAGAGGTCCTGGGTCGGGTCTCCACGCTGATTCCACATATGAAGCTTGTTAAGGCCCAGTAGGAGTCTGCGGCTGTAACCCACATAGTTCGGGCCGGTTGGGAGTGACGTAAGTGTGAATAGCAGCAGCAGCATTCAAAGGTGGGCGTCTCTATTAGAAAGCAACACTGGAGGGAACAGGGTAGCTGTGGCTGTGGATTCATTCTGTTTATTGAAATGTATGTTTATGAATAACTGAAATGAAACAAATCTGATTCCTGAACTTTTCTAAAGTGCACCTCATATTTATTTTATCTTAAGAAGCCTGGAGGTTAAAGGTTTTGTACTTGCTATCTAAAACTGACCCGAATATGATCTTTATGGATATATCGTCTCCATAAGGTTCTATCTGCATTCTGACCAGTTCAGAGATACAGAGCCTTTGAGTCTTTATAGTGACACTGACGTATGAAATAGAAAGTTAAAAAAAAAGTCTAAAATGCAACTTAAACCTCACAAAATGTTAAGAGATCACAGAATAATATGCAAATAAAAATGTCAGATAGAACCTTATAGTTCCAGCCAGATTGGAACTACCTCAGTCTAACTTGACATAAGAGCAGTGAGGGAGGTTTTGAGTGGTGGAATAACAAGATGACAGACTAAATATATGGGTTCATTTCTGTTTAAACAAAATTAGAGGGCTCATACTATAACCACTCCATGTTCGTTTTTATGGTTTTGCAGAAGCACATCAGTGTAAGAACGTGAACTGTTTAAAAGAATGTCACATTAAAAATATAATGTGAACAACCAAAAAAATGGATTTGGTTAGAAAATCAGATTTGGGTCACTTAACCAAATGAACGTAGGCCAAGTCAGTTGCTGTAGTCCTTTCTGTTCTAGTTTGGACACTCCTCCATAATGGACACTTTTATATTGGGATTCAAGCTTTGGTTGCCCTAAAATAGTTCCAAAACTGTACTTTGAACTTGAGTGCCTGGGAATGTTCCTGGACATGACCTCTTCCCTTTCCCTCGTTTTCATTATTGAATGGGAAGTTCATTTCCTGAGTCCACCATCACTTTAAAGCCAACAGACTGCTGCTCCTCTTTCTGACTGGACTCATGATGCTTGTTGTCATGGTAAGCGGTACCCTACACCCCGCCCACCCCCCATAATATCGACATATGCCCCTGCTCAACATATACAGCCAATGACTTCCACTGAAAGTTACGAAGGTTTCTTCTGTCAGAGCTGTTGTTGAGATATGAGGTTTGTGCATCGTCGACTCAAATCTGCCACATGGGAACATCCTCTCTACCAACGTACACCTTCTAAATCTTGTCTGCCTTTCAGGGCTTTTGTCTGGTTGTGAAGATAATGGTACTGTAGGCAGATATGCGCAGTCCAATTTGCCTCCCAAGAAAAAAGAAAGGCCTTTGTTTTTGCTGAGTCCCCGACTAAGTCGATTGATGAGCAACTCCACCGAAGGGGTTCATTCAAGGTTCAGATGGGGAAAAAACAACAACAGGGGACAACGGTGATCATCTGGTCTAAATCTTCATCTAAACTACACCAATTGACCGGTGTCCGCCGTGCCTGTGAGGATTGGAATATAGTTGTAATCCACTTACCCAGAGTGGGGCATCTGCAGCTGCCGCACCAGGAGACAGACAGACAGACAGACACACGATGAGACACGACATAATATTTCAGGATCTCTGGATTTCACTGCTCATTTCACTGAGCTGAATGAATGTTAAGCGAAGGGCATGTTTAACTTCCAGTTTGCTTTAGAGGCTACACCCACGGTTCCACTGCACATAGCTAACATATTATTCAGATTATTCAGTTCATATTAGAGAGCTGTTCATGAACAAGATGTAGCTGATTTTTATTTAGGAGGGTTCTTTACAAGCCCAGCCAACTTTGCATATCGTATTGTATTATTCTATACCCAGGTTATGTTTTTTTTTTTAATATATTTAATATTATATACTACAAAATATAAATATTGTTTGAGATGCACAAGTATACACACACACACACGCACACACACTAGTGCATCTCGATAAAAAAAAAGAAAATATCATATTTTTATTCATGACATTTAAAATGATTTACAGTATTTCAAGCCTTTTTGTTCTAAAGTTGATACTGTGATTATTAATTGAACTTGAATGAAAATGTTCTAATATTCTGAGACAATTTCTGGTTTTCATGAGCCAAAAGCTAAACTGATCAACAGTAAAACAAACAAAAAAGGCTTGAAATGTCAAATTACATGTAAGGAATATAAAATATGACAAAAAGCAGCAGTTGCTTAGCAGTAAAACAATGGACGGACAACCTTTAATATCCTTAGACGATCTAGAACTGATAACTTTATTGAGGTACTTGGTGCAGTCTGAGCTACCGAGGCTTCCAAGGTAATCTGCCAGCCATTTCTTCACCGTCCCAGACCAAGCTTACAGACTGTCCTGTGTCTCAGATCATGTATGTTAACAGTAAGTTAGGTAGCTGTCAATTTCAGTTGTGGTAAAAGTATATACAGTATATTCAGTGTATACGTTTTTACATTGACTCAACAACCAGATGCTGCCGTGTTTGTGCAGGTGAGCAGAAATACTAATGGTCAGCTAACATTAGCTGAGCAAAGTGGAAGAGTGAAGGGCAAACTTTATGACTCGTGGATGCAGGTAGTCAGCTACTGATGTCTAACATTAAGTGAAATATTGTATTAAAATACAATGAAAAACTGTATTTTATTATTGCGTCGACAAGAATTTATAATCGGTGATTATAGCAACTGACAAATGTTATTTACTTAAAAAAAAGCAGCTATATGAGATACGGGGGTGAAAATGTAAACAATTTCAACACATGAGTAATAAAACTGAGTAACAACACATTCTGTTTATGTTGGATAAAGTTCTTGATTGGCTGTAGAGTTAAAAACATCAATCTACGTGACAGTGTTTCGATTTACGCACTACTAGTTGAGTCTCTGCAACCGAAATCCTGCACACGGCTAGAACATAAACTACGTTCAACGTACGGTTTAGGATCGATTTAACACCCTAACCTACCATTTTTATTTATGTTGGCGGACTGAAACGTCACAAATTATACGTTTATACAATAGTGGCCTGAATTTGAAGGATGAAGTTGAGCGACTGGTGCTGGAAGGACAGAAAACTGAGATTAAAACAGATTCCAGAATTTTTTATCGTGTGTTATATAAGAGCCACCAGTTGAAAGGTAGGCTTGGTTGACCTGCAAAAGTAATAAACATTCCCAAATTTCCATCAAACGAGAAAAAGGAGATTTCAAAGGAGCTCAGAAGAAGGGCTGTTGGTGCTCATCTGGCTGTAAAAGGTAACAAAACCACCTCCAAAGAGTTTGGACTCGATCCACAGGGAGAGTGTAGAAATGTGGGAAATCAGGACCCTGATCACCCTCTCCAGGAGTGCTCCACCAACGAAACTCAAACCAAAAGCAAGGCGCGTAACAGACCTCGAACCCACTTGAAAGTGAGGCCCTGTTGACTTTGCGAAAGCTGACATCCAGCGGCAAACATTCCGCACATCATTCCTTCGGAATTCCGACTTGTTCGCAATGGAAGATGCGTTTTCTGTTCTCAAATGGGGGGGACTAAATACAAATTGATTACAAACATCCCACGCTCAATTTGGCATCAGCGCCTCCCGCCGCAATTCTGTAAGAATTCCGACGTTCGGATAAGGAACGACTTCCACTGGGATCGGGCACGGAGGAGGGTGACGGCACTGCTGTTTGCAGTGTGGAAAAGCGGAACGGGGGAATATGTTGTAGGGAAATAAAGGGGTATAAATGCTCCAAACTTCCCCGGAGTGGGATTGCGCGCACTTCAGGAGTGTGGCTGGGAAAGGGGCGATGAAACGGGCGGTGGCTGATGAAAACCTGTTTGTTTTAAAGAGGAAAAGTTGATTGGTGTGTGCTGGGGTCTGTTCACGCTGGAAAAAGCCCACTTATCTCATTTGAAATGTACTAATTTCTTATTCCCGCGGAGGGAGGGCGAGCCGCTGACTTCAACAGCCGCTTCATGACCCAAAAAACTGTCAGTCTTTCCCTGGAATAAATTGTGGACGAGTCCATGTGAACGGCGGGGGGGTCCGTACTGCCGGGGCGGGCGCGGACGCGCATCCCGGGCGTTTCAGTGCTCGTTGTCCTCTCAGGTGGAGTTTTAACGTCTGCTAAAGCGACACGAAGCGATTAAAACACACAGACTGTGGGCTGAAGCGAATAAACCCCGAGCCGGGCACGGCGCACCCCCCCGTCCCCGCGGCGCCTTTCAGCGGCCCTGTAGTAGAATCAATTCACAGGCTGGGGGGCTTGAAACCGGCGGCTCGCGCTGCTCAGCTGAGTTCGGGAGATAGGAGTTTTGAGCACAGTGTATGTTTCCGAGCGTCGCGGTGTGTAAAGTCTGTCCCGCGAAACGTCCAAACCCCCTAAAAACAGGGGGGGGGAGCCGAGTGTCGCCGTGTTTACCCCACTGTATCGCTCACCCCCCCAAATCTGCCCTTTGCACCCGAAAAACGCCCTCAATCCATCTCCCGCCGCCCCGACCTCCTCACCCAAACCCCACGACCTCCCATTCGGCCTCCCAAAAGTTTCAACCCCATAAAACAAGTGTGACTGGTATTATGCAGATTTATGCAAATGTATGCAAATTCCAAGGCAAAGTTTGCTGCATAAATTAAGCCTCCCTACATGCATGACAAATGCCCGCCCACTAATCAATTAGTCAAGACATGTTGGCATCCAAAGTTTGCTTTTAATTGCCGTTCACTTCGCACCACTCCCAACAACGTGTCGGGGAAAAGGATGACCCCGCGTATCCCCTCAAACCCCAGGAATATGAGTGTAACCCGAGGAGTCCCACAGGGTTCGGTTTTGGGGCCTGTGAAACGACGACACTAGGTGAGTTATGAGCCCGAAGGCACGGTCTAAGGGCTTCCGAAAGATTTCACTTGATATAAAGGTTCGGCTCGCTAACCAACGCGATTCTTTATCGATCCAAAAGTGGTTCTAGGGTGTTCCCCAAAGGAGCACTTTGTAAGACCTTTATTTTATTGTTGGAGCCCCTTGCAATTCAACACACGTCAAGAACAAGCCAAATAATGTTTATAAAATCTTGATCCAAAGCTTATTTTACGGCATTAATACGAACCTGATCAATTAAAGCTTAAACGCTGAAGACGACACTGATATTGCATGCAGATGTCTGAATGGGAACAAACATTAGGCAGATGTAACTGAGATTTGACATCAGCACTGTAGAACAAGGTATCTGAATCAGTAAAATCATTACTTGTCCTGATACCTTAATGGCTCAGATTCATGTCTTCTTGATCAAGGTACTGACTGGGTCACAGTTCCCCAAGCCTTTGCATCAACCTTTAGCCCTGAAGTCATCCCAACTGCCCAAACAAGGTTCAGTAGCTCCCCCTATGTGAAAAGAAATGGTACCACACATCACTGACATCTTAAAATGACTCTTATATCCTGATCTCAGTTGTGACCCTCTGTGGTGTTTGTAATTGCAGTGTTTAAAGCAGTGTATTTAAAGGGTAGGGCCACTGGTTTTTAAAAAATGAATGCTTATTCAGTTGTTGAGATGTAAGCCAAGAACCAGTGGTTCTCAGTCCTGCTCCTGGAGTACTAGTACTGTTATCATTAAGTCTAGCACACTGGATCCAACGAATTGTGAAACTGACAAGTCCTTGCTGAGATTAACTGGGTGTGTTCTGGCAGGAAAAGTCTAAAACAAGTCGGGAAGTGGTTCTCCAGGACCAGGATTGAGAACCACTGCTCTAACTTTGTGATGATGGAGGGAGTTATTATTGCAACAAGACACCTGTAAAGATGTAAGTTTTAAGGTGGAATCACTGAGCATCATTAAGTGTTTGATACCCATCCATTTCCTGGTTCACAGGTTCTCGTTCCTTGGAACACCTTTGGTAGGTGCTGAACACTGCATATCAGGAACACTCCACAAGACCTGCCTGATGTTTTGAAGATGTTCTGACCCCGTTGTCTTGAACATCACAGTTTGGTTATTGTCTATCAGATTCTAATGCCTTATGCAACACATCAACGTTATGAACTGCCTACTAAATTCAAGCCTTGACAGGAGAACCTATGAAGGAAGAAAATCAATGTTTTTGACTTTACCTGTCAGCGGTGTTAAAGATATGGCTGATCTGTGTTGATGTGAGATGGTCTCACGTTCCTCAAGTCCCCTCTGACACATTAAAGATTTCATAGTGGTTTCTATGATGGCGAGATCTCCAGTGAAACCATGACACTTCCACCACTGCGTTTCACAGTTCGATGTGAGGTTCTTGTGCTGAAATGCTGGTTTGTGCCAACATAATTCTGTTACTGCACCCAAATAATTCAACTTTGGATTCATCTGTCCGAAGCACCTTGTTCCAGAAGCAAGGGGTCTTGCACATGTCCCCTGAAAATCAAACTTATTTGGTGTCTTCTTGATGGGTGATACTTCGACTTCCAGTGTGGTAATAGATGCCTGTAGGTCCCATGATGATATTTTACGACTGTTGAGACTTTTTCACACGTCTGGTGGTCTGCTCTTGGGCTGAACTTGCTCCCCCAAAATCAACAAGTTGGGGTGTCCTAATTTTTCCCTTTTTATATTTCACAATTTATGTCACATCTTAGTTGTCCCTTCTATCTCTCAGTATTGTTCAAACAAAGATCAAACACGTACACGGTTACACATCTACCCCACTTTCCCCTTTGTTAGACTGTGATTTGCAGCGGTATTAAATGGAACATATTTGCTTGTGACACATTTTCTTGTGTTGATCCCAGCACTTATATAAGTACAGCCCACCATCTGTAAATAATGATGCAGCTGCATGTTGCACACACTGTCTACATGCTGGATTGTACATTGCTCGGCTGGGCTGTTTTGGAGGTGAAATGCAGCCCGTATTGTAGCAGCTGCAGATAAGATGTTTGCAATATTGCATCTATTTCTATCTTTGTCACGGTGAAGTGTGTGATTTCCGGTTCGAGACATGTAGAAGGGCATAAATATCAAAGCAGACTATAATTGAACCCCCTCCCCACCTCACTTCCTCCACCCCTGTCTTTCTCTCTGTCTCTTGACCACAGTGCTCACACGTCGAGGAGGCTGAATAATGTTCTGCTGAACACATGATCCCACGGGATCTGCTCCGCACCATTCAAGACAACAGACAGACCCGAGGTTGCTGAATGCTGTAGCACGTCATGAACAGGGTGATGCGAGGGCTGGTGTGCGAGAGGGAGAGTATCGGCACTGGTGCGTCATGTCTTTGGCCTGTGAGTCATCAACTAAAGCCCCCCTTCCCAACCCTCCACCCCTTAGCTACCAATCACATATCACAGCTTGACGCAAACCACAAGGAGTCTTCGGGCCTTTCTAACACATTCGTCACCCATCCTGTGACTTGCATGTGTGTTTGTGCACGTGAGAGAGTAAGAAAGGCAGAGCGCTCATGAAACACACAGCCAAGTGCATCTACAATGGAGGTCAAAAGATTTAGATCACCCCCTACCGTTTTCCATAGTCCACTGGTAGTGCTGCACGGTCTGGTCAAGCCAAGACGTTCGTGCTGCCACTCCTCCTGTCAGACCTGCCCCTGGTCTTCTCTTCACAGCTGAAACGAAGACTTGCTCCAGCGAGCAGGCTACCACACAAGCTGTTGACTCTCAGAAACATGTCCTCCGATGCTGTTGTGAATCTAATTGTCAGACCTCTCCAGGTTCCTCCAGTTTCCAACAGTGTTTTGAAGGTATAGGAATCTGTACTCGCCACACTCTGGCTGTTGCATCATTGCTGGGAGGAATGATTCATCAGGGCTTGGAGGGTCCGACTAAGACACCTAACTAGATGTGATGCTCGGAGAGAATGTCCTCCACCCACATATTAATATTTTGCACTCAGTCATGAACAAGGGAGCTTTTTCATTGTTTTGAGATTGAGCAATTAAAACCATGATAGCTCAAAAAGAACTGTTAATGTGCCTTAAGTGCTTTGTTTACCTTGTTAAAAACATTCCATAGATATTACTGCATGTGGCACCAAAAAGGGCTCCACTGTTGTTATGAGCAAAGACCTTTATCAGCACCACATCAAAAGGCCAGTGACTGTATAAAGAGTCCACTGTTGTATTATTGCTGGTAGGAACAACGCATCAGAGCTCAGAGGGTCCGATACAATGCCAACAAACAGACACCTAACTAAAGGTGATGTGGGGAGAGAACATCATTTACCCTTCATTTGCAGTTCTCTCAGATTGCAGCCACCAATGGCAAGCAGGGGATCTGGGATTCAGTGGGATCACGGAATCAGTGGTCCAATAGAGAGCTTCACCTTTAGGGGTTATAATGCTCTATGTTTCGTGATCAGTGTCTTTTTCTAGCCATTATGAGAACAAACTGAAAGTGCAGTGTTTTGTAAATACTGTGGTCAATAGTGCCTTTACACAGTCTGTTCCCACGCTTGCATCTACATTGACATCAACAGACCAGCTACAGCCTGTCCTCTGGAACGTCCTATTTACATAATATTTCGGTTTACAGGTCATTTTTTTCCTCAAAAAGACCCGACAGTCTACGACTTACCTCTGTATCATCTGAGGTTACTGGACGTCTTGCCATTTCAGATTATTCTTGGGCTTGAAATGCTTAAATGTCCATGAAAGCTGAAAAAAAACTGGGTGTGTTCTAAAACTTTTGACCAGTAATGTAATATGTGCGTCCTGCAGACTGAGAGAACTTTTGGATGCTCTCAAGGCTCAGCTCTCCTAACTGTGTTTGGAGATCACAGTATACGCTGGCAGCAGCAAAAGCATGCTGTAATTCGAGGTCAGTTAATTATCACTCGTAGCTCATTGAACCGAGCAGAGAGGTTCAGCCGAAAGGGCAGATTCTAAACTTCGAATTGACACCGTACGCCTTTGGGTGTCCTTTCTTGGAGCACTTTTGGAAGGTACTGACCACGGCAAATCAGGAACATTCCTCAAGACCTGCCTGTTGTTTTGTTGTCAAGTACATCACAGTTTGGTTCTTGTCAAAGTGTCTCAGATTCGTATGCTTGTCCATTTTTCCTGCTTCAACCAATCAATGTCAAGAACTGACTGGTCCACTTGTAAATAATATGTAGAACCTCTCTTTGACAGGTGCCACTGGAACCAGATAATTACGTCAATCACCTGTCAGTCGTTTTAATGTTGTGGCTGACCAGTGTGTATGTCTTGAATCCTCAGAATGTGTTCACGTAATGAATCTTTACACTCGTCATCAAAGAAATAGCTGCACCCAGAAGGAAGTGTGGGTTACCAGATTACCAGGAACAAGAAATGATTGAAATTTTAGATGATTAGACTGATTGATCTACACATACAGAAGTACTGTCTGCCAATGGCGTTGGGTTTAAGGATGTCTTGGAAAGGAGGTGTAGAGGATCCTATTGGTGTCCTGTGATAATCCATCCCATGTAGATTGAATATCCTCACTCAGTTCCTGCAGATTTTGTGGCATCCCACACATTCTCAATCGGGCATAGGTCATCATGACACTGACCACAGTACCATGGTTTCTTTTTCTTTGGTCATCTCCATCAAAACCTGCTGTCATTCTGAATGACACCATTACAGTCTGGAGATGCTGACGTCGGATGGCTGTGGCATCACCAGCAATCGAAACTACGATCTGATGATGAGCCAACGCTTACACCTGCAGAACATGTGAAGTTTTTAATGCCACTTTTGATATAATTCCAAAAAATACACTGAAATGACAGAGATTTACACTGCAGTTATGAAATTGGAGGTTATGAAAGTTATGAAAATGATTTTGGAAGAAGGAACATCCCCTTCATCCCACCAATCTAAGATCCTGTAAATTCATTCTCTACCTGCTACATCTACCACCACCTTGTCACCTCCCTTAACTCCATATCTCTCAGTCCTGGCCTTACTTACAAGAAGGGGGTCTGGTCTTCTGCCACATAGCAGAAATTACCTGAGCCCTCCACTCCATCCCTTGCAGCCATTTCCCAGTTTTATCCTTTGCAAATTACAAAAACCAAAATTATTATGCTAAAATTATAACCAGTGTTTTATTCCAGAAGGTGCCAGACCTGAACCGTATGTTCAGCTCATTTCAAATTGGTACACAATTAGTACTGTTCCACTGGCCCAAAATCACCCTCCAGAACAGCTATGCTCACCACTGTCCACCCAGCGTGGCCGCAGACCGATAAAGCAAGCAAAGGAAAGAACAGCCAGACAGGAGAACTGGAGATAAACAATTCGCTGATGTGTGCTGGGTGACTAATGCCATGACGTCACATGAGAAATTGGACTCTCATTAGTGTTGTGGGCATAATGGCATGCTAGAAGGCTCCTACGTGAACGCCAATGCTGCGTAGTGGCGACATGGAACTGTAAACAAGTGGGCAGAGTGGAAAGTGCCCTAGAGCCCATGAAAAGGTGACTATCAGTTTAGATCTTGGTCGATCTTTCTAGAAGCTTAAAGGTATATTGCTTTGATAAAGATCACAAAAATACAAGAGAACGTGTATATCATTAATAAATGAATTATTCTTTAAAATGAAATGAAAAAAGAATCACATTTGATTGGTTCCCATTATTTTTCGCTCCCAGTTTTATAGAAGTCACATTCCTCCACCTAGTGGTTATGGGAAGATCTACAACCCATAAAAGCTGAGAATGAACTGAATGAGGTTCCAGTAAACAGTGAGACAAGAGGAAGGAGAAAGACGTCTGTGTGAGTATTCCGTCCTTTATCTGAGATTAAAAAATGAGCAGATATACAGAGCAAACTGATCAAATCAAGTCTTCAGCAGTCAGCCAGTGTGTCGGTGTACATCCGAGGCACAGTGGGTTCTATCAAAACTCATTAGGTTACAGAATCAGCTTCATAGTCCAGTGATTACTTTCTAAAGCGCACACAAACACAGCGTTGTCATTGGAAATCATTGGAAATCTTCGTGAAGACTCGGTACGCAGTATCACAGCTGCTTGGCCTGATTGGGCAATTGTGCACCGATTGTGATAAGGGAAGTGTGTGATGGTTCAAAGCATCAGGGACAGTGCGACAAGGTCCAAGTCCTTCTCATACTTCTTCATCCTCTTCCGGAAGGCAGCCTGGGCATGGCTCCATGGTTACAGCCACGCCCATTCCACTCCGGCCCACCGGCATGTCCATCATATATGTCCACTGGTTGCTGCCCGGACAGTAGCATTCCACACTGGACAAGAAGCCACTCTGGTTGAAGCCACCTTGTAGACAGAGAGACAGATTGGGGACATTCATTACCATCAGTCAGTAAGACGCTGTGAGACGTCTTAGGCATACCTTTTCAACCCTGCCTGACGTCACAGCTACTACCAATGAGTAACATATTTACATAAACAATAAAAACGTGTTTACATAGTCATCAGCTGCAGGATTTTAGCCCCGCCTTTGATCCTGATGTTAAAGGAAGAGCTTCAGCCTGGACTGCTTTCTGAAATTCTGAAAAAGTCTACCTACATCTCCCATATCCCATATCTCTACCTTCTACCTACATCTCCCATCCCCATATCTCTCACTCCTAGCTTCCTTTACAAGTAGGGGGTCTGGTCTTCTCCCACAAAGCAGAAGTTGAATGACCATCAGCCCAGAGATCTCAGAGTCCTACCCCTGACAGTCTCCTCCCATTTTACCATTTACCAATGATATGATCCAAACTTATGTCAGACCTGAACTGTATGATGTACACATCACCTTGAGCCCTGTGTGAAGATTAGTTTATCATGGTAAATAGATCTTTGAGGAACCTTTACATGTACATTCAGTTTAAAACTGGGGAACCTTCATAAAAAGAAAAAGGTTCCTTGAAAGTTCTTGGAAGTGCTCAGAGGTTCCTCCAGGTTCCTCAAGAATTGTGTACCTTTTACAGCGAGGAGACTTGGATTTGGATGAGTTGGGACGAGAACTATTCTACTGTCACAGAATCACTATTTAGAATGGCTGTACCTGCCACTGCCCACCCTGTCACAGTTTTTACACATGGCAGCCAATCAGAACAGAGCTTATTTACATATATCATTTTTAAAGCCACAGTTACTAAAATGGCTTTCATTCTGAAAAACGTGTAGAACTGTAGGATGTTTTTAGTTCATAAAATCACATAAAAGCAGAAAAATTCAGAATTTGATACTGAAACAAGTTGTTGACAGTGTAGAATTTGTAATTAAAGGATGAGATACTGTATTCTAATGTATTCTAATTTTGTTATAAATTTGACTGCCATGTTTTCCGTTTGGCACAAAAACAAACAAATCAAAGACAAACAGTTAATCACACCTAAAATTAAGTCCTTAATCCCCAGGTTCTCACATCTGGAACTTGAACCCAGGTTCCAGCCCTAGTTTTCTGTCTTCACCAGAGGTTGAGGGAACAGTTAATGCAGGGGTGGGCAATTCCAGTCCTGGTAGTCGGGATTCCTGATTCCTTTTGTGCTTTTGCTCAACCTCACCTGACTCCTCCCACCTGTTAATTGCCAGGTTTAAAAGGTCTGTTTTAAGTAGGACTGCCAGCAAACTGTGCTGAACTCTGGCCCTGGTTGTCCAACTCTGAGTTAATGGGAGTTGGTTGGCCCTGCACCGTCACACCTACCAGGGATGATAAAGTCCAGGACTGGAAACTGGATTCAAGGTCCAGCTCTGAGAACATCTACTAAACTCTAAAGACCTGTGTTTTGATCAACAAGACAATTCTGCCATGTCATAATTACATTTCAGAGTTAGTATATGGTTTGGCTAATCATTATCACAAGATTTACTTTTGCAGCAACGATACCAAAGAAAGCTGCCAACGAGCCAAAGAGCTTCTAGCCAATCAGCATACTGTGTGCTTTGATCGCTGTGACCAATCATAATTCCCGATCAATATTTCTGCGAGTGCATTTACATGCATCAGCTATTCTTCTGACTGTGTTTGTTTATTTTAATGCCATTAAAGTTGTTATGTACATACAAAATACCCCCACTACCCAGTTAAACCATGTTTTACCATGTTTAAGGCAGTGATTCTCAACTTTGGCCCTAGAGGCACCCCTCCCCTACACATTTTAGAGCTTTCCCTGCTCCCTAAACACCTGATTTAACTAATCAGCCCATTAACAAGCCCTTTGAGAGTTGTGAGAGGGGTATTCACAAAGGTGTGCAGGTGTGCCTCCAGATACAGGGTTAAGATACACTGGTTTAAGGTGTTGAGGACTTTGACGCAGATAACAAGGATCAAACGATATAACAAATACAGAGACAATATTAAACCTAAACCAATCTCTTTATCTGAAGTAATGTCTGATGGTACTGTCATTAAGGTGCCGTGTATTGGAATCTGGGAGGGAAAGGATGTCGCACGCAAACCACTGCAAGTAACCGGGTCGCGGTGCTGATTAACTTGTGAATGACTCTGCATTGTGCTCTAGCTGATAGGGAAATGGCCTTGTAATGAGAGGCTGGCCGGTTCAACGAGCAAATACAAATAAGACACAAAGGCTCCATTTATTCAGTAAATAACCAATTGTGACACAGCAATAAGTCACTTTGGGTAAAGTGTGTGCACAACATGGCAAATGAGAAAAGAGGCTGGGATTTAGCGAACTGTCAAGATGGAAACCATTTTTAATACTTTGCGGTTAATCTTCTCTCTCCACCCATCCATCCATTCACCCAGACTTCCACACATAGGGTCAGTGTTGGGTGGTGACCTTGGAATACATGGTTTAAAACACCACAGAGTGGTCGAAGGGGAGGGGCAACCAAAAGAGGTGTTGGGTAATTGAAAAAAAAAAAGGCATTAAAAAGTTCATCCTGCTGTTTTTAGAAAACTGTCTCTCCTGTCCAGGAATAGAGTCTTTCATTTGAGATGAGCATCTGAAAGCAGCCCATTGTGTCCCAGGAAAAAACACAGTAACAACAGAACCAGTACGAGTGTGTGCTCACGCATGATCCAATTCATTGGACCTTATTCACAAATAATTCTTAAGAATGTTTATTTTAAAACCCAGATTCTTAGAACATATTCCTGAATGAGGACCATTGTTTTATAGCGCCTCCTAGTTTTAGTCATTGCAAAGACAACTGACATTGTCTGATGTAGACAGAACCGATAAGTAACAAATACAATAAAACCACAACTTACCGAATACAAAGAGCTTGCTCTGGTAGATGGTGACCCCATGTGCACTGCGACAGTGGCCCATAGATGCCATAGGCTCCCAAACGTCTCTGGCCACGTTATATCTCTCCATAGTGTTGAGTTGTGTCTGGCCATCATATCCGCCCACTGCATAGAGGTAAGAGTCCATACATACCACTCCTGAGGGCAGGAAAAACAACGTCAGTGCCTGTTTTTGGTCTGAAAATCACTGTATGGCAACCCAGCAGGGCAATAAAAACCATCCACGTGTAGGCTTTGAATTACCTAAGCCACTTCGTACTGTGCTCATTGGTGCTACATGCTGCCAAGTATTGGTGTCTGGCTGGTAGCGTTCTACTGTTTTCCACCGGTTTTCTCCATCAAAGCCTCCAACCACGTACAGGGTGCCTCCACAAGCCGCTACTCCAGCCCCCAGACGGGCTACAGACATATGTGTCACAAATGTCCACCTGTTCGCCTCTGGGTCATACCTGTTAAATGAAAGTGACATTATTAAAGATCCCCACATTTCTATATTCCCACTGAATTCCCATCCATGTGCACCCAGTAATTGGATTTTTTGAAACCCGTGTTACGATTGCATACGGACGGCGATATCTCATCCGAGCTCAACTGATTGAGGAATCAGTACCATAAAGCCTTGGAAACTGTCCCGTATATCCTCAAGCATCTTCCTGGCTTCCTGAAATCCATCACACCAGCGCTCCATAAAGAGCATTCAACCCCAGCAGGACTACAGCAGGCCGATGTCCCAAAGGCTATGTTATACGAGTCACAGAACACATCTCAATTCAAACAGGACCTTTCAACGAGACGAGAGTACATTTAGCCTGCAAACGATATGACATTTCCGCTCAGACGGCTTTTTCAGAGGCTGTTAAAGGACCAATGTCTCGAGTTTCGCAAATCTTTTGCCAGTGCTGGAAAAAAACAAACAAACAAATAAATAAACAACGTGGTTCCGCATGTTGTGGAAGGAACACCTTTTGCACGATGCAAACCACAGATTTCATTTATTCATTTATTTTCATATTTTTATGTATGTAAATGTGTAGTGAATGAACACTAATGGACAATAAATATTCACATAGAAAAAGTAGTGAAAAATATGACTGTTGACTTTGTGTTCGTTTGTTTCACTCTCAGAATGTGAAATCTGCACTTGGTGGGCAGTTATGTGGACAATGAAACTGAAACACCTGGTTTTAGATCACAATAATTGATTAGTATGGTGTACTGGGGCCTCCTCTTGCAGCCAATACAGCGTCAATTCCTCTTGTGAAGGACATTTTTTGGATACAATCCGGGTTAGAACCCCAACATCCCTTTCAGACAGCTTCCTCTTGCGTCCACATTTAATACTGTTGGATGTGGTTGGTCCTTCTTGATGGTGCTGACATTACCCTGGATACCGTGGCTCTTGATACATCACAAAGACTTGCTGTCTTGGTCACAGATGCGCCAGCAAGACGTGCACCAACAATTTGTCCTCTTTTGAACTCTGGTATGTCCCCCATAATGTTGTGCTCTTACCTGCTAATTGAACCTTCACACTCTGCTCTTACTGGTGCAATTAATGAAGATTGGACACCAGGCTGCTCCAGTTTAGCCATGAAACCTCCCACAATACAATGACAGGGGTTTCAGTTTCATTGAAACTGCACATCGAAATGACTGGGCTATTTTTATTAGGTTTCAGAGTTTATTCTTCTGAAACCTTTATTTACCTAAGCCAAACTAATCCATTTAGAAATGAATAATAACACTTTATTATTGCCATTATATTAAAAACACATGGCAGATGCTCAGATATTCTTTGCTTCTGCTTTATTTAAAAATCAATATGAAAAACTCCATGCTGTGAATTCTGAATTATTTTACAATATATGGGCATTTTTGCTGGCGTTGATATTACACACTGTATTTACGTCCATGGTGGGGCTTGAGGGCAGTGAATGGAACTAAATATATAATAATAATAATATTATAAATAATAATATTTACCATTCATTCTAAAGGAGACCTGAAAACCCATAACTAAGGATTGTGACAATCATTAGTGTTTTCTTATTTGGGGTTTGTTCAGTTGATGAGGACACTGAGATCCATCATGATAAAAACAGAGCTGTGAACTCTGTGCTCTAAAGACACCGTCAATCTGACATAGACTGTATGATCACCAAATATGTCCCCTTGCATACAGTACTGAGATATTGTTATTGTTACTGTCACACAGCCATAGAGCGAATAAAGGGAAATATGATTAGGTTGCCTCTGTGAGCGTAACACATACACCCCGACCCTGAGACACGCTGTTCATTTAAGTCTGTCTGTACTTTGCAGGTGGTTAAACTGGAAATACTTTAGCCTCAAATGGCTCGAGGTGCTGAGGCCTGCTTTACATATGACAAGAGGACACTGTTGCAGTTAAGCAAGCGCTCGGCGGGGATATAGCTCACGTTACAGTATTGTACGAGGCTCGAGATCCGCCTTTCATCACCTTGGAAATGTTTTGACTTGGGATGTGCTCCCGCTAGCGCCCGAGCAGAGTCTGCTCTCATTCAGGGAAGTCACTGTCGACGTACAGGCTTCAGGCTGTTCTGTTTCATAACCCAAATACTGCAGCTTGAACAGTCAGAGTAGCTTCGGCTGCTGCCAGCTCTTAATACCAAAATAGGTGTTGGTGCTGGAATTGTGTTGTTGTTCTCTCTTCGGGCATGTTCTCCTGCCAACTTCTGTTCTGTTAGACTGGGTTACAGCTGCGTGCATGCTCCCCCCCCGAGAACGTCTTGGGAGCTGAAAACAGAGCCTCGAACGTGGATGACAATGCAAATTCTTATCTCCGATGTGGCTGCAGGCCTGACCCGGTGCACATACGGTGTCACCCTGGCAGCAGTTCATAAAAATAAGGGCGGCGGAGCGTGAAGTGCACTTTATGCAAGACGGTCGTTACATTTACTGTACACAATGGCTCACTCTGTGCACACATTATACAACAGTCAGATGGCTTCTTAGCACTTGAATAGAACCGTGGAAAGGAGTGGTAGAAAAAAGAAAAAGCCAGACAGCAGAACCAGTGAATACAGGAGTCAGGGAGGCGAATCCTAATGCCACTGTTTCATTTAGCTAATCTAATCTGGCCAGGAATGGGAGCAAGTATGTACACTGTCCAATCGGCAGGAAGAATCCAGTAATAGGACGGGGAGGTGTTCACCATTCCCAGAACGATATCCCTATAAAATATGGGTGACGGTCCTAGAGGTGTGGCTCCATACCATCTCATCCTGCACTTCAGTGTGCACTTCAGGAAATGTTCCGTGCATGTGTGTAGTATATGCAAAGGGCCCGGCATGACCAAAGTTCCTATAACAAAAGTCGTGTAGTGTTTGTCTCAATGATGCACAAAAAAATCATTGTCGGGCTCCTTGGGGTTTTCTCCACTAGCATACTGACCCACCTTGATTAACCAGCAAGATCAGAGCAGGAAATCCAGTGACTGGTGTTGGGAGTTTTTCGACTGTTTTGAAATACGTTTAGTAGACTGGTTCATTCTGCTTTGCTTCAATGCTAAAATGACAAGTACTGTGGGCTTTGTTCCCTCCCCCTACTCGTTTTCAGAGCATGACATCACCAATCAGTGAGCTCCCAGACTGCCCCCACCCTGTGGCTCTCTTAAATGCACATTAGGGAATGAGCTCATTTGACCACATCCGATACAGAGCAGCGTTTCTTAACCCAGGCCCTGTTTTAATTCAACCCTGAAAGAATATTAACAAATAAACATACCTCTCCACAGTATTGTGATGCGTGGACCCATGTGACCCGCCCACAGCGTAGATGCTTCCGTCAAGCTCCCCAATGCCCACTCTGTTTCTGGGTGTGTTAAGCGAAGCTAGCTGGGTCCACTGGTTGGTCATGGGGTTGTAGCAGGACAGTGCCTCAGAGTCCACGTTGCTCTGCAGAGAAAGGTTGCGACCCCCCACTGCGTAGAACAGCCCGAACAGCACACAGGCTCCCAGGCCACTGCAGGGCGTCTCCATCTCCGCCAGCTTCAGCCACGTGTTCCTGCGGGGGTCGAAGGCCTCCATGGAGGCCAGTGAATGCTGATTGTAGCCTCCAGCCACATAGATCAACTGATTGCCGCGTTGCGGGGTGGGGGGCAGTGGCTTGCGCAGGGTCATCTCCTGAAAGATCTTGGAGAGGAAGTCTTTGCAAGAGTTGGCTTTGCTCAGAATGGGGCAGGACTGCAACTGTCTCTTGAGAAATTTGGCTGGAAGGGCGTAGATATGGACAGCATTGAGGAGAGCGTGGAAGTACTCGGCGCGACCCTCCACATCCCAGCGCACCCAGTCGATGCAGGCCTTATAGACCTCGGTCTCACATAACACCTTCAGGCTATCCTGGCTGATCAGCTCCAGCAGCTGGCAATGAGACAGGCTGAAGAACTCCTCCTCTTTGATCACCTGAAGGACACAGATCGCACAGCTCAGATCAGGCAGCCTGAAGAACCTTAGAGAGCATCAACCTCATTTGCATGTGGACGACATAAGGCCCAGACTTCGAATACTATGAAAGCCTTAAATGCAGTGGCACTGACTACAAGTTACAAGTGCCTTAATGGATGTGGATATTCTAGAAAACAACTCAACAGCAACACAAACACACCCCTTCTTTCAGAAGCCCCGCCCAATAAATATCCACACACACCTACTAGGTCCAATACTCAGTCATCGATCGACACCCCCACTCCCATTATCAGGGTCTCCTCCCCGTCACCCACCTCACTGAAGTGCGTGTTGATGTACTCTCGGCTCCGCTGATGAAGCTCGACGCAGCCGATCTCCTCGGCGAATCGGGAGATCCCGATAACGTTGGACGGTTCCAGGTTTTTGATGAGGAAGTCACAACACGCTTTGGCCACATCTTCCACCTGGTAGCGCATGGCAGCCAGCAGGACATGCAGGACACACTTCTCCCCGACTGTGATGCGCGAGGTGTAGGCGTAGTTCACCAGCCGCTCGATCACCTGAGGGTACACGTCCTTCAGGGTTATCTCCGAGGCCCGGCACTCCTGGAAGTTGCTGGTGAACATGGCTTTGAAGTAGGGGCTGCAAGCAGCCAGCACCAGTTTGTGTACCTGGAGAAAATAAACACATGCCTGTGGTGGACCAGAGTGGTTTGATGGCTTAAATGTTCTCCAACTGCAAAAAGATTTAGTACTGTACTGTCGATTTAGCAGACAGTGGACTGTTCTGAGATCTTTTTAATTCCATTCCTAGGCTCATCTACAACCTTCAAAGAGAGCTCTTTGGATCACAGTACGGGGGTCCCATTCAGTGCATGCAGTCACACAGAAAACACACAGTATATACTATTAAGGTAAATGTGTGACCAGAAGCATTCAAGAGCAACACCAGTGGTCTTTAAGCACCGCCTCCTGTCTCTGAGCCCCTCAGAGTTGTGGAGCAGTGTCCGCCGGTTGTCCTGACGTAATCACGAGTGGGTCATTTCATGGAAATGACTCAAATGGACAAGTATTTCAGCAATATTCTGACCCGTAAACATCTTGACGTTCCAAAAAATGAGATCGGATGAGGACGATGTCTCGGTGACGTCGGACAGCTGTATGTGTTTGTGAGTGGAACCATATCCAGCTTGCTAATATTTACACTATATTGCTTAAGTAACACACTGCAGACTGTAGCAGCTACCTAAGGGGGCGGATTATACATATGTGGAGCAAACACAACATTGTGGAAGTGTCCATTTGTGTTTTTGAGCTACTGGACGCCAGGATTCTGTTCTGACTGCCTGGTCAGCTCTGCTGAAGCTCAGCCTGCCAAGCCATTATGAGCAAAATGAACTCAAGGTGGAGTAAGAGCCATTATTATGCTACAACCAAATCTAATTCGAAAGTGGTGGACCTGGATTACACAGAGGATTTACTTCCAACTGCTCGGGAAGCTCTGCTGCAACTCAGCCACAGCAGGGGCGCCCAGGCAGTCGGAACGAAGTCCTCTGGGTGGAATTTCAACACGACTATCCCATGCTGTTTTTTGGAATGAAATTGTGCACAAATGGTAACTTGTGTAGCAGGTGCAACATTACGAATATGGTCTTTTTTCACGTTTCATGCTTGCTGTTTTATTAGTATCAGCAAAAATAAACCGATAATGCACCAGCTAGACTGCAGAATCCCAGTTTTCAAAGACGTTTTAGCCCCTTGAAATCAATCTCAGTCCCGTAATGTTCATATCAGTCAAGTGCAAACAGTACAGCGCACTGTGCAACCAGTTCAGTTATTTCCAGGAACTGCTAACCTCAATTAAATCCAGCTGAGTCAGCCTAAACTGAGCAACTGCTTCATAAATATCTTATCCTGCTGACTCTCATCTTTCTTGTGAACTGAACCTTGAAAGCTCTCACCTTGAAATCCACTACTGTATCTTTGTAAGTCACATGAAGCACCAGGTCGCAGAGCAGCCCGTGGTGCCGTAGCTCGTCCATGAGCTGGAAGGCTCTGGAGGGGTGACTCTCAATGGTGTAGTCAAGGTAACCGTGGCCCTTCATGGAGGGCACCACGATGGCTGAGAAATCCTCATCTTTGATGGGCCTCTTCTTCCTTGGACATATCATTCTCTGAGGCGGGAGGTTAGAACAACGTTGGATCGGATACAGAGTGGGTGGGAGCGATGGTAGAGAGTCTAGACCCAACCACGAGTCATGAAGAAGTACAGACACAAATGGTGATCGCTGGGAGACAGGGAGCCGTGCTTCTTTTGTCTGGTTCGGAGGCCATCGTGGCAGTGGTCCCTCTCGGACCAAGCGGGCATTGTTGAATGATACATAGCAAGGTGCTGAGAAACGTCACGCCGATGCCAGCTCTGCTGTGTTCTGCTTATTCAGATGAGTGTCTTCTTACATCTTTTGCCAGACAAAGACATCAAATGGCCTAATCAGAGGGCGTCCCAAATCCAGGTGACGTTGGTTTCACTTCTCCCAATAGAACTGGTTCTAGTTCATTCAGTTGGACCCTGACGATTCGAAGCAGGAGTGCGCTGCCTGGGTGGGGTGTCTCCATATGCTTGGAGTGCTGGAAAGGAAAGTGAAACTTTGGTGAGCCAGAAAACCACATGAATCATTAGATTAACCCTCCCAAAGACACTGTGTGACATCTCAGCACTGTCAGGATATAGACAAACAAAATCTTTCTGCCACAGGAAGGATTTGACAGACATGTCCACTCAATGTCCACTCTATTAGACACTCCTACCGAATGTCTCCACCTTATAGATGTAAAGTCAGAGACAGAAGCTCATCTGATTCTACACAGTTTGTGTTGGTCGTCCTCTAGTCCTTCATCAGTGCTCACAGGACGCTGCTCACAGGACACAGCTGGCTGGATATTTCTGGTTGGTGGACTGTTCTGAGTCCAGTGACACTAAGGGTTTAAACACTCCAGCAGCACCGCTGTGTCTGATCCACTCTTACCAGCACAACACACACCAACACACCACCACGTCAGTGTCAATGCAGTGCTGAGAATGACCCACCACCCACATAATACCTGCTCTATGGTGGTCCTGTGGGGTCCTGACCGCTGACGGACTTTGACTACAAATGAGCGCCACATGGTGCCGTCGCTGTATCACACAGAAGCACAGAGAAAGCTCACGAGCTAAAAGCAGGCCAAGAAGATCACCTTTCATGCTCAAGCAAAGCCCCAACTGTTGTATCTGGTGTGTAATCATACACACTGAGAGCCGAGCACCCCTGCACAGTATGCTGAATCACGTTTCACTTCCCTTTTCCTTCCCATCTCTCAAGGTCTTCCAAAAGCTTTAGTTTACCACACCCACACACACAAAGGAAACTGCTGAGTTCCTGAATATCACGACCGGTTCGCAGAAGTGCTGCCTGCTTGTGCTGCCTTCATACCAACTCCACCTTTGTCCATGCTTGCCCAGTCTGCTATCCAGCTTCACCCACCCTGCACTCATCAGTGAACCGGTTTGTTTCACTGGGTTATGTAAGTTATTTGCGGAACATCAGGGCAGCTGAACAGACGTCGCGTCCTGCACTGCTCACTACAGCCCTGCATGTTGCTCTGCATTAACGAATAACAAAACATAAATATGTAAACACAGAAATATTTACAAAATCCTCAGATACCTTTTTGAACTGTAAAAAATCGAATGCAAATAATATCCTGAGAAATCCCTTCTCAAGGGTCTCAGAACCGGAAAATCCAAGGAAACATTCCTTTTCCAGGGAATAAGAGGGAATATATAGATTCCCACTGGAATAATATTACCTAGGGTTATTTAATGGCCTATTTAACAGGAGGTTAACGAGTCTGGATTCTTTACTGACACAGGAATCTGCCTCTCACAAGCAGGGCTGGACTGGCTGCTTAATTCTTAACCTGGGGATTGAGGTGGCAACTGTCAACCCGCGGGGTGGGCGGTGGGGTCCCTTTGGATTGATCGACCAGCCTCTGGCTTAACAGCCCACACCCACAGTGACCCACCAGGAATTTTCCAGGTTCTCCCCATGGCCAGACCATCCCTGTCCCCATGTAATGCTAATGTTGTCCAAATAGGGCTTTAAACAAATGACTGGACATCAGAGAGTGAAGGGATTCCTAGTTTCAGTAAACAGTCTTTGACTGAGCTTTCAGAGGCATTAAACTCTTAAGACGTTCCTCATGAATTTCTCAGGAACAGCTTTGTCTTTGTTTACATACATTCAGAAGTTAAGTTCCACCAGGTTATGTAATTTATTTGCAGAACATCAGGGCAGCTAAAGAGACTATTGCCCAACAGAGTGTTCCGAGTGCAGTGTTCACCCTCAGAGCATGCTTATCACAAGACACCACGGCCGCCTGCCACGGCTTCCTGTGGAACAGTGGAGCCCCTGGCCTCCGCCTGCCACAAAGGCTCAGTGTGTCATGTGCCCTCATGGAGCAGAGCTCCAAGCTGGACTTAAAAGGGAGCATTTAATACGTGCAGAACTGCACTGACTGTACCGGTTCTGCACCTCCGGACAGATTATTACTCATTAACTAACCAGAGTCGGTTCATCGCTGCCTGTCGGACAAGTGCAGAACAGAAAGTAAACAGCCAACGTCAGCTTTCTCCCGTTTCTGCACTCGCAGACAAGCATTTGGCAATGAACCGGGTTTTCCATAACACGGAAGGCTGAACTTTACAAGTTCTAGATACACTTGGACAAAAGTATTGGGACAATTGCTCATACATTGCATTCGGGTTCATCCTGCTTTTGTTGAAGTATATGTCTCTACTGTCCAGAGAAGACTTGCTATTAGATTCTGAAAAATCAGATCTTTGTGATTGTAAAATAACTGAAGGAAGCTGATGATCTATTTATGGATATTTGTTTTGAACATAAAGAAAGGCAAAATAACTCGTATGAGCAGGATTATGTCAAAGACACGTGGTGGTGGCAGGTTAAAAAATTAAGAGAATGTATAGAAATCTGAGTTGTTGATCTTGCCTATATGAGTAATTTTGGTGCGTATATAAATATTTTATTGTTATGAATATTTTTTATAGCCAGTGAATAACCACAACTAGATTATCTGTGTGTTTCTGTCAGTTTATTATAATTTTATCCCAATTTATCCCGTAATATGGAAGCACAACACATGCCTCCTCTGATACATGCGAAGTCAACCATCGCCTCTTTTCCGGTCCCACTGCATCCCTGCTGGGCTTCGGAGGAACAGGCCCGGTCCCAAGCTCCAATACAACGGCCAACAGACACCTGTGCCAGGTGTCTGTGCCAGCATCGCACTGGGTGTGATATGGAAAGAGAGTGTCATCTACCCACCCAGAGAGAGCACAGCCAAATTTACTCTATCGGACTCCGGGACTTGAACCTGCGATCGTCAGTTCATAGTGCTAGCAAATAGACTGCTGAACCACTCAGTCTTGCTTCAACCCCGAAATGGAAACAATCATTCATTAATCATAATCCAGGTAAGAGGTCATTTTGCCCAGCAATATGTGCAAAATATATTCACAGACTCTCGAATATCTTCTCATCAGTGATGTAAGCAGCGCTCGTGCACAATGTCAAGTTCACGTCCAGGTTTTCACTGAACTGTTTCAGAAAACCTGACCTTCCTGTGAGCTTAGTCAGCACTTGGAAACAACAGAGCCTATCTGACACATAAAGACACACATCTCTAAAGTTCAGATAAGGAGCCTCCCAGACTCTGAGTATGCAGAAGGAATTCCATGACTCAGAGGAAAGCTGAATCACAAGGAGATCAGGATAGCGTTAGACTGGGCACGGGCAGTGTCGGAGCTTTTACGGGGTCTGCTGAGGAGGCCACGTCTTATCATACGGACTACGTGGCTGGTGTGGATGTCTGTCGAGTGGGTTTTACATCGAAGTGTAAAATGTGTTATTGCTTAGAAACGTAACAACTCCAGGGACCAGGGGTCGCCATGACTACCACACAAATATACTCATTATATATACCATCGAAACCCAGCGATGCTACCACCACCATGTGTTTACTGAGTTTTACATGTAAAGTTGATGATGATGAAACAGATCTGAATAAATACTGGACTATTTTTTTGTCTCAAAAACACCTGTTTGTAACCTTCCCACACGTAGAAGTACATTTAGAAATTAGAATTATAATAAAATTAATGTAAAATATGGGTCAAACGTTACTCTGATGCTGATATTGAGCCTAAAATATCCTATTCTGTACTAAAGAAGTGCATATCAGATGTCCAGTGACCATTACAGTTTTCACAAACTACTCCTTTAATGTGTGTTTAACACTGTTAAAGTTCATATATGGAAACAAATCTGCAAAAAGGTCTGGTTAGAATTCAGTTCTGTTTATATGCTCTTATTTACATACGGGGTAGGAAAACCCCCAACACCCCACTGAATGACATGCTTTGCTGATTTAAGTGCACATCCTCTACAACACACAAATAATATGAACATGTTTAAAAAACAATTTCACTGAATTTAGTTGAATTTGTTTAACATACATTCATTTATTATATTTGCATTTATTTCATTGAATTAATTAGCCGAAAAAAAAATGACTAAATGAATTTGCTGACAATTAAACAGCACAACATTTGAATGAGTGTCAATACATTTGCTTATTACAGCTCTTCAGCCTGCTGCAGTTTAGCTCCTCCCATTCAAACTGAAGTTATAAGGAGACTACTTTTATATGAGGCAGCCAATCAGGGCAGAGATCTTGACATACTGCAGTGATATATCGATACTTATATCTATATCAGGATATAAACAGAGTGGGATAAGGGCTGAGCGATATATCGATATTTATATCTATATCGGGATATAAACAGAGCGGGATACGGGCTGAGCGATATATCGATATTTATATCAGGACATAAACAGAGCGGGATACGGGCTGAGCGATATATCAATATTTATATCAGGATTTAAACAGAGCGGGATACGGGCTGAGCGATATATCGATATTTATATCAGGACATAAACAGAGCGGTATACGGGCTGAGCGATATATCGATATTTATATCAGGATTTAAACAGAGCGGGATACGGGCTGAGCGATATATCGATATTTATATCTATATCGGGATATAAACAGAGCGGGATACGGGCTGAGCGATATATCGATATTTATATCAGGACATAAACAGAGCGGGATACGGGCTGAGCGATATATCGATATTTATATCAGGACATAAACAGAGCGGGATACGGGTTGAGCGATATATTAAAAGATTAAACATTGAGCTCCACATGATTGGTAAAAAAATGGAATATGACATATATTCTGCAGAATGATGAAATGTCAGCAGGTGTTGGTTTGATCAGAGGAACTTAATGGTCTAAAGTTTGAAAATCCACGTGACAGGAAGTGTTTTCTTGTTCGACTCTGGCTTCCCGTCAGGCCTATTTGAAGACCAGATGCCGATGCTGTCAGTTTAGTACTTGAGGAAAGACGCCGCAGCTTCCTCAAATCCCAGTTCTCTCAGTCTGCCTGAATGATCGAAATAAGTCCTGCGGGATTAGCGCTGCACTGCAAAACACGCCGTAGGTGATGCCAGATTCACTCGACCCTGTCAGACACCGGCAGCGGCCGTGAATAGAGTTAAGAAAGTTCATTCTAAAGACACATCTGATCATCTCTTTGTAGTTTTATTCGTTTGGTAAATGCACTGTAATGTAAACCTTCAATGGGCCAAATCAAAATACGTCCCAAAGGATCATAAGATCAGATTTACAGAATTGTTTAACCTTTAGAACCTTTAGAAATGCTGCAGATGTTTCCGTAGTTTGAGCTTTATTTCATCAAACAGTTAGAAAAGTGTTAATAGAGGAGTATTTATCTCATATACTGAGACCCCAGACTGCTCAAATACATCTTCATCTGAGATGAAAATATAAATATTGATATTTGTATGAATTGTTAGGTTTTTTTAACGTTTTAAAAACACTTTTTAAGAACATCTCAGAAACTGTGCTGGACATTGATCCTGTTGGAAATTGATCTGCAGTGTTTCTGACTTTGCAACATTGAAGCTTTGTGCTTCTTTAAATGGTGGTCAGCTGTTATTAGTGGGCATTGATTGTGGTAATTACATGTTAATTACATGGATACAATTGTAAATGAATGCTCCTGTGCAAAATTGCATCTCACTGGAATTCGATGAGTTAAAACAAAATAGTGTGTGTGTGTGTGTGTGTGTGTGTGTGTGTGTGTGTGTGTGTGTGTGAGTCGATACAGTTCTAAACAATGAAACATTTCTCACCCACTCTGTCCGAGTTGTTACATCCTAAGTACAATTGTTTTCAAACATGTTAAAAGCAGTGGACTTGCCCCTTTGAGGTGCACTCACCCCAAGTGTTTAAGAAGGGGGGGGGGGGGGGGTGCCTGCAGCTCACTGTCCCATTTGAACCAGTATAAGTGTTATCCTAAGGCTGAGGAGGGGTACCAGCCTAAAGCAGGGCTGCAGGAGAAGAAAAGCAGCAGGATATTAACACTTGTGCATGCAGTCATTGGAATTGTCCCGGTCCACCTTAAAAGGTGCAGCAGTTGCAGTGCGGCGCCTCGGGCCGCCTCAGCGCGCCTCTACGGAACTGCTGCACCATTTAAGGTGGACCGGGACAATTCTAAGAAGTGCATGCACAAATATCAATAATGCATCCCGGCGATCACAGGTCAGGTTACTCACAGCCAAACGCGCTCCTGCAGCCTGCTAGATCCTTCAAAAATCCCTCTCAAAAGCTCCAGCTTTAAACCCCACTCTTCTCACGGTATGGGCAAAAGGCAGCGCCGGAGACCTCCTCGAGACCTACCGAGTCCGACCCCGTCCGTGCGCGTGACCCCACCGCTCCGTCCGGCTCGCGCGCGTGCGCTCCCCCGCGATGTCGACATCAGCATGACTGTGCAACCCGAGCTCGCGCCCAACTTCAAACGCATACGTCATCAGGCCGGCGGGCGCGAGCGCGCGCAGAGCGGACCGCACGCAAGTGGCCTCGTTTGCTTGTTTACCTGTTTGTTTGCTTGTTGCCCGGCCGCGAGAGGCTGTGCAGAAGCGGCCGCGGCAGACCGGGTGTGAGTGTTGTGTGTAGGCGGGTTGCCAAGTCCAACTGAACAACACGCACACTTGTTATGACCACGAACCCGAGGGCCGCACTGTGCGGGCTGTGTTCCAGGCGTCACAACTCAGGATCAGAGTCACCTACAGACATGATGCACACGTCAAAACACACACACACACACACACACACACACACACACACACACACACACACACACACACACCACACACACACACACACACACACACACACACACACACAGATATATATACACTTTTATGGCACTCAACACCAGCCCCTCCCCAGCAATGCTGAGTTTCAGAAATCCAATCAAAGTCATGTATTTATCTGCTGTAGTAAAGCATGTTTGTATCTGAAGTGTGGTTCTTTAGTTAGTGTTAGAACTATGAAGTGAAAGTTGCTAACAAATACTTTCTGTATTTGCAAAGTTTTCCCAGGAATGTCTCCAGCATTTTGGAACTCTGGCCTGGCCGATCACCAGATTTATCACCAATAAAGCAGCATTTATGGGACGAGCTGATGTGCCAGCTTCAGCAACCTAGGAGTGTGCAGGATCTACAGGCCCAGCTGAAACATATGTGGGTAAATGTGCTGCAGGATGCCTATCCTGGATGCCCAACAGGGTACTAGAACCTCCTGTCCATTGTACAGTTTTCCCCAATAAACGGATCCTTTTTTGTAATATTATAATCGCTTACATAAATCAACATTACATTCTCACATAGAGAGAGTCATTACATTCCAACACTCAAAGCATGTTTAAGTCTTTATTAAAGTGGTGGAGATTTGTTCATGTGTTTAAGGCACTTTGTGGCTTTTTGTGAACCATAATAACTGTGTGTGGGTTGCCAGGTCCAATAAAATAACACCCTGACCAGACTTTCCTTAAAGGGGTGGTTTCCGCAACTCACCCCATTGTCTACTCCCCACAGTTATAGCTGATCGGTTAGTCATGTTTGGTGTCAGAGTTGTTGCTCTTTAGACTGAAGTTGCTGACAGACATTACAATAGACAATATTTACATCCTTACACTATTTTTCAACCTGCTCAAAGTACATTTGGGTCTGGTACAGACTTGTTAATGTGGTTTAGGCACTGTAATACTTGCTGTATCATTAAAATAATGTGTGGGTTGCCAGGGCAAGCAAATCAACACCCTGCTTTTTGGCCCTCAGTCACAATTGGGCACCCTGGTCAAAAGCATCACATTTAGATGTGAAACCAGTTCACAGTCGTATGACTTGCTGATGATAAATCCTTAATTACGCTACAGCCCAGTACACCCAATTGAACGCCCATTGGGAAAGCCCTTCTTCCCCGTAAGGGTGCAGTGATGTTGTTTGGACTTGTTTGGGTTTATGAGCCACACACACTGAAACCGCTGTGAGTCATAGTATCCCCAATGTGGCATTCTGCGGCGATGAGTCAGCACGTCAGCACTCCAGGCAGCACAGCAACCTGCCCTGCTGTTTAAAGCATGCTGTAGATACCGTAAGGCCGAAGACAATCCGTGGGCCGAAGTGTAGACCAAAGTGCATCCACAGTCCCGGACAGACTGATGTTATCCGACTGACGAGAGGAGCTCAGGTTCCCCTGCCACTTGCCACTACACCTACAAGCTGGTCTGCTAGACAACACGGGTTGGTGATTAGACACGTCCAGGACAAGACAAGATGTCAACACGGCCAGAACAGAAGCCAGCTCTTTGTGTCCTTGTGTGCCAAATTCATTACTGAGGCGCAGAAAACCCGAGGCTGCTTTTCAGTAAATATCCTGCAGGATTCTTGGAAATTCCTTTTCCTTGTTGGGTTACGCCCAGCGCTCTGACCTACGTGTGGTTTCATTGAGGCCTGTTTTGTTGATTCCTGCCTTGTCATGGTCTTAAGGAACTCCTTTTGACCAGGAAGAACAAGTCTGGAGAGAGAGAGAGAGAGAGAGAGAGAGAGAGAGAGAGAGAGAAGCAGCTAAAGACTGGAACACTTTAATCACAGACGCACCCAGAAACACAGCCAGGTGTCATTACCTGTGAGTGGGTGTCTGTAAACTGGATGGTATTTAAAGTCTAAAAATCAAGCCAGGAATTTATGTTGCTGTTTTTCCTGTGCAAACAGCCTCGATGTCACCCAGCAATAAACTGTTTTGAAACATTATTTAGAGAGAAAATGAAAATTGGTCAGACTTATGAAAATAAAAGCCATTATTTTGTTATAACAAGTAAAGATCTGGATAGAATAACCCAGATAACAGACACATTTGGGCCAGATTTGGGACACGTTTGGCACAAACATTCCCTGTTGGGAAGTTCTGTCCGGTTTCAACATGTTCAAAATATCAATAGAAAATACCATTAGTTCCACATAAAAGGTCTAACAATGGATAAAATAAGCCATTATTTTGACATAATCTGTCAAAATATCAGTAACACAAGTAATTATTTCAACATGGTCATTTACATATGACAGAGACAGAGTATGTTGGTCCAACATGTCTATCTGGGTGCATTTTTTGGGAATCAGTGTAAAAAGGGTCATTTTAAAATCTAAATATTAATAAAATAAATCCTTGTTTAAACTTCAATACTCCAAATATTGATAAAATGAGTCATATATAATATAATATATAAGGTCGACTCGATGCATGTCCTTTCCATTCTGAATCATGCTGTTCTGGTTTGTAGCATCCTTTGCAAGTGAAGAAAGCCTCCGAGAAGAGTCTGAAAGTTATTCGAGTTGTTGGAAGAGTTTGAGAGAGGTTGCATCAGAGGGCTTGGGGAAGAAGGATGGTCTTATTGTATTGTTTTCCAAACCAGCAATGCGGACATTGGCACACTGTTGGATATAAGATATAAGAAGGCACTCAAAGGATCTGGGAGACCTACATGAACCACAGAGAGGCAGAACCAATGGATTGTCTGAAGTGTGCAGAGTGACCCAACAGTCATCATGATGCAGGACTACATGCAGACCATTGCGATGACTGCCTTTAACACCACATGCACGTTGCAAGAACTTTGTCCTGCCACACTGTCACGTTCACCTGTCAATGTGCAGGCACTGTGGTCAGTGCCAAGGTCAACAATTTGTTGTCACATATCCAGAAGGCCTGGTGTCATGGAGTGGGTGCAATTTCATATGGTGCCAGATCACCCTTGGTAATCATTACAGGCACTTTGACAGCCCAGTGTTACTCTCTTTGTCCGCAACTGTGGAGCAACCTGGCTGCATTGTTTTACACTGGGGATCAGGTGATCGCTCTGAAGCCAGCTGCCATGGCAACCAGGACAGCTAACATTCCTGAAGAGCTGTGGAGACGTAAGCACAGGGGATGCAGTGGTGGAATGAAAGAGCCAGGAGGAAAAGCAAGGAGCGAGATGATGGAAGATTATGGAGAAGCTACATCTCCCATCTGTAATTATGGGCAACATGACATATTCCAGACAACAATGGTTCCATCGATGGCTTTCGGACTGTTTGGGTTGAACGGAGCTACACCGAGAGCAGGAAGCGTCGGGGAGGAGGGCTCGTTGTGCTGGTTAATAAACGTTGGTGCTACCCTGGTACTACCATCAGAGAACCCTATGCACTACAGAGCACCACAGGATGCGTAAATGCGTAATGTGTAAATGTTATAATATTAGTGGAAGAACAACAGTCAGCCTCCAGCAGTGTGATCTTACTGCAGAGCAGGTCATATACAGTATGTGTGTATTGACATTTAATACAGTCATGCATACAATGCATACCACACTAGTATCTTAGCTGGCAGGAGTGCTGTATCCATGTCACGTTGCATGTTTGCACGCAAAAGACAACGAAAATTCCTTCAGCATGGTGACACAGCACTATCATCATAGAAAAGGCTTTACCGGCTTTACCTTTACAAACACACCTACAACCTTTCCCTCAATGCCTCATTCAATCAGAATCATAAACACCATGTGGACAAATGTTTTTGGACAATCCCGTCTAATGAATGCATTCAGCTCCTTTAAGTTGCACACATTACAGACAGAGATGTGCAAATGCACACGCAGCTTGTCTAGTCCCTGCAGAGAATAGGACTCTCTGGAGCAGGTTAACATGAACCTACTGCCACCATAACTAATGCCAGGTGTGGGTTAGAGGGGTATGAAGCCCCCCAGCATTGAACCGTGGAGCAGTGGACCTGTGTTCTTTGGAATGATGGAGCTCCATCCAGTACTTTTGGGATAAATTGGGGATGAGGTCAGGTTGTGATCATCCAATATCCTAATCTCACTAATGCTTTCAATGCCATCAAATCATCAAGCAATACCCCAAAATCTAGTAGAAAGCCATTCCTGGACAGTAGAGAGAGTTCCTTCAACAAAAGCTGGATAAACTCTTTTTAATGCCCTTGGTTTTAGAACAAACAATGAACGAGGTGTCCCAATACTTTTGTCCTCATAGGGTACATCATAAACCATGCTTTAGGCCTCAACTCATGAGCTTTGTCTGATTATTCAGTTATGGTTTACTGGACTCTTCCAGAGCTGGAAACAATCCGTACTGACATGAAAACGGATGCCATGCTGAGGTCCATCCATCATACCACTGCTGCCCTCTAACGGCAGCAGCAGAGGGAGGCAACCGTGCAGCCCAGCTCTGTGCAGTGATGTTCTAGGCATGACCTCTTAGGCTGCACCCTTATTGGATAAAAATAAAGATCCTACAAAGGGTTCTTTGAGCGATATTATAGAGGAACCATTTCTGGAAAAGTATTGCCTCACTCAAAGAACCCTTGCAGTACAGGAATTACATGGGAATTACACAGGAATTACACATTACCAAACACATACAACTGAAGAAATACACTACTGGTCAAAAGTTTTAGAACACCACAAGGATTTCAGTTTATGGCACTTCTGCGTGACCCAGGCATGCTTTTCTTCATTTGTCATCTTAGCAATGATCTTCTTACCTGTGACCTCTGGCTCCAAGTCTTAAGCTGCACTAAGCAACGAGTTGTTGTCATGTGAGCCGTCCATCACACAAGCTGTTGACTTTCAGAAACTGGTCTTCTGATGCTGTGGTGAATTTGGTGATCAGACCTCTTCCTCTAGCTGAGCTCTTCAGTTTTCTCCAGCTTGCAAGAGTAGTTTGATGGTGTTTTGAAGGTGGTTTTATTTGCCAGACAACAATAGACAGGATTTACTGGAATAATGAATTATTTTGTCCCCGTAACAGAAGACATATTTGGTGCCAACCAAACATAACATTTGAGCATTAGAATTCATACCAACTGTGAAGCATGGTGTGGGAAGGGTCATGGTCTGGGCCTGCTTTGCTGCTTTGTTGCTCTGTCAGTAGGAAATCTTTGTTGTATCTGAGGGGGCTTGATGAAAATGTAAGACCATCCACACAATATGCGTAAATGCACGTCTAACAACACCCATAAACCCACTCCTCAAAACACATCCAGATCCAAATTGATGTAGCGTAGAACACAGTATGACCCCCTTTTGTCTATAAACACAAAACGAAGATACAGTGTGTGTCCAAATATTTGTAAACACTCCTCCTAATGAATGCATTCAATCACGTTAAGCTGCACCCATTGCTGACACAGATGTGCAAATTCACGCATGGTTCGTCTAGTCCCTGTAGCGATGTACTGCCAATAGAATAGGACTCTCTAGAGCGGATAAACACAAACATGTTGGCACAATGCCTAATGCCTGATTGGCTAGAGGGATATAAAGCCCCCCCAGTATTGAGCTGTGGAACTGTGTTCTCTGGAATGACAGAGTGTCATCCAATACCTTTGGGTTGAGTTGGGGAGTTGGGGATGAGGTGGGGTGGTGATTGTCCAAAATCATCTTCCCTGGACATTAGACAGCGTTCCTCCAACAAAAGCAGGAGAAACTCTTTAATGCCTTTGATTCCAGTGTTATTTGGTCACAATCTCAAAAATACAGAAGTCACATTTTGTGCTTTAAGATTGCGGGGCATTTTCAGTTGAAAAGTGCATTTGGAAACAAATGCGGTGTCTTCTAACCTTGTTTGATTTCCCGAAGAAAAATGCTTTTTCATTTGTGGTTGTTGCTCTGCCTAGCTGAGCTGTAAATCACACTAATAAAGGCGAGCGCCAAATGTTTTTGCTCATTCTTGATTTCAGAAGTCGTAAATTTGGCCAGACAGCTCATGGCAAAGCAATCAGAAGAAGCGACTTCAGTTGAATAACACTGTAAACACCGCAAATGTCAGCATACAGTATATTAGTGGTGTGCGTTAATGGGCCGTCTTTATAGCCCAGTCCAGTTTCTCTAGTAATTTACTGCTAAAGTCTGTGTTCAGACGGGTTCGAACACTGACGGAGAACATGTTGAAAATCTGTGATTTAAGCTGAACAGGAAAGATTTGAAATTTGGAAAGAACGCTTGTGACAAATAAAAGGCTTCAGTCAAACCCTACCACACAACTCCAACACTACCATAACACAGACGTGTCATAACCAGTTATGTCCAGTAATATTATATTATCACAGTGTCATGTTCACATTACTGGAAAGCACCTCCTGAGGTCGTGGCTGTTCTGAGGACAAGTTCGATGAAGCCCCAGGGCCTACAAAACACACCAGCCAATCGAGATCTCATCTTTCATCAATACCATCTATGACATCATCATAGAACCCCCTGATTCAGGTGCTGATGTCAAATTTAGATACAGGTGTATTTGTTACGTTGGATCAAGGGGCCATCAGTTTATTACCCACCCAGATAATTCACTCTGAGGACCATCCATCCACTCAGAGCGAGCATGTCCAGCTGTGCTCTCATGGACTCAGGCTCTGGATTTTCGAACCAGTGATTCCTGGATCATAGTGTCTAAAAGCATCTCTTAATCTGCCCAGATGTGGTTTAGATACTACTGATGTATGAACATGAGCATCGGCAGATGTCATTATTAGTAGGACAATTCGCTGGATATTGGTGGGGACGCATCAATCCATGCTAACTCTAAGCCCACGGATCAAATTATTGGTGGGGACAATTTAATAATCGCTGGATGTTGGTGGGGACGCATCCCCTTCGTCCATGCTAAACCTATGCCTTTGGTAGTAACTTCAGTAGGAGGGCGCTATATGGCTGTAGATGGAACGAACTTTACCTTGCAAAACTAACTTGTTGTGCTGCACTTGTATCGAACCAAGAGGTCCAAACTGTGGTGTGACATAAAATGTGACTTTTGTGTTCCATTAAACCCTGATAAGGTCTACAGCTTGGAGAGCAAGATTCTGGCAGGCATTTGTGGAGATAAAATCGGTGTCTAAGTCCAGTGTTAGTCTAGCATCACCCATTCTTAACTAAAGGAATTGGAAATGTCTGCAAAATAGAAATATTGTACATTTGTGAGAAATGAGAGTAGAAACAATGGCAGCAGTGTTAAAAACATCTTCGCACAACACCCAGGAATGACGGAATTAGGAGGTAAAAACTAGATTAGTCAAGAGACATCCAACGTTGCTGAATTCAGCCCACGTGGTCTCTGTGCATCTGTCATGCATTATTGCGGAGAATGCCAAAGGTGCTTTCCTGGCTCTTGAAACTATGCGACGGGGAGATCCCTCACAAATTACTATCTGATTTTCAGTTCTTTGGCTTCTCTCCGAGCTAAGACACACTCCGTCCCTTACAGATAACCCTTCGGATCAGATGTTACCATGTGTAAACAAAGCTCGGCCCAGGCCTGGAAAAGCCCTACTTTATTTCAAACAAACGCTTTCCTCTAATCAATGAGGATTGCACCACCGGGGTCTCTGACTGTCTGCCCACATTAAGGAGAAAATAACCTGATTTACAAGCTAAGCAAGTGCTGGAGCTTCTCTTGGTGCTCCAGACGGTTATAAGAGCCCCCCTCCGAGTCTGCCAGGCTGATTGGAAATATAATGCTGAGGTGGCTCAGAATGAGGTTCAACCTCCCAAGGGTAATCATCATTACATTATGGGCTTCTTGCTCCTCCAACGAGGGGAAGCCAAAGACTTTCACACTAGTACTCTGTAGAGCTGAGCTCCAGCCTTCAGTGTCTCTGAGAGAATCCCACCCCCACCGCCCCGCCACCTCCCCGAATCTTTACGGTGGGATAATGCATTCCACATGCCAGCATTCACCCACTAAATCACTGCGTCCTGATAACCACTGCTTCCCTGTCTCATTACGTTCATGTTGTGCTGTCTGAAAGTGGGCTTCTGGAGAATGGATGGCCCATAGATTCAGACATAAAGCTTTTTGCTCTGCATTTACGGATTAGCAAATTATTTTAGAACCAGGTGCACGTTCTTTAATGCTTCTTTATAAGAGACCTTCAAGGCCGGGGCCAAGAACCAAACCCATCAAACACTGTGTTTGCAATGTTGCCAGTTGAATTTTGAATGTTTTGAAAACAGAACTGATTTAGTATGAATGAGAAAAAACACAAGAACATGAAGAACATCCCAGAACATCATGAAAAGGGTGAACATTGTAGAATAGAGTGAATGAGAGAGAACGTTCCTGAAGACTATGAACGGTGGAGAACAATCTAGACTAAGGTGAATGAGAAAGAACATGTTCTAGAATGCTCTAAATGAGAGAAAACAAAATACAGAACTCTTGGTTCTTTGGTTCTTTATAAGAACCATTTGCATGGGACTGTCTGGATGATGCACACTTTAACATGGTAAAGAACCCTTTAAGCATGCCTTTAAGGGTCTAGAATGGTATTTATTGATGAACAGATCAGTTGGATTAGGGAGCATTCTAGCATGGAAAGAAGACATTTTTGAAAGTTGGAAGAACATTCTAGAACAGTATCATTTCAGAGAATCACAGTAATGCCAACAAAGGGGCATCAGACAGGAATACCTTCAGTAGTGGGATTGGAACCTTTCAGTTGCCATCTTTTTTACTTCTATTCTATCAGCCATTCCATCACTACAAAAGTGCGAATGGAGGGATGGCACTCAAGAACAATATTGCCAACAATGGCCCAGGTTCTGGGATTTGAACCTCTAACCTTCTGATTGCTGCCTTACCATTAGTCTCGAGACCACTATCAACATTACATTAAAAGGCATGAATGAAAGGATGGCATTTTAGAATGGCATTGCCAGCAGAGGGGCAACACTCTCACTCCTGGGATTTGAACCTGCAACCTCCTGGAATCACAGTGCAGAGTAGACATTAACCTAGGGCAGTGGAAAGTGGAGGCAGAAGGACCTCACTCCTGGAATCTCAACCAAAATACAACACAAGCTGGAAAGAGATTGTGGGTTCTAAACGTCCCTGAAAGCAAGAACAAGAACAATATATTTCAGTTAAAGCATAACAGGATTATGTGTCCTTATCTAACAATATCCCTAATGCTACTAATGCTATTTTTACTTGAGCCCAAATCCACTGCTTTAAGACTCATTCCTGCCTCATAAAGTTCTTTAATAAAGTCAAGAATTGCTCACAGCAGCAAAATTCAAGCAACACAAATCTGCAAACTAGAGGATACATGACCTTATAAAAATGAAACTGCATTTTCTCTCCGTAAACTCAGCACTTCGGAGTTTTGCCCTGCAATTATTGATTTTTATTAAAGAATCGAGTCGTCTGGAGACTGTTGACTCACAGAGGGGTACTAATAATATATATACAGTACGAACTGTCAGTGAAACTTGTTTTATTTGTGTGTTGATTTAACTATTAACATGTTTTTTATTTTATTTTATATTTTTAGAAAGGCTTGGTCCATATTTGAACCACCGAGGAGAAAGGTTATCAAGATACAGCAAAAGGCCACAGTGCTGTTGAGCTCCGGTGGTTCTGTGTTAGCAGAAATTTGAAAAGATGCCGTGGGTTTTACACGTCTCATTGAATAAAGTTCTAGTATTCACTCCTAGAACAGTTCTAGCTGTTTTTTCCAGTTAATTTCACCCGTAAAAACCATATTCAAATGACATGAAATTTACTGAAAAGAATATTCTCTACAGATGGATTACATTCATTATCTTTTTTTATTGCAGCTTTTAGATTGTAAAATTAACAAAAAACTGACTAAATAGAGTAAAATTGTGAAATAAAACGTCGCTTTTTATAAAATTTAGCAACTTTCTGTAATTTTACACAAAATTAATGCTGTTATTCTGATATATTACAGTTAAATACAGATTACAACTGCAAGAAAACTGCAGGCGTCCTCCTGTGATGCTTTCGGGATTTGCATTTCGTTAGAAGCAAAGGACTTTTAGCAGTATTTTGTCAATTTTATGTTTTTTTTATGTTCTGAGAGATGTTTTGCTGAAGTTGGTTGGGTGTTTTAGGGTAGAGTCTTCACCACTCTGATGTAGCTGAAAGAGTGACATATATACAGGTAATCTACACATAGAGAAAGTAAATGCAGTTATTTTTACTGTTTATTCATGTATTTGTTACATTTTCTAGAACAAGATAACGCTTAAACTTAGGCTTTTTAAAGTAAACAGTACTTTGCAGGGAAGCAGAGATGACAGAAAATGTCTGTACACAACCGTAACCCCAGTTATTGGGGTTATTGGTTATTTCTGAAAATTTTAAGCCAATTGTTGTTGTTTTTTGTTTGTTTGTTTAGTTGTTTATTTGTTTTTACAGTGTAGCCGGAGGATAGGGAATGGCAATGCTAAATTAAAGAGAAAACTGTAAAACCCATTTTGATAATGGGAGGTTAAAATATCACCCGTTCACTGGCTGCAACACTGTCCTAAAGCATGACTCACACAACCCCACACTTAACAGTTGGAGAGGTTTTCTTTTCATGAAATTCCACAACGTTTATTCTGCCTCAGAGTTTTAGTGAGCAGTCATTTATTGTACTGTACAGCTTTATTTGTACGATAACAATTCATTTTCTCACTCACTGCAGCCAGAACGTTCTATTTCAACGTGACCAGTCCACACGACTTTACCGAAATGCGTCAGGCTTGTTTAGATGCCTATTCAAAAATCCGTATTGTTCAATTTTGTGGCGAGGACACAGGAAATGTTGTAGTCTAGTGTTGTAAATGTATTGGCAAACTACCTAAAAATCTAAATCATGACCACCCCAACAAGTAGACACAACACGCAGTAGTGGCTTTCAGGCTCGTCAAGTAGAGGTTTCCATTCCAGCGACTGTCTTGTCATAGGAAAAATTCATTTCACCTTCTACATGAAACATTTAGTGGGAAGTCTGTTTATGAACGGAGGACATTTAGGGGAAATGTTGGATTTGTGCGTAATTCTGTGGCTTTTTTGTCCTACTGTAATTTTCAGTTACACTTGTAACTCAGCAGCTGCGTAATTACTGTTAAGAGCCACGTAATTACTGCTGGTATTTTGAGAAAGTGTTTTGCCTATTGTTTAGTGCTATTTAACGTGATAATCACAGCTGCCTGGTAAACACAAACTTCTCCAAAAGTATCCAACCAATCGAGCTCCACATGAGCGGATATAAAAATGGGGAATCTGGGTTTTTGGTCTAATTCAAGACCTCAATCGTTTGCATTTATACCCTGCCGTTCTCAGACTCCGGAGCGCTCTACGATACCAAATGTTCTCAAAGTCTTACAGAACCTCTGTTTAAAAGACCTTCAAGCAGCCTGTAAATGCTCCCTTGGGTTCAGTCCTCCAGATTTCAGCCATGTCATTCATTTCGAGATGAATGACACAGTATTTCCCTGAAGAGCCATAACTCTGTGAGACATATTGTGCTTGGCCTCCATTCATGGACCCCGAGAAGCAACCCTCCTATTGGGGCACACTGGGGCTAATAACTGGAAAGGAAGTCCACTCACTCGTTTACCAGACATGACCAGCGTGGGATGAGCGGTAAGCGCCTGGGCAAACAAGAGCCTTGTCTGCAACAGATAATGGCTAACATTGTAACTCGCTGACCTGCGGGTGACCCATCACGGGCTGGCTGTCACGGTTATTGTTTCACTCACATACACACTCTCATTGGGCAAGTGAGTCACCGAGCCCAAGTCCTCCACCTCAGAATACCCAGGGCTGTAATTAGTCAAACTGCGGTCACGACAGCCACGAGGGTGGGAGGTCCATTTCCACTGATGATGCTGATTTTTATATTGTTTGATTTTTGTACAGTAACTCATTTTGCAGAGTAAGCTGCCCTTATTCACCTCATTGGCCTACTTTGATCGTTTTTCCAGCGTCATTCTGGAATGTTCTTGCTGAGCAACAGCTCGAAGTCTGTCTTGTTCGCAGACGTCCACTCACTTTATTGGACGACATGTCAAAGACCCAATTTTCTTGCTTTCTGTTAGTGTAGAGTTGGTAGCAGTTGAGTTATCTGAGTTAACTAAAGGGCTTTTATCCAACAATTCGTTGTTGATACATTTTGATCTAATAAGCATTTTACTGACTAATTTGCAGAGTAATGTGTAGCTGTATTTCACACTGACGTGAGTTTAGCAGGATCTTCTAATAAAAAACAATGTAGAAAGTAAAAAAAGTTAAAATATTAAATGTTAGTACTTAAAATAAAAGAACCCTAGTGCCTCATAACTAGACTAAAACTTGAACTACTGAAAACCTCATACGGAAACACACTACAGACTCAAGACTCCAATTGGATGTCCCAAAGCTTCAAAACACTCCTGACCCAACTTGGTATTTCACGCAAGTTTTAAGACTTGACCATGACTCTGGTCTAGGACACGAAGACCTTCCAGAGACTCCAACTGGATGGCACAGAGCCTGAAAACTGGACTCCGAGTCACATCCCAAACTTTTGAGACTTGGACACAAAGGGTACTGTTGGACAGTCTAGAGCCTCAAAACTGGACTGCTTTGTCCTCTCGATTGTTCAAAGTGAACTAAGACTTGAATCCCAGAATGTTCTGACATTGGAATTCCAGACAATGGAATTCTGGACATTAGAATTCCAGACAATGGAATTCCAGACTTTGGGATTCTGGACATTGGAATTCCAGAAAATGGAATTCTTGACGTTGGAATCCCGTTCCGGACATTGGAATTCCGTGTCCTTTCCCAAAGGACAGACATTCCTAAACTGAGAAAGCAGCTGAAGGTGAAGGCGGTGGAGGAACTGGCCGAGGCCGGGGAGCAGGAGGCGCTGAGTGGGAAGACGTGCTGGGAGGAGCTTGGAAAACTATAAACTTGGATGAGTTTAAGCTTCGGGAAAAACGATGCCAATCCCGGAGCGGAGCAGCCGAGCAGCCGGACACAGCGCCTCGGAACTCGGTGGACATTCCCCCAAAGTCCTCCTCTGTCCCTGAGAGCTGCAGAACCTCCACCCGCCGCCGAGAAGCGAGACAGCGGAGCTCCAGCGCAGCCGAGAGAGAGAGAGAGAGAGAGAGAGAGAGAGAGAGAGAGAGAGCGAGAGAGAGAGAGAGAGAGAGACGACTCCCCGTCAACACACTATGAGCTCCACCACCACCACCTTCACACTGCTGCTTCTCACCCTCTGCACCCCAGCAGTGCTGTCCTTCAGCCGTGAGTATGCTGTGCTTTGGATTCTTCCTGAACTTTGCTGAGCTCCAGTGTTTTGGTTGATGTTTGAGAAGATCAGCAGGTCCTTGGAAGGGGATACTGGAGAAGAACTGCAGAATGAATCCCAAACAGGCACCAAGAGGCAAAGTTAGGGCTGTCAGATGATCCCATTTAATTCCTGAACCCATTTAAAACACTGAACCAGCGTTTCCAAGTCAGTGGCTTTCGGGAATGACTTTTGGGAATTCTGCTATTGCTGTGGGAACTTTAAACATATGAAAATGAGATTAAAATAAGGAAAAACTACATGAGCACACAGAGGGTTCCTTTCTTTCATGTGGTATTCCCGAATGAACCGAGGAAAAATGTAGAGAACGGGAAAAGTTTTTTTACTTTATTGGAATTTTTGATGATTTTTTAAATGTTAAAACAGTGATACAACATTAATTCAGTTCACTCTGATGCAGAGTTTGTAGGTCAGTGGTGTCAAAAAAAATTCAAACCATAAAACATAAAAAATTCCGACAGTACAAAGCTATTTTTGATTGATTTGTTTGGATTGTGCAAATTATGAAACCATGAAAAATCCACAATGTCTGGAATGTCTCCCGACATTTCGCTTGACCCCCACGCCACGTAAACACCACCACTGACGTTAGTCCTGAAGAAAATGTAGATAAAATTATAACATAATGAGATTTTACCTCTTTGGTCACTGATGTTATTACCGTTTAGTACGACACACTCCACATTTTACACTGGAATCCAATATCAACATCCGTCCGCTGCTGGGTGGAGCGACCCTGTGCGAGACCCATGTGCTCTACATGTGTGAGATTTGTGTTAACAGTTGTAAACAGTCGAACTCGTTTAATAAAACGAATGGACGCTGTAGCCGTGCTGCGTTTGCAAGGAAAAAAAGGAACGGCAGAGGTACGGGAATTTCAAGGCCGTAATTCATGGAACACATGCACTGTGCGGTTTTATGAACTGTAACAAAAACCCTGACATGGAATGGTCTTTCTGAGTTCTTTGGTCAAAGTGAGTTATTGGGGGGATTGTGTTGCTCTTTGCTCTGTGTGGCATGTCCCCGCATGGGCGTACGCTGGTGCCTGGACCCTGGAAATTGCCCCCTGCAGCAAGGGTTGGAATTGTTTTGGTGATGTCCCAAAAATGTTTCTAAAATATTGAATATTAACCCGATTCCGATCCAAACACTAGGGATGCACCAATCCTAATTGACGAATTGCCTACTGCTTCTTTGGAGCAATAAAGAGACCAATTCCAGCTGTTCTAAATACTGTAGCTTAATTATTATTTTCCCTTCATCCGACCTACGGAACAGTTTTGTTGACGTGTCTCAAATGAGAGTTTACACACAAACGAGAAGTTTTCGGAAACCTACACTAATCTGATCGACAGCCCTTGTGCAACTGACACCAGAATAAGAGCGGCGTGTCATTAGGAGGCCTTTCGCGGCGAGCACAGGTGTGAACGCAGAAGGGAAAGTGAAGACGGGGACTAATTACACCCAATTAAGGTTTGCTGTTTTTCACGCCCTCCATGCCAGATTTAGGATTGAAAGCCCTTAAGAACGTGGCATCGGTCCATCGTCGCCTCAGGATGGTAGGGGCGCAGAGGCGTCTTTCCTCCTTCCGCTCGTGAGCCCCAGAGCACCCAAGCGGCTTTCCCTGGGCCTCGGTTTTCCGCGGAACATAAACAGAGTTAAACGGCAGGGGAGGGGGGGACCTCAGGCACAAGTGGCCTTTTAATGCACCAGCGCCAAACGACGACAGCGCGAGCAGGAATGTTCATAGGCAGGTCCTCATTTTTCACCCCCTTGATGATGGCAGCGGCCTAAGCCGGGGCTTAGTGGGGAGCTGCTGTGTGTTTGCCTTGGTTCAGAATGTTTCTTCAGCGATCACAGGCCTGCAGGGCTTACCTCATGGGACCCTTTCAAAACAAGCGATATTTTACAACCCATTTCCTATTCGGACATATAAAATAAATAGGGGTAATTGCAGTTGTCGTTAAAGTGTTTAAAGTGAAAAGGGCTCTCCGTGCCGACCCTGATTTTCGCACTCCGTCGTTGCCTTTGATGAAATGGTTCCGCTCACAGCGATGATTCAACACCGTCGCTGAGGCCAAAAGCACGACCTCTTAATGCGTCGTCTGCTGCTGAGGTAAGCGTCGCAGGATTCTGCCCGAGCCGACTTACATAATTGCTTCTCTGGATCGTGGAACATATTCTTCATATTGATGAAGTACGTTGTTGGACCACGTTAAAACCATTAACCACGATTTGATGTAATATGCCCTGTTACTGCAATTAGCCAGTGTAAACATCTCGACCAGCCGCGTCATCGCGAACAGTGCATTTGTGTCCCATTACACACCCGTTTTCAAACAACGCTGTTATCAGTCATGCTGGGCTTTGGATTTCTGTTGGAATTGTTTCCATGTTTCCAGTAAAATTCCACACAGTACACTGTGAAAGTATGCAAACCAGCATTATATATATATATATATATATATATAGCCTAAAATTCATGTTGCTTAATTTACATTTATTGAGTTTATTTATAGTCTGATTAAATGTCTCATACCAGCACATGGTGCTTGGACCCCACAGATGTCCACCATTTCCTGTGTGTAAAGGACACCATCACTCGGGAAAGTCGTTTCTCCTCTTTTCTAATATCGGCAGCATCGTCACAGATCCAGTAATAATCTGTACCGTGTAGTTTATTGTTTATGAATCTGCAGAAAGGTCCCAGACTCGCTCCGAAGCCCGGGTGCAGCATTCCTGGACCCCATAAATTGCCACCTGTGGCTACCTTTAAAAGTCCTCTGTCTTCTTTCCCCCTGTTTCCTTTATTTTTTTAATATAAAAAGGCTTCATGTAACATGTGAGCAGTGTTAATGTTCACATGAGGAAGCAAAGCAACATTTGTACTTTTTTTGTTATTTCATTAAAACACATTTAATAATGTACACATAGTGGTCACAGTTCATGTCTTCAGTACTTCAATATTGAAGGACTGCATTCACGGATCTCCAAAAAGGGGCTTGGACCCCACAAATTACAGCTATTATCTGAAGTGTAACATCTTATTGTTGCCATATCTTGGAAAATGTTTTATTTTGCTTTTAATTCCAAAAATAAATATGCTTTATGTATTAAATGAACGTTGTTCATGTTTATAATGTACCCCTCTAGACTCCGGAGAGTCCTATTCTATTGGCAGTATTTCTGTACAGGTACTAGACATACTGTGTGTGCATTTGCACATCTGTGTCAGCAATGGTTGCTGAAGGTATTCATTAGAAGTTTTAAAGGAACAGTGTGTTTAGTTTCAAAATTCTAATTAAATTAAGTTACATTTAATTTCATTCCTTTCTTTAAAAGGAAAGAACGGTTGGGAAATATTTGCGTGACCTTGAATTTTGTGTTTGGTCCAGATCTGTTGTCAAATGTTGTCTCTTTGTCCCCCCTCCAGCGATGGCGAGTGTGTATCCGCAGGACCCGGCCTTGCCGATCGGTTCCAGCCTCACGGCCACATGTTCAGTCAGCGCTGATCATGGTCTGCACGCCGGCTCTCTTTACTGGACTCTGAACGGCAAACGCCTCCCCAGCAGCACCTACAGCATCCTGAGCCCCACCGTCCTCAGCGTCACTCTGTCCAACCTGAGTGGCTCCCGTCAGCGGTCCGGCGACAACCTGGTGTGTCACGGCGGCGGTGGACATGTGCTGGCCGGCTCCTGCCTCTATGTGGGCAGTAAGTGCGTATGTGTGTGTATGTGTGTGTGTGTGTGTGTGTGAGAGTGTCCCAGTCTCACCTTCTGGGCACAAAGTAATGTGTTTGATACAGTGATGTTGTATGGTTTCTCAAAGGGGCCTTAGAGCCAATTTCCAGCTCCAAGGTTCTAACGTTATGGAAACAATATGAGATATCTGAGTAAAATTAATGATATTGGGCAGAAATAATCTGTAAATCCATTCTGGTTCTATAAAGAACCATTTTTGTAATGTAGATGTGGAGTGTGAAGAACCTTTCAGATGCTTTAAAAGCCTTCAATCGGTGTAATGGTTCTTTACCCTCACATCTCTATCATAAACATGGTTCCTCATGCCACCAAACGTTCTTCTATGGCACTGCTCGAAGCACCTTTATTACTGAGTGTAGTTGAACTTCAAAGTGCTGAGCAGGTAGGAAAGGTTTTCTTCTGATGAAGGTCAGGTTTGTGGAGTTGCTGCACAGTAGAATAGTGCACCACCACTTAGAGTCTGCTTAACCTTCCTGAAGGCCTTTTGAAGTAATCAGGGGCTTTGAATTGCTTTTCTCTCAATCCTGTGAGCAGCTCTGTGGGATAGTTCTCTTGACCTCCTTACCCTGACCTCCAGTGTTCCCGGTAACAGTACATTAGGAACCGCCTGGCCTTTCGTAGCCCTAACGAGCAACGAGCCGAGATCTTGACCAAAGTCATCTGGGAGCCAAAATCTTTATCATGGTGCATCTTTCCTTTTTTTTTTATCTCTCTAGAGTTGTTCATCCTCTCCTCCTCTACTTAGCTAGTCACAGTGACAGACAGTTTCACCAGTAAATGTGCTGTAAGTGTGTGTGTGTGTGTTACCTATGATCTACTACCCTTCTTTTGGCACCTGTGGGCTCCTGTTCAGCTATTAGTCCAACCACAAACGTCTGAACATATGTACGTTTGTCAGGAAGGGCCACATAGCAGCGGCGATATGGAAAATTACTAGTGCACACTGAGAGCAGGACAGTCTGAAGGGGAAAGGGAGAGAGAGAGAGAGTGAGAGAGAGAGAGAGAGAGAGAGAGTGTGTGGGTGAGAAAGGAAGAGCAGGACCAAGAGACGGAGAGATCGAGTGTGTGCGTATATACGTGTGTGCATGTTGAAGTGCCGTGTTCCGTTAAGAAGAGCTCTATGTGTCTCCGCGGCCTCGTCTGCGGGGCTTGTTGGCCTTAATCAGGCTCTGACACTTCCACCGCCTGCCTTTTGTTCTCAGTTGAATGGAATTTTGGCGCTGGTCCTGAAGTTAATCGAGGATGACAGCTGAAAACACTCATCCGTTGTTGAAAATATTTAAGTCAAGCCATTATTTTCAGGCTGTCTTAGAGGATTTGCATTCTTGCTTCATTCGCTGTATGTGACTTCGTACGGGTGTCCAAATGCATCCTCGTTCGACAGCTCGCACTCTCGAAAATGTAAAGTCGGGCCGGCGTAAGTTTGGGTGAACTCGAATTAGTTCAGTCCAAAGTTCCTACCGTTTTTAGATCCACGTCTCGGTTCCGTCAACAAGACATACCGAGTTGGGCTGCAGCCAGACACACTTAGTGGCCTCCCTATTCACAGGTTTCTGATTATGGAGGGCTGTGGTGTGAAAGGGATTTGAACCTGTGACCCCTTGAGTCTCTTGACAAGCAGGCAGTTAGACAGTTGCACCACCCCAGAGCCGTGAGCCCGCGTATATTACTGTACTTTCAGATGCACGGATCTAGAGTAGCCCTACAGTCTAACTGCTGCTGATCACGTGTGAGGAAATCACAAGTTCAGAGCTCCACTGTTAGGAGCCTTCCAGTCTGGGATGTCATGCGATGGAGGCGTCTTAACCTGCAGATGGGAATCAGCAGTAAACAAATTAAGGAGAGGAGCCGCGGAGCGAACAACTTCCACAGTATTTAACCGGTTTCAGGCGCAGCTCGTTTACTAATGTTGTTGAGACTCATCTCGATATGTATTGTGGAACCAATTGAAATACAGAAGTCAAAAGAGTCACAAGAGCTTCTCATAGATGGTCTTTTAGCACATATAAATGGACATTATAGAAACCCAAGCTGGTAGCACCAATTATCCCACCCGTTCTTTGCTCCCATTCATCTCCTGACACCAAGGATAAGGACTAGCACATGCATACTAATACGTGTGAAGTCCACCACTGCTTTTTTCAGAACCGCTGCCAGCCAGTGTCGCATCTAGAGCGATGGAGGGCGGCAGCACCATCTACACACAGCTTGCTTTTCTCTCCGACTCTTGAACCTGCTGGTTGCAAGACAATACGGCTCCCTTGGGCCTTAGCGGCAGCGCACCAGACCACCAAGCCAATGGCACCTAAGTTAAAAGTGGCCCAAACTCTGTGTACTTCTCTTTCTCTAGTGCCGCCCGAGAAGCCAGTCAACCTCACCTGTTGGTCCAGGAACACAAAAGACCTGACCTGCAGATGGGCTCCTGGGGGCAAGGGGGAGACCTTCATAAAGACCAAATACACCCTCAAATACAAGCTCAAGTAAGTGCTGCAGGCCTTGCTCATCTTGGTACTCCTTGTGTAGGCCCTGCATCTCGTACTGCATCTTCTAACTGACAGCGTGGGAGAATTCTAACATCACTAAAAGCAGCTGACCATATTCTGAAACTGACCTCTGCAATCTGCTGGTTCATACTTGATTTACCATATCAAATCAAATCAAATCAAATGTATTGTCACCTCCTTTGTTACACAGGTTGAGTGAAAAGCATGGGTGCAAGTCTCTCGCGGTGATTAAGCAGATGCATGAAAAACGTACACTTTATTTCACGTAAACGTACATTATCGCTATATTACACAAAGTGTTCTTATAACTCGAGGGCAGTTTTTGAAAGCTTGAGAAGTGCTAAAACCTGATCTGAGCTAATCCCGTTGAACAGTAATGGGGGTTACACAACAGCGGAAAAAAATAACGCCAAGAGGCTTTCGCTCATATTATGATTCGATGGGATGGTTCGGATTCCTTGGTGTTCTTTGTGTACGCATTCGGGAACCAGAAATGATTCGCTCAAGTTGCCGCAGCAGATGAGTAGCTGTGGAATTATTTGGACAGCTCTTTGTTTGTACGTATATGAGCAGTAATGGTGGACAGGGTGCTGAAACGAATAGCATGAGGTAAAAGTCAGGTGACTCGGGATGGAATATTACTCACGTAAATGGGAGAATGTCTCTCCAGAGTATTAAGGTGAATGTTTGTGGAAGTTTGTATAAAAAAAAAGTTCATTACTGTTCAGTAGGGCTGGGCGACATCAACGTTTGTATCAATATCGGGATATAAACAGGGCGGGATACGGGCTGAGCGATATATCAGTATTTGTATCAATATCACGATATAAACAGAGCGGGATACGGGCTGAGCGATATATCAGTATTTGTATCAATATCACGATATAAACAGCGGGATACGAGCTGAGCGATATATCAATATTTGTATCAATATCGGGATATAAACAGAGTGGGATACGGGCAGAGCGATATATCAAAATTTGTATCTTTATCGGGATAAAAACAGAGCGGGATACGGGCTGAGTGATATAACCCGGAACTGTTGACTGCACTGTCTCAACTGTCCAGGGAAGGCTTTCTACGAGATTCTGGAGTATTGTTGTGAGGACTAGATTGAATATACTTTGCTGTACTTTTTACAGGGACTAGACAAGCTGTGCATTTGCCCATCTGCCCAACTTTAGAAGGCGTATATTGGTATTTATATCTATATCAGGATATAAACAGACCTGGATACGGGCTGAGTGATATATCGATATTTATATCTATATTGGGATAAAAACACAGCGGGATAAGGGCTGAGCGATATATCGATATTTATATCTATATTGGGATAAAAACAGAGCGGGATACGGGCTGAGCGATATATCGATATTTATATCTATATTGGGATATGGGCTGAGTGATATATTGATAATTATATCTATATCGGGATATAAACAGAGCGGGATACAGGCTGAGTGATATAACCCGGAACTGTCTCAACTGTCCAGGGAAGGCTTTCTATGAGATTCTGGAGTATTGTTGTGAGGATTTGATTGCATGTACTTGGCTGTACTTTTTACAGGGACTAGACAAGCTGTGCATTTGCCCATCTGCCCAACTTTAGAAGGGGTGTCCACAAACATTTGGACATATAGTGTATAAGTCAGTCCAGAATGTCACGTTTTATATTGTATTATAGACACGAACTTTGGGTTCTGTATTAATTAGCAGCACATCGTTCCTCGGGTGTTTGGATCAGGTCTTCCCTGTCGAGCGTCGAGTGCTTGGTGATACAGGTGTGTTTGTTGTGTAGGTGGTACGGCCAGGAGAAGGAGTGTGAAGACTACAGCACGGGGCAGCCGTACACGTGTTACATCCCCCGCGACCTCGCCCTCTTCACGCCTTACGAGATCTGGGTGGAGGCCTCCAACCAGCTTGGAAGCGCCACCTCAGACGTCATCAGCCTGGATATCCTAGATGTGGGTGAGTGTACGAACCCTGACCCCATTCCGTTCCACACGCCGCCTCCAGGTGTCTGAAAGCCTGGGTGGGGTCTGTGACGAATCTCCACCCTCCCACCCCTTTTCCTTTCACGCTTTCTGACCCCCATACCACCCCCCACCCTTCTTTTTTTTTTTCACGTGAGAACGGAAGTAATCTGAATACCGCAGCATGGCCTCGGGCTACACTTAAACGGGTGATGTGACATGAAAGGAAAGCTCTAAGACTGTCCATAAAAACTTCTCGGATGGTGTTATTTTTGAGTGCTGGCCAAAGCAGCCTGAGAGTGGAAATTCAAATATCAGATCTTCTCATAAAAATGGAGTTAAGCCGTTTTTCAGAAATATCACTTAATTCGGGAAGCATTAGTGCTTGGCAGGACGTCACACTTCTGATTTGGGCTCGGCTGAGCAATAACTGGAGTGCTTTCTGTGTGTGTGTGTGTTTGTATGTGTGTGTGAGTGCCACACCTGGAGGTAGAGGCAGGTTTGGAGGTGAGCAGCAGCTGCACGAGCAGAACGGGTGTTGCGCTAATGATGACAGAATGATGACGCACCACCACTCCTAACGCCTCTGCTTAGTTACAAAACTGAAAACTCATCAATATTTTGACCTGATCTTATCAGCAGCATATATAAAAACAGAACCACACGTCGGAGGTAAAATGTACCATGTGCACAAGAACATGCTCCGGTTGTGGGTTCAGAAGGTCTGGGGTTGGGAACGAGAGTGTGGAAGGGTGCTTCTGTTGACTTCAGCTGACCATGGCCTGATCTTCAATGGTCAGGACCCTGCAGGACCACCACAGGGCAGGTATTATGTGGGTGGTGGGTCATTCTCAGCACTGCAGTGACACCACCATGTCAGTGTCAAACTCATTGCTGACACAGATGTGCAAATGCACTCACAGATTGTCTAGTTCTTTTAGAGAAGCACCACCAGTAGAATAGGACTCTCTGGAGCAGATAGACATGAACCTGTTGGCACCTTGTTTAATGTCAAGCGTGGGCTAGATGGGTTTAAAGACGAGCATTGAGCTGTGGAGCAGTGAAACTGGGTTCTCTGGAATGATGGAGCACCATCCAGTACTTTGGGATGCACTGGGAAGTCTGGGATGAGGTCAGGTGGCGATCAACCAACATCCTGACCTCACTAATGCAGCAGTAAGGCAATCAAATCCTTACAGCAAAGCTTTCCCTGGACAGTTGGGACAATTATGTGAGCAGAAAAATCTCTTTTTATTACCCTTGATTTCAGAGGAAGCAACGAATGAGCAGGTGTCCCAATACTTTTGTCAATTTCGTGCATCTTCAGTGGATTGAAAAAGGGTTAATTTGTGTAAAGGATCATTGTTAGCAACCAAGAACTCAAGCTCATATTTAATTTTGTGGCAATCTTTGGGTTCCAAGCACGATACACCATTATGCTTCCAAAGGATAGACAATTTTTTTCCCAGTCAATTTCCAATTTCCACCCATTAGCCAGAATTCCCTCTTTGCTCTCTGACGTTACCAGTTCTGGAAGTGTGACGTCTAGCGTGGGCCTCCTGCAAGTTTGAATTAGAGTTCAGTTACATCATCAGGTACAACAGAAACCCTCATCATCTGCTGTCACGCTGAGTGATGAGAATCATTTGCTGAGTGATGGCAGGAGAACGAGGCTAATTGTGCTCTCTTGCGTGATGCTTAAACGGCTTAGAGTGGCCTGTGACAGGTGTGGGGTCTTCAAAAGAGGTAAACACTAACAATCAAATCCTGCGTCCCACTGGGCAGCTGAAGGCAATTGCCTGCTTTGACCCTTTCATCCCCCGTGCACCGTTCCTCCTCTGTCTCTCCCACAGCCTCCTTCCTCAGCCTCCTTTTAAGGGAGCCTCTTTCATTGGTGCCATAATGCAATGGCCAGCAGGGCTGCAGGACATCACCCCACCACCCCACCACCACAGATGCCAGCGTTGATTAGCTCTTTAACGAATCTGAAGGCTCAGAATGAAGGGATTCAACGAATCCACTGATGTTTTTGAAGGAGTGCCTTTCAGGTTACCCACTTGCATCGAAAGTATGGCTTGAAACATCGTGCACGTTCAGGCTTAATGATGATTGGCCAAGAAGAACTAGGTCTAATCGTTCGTAAGTGTGGGAACAACTATCCATAGGGTTCGGACTGACGCGTTCATCTTCTTGTCGTGAGAAGACTTGCAAAAAACTGAACCTGCTGTGGTGGTGAGGTGGTGGGGCGCCTCCCTACTGCTGTTCTGCAAAAGGCACTGAGGTAACACATGTGAGGACCTCCCCAGTCACACTGAGAGAGAGACTCGCGGGGACTCGAGAGGGGGACAACACGGGGATAAGTAGCCCCTCATTAGGCAAGTGCCTCTAGCAGCCCAGTGGGGCTTTATTTTGTTGTTACACACAAATGTGTCAATAGAGCCTTTTGAGTCACTGCCTCTACCACAGTGCTGTTCCGGTTCTACAGCCTGAGCACACCGGGGAGGTGCAGGGGTGCTTACGTTGTATTTCTGGAGGTTGTAGGAAGTTACACGTACACATAGAACAGCATAAATAGGCCAAGACTCCTAAAGGCTACGGGATTAACCAAGATTTTGGGAATTCTTACCTGTTTGTGCTCACATTGTACCCGTGCTTTTATGCTGTGACCCATTTAAAGAGGTGCAAAACTATTTTAGACACTTATTTCATTTGATTAATGAACCCTAAAAGCTATAAAAACACTATAACGGATTTTTATTGTAATAAATTGGGGTAAGAATGTAGGGGAACCGTGATGAAAAGCAGAAAAGAAGTCCTAATCATCCCTATATTGTTCAATCCAGAAGGTCTGCTGTGTGATCAGTTTGTCTCCTGCTGTGCCGAGTTACATTCTTCTCTGCCCTCTCCAGTGACGACGGACCCTCCGGCAGACGTCCATGTGAGCCGTGTGGGTGACCTGGAGGACCAGCTGACTGTTCGTTGGGGAACGCCACCGGCCCTCAAAGACTTCCTCTTCCAGGCCAAGTACCAGATCCGCTACAGGCTGGAGGACAGCTCTGACTGGAAGGTAGCGTGACCAAACTCTTCAAGAACAGTAGAGGCTGTGTGTTCGCCAACTCGGACTCCATATAGCAGCACAGATATTTTATATATATGCGGTCCAGAGCAGCAGATCTCAGATACTTCAATGTAGCCGGTTCTACACAGGCATTGATTTGCACACAGCTTGAGCTGCAAATCACTGCAATCAAATGGTCCCAGCAATGTTCCAACATCTAGAGTAAAAGGGACAGATCGGGAGGATCTCTCCATTAAAACCTCTTATTTCAGAAGAATCATCATTAGTCTTTATATCCTGGTCATAGTGCCTGGCTGTGACCTAAGGAACAGCCAATCAAAATGAGCATGCTAATGAGCTGGTACATGTTAATTACATATACAGTCCTCAGTGTCTCCAGCGGGACAATTGGGAAAAAAGACAAGAAGAAGGCAAAGTGAAATGAACCCCTTAAATAGGCTTAGGAGGGTCTGACAGCTAGATTCGGAACACGTCCATCTTAAAGCAACATTAAATAAAGAATTACTAAATTAATCCTCAGGATATTGACGCTCCACTCGCTGTAATTGGGAGAATGGCATGTCTATCATTCCCACTCAAGGCCGGAACGCCGTTGCTGCACTAAGGAACTTTGATGGCGCTGTTTGCCATCATATTTATATGTCATATTAATGTAAGATCCTGTAATATTGCTTTACCGCTTCAGTCCACGTGCGTCTGATTGTGTACTTTCATTTTAACTTACTGAATTATTTAATGCCACCTGCCATCTCAGGTGGCTTCTCACGAGTGTGTTAATGCGACCAGAGCTACAGAATGTGGAACGGAGTGTTTTCATTCATTTGGCTCTTTCCTGATGGCTGCAGTATTTTATATGTATTTTCCTGGTCCTGAAATCTTTACTGTTTTCAAACTATTGACTGTAGAGGTATCTGATGTGAACTCTTGTTAAAGTGATGAATGACTGCGTTGTTAATTTGATGGCTGAGTGACTTTTATGTTGGTATTTTTATTAGTTCAAAAGCAGTTTCATTTTAAAGGTTGCCAAATAGATGCATCGCCTCTGGTGACACCCTTTGGGTTCTGCAACGGCGGTTACCGAGGAACTGTGCCATGTGTGCTACTCCAGGATACTTTTACAGAATCTCGAGCAGAGAGTGAGTGATTCACGATGATATCAAGTTTAATAGAAGAGGGGTGAGATTTATTAGGTGGAAAGGAAATATCCTGAAGGTTTAACGGTTTTGTTAACACTGCCTCCAGCATTCATCCAGAGTTGTGCTTCAGTCTGAAAGGCCCAAAAAACATAGAAATGAGTAGACGACCTAAATCCTCAGACCCAACACCACGTGTCTAAGTTTGATCTGTAATGATCATTATAGTAAAATATAACAATGGTTTCCATTTCAGAGAAAAAAATTATTACAAAACTACAATTTACTCAAGGTTTGATTTGATCTCATAATCAGGAATGTTGTGGCTCGGAGTGGCTCGGCAGTCTGAAGCACTCCCACTATTATCCGAGGATCACAGTCAGTGGGCTCCCTCTCTGGGCGGCGAGAAGGCGGTCTTTCCCCACATCACGTGCAATGTGATGCTATTCGGCACAGGCATCTGTTAGCCATTGTATCAGAGCTGGGGACCCGGCACTTTCCTCCGAGTACGTTGGCTGTCAGGCAAGGATGCAAATAGTGACAAAAGAGGTGGTGGTTGATATCTCATCCTCATCCTCACCCTCGTAGTGTCGGGAGCATCGCGTGGGATAGGTGGAGAGTGATGATAATGGAGTTGGGGTATTGACACTCCCAAATTTGCAGGGAGAAAGGAGGTAAATATGTAAAAGAAGGAGGAAAAAGAAAGAAATAGAAATGTATATGTATTTCTAATTGGGTTTCACTAGAAGGGAGAGTTTCACACCAAACCCACTCTGACAGACTTTGCTTACATCTTCTTTTTTAATCATTTAGCTAATGCATTTCTCTTAGTGAGGTAGATTAGAAGTTCTCTGACCATTCCCATGAAGGTTAAGTGCTTTGCACAAGGACACCATGAGCATCGGATGACCTCTGAGCTGACCCCCATTGCCTCATTCCTGAAAGCACTGAGTCTTTAAAGTGGTAATTAGATGGTAGTGGTATTAAAGGGAATAACTGCTCATTTTAACGGTCTGCTCCGTAAAGACACACGGGGATGCTCGTCTTCCCACGTGGGGCCGAGTCACAAACATTTGCGCTCCTCATCTACATGAATCATGACTTCATTTTAGCACCTCGGTATGTGGAACCTACCCTGGGGGTGACAGGAATATCCTTGGGTAAAGTTACTTAGGTGCACATTAACCAGAGCTATGAGGAGAGATTTATTACTGTTCCTTAGGCCAGGACTTGGCTATAATCTGAAAATAATCACACTCGAGTTTTGGGTTTTAGAGATGCTAGAGAGGCAGGGGATCAGCTACTGGTCAGCGGAATTTTAACGACTACATTTCAGGAGCGTATGATTCGGTTTCGTGGCTGATGAATGTCATGATGGAGATGGCATGATCCATTTGCGTAATACGAACTGGCCCCAACTTGCTCTCTTTTTCCCCACTGGCTGGCTGCTCACTGGTGGGCGTGCACTCTGACTAATTTTAATATTGGAGTTTGCGAGAAATCCGCAAGAGTTAATGAACAGCGTCTCAGTGAAGCCCAGGGACGGGAAAAAGACAGACAGAGAGACAGAGAGACAGGCCAAAAATGACACCAGCATAAAACTGTACCCCACAGAAAATGATATATGATTATATTATATTATATCATATATTATATTATTACTGTAAGTCACATAAAACAGGGACATTTGCAGTAATGAATAAATAATAGAGGCTGACCCTTCAGATGAGACTAATTATGTTTATTAATACTGATTATTTTTTTGCTTTTTTATGTTAGAGTTGTTGAGCTGAGCTTTATAGACCCCGTCAATCATGGTAAATATGGGAAAAACTGCTTTTTATGACATTTTTTGCACTTTTATTATGAAAAAAATGGTATTTCAGATTAGCTTTTCTTTTTTCTTTCATTTTGTGCATTGAAAAGTGTTTTCTCTTGATTAAAAAAATGTAAAAAAGAAAAACATAGTTAAGTGGAAACCAGTGGTACCAGTTTCATAGAACGCAGTTCAGGCCAAGATTTGGGGCCAGATCTGATGTTGAGGAACTGTGGTTCCAATTTGTTCTAAAAGCAAAAGTACGGCAGCTCTGGATGGGCTACACCTACAATAACCTGTTTGGACCTTAGGGAAGAAAGTGAGAGTGTAGATCACTGTAATCAAAGATGGAAGCCAAACGTTGCTGAAACGAGCCTTTTTGAGGCATGGAGTGAGAGCAGCCTCTGGGGTGAGGCGATGCCCCCTGTCCGAGGTTATCAAAACGGCCCGATGAAAGCCGGTCTAATATAAACCTGAAACTGTAGAAGGCTAAACATACCACATTCTCAGCATAACAGCATATTTTAGGCATTGGGCCATCATAACATCACACCAACAATTTACAATTCATATAAACAGTGGTATTTCCTTCTGTTAATGGACTTTAGTGCAAACACTGGTAGTTCAAAGGCATCGTTCTTAAAGGGGAATTTTTGTTTGGATTGGATCTGCTAACCTGGGCAAGCTTTCACTCATTCCTCTGTGTAAATGTAGAGATCCAGTTGGAATTGACGGCTCAGAAATTTAAGCATCTCCATATGCCTGCTTGTTTCTTCTCTGTGTGAAAAAGTCTGATGATGCCAATGGCAGGCAGGCATGCACGCACACGTTTGGATCATAATTTGGGCACGACGTCAGATATCGCTTGTCTTGTATAAATGGTCTGCAGGATTTATGGTGGTTTGGTAAGTGAGGTTTCATTCCATCAGATGAGACTCCATTGGTCCGGGTTTTAAATTAGATAGTACCAAGATTTTTACTTCTAAGAGATTGTAGGGGGCTGTGATTTCTGTGATGATGCATTTCCTTAAAGGAATAAAACTGTAAAAATAAAAGAAACAGATAATATGATCATACAGGGGTTGGACAATGAAACTGAAACACCTGGTTTTAGAGCACAATAATTGATTAGTATGGTGTTCTAGGGTCTCCTTTTGCGGCCAATACAGCGTCAGTTCGTATTGTGAAGGACATTTTTTGGATACAATCCGGGTTAACACCCCAACATCCCTTTCAGACAGCTTCCTCTTGCGTCCACAGTTAATCCTGTTGGATGTGGTTGGTCCTTCTTGGTGGTGCTGACGTTACCCTGGATACCGTTGCTCTCGATACATCACAAAGACTTGCTGTCTTGGTCACAGATGCGCCAGCAAGACATGCACAACAATTTGTCCTCTTTTGAACTCTGGTATGTCCCCCATAATGTTGTGTGCATTACAATATTTTGAGCTAAACTGTGCTCTGACCTGCTAATTGAACCTTCACACTCTGCTCTTACTGGTGCAATTAATGAAGATTGACCACCAGGCTGCTCCAATTTAGCCATGAAACCTCCCACACTACAATGACAGGTGTTTCAGTTTCATTGTCCAACCCCTGTCATTTACTAATTAACCAAAATTAAAAATAGAAAAAATAGAAAATAGAAATAGAAAAAATCTGGTTTGTGGCATCACCAGTATAAAATTCAAAAAGACCCAAAGACCTTGTCCAGAACAGTGCTTCCTTAGTTAACAGTGATGTTAATCGAACATTGATAACAAACCATCAGTTTCTTCCCTTTAAACACGTCCCAAAAATGTCTCCCAGCTCATTCAAATTGCTAATCAAGCTTCATTAATTTGACACAAATAAAGGGGTGAGGTTTACTTTAGTCTATAAACTCAAAATTCAGTTTCTCACAGAGATAACGGTGGTTCCGGTTCCCCAAAATGAACCACAATGTGTTGTCATTCCTCAATGAAGGGAAAGTTTGAATAGTCAAAGTTGTTCCAGTAAAGCTGATTTGATTTTTGGACAACGTTGGCTTTTGAATTTTGTTAGATAGCATTTTGATACAGTAAGTAAATTAAGATGTAGTATATTTAGCGAGCATGTATTTACTGAGGTTAGAAGTGCAAAATTAGCCAATCGTCTCCTGCTCTAAAGTAAAAAGCCGGTTCTAGATACCAAACATGTCTGACTGCATCTGGGGTTAGAGGTCAATTACGGTCATTGCATATTAGACTGAACTACTCTTTTATGAAACGAGAATATACATTTTGATATAGGATTTTGTTGCACGTACATATGCACAGCGACTGTCTAGGTCTAAGACATCGTTTACAAGGAAAAATAGATACAACACGATGACAATTGGGGAAATAAGGAAAAGGGGAATAAAGGGAAACAAAACAAAGAACAAACAAACAAACAAACAAACAAACAAACAAATAAATAAATAAAGGCTGTGTTACTGGTCTGAGCCACGTGTTCCTCTAAAGGCCTTTAATGCACTGCAGGAATTTTTCCCATTTTGAATAATAGTGTTCCATTCTGCCCATTAGGGAAAAGGACATTTTGATTGGTATTGGAAACTTCAACGCTATCATCCTAACCAGGAATGTCATGGCTGATTGGCCGTGTTTGGGATTAGAGGGAACTTTGATGATCAGTGATTTGCTGGATGATGAGTTGATTCTCTTTTGTGCCAAAGCCAACAAAAAAACCCCGACACTAAGCCGAATAAGTGGTTGCATCTCTTGATTACAGCTCATTCTGAATTAGCCCGAATGCTCTTCCTTGTGCATTTCTGTTTACTTGACTTCTCTCTACAATACAGGACCCCTCGCCGATGTAGCTGCACTGACTACAGTGATGTTTTTGATTTGTTAGTCTCAGAAACTCTCATTTCAAACAAGAAAACACGGGATTGGTGTCTCAGTCAGTGACATTGTTGACAAAAACAATTATACGTTCATTCACTTACTCGGGAAAACACACAGCGCATCCAACAAGAGTAAATTCCTGCGTGTCTATTACACAGCAGTTACAACACAGTAGCTCACAGAAGGTTCTGATGGATTCTACACGCTGATCCGTCTGACCGTGTGCAGCGGGAACTGGCGCCACCCCTCTGGAGGAAGATTTGCACCAGTAAAAAACAATATCCATCCAGTCGATTTCCATTCCGCCAGTTTAATGGCCACTAGGGGGCCTGTGGGAAGAGGATGAGGAGTACACGCTGACCCTCTCAGTTATATGGCTTTTTGGGAATGTCATTCCCAACAGGAACAGAGGAGCACATGGTTTCCTGGCCTCTTGTCATGGTGATGCTCAGCCCTCGAATAAACTCAGCTTTCGCTGCTCTTTTTGTTCTTCATATGGTTTCAATCAGCAGGCAGGTTCTCTCTGAAGCCGGCCAGGGAGTTAAGTTACATAAGACACACTATCCGTGCTGCGTTCTCTTTCAATTTAGCATGTCGTTCGACCGCCAGCGTGTCCGATCATTCGGAATTTTTGTTTTTTTCCCCCCAATATTTTTCTAAATTCTTCAAAGAAATGCTGACAACTGTCAGACCACAGATGGTCAGACTGAAGGTCATACCGTAGATCAGACCCTGGTGATAGTGTGGGCAGTGCACTGAAACTGGGTAATACTATTAACCTGAGACTGTTGAGTTTCATAATCCATCTACTTTATTTAATTGGTCGCAACAAATTCTTATTTACAAAACAAACTGAAAAGGAGGGAAGGATCTTAAATGAATTCAGTTACCGGTCAAACGTTTGGACACACTTGTCTGAATGTATTAGAGATGACGTGATGCTACTTTTTGACATCTTAAAATCTTGGGGATCGGCTGTGTTGGACAAAAAACACACACACACACATACACACACACACACACACACACACACTGTGCTGTCCAGGAGGGATTTCTACTTTCTGGAGCTCTTCACTGAGGATCTGAACTGAAGTGTTGGGCTGCTTACAGGCCCTGAGGCTTGGAAACCAAAATCATTTATTTATAACAAATAGACAAAATCCAAACGAATAAGTGTGTGTGTGTGTGTGTGTGTCTGTGTGTGTGTGTGTGTGTTGTATACTAAATATACAAGCGCTGTCAAGTCAGTGCAGTTGATTATTTCCTTGATTGTTTTTCACTGGTCTTTGGATTATTGTTAATTGCCCCTATTTGAACGAACCACCATTCAAATAGAACCTGCACTGTGGTGGTCCTGTGGGGTCCTGATCGTTGAAGAAGTGGGTGAAAACATGAGCATGAGGCAGATTATATCTACTCAGTAAAGTTTATTTAATTCCAATATTGGACACAAACGGTGCATTATTAATATCATCATGATGGATTACAGACATCTGGTGAAAAATGCTGTATAATTTAATATTTATAATATGTTTTAAAGATCATACATATATAGGGTTTATATAGGACTATAAATATTTGGACAGTGAAACAAGATGTAGACTGTTATTCAAGAGGTTTAACTCAAACATAGTGCCGTTTTCACATCCACAAGTATCTGGATGAACATATTTATGAACACACAGATTATTATTAATAATTGGAGGCAAATCTTTTGCAGCCAATCACTGTCTGATGTCTGGAACTCGTTATGTCATAATGTCTCTGTCTCAGTTTGATCTTCAGTAAGGTGTACACCGCTCCGTTGGGTTGAGGTCAGGTGACTGATTCATATTCAATGTTTCATATTTGCCTTAAGAAGCTGCTGTGTTACGTTCACAGAACGTTTGGCTCATTATTTGTCTGTGTAGTTTACTCGTCTGATACTCGTCTGATACTTCTATGGTTTATAATTCGATTTTTGGTCATTTTGGTTCAAAAGGAGGCGGAGCATTGGTCATTAATATGCATGAGCTTATTGTGCAGCTCAAATACAGTTAACTTACCAGACTTACTCATATTACAGAGGTGGGCCACAGTAGTGTTAGGGGGCTTGCACAAGGACTCTTATTGGTGTGGCACAGTATGGTTGCCCTGAGAATCAAACCCCAGTCTCCTACACAGTGTGGTGGCTTACTGGTGGAGTCATCTGTTGAGCCACACCAACCACCGTACTGTGTTGTTCCATCTTCATTCTGTTTTTGCAGATCCTGGTATGAGTGTGCAAGTGTGAAAGGTGCTGGAGTTAACAGGAGGCCATGTCCCATTAATAATCACCTGCACTACCATGTCTGCCATGGCGTAGACCACACATTCTTCTTCTCCACAGCGTTCCTGTCAGCACTGCTAACGAATTACAGGTTCATTCCGGTTCTGCTGCCACCTGATGAGCCTGTTGATGTAGCGTTGGTCGTGTACCAGTTGTATGGGCCCGTGACAGGGTTGCGGCGCAATGTGTTTGATCATGTTAGTCATGGAGTTCCCAGATGTTTGTTGCTTTTGAAGGGACGGGGGGATGACTGCAGAGACAGGCAGAATCAGGCTGGGTTAGGGTTGTAAATAATTATGGGGGCCCTGGCCTTATTATCCTGGAGGCTCTGAGGCTTGGGACATTCCTGTAGTTCACCCCCCCCCCCCCTTTTTTTTTGCTCTTCCCTTCACTTCCACATGCAGTATTGAGAGGGCAATTTAGCTGGGGGTGTAATGTATGTCTGTGTGTGTGTGTGGGGTGCTGGGGGGGGCTGTTGGGTTGGCTCTTGGCCTACTTGTACGCTGTTGGTACTGTCTTCACCCGTGCAATTACTCAATCTGTAAATCTGTATTAAGTAATAGATAACAGATTTCCTCTCGGGGCAGTGTAGGAGTGTGCCGCGAAAGGACGAGAGTGCGACTAAAAGCATTTGTCTGTATCGTTTACTGCCTCTTTTGTCTCCAATACATGTTGGATCCTCTCCCAGGAGCGAAGAGCACGGAGGGGGGATTATTCGTCTCTCCCGGCTTGGCGCTCCAGCCTGTGCCAGCTTGCTTGCGGATTTGAGTATGAATGGCCTGTTTTTTTGGAACGTAAACAGGCCCAGTCAGTCGAGTGAGTGTGTGTGTGTGGGTGTGTGTGGTATTAGCATGGCTGCCAGAGCTTTGATCTGACCCTGTTTGTGTTCCTCGCTGCAGGTGGTGGACGACATGGGGAACCAGACGTCCTGCAGGCTGGCCGGACTGAGGCCGGGGACCGTCTACTTTGTCCAGGTTCGCTGTAATCCTGTTGGAATTCTGGGGTCCAGAAAGGCTGGAATCTGGAGTGACTGGAGCCACCCGACCGCAGCGTCCACACCGCACAGTGGTAGGAGATTTGGTCATATTAGGGCTGGGTGATACGATCTCAAACCATCATCACGATAAATTGAACGTTTTACCTCAAAACCACATAAATGACAGATTATTTTAATGAATGACAGACGTGACATTTATCTTCAGTACAAGCTGATTCGTGGCTCATTCTATTTTAAATACAAAGAATTGAATGAAGCTTTGATTTCATCATGTATATAATAGAGGCTTTGAGTATTGTAGGGTTTTCTTTGCCCAACAGAACGAACAACGATGTAATAAATAAGAGACTATGAGTGAGAGAGAGAGAACTAGAGAGACAGAATGAGGGCGAGAAAGAACGAGAAAGCATGAGACCGAGAACGAGAGAGAGAGAGAGAGAGAGAGAGAGAGAGAGAGAGACAGAGAGAGAGACAGAGAGAGAGAGAGAGAAAGAGAGAGAGAGAGAATGAGAGAGACACACAACTAAAGAATGAGAGAGAAATAGAGAAAGAACAAGAGAGAATGAGAGCGAGAGAAAAAGAAAGAGGAGAGCTCGGTCACAGCTCGTCAGTAAAAAATGAAAAATGTCGAGATCAACAGCCAAAAAATTCAAGGTTTTCATTGCTGTAATATAATATTACTTCGGTTAAACAGTTAATTTACTAACTTTATATTTATTAAAAGAATGTATTACATTTGCATTCGTTATAATATATATTTACATGTTTGACACATAGTTTTGTTGCTAAATTAAACACCAGCTGCTGAAATTAAAAAGAAAAAATACCAATTTTCTCCTTATTTTCAAATTCCCGCCCACTAGCTAGGACTCCCCATCACATGCTACCAGTGCTGCAACTGCCACTAACCCAACATCGCTGAACACGTTAGGAGGAGAACACTTGTTTTAATTTCTGTTACATCGGCTAAGTGATGGAGGGGAAGTGGGAGAACCATCCAACCCACCCAGAGAGACTCAAGCAGTCATGCTCTCTCAGACACGGATGGATGTGGCATCATCAGGAATCAAGCTGCCACCACAAGTGTGAGAATAACATTCACTGATGATGGATAGAACAATAGAGAGAACCTCTACACTCCCCTGTGAATCTGGAACCAAATTTTATCCCTATTTTTCACCCTATTTGGAAGTGCCGATTTCCCAACCCCGTTAGCACATGGGATGCTCCCAACACTAGGAGAGTGAAGACAGGCCCATGCATACCTGCCATTGCATCATTACTGGGCAGCCAGTGAGCTCGGAGGAAAGCACTGGGTTCCCGGCTCCAATACAATGGCTAAACACATGCCGGGCAGCATCAAGAAAGATCCGGGATTCATCCTGCGATCCTCGAGTCGTCTTACACTGCTAAACATCTCTGACATCTGAATATGAGAACCAGGTGGATCTGATTTGGGCTGCGCTGCAAACCCCAACACCCAGAATCAGCACGTTTACTGTTTACTCAGTAAACCGATGACCCCGAAACATGCTGCATGTCCTAAAGTTGGAGATGAGTGTAACAGCACGGACTGTCTTCTCCTCACGGTACAACAACAGAACTGGTCCAAGAACCAAAGCTCGGGGGTCGATTGAGTCACCGCCCATCCTTCATCACCGTGCTTCATACTGAGCTCGTCCTTCAGTCCTAATCAGATGCATATTTAAAACAGCACTAAGTCCGACAACTGAAGGCTGGCAGCACATGAATCGGATCACCCATCCCCATACATCTCCTCACGCTTGGTGAGCACCAAACAGCCCGCAGGGAGCATTTGATACATTTGTTTCGAAAGGCTTTTTGAAAAAGTTTCTGAAGATTAACGGATTAGCTCCCCGCAATGTGCGCCTGATTCTGGAACCCACTACAGCACAGCTGGAGCAGAGGTTGCTATTTATTTGGAGTAGAGCTTGTGTTTGGTTGTGCAGCGTGAGCTGCTTTTGGGATGAGCACTCCTCCATCATTTGACCAAGAGTGCTCAATTCTGTCATTTAGTTCCAGGTCTTCTGGAATGCGTTATGGCATCTGAGATTTGCACCATTAATTATTAATTACTGTTCATTAGGACCAGATTCACCAACCCTCCATCAATGTGACTTGTTTACACTGTAGTCTATTCTCCATCGATTCTTCCGAATTTAGTTAGTCAGGGAGTAGGTGAAGATGAAGCTCCCAGAGACCATCACACTGAAGTATCGAGGGAGAGCAAACTTCTTGACTTTGCACGATGTGGTGTGTCCCGCAGAGCGGTTGGTGGCGGGCTCCTGTGACTCCAAGGCTGGCCAGCAGAACTCAACACTACGACGGGACCTCAAGCAGTTCTTCGGCTGGGTCCGCAAGCGAGCCTACAGCTGCAGCGGCATGAGCATCAAACTCTATGACCAGTGGCGGGTCTGGCTGCAGAAAACCCACAAAACCCGAAACCAGGTAAGCACAAGGCCTGTTTTTCTTTCTAGTTGTACAACCATGTTTTGCTTGGGCAAAGATGTGAGCTTCTTGTACCATGTTAACTGGTAGGGTAGCTACATTAGTGTCGTGGACGTAGAGGCATGGACTCCACAAGACCTCTGAAGGTGGCCTTTGGTATTTATCTCCAAGGCATTACAGCAGATCCTTTAAGTCCTGTAAGTTGGTCACACCAGTGAGGCTTGGCCATCCATGATCCATGTTCCCAGTTCCCTTGTTGCCATTGCTTGGAGCACATTTGGTAGGTACTGACCACTGCATACCAGAAACACCCCATAAGACCTGCCTGACGTTCTGCCGCAGTCAGATCCTTATGCTTGTCAATGTCTCACATCAACTTTAAGACATCATGGAGCACCTGCTCTGTGGTGGTCCTGTGGGCTCCTGACCATTGAAGATCAGGGTGGAAGGAGGCTAACAAAGCATGCAGAGGAACAGACGGACTGCGGTCTGTAATTACAGAGCTACAAAGTGCTCCTGTATGATACGAGGAGCTGATAAAACGGACCGTGAGTGTAGAAGCTGTCGAAGGAGGTGGTCATAAAGTTGTGGTTTATCGGCGTGCAAAGCTCAATGAGTGTCAGAATTCCAAAATCCCAGTGAGCAGCTTGGATTTGTATTTGAACCTGCTGCAGACAATAAAGCCATGTGTGGCATTTTTAGATAACATCTGAGGGAAAGCCCCATCTGCATTCCAGCCTCAAGCTTTGGCTCTGTCAGATTCTGTGGTAACTCTGTGTTTAGGCACTGGCAGGGGTTGTCTTGCAGTGGCAACAATCATAGGCTCAACTGAAACAACCACCGTCCACGCTCCCGCATCCCTTCTGTGCTGCAGTGTGGTCTGGCCTGCTCTGCTCTGTGTAGTGACACATGCTAAATGTTTGTCTGCTGGACAAGGGAGTTTTGAAGTGGGATCACAGCCTCTCGTCTGCTAATCTCCCAGCACAGCATGAAGCTTTCCAGATTTGCAGTCATACCACCCATACACAAAGCCTTAAAGGAGGGAATCCACTGGTGTTCTAACATCATTCTAACATCGTCATGCGTGGTGGTTTGCTGTGAAGCTCCAGAGGGGTGGTGAATACACAGAAAACGATCTCTGATACAACAGTCTACCATACAATCATGACCACCTCATTGTTTCTGCACTCACTTCCATTGTATCAGCTCCACTAACCACACAGGAGCACGTTGTGGTTCTATAATTACAGACTGTAGTTCATCTGTTTCTCTGATACTTCATTCTCCTCCTTTCACCCTGAACTTCAATGCTCAGGAACACACAGGACCACCACAGGGCAGCTATTATGTGGGTGGTGTTAGAGTGTGTTTTGCTGGTATGAGTGGATCCGACACGGCAGTGCTGCTGGAGTGCTTAAACACTGTGTCCACTCCCTGTCCACTCTACCTAGTTGGTCCACCTGGTCATACCAGGTTTGTCCATGTTTTCTTTGCTTTTGCTGCCAAAGCACACCTGATTCACCTCACCTGTCAGTGACCAGGTGCATTTGGACAGTCTCCCAGCCCTTCTCTGGTCCTTCATCAGTGCTCACTGGACGTTGTTGGCTGGGTATTTCTGGTTGGTGGACCAGCAGTGACACTGAGGGGTTTAAATACTCCAGCAACACTGCTGTGTCTGATCATTATCTTATGGTTGATTCGTTCTTGCTGTTGAGAAGTTTTCCAAGCATAATTATCTCGTCTACATTCATAATTGGCTGTAATTTGATTTGCTTTCAGGTTCTTCAAGGAGATGAATCATAGCACGTCGCTCCTGGCTGGATGGGACGCTTGACGAGGGCAGCACCACAGAAGGGCTTTGCTACCCCCACCCCCCCACCCACCCCAAGCCAGCTGGAAGTTCCACCACAGCAGGAGCTGAGGAGAAATGACGAAACAGTGCTACATGTGTCCGCCGGACGCTGCTTCAAACTGTGCCTTTCTTTCTTTTTCTTTTTTTTTGTTCAGTAGAGGAAAACAGCCTTATTTTTATTTGTGACTGACAGTAGCCATGGCGACCATATGGAGGATATATCTCGACAAGAATGCGCTCAGCGGAGTGCACCGGGGAGCGATTCATCAAGATGCAATTTGCACATTTGCTCCAAGGAGGACTTTCGTCCCACATTTCTGTTATTCTGTGACGCTTTCAAGACCGATTCCTTTGTTTACCTATAAGGGACTGCAGGACCCAGCGAGGCACCAGACAGGCAAGCAGAACTCACTGTTGGATTCGTTACTGCAGGACTGGTCTTGATGAACTTACCAAAGCCAAAGATTGAGAATGACTGTTCAGCACGTCCATGAGTTTTCAAGTTCTCTGACTGCACATACAGGTTCTTGCAGGTATACCTCACAGTGGAGAAAAGGAGGAGGAGGGAGATGTTTGATAACCAGGTTCATGACAGGTGAGGTCAAAGAGGTGTGCTATTTGAAGTGAGGGTTCAGCAAAAATCACAGCTTCTCTAGGGATGCACAGGATTCAGCCAAGACGATACAGTAGGTTTATACACTAATAAGCCATAACATTAATGCCACCCCCTTGTTTCTACTCTCACTGTCCATTTTATCAGCTCTGCTGACCACACAAGAGCACTTTGTAGTTCTATAAGTACAGACTGTAGTTCATCTGTTTCTCTGCAGACTTTATTCTCCTCCTTTCACCCTGATCTTCAATGGTCAGGCCCCCACAGGACCACAACAGAGGAGGTATTATGTGAGTGGTGTCTCATTTTCAGTTTTAGTCTGCGGTTTTGACAGCTTTTTGAAGACAGTCTCTAATTAATGCTCCAGTTATTTCGATTAATATCTGATTTTTGATTCATGTCTATTTTCGTCCTTCTTCATGGTGCTATGATTTCTCTCTGGATGAGACACCGTGTTTGAAATATTTTCCAAAAAGAAGGGATGGAAATCTCAGTTTTCAAAAAACCCCAGATGTTTGTGGACGTTGCCTTAGTGTCACTTTGGTTCATAGAAAATATTAGAAATATGCTTCGATTTGCTAACATTCATTTTCCGTACTTACCCAAATGTAGTCAATCAGCGAACGACAAAAACAGGTTTGGTGTCTGACTGACTTAATGTCATTTTAACGTTTGAAACCTGAATTGTCATTGTTTCAATCTCACTATCAAACGCACTGTTGATTTTTTAATATTATCCTTTTAACAACCGTTTAACATCAAATATAGATTCAAGCTTTTTCAACGTTGACGCCACAGCTGACATATTTCAACCACATTTCAACACCGAAGGTCTAAGGAAGCAAAACGTGGATGTCAAACATGCCTTTAGTGGCCAAATGCTTTTGAAACTGTAATTTATGCTGAACTGTTGCTTTAAAAGCACCTAAAACCATTTAGACTGAAGCAGCCTTTTGACCCAGTGAAGCAGTCTTTCCTCAGATGGAACCACTTTCTTTTTTAAGTACGAAAGGAACCAACCACAGACCAAAGTTAGCGACCAAAACGTGCCCCCTTTTCCTTCTCATCCAGCCCCGACTCGCTGAAGAGGAGAGTCCACACAAGGAGTCAGTTTCACTGGTTCGATCTCAGCGGGACTCAAGATAAACACTGCAGCGTTTTGGAGTTTACATTTGCGCAAGTGCGAGAGAGCGGGCCTGACCAGACCTCACCACGATTCTGTTTATTCAGCAGCGGTTCGCCCCTGCGTGGGCCACCGTTCCGCTTCCTCTACCTACTTCTCGCTGTCGCGGCTAGGATTTAAACGGCCGTGTCTACAGTATAACTGTTTGCGAACAGTTGTTTGTATGTATGTACAATGTTGTACTACTTTTGTTTTTTTTTTATTTTTGTACTGAATTGTATCAGCATATTTAAAAATGTAAAGTTATGACTCTTAAGTTATGAGTAGGTAGTTTATAATATTATTGACTGAATTATTAAAGTGTGTATTGAGTATGACGTTGTCTCCACCGTGCACCTTTTTTTGGGGACTCTCACATGTGTTTGACCTCATGAGTCTGTATGTGGTGGAACGTGAAGCTCAAGAGACGGATAAACACCCAGAAAGGAAGATTCGGAGAAATGCGTCAGTCTGCGGAGAAAAAAAGAAACAGCGGTGTCTGAAAGAGCCAGAGGAAAACACATTTCCTCCCGTACTCGGAGAAGATTAATGTGTGTGAGAGAGAGAGAGAGAGAGAGAGAGAGAGAGAGAGAGAGAGAGAGAGTGGTCATTTCATGAAATTAGTGCTCTTACTGCCTTCCTCCATGGTCAGTATTTCACGGCCATTCCAAGTGACACTAACTCTACTGTAAATACATTCCCAGCAAGATTTCTCAAAATATATGTTCCCGACAATCCCAATGCACAGTTACGTAAAAATCAAATATTAAAATAGTTAGTGTGGCCTGAGAACCCAACAGTCTTAACTCCAAAGACCCATGAGCACTTGCTCCAAGGGTTTAGAAGGTTTAGTCAAGAGTGAAAGCTGTTTTGAGCCTAGCAGTGGTCCAAAGCATCATTTCTCAACCCTGGAGCTTGTCATCTGTGAAGCATGGGGGTGGATGTATCATTACACAAAATACCAGCAGTTCTCGGATTCAAATATCAAACATCTGTTAAAAGTCCGAAGTTGGAAATGATTCAACTTGATTCGGCTACTAGAACAGGATCCTGGAAATAATGATATAATAGCTGTGTTCCAATTCAAGGGCTGCATCTCCCTTTGGATGCAGTCTATGAAGGTGTAGCCTTCGAAGGTTGCATTGATCGCAAAGCTCTGAGGTGCATTTCATGTTTGCATCATAGCACTGCCATTCATCTGTGAAACGTTGCCTGGTATCTTGGATGGCTGCAGTTGGCATGTCTTGGGATATGTTGGCTGGTGAAGGAACCATCCACTGGATCCTTTGTTGCTATGAAATAGATTTGCATGCTTCAAATAGCAAAGCCTAACTTCAAAGACCCCCGAGTGCTTGCTCCGAGGATTTAGTAGTTTTGGTCAAGTGTGAAAGCTCTTTCTGAGCCTGGGAGTGGTCCGGAGCAGCATTTCTTTACCCTGGCCCTGGAGGCACTCCTGCCCTGCATGTTTTAGCTTTAATGCAACCCCTGCATTCCTGATGGTCTTGTTAATGAGCTGATTGAATCAGGTGTGGTGGGAGCAGGGAAATATCTAAAATATGCAGGAAAGGGTTGCCTCCCAAGACCTGGGTTGGGAAACACTGCTCCAGAGATCTGGTCCTCCTGAAATTGGTGCTCTGGGGGTTAATTCGAGCAGACTCTGGTTCAGTCTCCTGCAAGTGTGGAATCTCCTGTCCCTGCGCCGGGAGAAGGGTTGTGTAACTGGTTCATTTTGTCACGAGTGCTTCAACTTTCACCTGCATGGCTGAAAACCTTCTCCTCGGAGAGTGGCTCCTTGTTTGAAGGTTTTCGTGAATGGTGAAAGGTCTGCAGAAAGGACTGTTCTTTAGGATTGAGTGTCCAGATCCAAGGAAAAAAAAAGTGGTAAATGGATGAATGTAAGACCAACCATTTTGCAAAGAATGTGCAGTTTGAATGAACCTTTTCTGTGTGAAAGCAAACCAGCAATAATGAGTCCCTCCCCCAAATGAGCCAAGAATCGGTCCTGGGTACGGACTTGTACATTTGGGAAAAGTGTGTAAATGAAAAGTTGTAATGGAGACAGCTGAATCGAATTTCCAACGTCCAACTCTTTCAATCTTGTAAGAAAAGTCATGAAACATGGTCTCCTCTAAGCAATCATCTGAGGATCTGAGGTCCACGGAGCCAGATAAAGCCATGAAAAGAAGCCAAATGTTTTCAGCTTGTTGTTTGTACAGTGCAGACTGTTATTAAGGAATGGCAGGGGACCTACGGAGGTCAAGATAAAGGAGATATAAAGGCACAAATAAAGGAGACTTCAAGATGGGACAGTCTCTTTACTCCATCCAATGTGATGGAGAATTGGAACCAATGGTTCAGAATCCACCATGAACTGAAGAGACACATTTCAAAATGTTTGGATTGGCTCTGTCAGTCCCCTGACCCAAACATTATAGAATAAATAATAAGTGAATAGGGTTTAAACAGATGGTATAGCAAGATGTCCCAAGAGTATCTTAAAACAAGAGGCTTTTTAAGAATAGGAGAACAATTCCAAGAACTGAAAGACATGTAGCTTCTACAAAAAGCGTTTGCAAGCTTGGAATTCTGCCAAGAAGGTTGTTTTGACTCTGTAAGGTGCCCAACCTTTTGCACAGACATTTCAGATGATTGCTGAAAGTCAGTAATGATTCCTGATTTCTCACTTTTGAAGGAACAGTTATTCCCAAAAAGGTGGACATTGCTAATAATGATTAACAGTTCTAGTGGTCAGTTGCATTATTTAGGTCACCCTTAACCTATGGAGGAATATTATACTGTTATAGTACGAGAGGCTTTTGTCCTTTGGCTTCATGCAAACGAAACCATTGATGCTCTCAAGTGTTTGTTTTTCAGTGCCTGGGCAACGTCGGAACTGGGTCAGTTTGCTTGTGGGCTCCTCCAAGTGCTCCTCTGGGTTTAAAGTGGATACATTTTTAATGCTCCCTGCAGCACTCAGACCTGTTCTCTTCTTCTAAAGTCACTAAAGACACTCTTTAAAGACACTCTTCAGGGTGCCAGGTTAGGTTGTCTCTGTGAACCATCTGAGTAAATCAATACATGCTATAAAGTCTGGTAAATAACAAAGGAATCAAATTGAAAGTAACGATTAATGTTACATCAGACAGGGACACTCGATCTGGAAGATTCTTCAGGTGTAATCTGAAGGCTCAGGCAGGAGACCTGTGGAGATGTGCCTCCTTAAAGGTTCTTAAAACATCAACACAAATGATACTTTAAAAGGTATCAAAACAACCTAGATTAGTTTGATGCTCAAATTAATGACACTGAATATTTAAAATGATGCTTCTTTTCTTTAAGTGATGAAGAAGATATTTAATAAGTGTGGGATTACTGCTCTTGAGACCTTTGCCAGTGTGGAGACCGTGTACAGTACAGAGTACAGTGTGTCAGTAGTAGTGGCAGTATTTGCTTTCACAGGTCACCTTTTTAGGCTCAGGTTTGACTTGGCAAGGACTCATTTAGTCTAGACTTGAACTCAGTGTTCTTTAGAATCGTTCTGGGCTTGGTCTCAGATCTATTTGGGGTTGATTGTGACTTGGCCAAGTCCCCCTTTCAGGCTCAGATGTGACCTGGTCAGGCCCCACTTTACGTTTAGTCTAGACTTGTTGTCACCTTCAGTCTTAAATCAATCTTGATTCAGTGTTTGGTCTTACTCATCTTAAGTCTCTGCCTGCTTTAGGTTAATTCTTGACTTGGTATTAAAACTCTTTGGACTCAAATTTGATCAATCATTATTGACCTGGGTTTGACTAAGTCCAAGGTTCAAGGTTCGATTTATTTGTCACGTACATAGTTACACACAGGTCAACATGCAGGGAAATGCTTCTTTACAACTGTCTGCACCCACAGATCAATAGGGGAGAAGGTAGGGAGAAGGTAAATAGAATAAGCACAATATGTGCAATCTGAGTAGAACAAAATAAATAATAACTAACTAAACAACTCTGAGGCTAAAATAACTCTGATGAAGGAAACAAGGAAATAATTTAGTGGAGGTAGGTGTGTGAATAGTTTCCAGTTGTGTAGGAACCCTGAGAGGTATATAAAGTGCAAAGTGCGATTTTTGCTATATAATGTTGTTTAATAGAGAGTCTGTTGGTGAAAATGAGAGTCAATATGTGATGTGTGGGATTTTGGGTTAAAAGTAAAGTTGGATCTGGTTCAGAGTCTGAATAACCTGAGGGAAGAAGCTCAGGCTCATCCTTTCAGTGGTGGATCTTAGCAACCGGAACCGCTTTCCTGATGGCAACAAAGCGAAAACCCCATTGTTAGGATGAGGTCCTTCATGATCTTCATGGCTTTCGATCAGCACCGCTTGGTATAGATAATCTCCAGATCTGGAAGTGTTGTCCTCATGATGCGCTCAGCAGAACGAACCACTCTCCGCAGGATCTGTCTGTCCCATTTGGTACTGTTTCTGAACCAGGCTATAGAGTTCCTTGTGAGGATGCTCTCGATGGTGCAGGAGTAGAAGTTCCACAGTACCGTGGAGGGCAGTCGGAAGTCCCTAAGGCGTCTAAGAAAGTAGAGATGCTGTCGGGTTTTCTTTGCCAGGATGTCGGAATGCCAAGACCATATCAGGTCTTGCGGGATGTTGACTCCAAGGTATTGGAAGTTTTCTACCCTCTCTGTTTCTGCACCTTTGAGCCGTATTGGTTGGTAGCTCCTCACGTGTCTCCTGCTGCAGTCCACAACCAGCTCCTTGGCCACTTTTAGATTAGATCTGAGTCTTTAGACTCAGAATTTGGCTTGTTTTGGGATTGGTCTTAACTTGGTCGTGGCCCCTTTAGACTTAGTTGTGGCTTGTTTCTTAGGCCCCTTTTGACTCAGTCTTGACCTGATCTAGTCTTGACTTGGTTTGGATCCCCGTTAGACCCTGTCTTGACCTGATCTCAGGCCTTGAGACCAAGTCTTTAGAATCTTGACTTGATCTGTGCTCATTTTATGCTCAGTAGTTGATCTCTGCCACTATCCCAAAGTCTCCAGTTAGTTGGGTATGAAGCAAACATTGTTATGAATGGAACCATTGTGAACACAACAATGTGCTTCAGCTTGAGGAAGGTTCTCTGAACACGGCCTTACAGTCAGTAAAATTAAATGTGCCTCTCAGGTCCAATCACTCTGTCTCTCCCTGTAGCTAATGAAAGAAACCCAGTGGGATCAGATTTTCATTCAGTGAAAGAAAACCCTGAAAGGAAGCATTCCTTGTTGGAACAGCCAAAACACACACACACACACACACACACACACACATACATACACACACACACACACACACACACACACACACACACACACACACACACCAGAATTATTCAGATTTCTTCTGTTCCAGCTCAGGTCTTCTTCTACTTCACAGGGCATCTTTGACGGACGTAACTGGAGATGGATATTTGAAAGCCGGCAAGCCAGAAAGATGTAATGCTGGCTGTCTGCATAGCCTGGACAAGGATAATGTTTCCTGGCCTTGTAGTGCTCATTTATAATTCAGCTTGCAGTTGTCCCTCCTTCTTGTGTGTCACCAATTCCTCAACCTGTATCGGACCTGGACAAGGGGCCTTGCAGCCAGCGCTGCTTGTCCAGAACCAGAGGCATGACAGAGGTGGTGGTCAGGAGACGTCCTATCATAGCTGGCAGGGAGAAGGGTGAGTTTCACAAATGTCTGGAAAATTGAGATTGAGTGAGGATTTTTGTTGAACAGGAATGTGGGAATGGTAGGCGTAGGATTACAGTCATGTGTTTGGGATGTTTTGAGTTTTTGAGGGCTCTTCAGAAGGAACCTTGTGTTAGCAAAAGGCAAAATGGATTATTTGAAGAGCCGGGGACGGTGGAGATGGTGATACTACTGCATTGATTTTGGATTGATCGGATTGATTAGAACATTATTCGTGGCCTGTTTTCCAATGGAACCATCACCAAAAAAATCTATGTAGTATCTTAATCTTAATAGTAGGGCTACTACTACTAGTAGGAATAGGAGTTACAGCAGTAATAGTAGGACTATTACTACTACTTAGAGTAGTATTAGTAGTAATAGTAGCAGTAGTAGTATTAGTAGCAGTAGTAATAGAAGGATTATTACTAATACTACTAGTAGATGTAGTAGGAGTAGCAGTAGTAATAGTAGGACTAGTAGTAGTAGAGTAGTAGTAGTAGTGTTTGATATGGATTTGAGATGATGTGAGGATGCTCTCCAGAAGGGTCTTGTTGCTGATTTTGTGGATGTGAAAGTAGGTCTGATGAGGTCTGATAGAGTGAGAAGAAAACCTAGACTCCACTTAGAATCCAACTCAGAGCGATTCCTGAGGAGCACCTGTTTCTCTCCTGGACTGAGTTTTATGTGTAAATAAAAGCTGAGCTTTTTAAATGGGTGTGATTTTCACTGCCTGCGAAAATCCGTTTGATTTGTCATGATTCTTTTTACAGCTGCAGTTTAGTGTTTCAGAAATCTCTTCAGCATGTGAGAACAAAGTGGTGAAGAGCAACTAACTGCAAATGACTGGACTTTATTTTGGGCCTTGGCTGGTCTGTTTATGTAGAACTGATTTGGCTTTGTTAGTGGTGTTGCTCGGGGGGTTGCTGCTCCTGGTCCTGATGTACTCCCACCCCGTATATTTGTCGAGTGGCAGATGTTGGTAGGTGTTGTTTACCTGTTGTTTAGTGGAAGACAAGCTCTCTAATAAACGCCTGAAGTCGTAAGGTCAGCGTGTGGTTTTGACGTCATGCCCATATTTCCCAAAACCTGTTTACGTTTAACATCAGATGAGTTTATAAGTGCAGAACGTCAAGCATCAATTACAATCAAACACACAGATTATGATGACAATACCAGCTGTAACTTTATCTGAAAAGTGGAGCTCCAGTTGCCCTTTAACAAGAATCCACAAGTTTGTATGAGCACGAAGTTAACGTCATAACTGAGCTCAACCACAGACTGGTGGTTGTGGACACTGGTGATGAAATGTGGTTGAAGATGTTTTTCTATTTTTGAGCGAAGTGATGTTTGTTTTCTGAAAATACTACATATCCTCTGATTATTATATCCATTCATTTAACAAAGCACACAGCTTGTACGTAGGAGAACTTGAAGGTCTTGAAGGACCAATCGGAGCAAACAAAACATCCAATTAAATCCCAGTGAACAGCACAGAATAAAGTGATTATTTGCGATAAAGTACAGAAAATACTGTAATTGCAGCTCACTGCACCAAATGTAATTATTTGTGATTAACAGCACAAAATAACGATTAATCACAATGAACTGCACAAAACAAATCGATTAATCACAATTAACTGTCCAAAACAAAGCGATTAATCATGATTTGACTACACAAAACAAAGTGATTAATCATGATTAACTGCCCAAAACAAAGCGATTAATCATGATTTGACTGCACAAAACAAAGTGATTAATCATGATTTGACTGCACAAAACAAAGTGATTAATCACAATTAACTGCCCAAAACAAAGCGATTAATCATGATTTGACTGCAGAAAACAAAGTGATTAATCACAATTAACTGCACAAAACAAATCGATTAATCACAATTAACTGCCTGAAACAAAGTGATTGATCACAATTAACTGCACAAAACAAAACGATTAATCATGATTTGACTGCACAAAATAATGTGATTCATCATAATTACCTGTATAAAACAATGCACTGCACAAAACGATTAATCACGATTAGATGCAAAAACTGATGTGATTAATCCTGATTAACTGCACAAATGTGAACATTTGCAACTAACAGCAAAACTAATATAATTAACCATAATTAAATGCACCAAATAATGTGATTAATCATGCGATTAATTAAAGTCATATTTTATAGCTCAGAATACCTCAGTTCAGTGTTAGAAAACGTGGGCATTTGTTATCTGAGGTAACACTGTTAGCACTGTTCTCCTCGAAGCTCTTATGATATGATGTTAGTTGCAGTTTAAACAGATGGGGGTTTGATACTGGTTGGGAATCGGAAATGTCCCCAGTTAATATACTGTCTCACCTAACCTCTTTAAAAATGATCCAGCGTTTTTAATTTCGTATTTTTGCAGTGGTGATGTCTTGGTCCAACTTGCGTCATCTGATTAAATTAATTTGAGGTGGCACCTTAATGGTGGAGCATCACCGAATGCTCTTCCTCTAACAGTTAAGACAATCTAAACATGGAGACGCATTTGGGAAACTGGAACAAGCTCTTCTTTAGTTGAGATGGGTGTGTTAGAGCAGGGACGATCACTAAAGAGTAGGACTGGGAACCACTGCAAAACCTCTTGTGACCTCAGCAGGCCCAGTAAGTAGGTGGGTTACCAGGACACCACGTAAACACGTTTCCATTGCACACAATCACATCAAAGTGATTCACCAATGACCCCAAATGCTCTGTGTAATCAGCTGTGTTGGTATTTTATGTCTGCAGGGCCGGGCCCAGGGCGTTACGCGCTCCCCCCCACCATCGGTTACATAAACCATGACTACACCAAGCCCAGCAGTCCAGCGTACTCCTTCCACAGCCGCCTGAGCAGCAACAGTGAGTGACACCAGTGGTGCAATCAGACACTCTGTGCTCCGCCGAGCTGTGGTCATTTCAGTGCTATTTATATGCACTGGAGTGAAGAACTTCCTGCCCGCTGCTGATGCTGGGCATGCACGAGCTTTGTCTGTGTAAACTGTAACACGGCTGAAGATGCATTACGGTACCGGCGGGGCATCCGATATCTAAACTACAGTCACAGCCCTGCTTATATAACAGAGATGGTTGTAATCAAGCTTTACAAACCACACTGATGTGTTTACGTTATACACTAATGCAACAGCCTCACATACACACCAAGACTGGGTTGTAATTTTACTTTCCAACCCCTATAAGAGGACATATTGATTAGACCTATCAGCTGAACGTGCTCCACAATAGGCCTCCTGTTAACCCTTTAATCCCTGAAGGTGTGTATATAAGCCCATACTTCCATTCTGAATGATTACTGAATCCTTAATTATTATTATAATCAGTTGCTGAACTATTGTTGTAGCAATCAGCTTCACTTATCATACAGGAGCACTTACAGACTATAGTTTCAGTAGTCAGGACCCCACGGGACCACCACAGAGCAAGTACCATGTGGGAGGTATGTCAGTCTCCGCACTGCAGTGACACTTGGCTTGGTGGAGGTGTGTAGGTGTGTTGCTCCACCTTGTAGATGTAAAGTCAGAGACAGAAGATCAACTGTTCCTGCACAGTTGGTGTTGGTGGTCCTCTAGACCTACAGGATGCTGCCCTGGTTGGTGGAGTATTATGAGTCTAGCAGTGACACGGTGAGGGATTTAAACACTCCAGCAGCACTGCTGTGTCGGATCTACTCATACAAGCCCACACACTAACACACCACCACCATGTCAGTGTGACTGCAGTGCTGAGAATGATCCACCACCCACATAATAGCTGCTCTGTGGTGGTCCTGTGGGGTCCTGACCATTGAAGATCAGGGTGAAAGGAGGAGAATAAAGTCTGCAGAGAAACAGATGAACTACAGTGTGGAATTATAGAACCACAACGTGCTCCTGTGTGGTTGGAGAAGCTGATGAAATGGACATGTGAGAGCAAACAAGGAGGTGGTCATTATGTTATGGTCAATTGGTGTATATACTGTCTCACTTAATCTGCACCCTTCCTAGTGGTGTCGGTGGACTCCAGCCCAGGCCCTCTGTACCATGTGGAGGCCAAATTGACTCGCTTTGGAAGAGATGGCACTCCGTCCTACTCAATGCTTGGTAGACAAAAGCTATCAGGTGAGAAAGAGAATCTGTTCTTGATGCCTATGCATTGCTTTTAAAGGACAGTCAGTGTCCACAGTGAGTGTCCAATCAGTCAGGTTACTTCTGAAGTGTAAATCACTGATTATCTGGTTCCAGTGAATCCGGTCAAGTGTATATATTAGGCTGCAAGTGGACAGTCAGTTGAAGCGTTGAAGCAGGCAAAAGTGTATGAATCTGACACACTTTGAAAAGAACCAGGCAACTAGGTCAGAACATCTCCAGAACCTCAGGCAGGTTCTTGCACAGTGTCCCAGGTATGCATTGGTCAGTACCTACCAATCGTGCTCAGAAAGTACAAATGGTGAACCTGTGACAGTCACAGGTACCTAAGGTTCACAACAGGGACCAACACAATATTAAGCAGGTGGGTTTAATGTTATGATTGACTGGTGCAATAATACCATCGCAAACACCCTGCCAACCATTCAATAGCTACCATTTTGGATCACCGGAGCAACCACTTAACCACTTTACAACAGCATAGTGACAACCTGGAATTCCATGACAACCACCAGAGGACAATAAAATGCACATTTCTAGTTAAATTAAATGAATAATAATAAATATACAATAACCCAGCCCTTCTTGCTGTCTCTCCAAGCTGGCACCTTCCAAACGCCTGGTCCAGGAGCTTACAGTCCAGAGAAGGCTCCTCCACTAAACAGCCATCGCAACCCGCCCTCCTACACCATGGCATTTCGGACCCGCTACCGCAGCTTGGATGCCATTCCTGCACCCAACCGCTACACTTTGCCCAACCTGCTGGGCTCGCAGATACCCAACAAGTCATCCAGCGCCAGCTTCTCCATGTCCGCCCGCAGGAAGCCTGGAGGGCCGTCGGAGGATCTGGCCATGACGCCTGGCCCGGGACACTACAACAGCACGGAACCCAGCATCTATCTGAGCAGACAGCCCTCATTCTCCATCCAGAGCCGCCACAAAATCCTCAGTGATGCCACAAGCAAACCTGGCCCGGGAACACACAGCCCGGAGAAAGTCATTGCCCACCTGCCACGGCCACCATCTTTCTCTCTGGGTGTGCGACATTCTGAGTTTGTCACGCCACTTGTTGTCAATGTAAATGACTGAAGTTTCGTTATAGACACTTTTGTATGAACATTTCAATCTATGTTATAAGCCTGTTCACACATCACTGCTAAACCTTTTGAAGAACTTTTGCAAATGAATTATTAATAAAAACGATTTAGGAAAGTCAGAACGATTGTAGGTCTGGTTTAGCTTGTGATATTGCTTTCATGCCCATCACCATAGTAGCAACACTCTAGCAGTGGGACATCATATCGAACACTTTGGCCACCATGGTAGGAACACCATAGCAACACCCTTGCAACAACCTGGAACACCTGGGACACCATAGTAGCAACACCATAGCAGCAATCTGAGATGCCATAGTAGCAACACCACAGTGACACCATAGCAGCAACCTGGGATGCCATCGTAGCAACATCGCTGCAGATACACCCAGGCAGTCAGAACAAAGTCGTGGGGTGAATTTTGACTTACTGGACCTGAAATATCCAACTCTGGCCAGTAGCATTCCTATACGATGCTAGTGTGTTATCTAGAACCTCCCAGAATGTATGACATTTGCAAACCGTTTTTTGTATATGTGTGTTTATTTTTGTTTTCTCGTTGCCCCTTTTCATTCAGATGATTCAGACCTCCTACAAAACAGCCATGGTCTCTCCTTTGGTTTGGGATGTGCCTGACCTCTGACTGTGTCAGTTAGAGGTCTTTGTTGGTCAGCTGTTGGCTGTAGTTATGGTCACAGGGTCACTCCACTCGCTGGGTTGACCATAGCCCATGGAATCCATGGCAGACACGCAGATATGGTAGGTCCGTCCTGGCACAGGTCCCCTCCAAACCATGGTGTGTGACTCGTAGGGGCCCATCTGGAAGGGAAGCATTCAATAGTCAATCGTTTATATTGGCACATACTATCATTTTAGGGTGAAAGGTACAGTGGCATGCAAACATCTGGGCAGCCCTGGTCAAAATGATTGTTACTGTGAAACGTTAAGCAAGTTAAAGATGAAACACAGTTTTCAACATTTTAAGCAACAACAGGAAAAGAGTACCTTGCAGAACCCTAGGTTCTAGCACTGAGGTAAGTTAGACCAAGGTCTCAGACCTTAATTGGCATTGTTAGGAAAGGCCGGTGATGGAAATGTAAGTTTTATGAATACTCAGACTCATCTAAGCTTATCCCAAAAAACAGCAGCCATGGGTTCTAAAGAAATCTGATGCATTTTGGAAACAAGTCCTGCAGACTCATGAGTTTAATACAGAACTCAGTTATTTTAGCAATTTCACAGCAATTTCATGACAGAACACCTCTCCAACTGTTAAACATGATTGAGATTGGGGTTGTGTTGCAGCCAGTGACATGGGGAGCATGTCATGTGTAGAGGGGAGAATGGATTTAGTGAAATTCCATCAAATTCCGGGAGCACACAAAACACCATCAGTAAAAAAGGTGACGTTGAAAAGGGGACGGCTTCTACAAATAGACAATGATCCTAAACACACCCCCAATAGACCTCAAAAGGCATAAGCTGAAGATGATCTGAACATCACTGAAAATCTGTTGATGGACCTCAAAAGAGCAGTGCATGCAAGACGGCCCAGGAATCTTAGAGTACTGGAAAACTTTAATGTGGAAGAGTCGGGGTGCCCAAAGTTTTGCACTGGGCCCTTAAAATACGAAGGGAATGTGTCATCTTTAATGTTATGCCTTTTGGAGATCATTTCATCTTCAACTGTTCATGTTAGATAACTTACAATTCTAGACAGGTTTCCTGTGCTCCAGGAGAAGCGAACGTTGTATTTGAGGGTGAAGTTCACAGGATCCGGCCAGGTCGGTGGAGAAAACCACTGTACGTAGACCTTGTTGCCCGGCAGAACTGTGGCCTTCACGTTAACAGGTGGGTCCGGCTTCACTGCAAGATATTGACAGAAGGAGTTACACTGACTTTGAAGCATCTGTATTTTAAGTGATATTTGTAAAGGAGCAATTTAGGAAATGGATGCAATTTTCCTTTTAATCCCAAATGTGACGGAGCCGCCAACACTTTGAGAAAATCATATTATACCAAATTTCATTATGCCCCATTGGCCTCAGAACATACATTTCAGACACCAGACACTTGACTGACTGACTACATCTGAGATAGTATGAGCCTTACCATATATAGTGACATTCCAAAATGGGATGGGATATCAGAATGTAAAGGACCTTGTGGGACAGTTTGGGAATGCTCAGAGCGAGGCATGATGGAGTGGTGCCAGATGGATGGGACACTACGGTGTTATATCACAATACATCAAACATCACAGTGGACTGAAGTGACTGCCCACCAGTAATGATTGTGACCAGCAGCACCACTTTGACTAGCAGAGTCTGTCTGAAAACATCAGCAGAAATCACATCCACATTTGATGACAGGAGCCCGACACACATATCCCACGAATGAGATATGAGAGTAGAAGACCCAGCCAAGCTGGACTTGCTGGACCTGAAATGCCCATCTCCACCATAAATGATTTATGAATGAATACGTTTTAGGCAAAAAAAACCAGTAAATTATAGTAAAACAGAAGTAAAACTGTGTTTTAATTCATAACCATGTGATATAATAACTATCTGTGATGTTGCTTTTAGAGGCCCCAACTGCAGTTATGCCACTGATTTGAGATGAAGAATAAAGTGTGTAAATTTGATTGGTTAAAGTTTTATTAAGACTAAAGAACAGCAGATCTCACCGATGTTCTCAGGCAACAAAGACAGGATACTGGTTGCACTCCCCAGTGCGTTGACAGCTGTGATGTTAACCAGGTATGGCACCGGTGCGTAGAGCTCGTCGTCTTCTATCACACATTGCCTGTCCTGTTCTGTCTGTCTCTGGCAAGAATGGACAGATGGAACTTGCTGGTCATCCACACGCCTGTTAACATAAATCCACAATTCAGATATTCAAACTCTCAACCCAGTGCGATTGCTGTAATACTGGGAAGGAAGATAAAGGTTTGCATGAACAATACATGATTAAATGTTTAGACTCATATGGACAATTTTTAATGATCTACACGTACAGAAGTAGTGTCTCCTTTGCCAGAAGTACACTTTGGACAAAAGTATTGGGACACCTGCTTATTCATTTTTTCTTCTGAAATCAAGGTTATTAAAAAGTGTTTATCCTGCTTTTGTCTCTACTGTCCAAGGGAGGCTTTCCACTAGATTTTGGAGCATTGCTGTGAAAAATGATTTGATTGCACTCACGGACAAGAGTTCCTGTGAGTTCCTGTGATGATCACTTCTCCATCTCCAACTCTAACTCCAACTCCAACAAGTCAATGCTGAGGGCACACCTGGATTTAGTCATGATGCCAATAGTTTCTTTTTTATCTGCTCCAGATATTCTATTGACAGTACTTTTCTATGAGGACTAGACAATTTGTGTGTGTGCATTTGCACATCTGTGTCAGCAATGGGTGCAACTGCTGAATGCATTCATTTGAAGGGGTGTCCAAATGTCAGAAGAAAAAGCTGAAAAGGAGATTTTCTTTCTTAAAGAACCATACACTACCAGTAGGTGGTGATGTAATGTGTTGGCAGGATAGGCTCCGGTGACTGAGTCCAGGAACACAGAGCTTTAAGTGGAAAACTCGGAGCCCAGCACTGCACTTTTGGTGGAGTAGGAGCATCTGTACGAGAAGATGTGAAGAACACAGACACCTAAGAAATATCTCATAAATCCCGTGTACCACACATACCACCCTTTCTCTAATCTCTACTCACAGCCCAACTGCAGATGGAGCGATTTAACAGGACCTCCATTAGGGCCATAGCATATGTAGAGTCCTTGATCTTCAAGACTAGTGTTGCTTAAATGTAGAACAGGGCCAGAGACAATCACCGATCCATTCCGTCTCCATTCCAAACCTTTAGTCGCTCCGTCTGTACAGGACAGCTCTACAGATGAACCTAGAGCTGCATAAAGATCTGAGTGGGGAGAGAACTAGTATGAACAAATACAGGGAAAGTTAATAAAGCACTGGGAGATTAAATAACTGTTTTTAAAATCCCAAATACAATCTTAAAAACCATCATGAACAGTTTGTTGCATCAAAAATATCCGTCCTGTAGTTTTGTCAACTTCACTTGTTATACTTTAGACTTTAAACAGTCAAACGAGATTGTTGAGTTGCCTTTTTTTTCAAAACAGTGTGCAACCTTCTAATATCTTTCTCCAGCTTTGCTAGAACAAGTTCATGAGGAGTCTTTTAAAAGCTTTGTTTTTTTTTTTTAATTAAGGTCTGAGACCTTTGTAAAAGTCAGAGCTTTTGCTTTCCTTTTTTTCACTTCTTTTTTTCAATAGAAACAAAACAATATACAATCATTTCAGAAAACCAAAGCTGAACCAAACTGAACCCCACACCACTCCTCACCCACACAAAGACCATACCACACACTAAGACTGGACTGTACCCACCTAGCACTCTACACACGCTCACACACACACTCAGCACACAGGGACTGGGTCATCCCCATCCTTATCAGCAATAGTTGAGAAGGGTAGACTCATCTTTAACCTTCACCTAATCCTAACCCATTTTCTCTATTGCTTCCAAGTGAAAATGTCTGATTGCAGCTTACCCTGTGTGGAGCTTGGCTCTGGTGGCTCATTAGATGTCTCTTGGCTCCAGACTTTACTAAAGAAGGCGATGTATATACAAAAAGTGCATAAAGGACTCATTATGCCCATTGTGGGTCATTAAAAACAAGCAACTGGTTGCCTGGCCAAGGCTGCTGGTCAGCAGAACAGTCAAATACGAGAATTTACGCAGAGTCTGATCTCACTTTGTTAATCATTAGTGAGTAAACACATTCGCAAAAGCAGATGACTGAGAGGCGCTGAGGAGTGAAAGCAGTCAGGTGGAATTCAAATTAAAGTATACAAGTCAACTTCAAACCCAAAATAAAAGTTATTAGTCATTTGTGAGCAATTTACCTTCCCCGTTGTAGTCATTTTAAAGGCCTTTATTCATTATATATCCACTGTTTTCCAAATAAATTCTGCATATTTAAATGGTTGAGACGTAAACAAAGTAACTTGGAGTTGGTCTGGTATGAAACGCTCTGTTTGTGCTGGGTCACAGCGGTGAATGGAACAGATGTCTGAAGAGTTTCAATGGCTCTAAACGTTATATTACAGTTATTACATGAAATACACTGTTTTTTTGATAGCTTTCAGCAGTGTTTTCCCATCATGTGCACTTCTTAAAACTCAGGAAACACATGGTGGTGGTAGCATCACTTGTGGATGTGGACAATAAATAAAATGGCTGTATTGGTTTTGTAGTCATGACTACAAGATTGAATTTATTGAAACGTGTTCGAGAAAGTCACACCACTGAACTCTCCTACAGCACACTTTGAAAGATACACACTTCTTTGCACTTGCAAATGGTGCAAACCATTTCTGGGGTGTCAAAAACGTTGTGCCGTGTCTGCTTTTCCAGAGCTTTCTACACAACAACAAGGCCTTTACTGGTTGGAGTACATGCTTTTCTGATGCTTATTGAATGAGGTCAGCTGAGAAACAGCAACAAAAGCAACATGAAAGCACAAATAAAAATGAGAATAGAGCACAGAGCTAATTCTTCAAATGTGCAACTTTCACAATAAGCAATTACCTCTCCACTTGACCTCCTATAAATCCCACAATCAGAGAAACAAGAAACCAATAAAAGAGACAAAGTCCTAATTGTCCAGGCAATGGAATGATCACTCTTGGTTGCTACACTTACACCACAGATCATTGGCTTGTGTTTTGTTTTTGCGCTCTGTTCTCTTATACACGGCCTGGCCAAAAAAAAAAGGTCACCACCTGGATTTAACTAAGCAAATAGATAAATTGCTGTATGGGTCATTGTGTTTCATCTGGCAACATGTATTTTAGCCCCAACTGATGCAGTGAGTAGCTTCTCATTTGTTAAACAACCATGTCGAAAGACACATCCTGTGGTCGTGGGAAAGATCTGTTTTAGAGGGGTCAAATTATTGGCATCAAGCAGAGGAAACATCTAAGGAGAAGCTGAAACAAGTAAAATCGGGTTAAGATGTGTCCAACACATTAATGAAAAGTGGAAGGAGAGTGTGGAAACATCATCTTCGAGGAAGGAATATGGTCAGAAAAAAATCTTGAATGACCGTGATTGGCGATCACTTGAACGGTTGGTGAAATCAAATCGTAGAATAACAGCAGTTGAACTTGTGGATCTGTTCAGTAGTGAAAGTAAGAGCATTTCCACTCACATAATGCAAATATAACTCAAGGGATTGGGACTAAACAGCTGTGCTGCCTTAAGAAACCCACTTATCATTGAGTCTAAGCAGCAAACATGGCTTCGGTTTGCTAGGGAGCATAAAGATTGGACTCTGGAGCAATGGAAGAAGGACGTTTGGTCTGGTGAGTCCAGTTCTACTCTGATCCAGAGTGAAGGGTGAAGGGAAAGAAGAGAGAAGGCTGAAGTGATGCACTACCGTACAAAACTGTGGGGGCGGTGCAATGATCTGAATTTGCTGCAGTTGGTCAGGTCCTTTTGACCATAGAATGAGGGCAGCTGAATGACCAGGTAATTCCATCAATGGATTTTTCTTCCCTGAAGACACGGACATTTTCCAAGATGACCATGCCAGGATTCATTGGGCTCGAATAGTGAAAGCATGGTTCAGGTAGCAGAAGACATTGTGGATTGGCCACCACAAAGTCCAGAGTCCTGACTCACGGTCACTATAAGTTGTTAAAATACGTCAAAGTCAAATATTGTACTAGTGAATTCTTCTCTCACACACTCATGATGAATAAAGGGAAAGTGGGGCTGAAGCTGAAGAGCAAGCTGGGGAGCAGATAGGCCAGGGGGTCGCTGTGTGTGGGCTAGGGCTGGGGGGGAGGGTGCCTCTGGGGGCACTGTGGTTTCCCCACTCTTCAGTACAGCATAGCAGGACCATATTGTGTTGTTTTTCTTCAAATATCTTACATTTATCACATTTCTTTTTGGATTCTTTGTGTTTCATCTAAATGTTGTCCTGTCTTGCACCATTTCACCACATCACTTATGTGCCACGTGCATGTTATTACTTCTTCATTTAATAACAATAATAATAAAAGCTACTTATATTATGACATTCAGTTTCTTTAGGCTTTATCTTGAGGAGTATCTGTCTGGATTCAGTCAAAATTCACAGATGATGTTGTTGTGGGAACGGGAGAAGATCTACGTGAGCCTTCAGAACCTGCATAAAACCTTTACCCCTCTACCACTCAGTCAATCCTTCCTCACAAGAGTGGTGAGCAGACAATACTATCATAGAGGTTGGGAACATGTTTTTTCAGTGCGAGCTGTCAGAAGAAATACTTGGCTGGACGACATCTGACAGAAGCTTGCCTGGAGGGAACTGGCTTGAGAATGGAGATCAGTGAGTGGGAGAATGGATGTTACGACTTTTAAAGATCTATAAAACTGCTAAAGGAGCGGAAAACAACACAGTGCTCTTCACTGCTTTACGACGGGCTTTAAAACGTGTCCAAGGCACACAAATCTACCTATCCGGCTGAATGGGGGAGAAGATAAATGTCAACAGAGCCTGTATGGTCCAGGAGCTCAATCAAGTGCATTATTAGGAAAGGCCTACAGTGGCATTTACTCTTCACCCTCTGGTTCACTAGTGGGCAGTGTTGTTGGAGTCCTGTGCTGCCCTCAATGCTGAGGATCCGAATGAAACAATAGGGAACCAGAAGACCAAAGGTTAGAAAACGATAAAACATCAATGTTCTTCACAAGCTACACAAAAGAACATGGTTATACAGAAATCCAACCCTGCAGAACCCACCACCTCCCATATTTCACACGTCATATGTGCGTCTTTATTTTTTCTTATGCTATACAATGAAAAAGTGAGGTATATGCAGAAAAGGTGATTATTAAATGTGTATTAAAATGACTAAAAATGACCAACAGGCTATCAAAATGTACGTAATTCTAGGTTAAACACATTTTAACCAGGATCTAAACATCTTGTTTATCTACGTTCAGTTTTGTATGATTTGTTTTAAAGGCTGCAGATCAGAATAAGATGAGATACTCCTTTATTAGCCCTGCTGTGGGGAAATTCACAACATTACAGCAGTAAAGGGACAGCAAGACTCTCCGTGCAAGAATAGATAAAGTATAGTATAGTATCTACAACATTAAAAAACAATGTAACAAATACAGTTCAGTTACAGATAGATACATATAATTGCATGTGGGGGAAAAGGGAGAAGTAATCAGATCAGAATCAGAAATAATTCATTAATCCCAAAGCAAAATTGCAATTATTACAGCTGCATCCATTTCTATAAAAGAATAAATAGATAAATAGAATAAACACTTTGACATTTCCATAAAAATGATGCATATAAAAGTACACATATAATTAAAATATTTATACATATTAATATATTAAATATGCACACAAATGATACTTAAATAAGTATATACAGAATTAAAATATTTATATATTTTAAATATATATTAATATATGAAATATACACAAAATGATACTTATAAAAGTAAATACAGGATTAAAATATTTATATATATTTTAAATATATATTAATATATTAAATATGCACACAAATGATACTTAAATAAGTATATACAGAATTAAAATATTTATATATTTTTAAATCTATATTAATATATTAAATATATACAAAATGATTCTTAAATAAGTATATACAGAATTAAAATATTTATATATTTTTTAATATATATTAATATATGAAATATACACAAAATGATACTTATAAAAGTAGATACAGAATTAAAGCTTATATTTTAAATATATATTAATATATGAAATATACTTATTAAAGTACATACAGAATTAGAATAAATATGAATATTCATATTTATATATTAGTTATTATGAATGATCATGTAAATACTGCGGTCCCATTGGAATGTTCCAGTCCACCTTAAATGTTGCATCACCTGTAACCACTATTTAAGGTGGAATTGTGAAATGACAGGCTCAGAGACACAGTGCATTGCTACCATCTCGTGGACATTATTAGCCACAGCTGAGGACACTTTCCGGACGCTTTGCTCGCTTTGTTCTGGTTCTGGTTCTAAGCTCGTGAAGCTCTGTTGGTTCTGTTAAGGTGCCCGTTCATGTTATCTGGTTTTAGGAGAGAAAATGGACAGAAACAGTAAACAGGAGCGTTTTCAGCTTAAAAACAAAGAACATGTGAAGGTCTGTATTAGATTTTCTTCATAAATTAAGAGTTAATTAAGAGCGATGTTCTAAAATGAGGAGCTTAAGAACCAAGATGTGGCCAAACAGCCCTGTTTTAGTAAACTGACAAACAAACTGAGACTAAGTGTCTGATGTACTGCATTTTTACAGCACTTTTAGTACTTTTACTGTACCTTTAGTACTTTTATGGTACTTTTATTGTACATTTCCTGTATGTGTATTATGTTTACTGTACGTTTAGTACTTTTATGGTCCTTTAATTGTACTTTCACTGTACTTTTAGTATTTTTACTGTACTTTTACTGAATTTTTAGCTGTACTTTTACTGCACTTTTAGTTGTACTTTTACTGCACTTTTAGTTGTACTTTTACTGAACTTTTTTTTTACAACTTTTTTCCTCAATATTTTCAGTTGGTTGTCTGTAAGTTGAGAATCTAAAAAAATGGCAATACTTTATTTAACTGTGACAAAATATATGAGTATCTTCAGTTGGACTTCTTTTTCTTGGAGATCCTGGCGGTGGGATCCAGGCAGATTCAACTCAACCAAGTCCTTTGTTCAGGGGCGATATGACCAATATCTCAGGATGGTCTTTTCCACCAAACCAACTCTGGTTCTGTTTTGGGCTTATATGAACCTTCTCAGTGAACCAGCCCAGCCCAGAATAAAAACTGTAGCAGAACTGTAGCACCATAATGTGTGTAGTGAGTTTTTCCTCCTGTAAGGTTGTTGGAATGGACTGATTACAATAATAGAGTTCAATAGAAATGAGGCTCTAGTAGCCTGCTGGACCTCTAGTCTGGAAACAAGGTACAGTTGGTAATGGAGGAATACAGGTTTCTGTATGTCATATTTGCCCATTTACCCCATATGTTGCAGCTGGGCTCATAGGTTGCCGAAGCTGGTGTCCAAGCTGGTCCCATAAATGCTCATAATCCTGCAGTACAGCACTGTCCGGTCTGGGTATCCCGGTCAACATTCCGAGTAATGTTTCAGAAAAGAAAGCATTATCCTAACAAACACAATTTGGAAACCCTGTCACGAGGCAACGCTGGATGTTCTGCTCATATTGCTGAGCTGTTAGTTCCCTGGACAGTAGGTACAGGATACTTGAACACAACCGTCGTTGAATCCCAAACAGAAGCTGGATTATGGTTCCAGGCTCTCGGAGATTTGGGGAAGCACTTGTTCGCCTCTTTAGTCAATAAGAAATAACAACAGACCAATTTGTCTGTGTTTTTTTTTAGTGTGTGATTTAAGTGTCTTGTTTAAAGTGTATTTCCCATTTCATCTATTTTATTACTCTTTTGTGTAAAAACAAGGATTTTTCTCATTTCACACACGTTTATTCGACATATTAGCCTCTCTCGGTTTGTCTCTTCTCCTCTCTCTCGTTTGACAGGTTGATCTCACCACAGAACACAGCTTCATTCCATCTTTAGACAGTGCATTTCTGTCCCTGCTGGGTCTGGAAGAAGTGGTTCGGTTCCGCTTAGAGCTGTTGGACAAGTTGGTGTACAATGTGCACAAGAAACAAAAAGGAAAGGGTGTGAATTTTTTTTAAAACTAACTTAAATTCTATTCAAGTCAAGATGGAGTTTTTGTGTTATTACAGTATACTGGAAATGTTATACATTTTTATAATGTGTTTTATAATCATTTCACTACTAACAGATTGAACAACAACAAAAAACATGTTTTCTTGTTCTGAGCTACAATAGTTTGAGAGACTGGATAAGCAGTGCTGATCAAATGTAACAAGGCTTGAAATATGAAAATTAGATATATGACAGTTTATATTTTTGATTTAACCGTGAACATGGTATCCTAGTACATGTTATCCTATCATGTGCTTTGCAGGGAGACCAGCATAGATTGATTGGAACCACATTTAAACTTCAGAATTTATATTCAGCATTTTAAAAAAGGAATGAAGTATAACAGAGGTTTTGCATTGAGTACAAACATGTACAACTACAGTTTTATCTGTGAAATCTAAACAGAATTTTGACAAAAATGTCTATAATGACAGTAATGTTTTACTTGAATTCAGTTTTTAGCTTTGTGCTGAAGGTCAGTGGAAATGCTGCTTATGGTAGTTGTGCTGTTATTTGTGTCCTTTTCCAATGTTAGTGCAAATGGAGTGCTTGAAAGTTTGTGAACCCTTAAGAATACAAGGGTTTTAAGTCATACGTTTGACTTAAAACTTCATCAGATTGAGACTTAATTCATTGAGATGATGAAATAATAAATCTCTGTAAGAGGTAAAAGTGAACCTTTGCTTCCATGTATCTGATGTGAGCCCCCGGCAACGAAACATTTCTGGTTACTGTTCATTAGTCCTGCAATTTTAGCCCCTTTCTTTGTAGAAAATAGCTTCAGCTCTTTTCTGTGGGTGGGTTTCCTCCCTTGTGCTGTTTGCTTCAGGTCCTTTCACAGCTTTCATGTTGGATTGAGGTCAGAATTTTGTCTTGGACGTTGCAAACATTAGCTTTATTTTTCTGTAACTATTCCTTGTTAGACTTACTTGTCTGCTTAGGGTCATTGTCTTTCTGCATGACCCACATTCTCTTTAAATAAGTCTTCCATCAATAGAGGCAACCCTGGCCCGTCTGCAGCAAAACAAGACCAATCCATGATACCACCATCACTGAATTTCACAGATGGGATAAGGGTTTTTATGCTGGAACGCAATTCTCATTTAAACTGAAAATAGCTATTTTGGTCTCATCCACAAAACATTGTTCCAACTGGCTTGTCCATGTGACCTTCAGAAAGCTGCAGATGGACAACAGCTTTCTCCTCGTAACTCTCCCTTGTTCTCCTGATGGTGGACTCGTGAACATTAACATTAGACAATGTGAGAAAGGCCTTTAGCTGCTTAGAACTTACCTTGGAGGTCTCTTACACTCCTGGTTCTTGGCTTTTGCTACTTACAGATATGTAATATTGGATCATTTTCTTCAGTAAATAGATGAGCAGGTGTGATTTCTTTGTCTCATTTGTTTGATTTTGTTCTCCTTATTTTTTTCTTTGATGTAAATCTAATTTCTAAAAATATCTAAAGGGTTTACAAACCTTCAAGCACAACTGTGGTTCTCTCTGTATAATTTATTATCTGTTAATAATTTTCAGGGAAGAAGAAGAAGAACAAAAAGTCTTCTGTGGAGCCACGCATTCCCCCAAAAGATCCGCTCACCTGTGCCCAGTGTAGAACGGATTTCTCTTGTTCGTGGGAACAGGGCCCAAATGCTTCATGTCTTTGTGAGTCTTGTTTTAAGAGCAGACGGAAAAAAGAGAACCGGTGCAGCACAGCAAAAAAAAATGAAATCAACCCTGGGATTATACTGGGAGCTGTCCTTTTGGACAGTCCCTCAGCCAGCACTCAGAAGAGTGATCAGAATGTTCCCAGAATATCAGCTTCTTCTAGTAACACGTCTTCACTTTCCTTGCTTTCGCCCGATGTCTCCTCTGATCCATCTTCCCGTCTTCCTTCCCCTTCTTCATTGGATTCCCTCTCCCCTTCCATTTATTATTCCTCGTCTTCTTATGCCTCCCCCCTTTCTGATAGCTCTTCTTCTTCGAATCACCCCTCCTGCTCAGAGCTTTCCTCCTCTTCCTCAACTTTGTCCCCCTCACCACCGTATTGTTCCTCACAATACTCAAGCAAGAAGGCTGGAGCACCTTACTGGAGGGATACTCCACTTGGAAAGAGTTTGCTTGAAGATGGCAAGATTAAAAAAGAAACCATGGAAGAGAAGAACAGATGCTTGACCTGTGACAGATTGCTGCAAAGCAAAGAAAACCCTGAAATGACACCCACCTGTGAGGCTCTACCTGCTGCCTGCTCTTCACAGCCTTCATCAACACTGGGATTAAGTCAGTACAACCTTCAGAAGAACCAGCTATGCACCACTGGATCTATTATAGCCTCCAAGTTACATACACCCATATTAGGTGCTACCAAACAGAAGCTTCCGACAGAGAAGTTGATGCCCAGTTTGAAAACAGCTAAGGTGGAGCACACCAGATATTTGAAGCCAGGTCAGAGCAAACTGTAGAAGACCTCCTCTAACCTGTTCCAGAATAATCTATCCACAGTTGTACCAGAATCCTCAGCTGCATCTTTTCATTCTACCAAGTTTAAAGAGCACTGGACAAACCAAAAGAGCAGACCGAACGAGACATCCCACAATTTGACTTCTGGAAACTTCTCATCTTCTCTTCACACTTCATCCATTCAGCCTGTAAGAAAACACCATCAAGGTAAACAAAAAGTTGCCTGTACTTTGATGAGTCCATCTGCTTCAGTTTCAACCTTCTCACCTGCGCTGGGATCATCTTCTGCTTCTTCTGCAAAGTCCACTCAATACTTGCTGACATGCTCAATCCACCACAAGTCCTTCACTCAGCCAGCTACTTCCAAAGCCTTCCCAGGCTCAGCCAAAGGGAGTCAGCTGGCACTTTGCTCAAAGCCAGAATGTAGTGAGTGCATATCATCTAAAGGTACCCTGCAAGGTTTTGGAGTTTTGGAGAAAATGAAGGTACCTCACAGGCTGGGATCTGTCACTTCCTCACAAGGTCCCTCACAACATCAAATAATCCACAAGAGACAGTTTAACCTTTCCGTTCATTATGTTTGTCTCTGTCCTCAATCTATTGAAAGATATTTTCTTTATTAGTTTATCGCCTCCTTTGATTCTTGCCTTTATTTATTCCTAAAAGCCGGTCAGATTCTGTGTAGTATGACCTGGAAATCTTCATTGCACCTCATTTTACCAACTCCATTCCTGTTTCACCAGGATCATTTCGTAACCTAGTGTCTAAAGTGGCCCTCAGGCACCTCTGGGCAGTCCATAATTTTGCTCTTTATTTTGTGTTGGATTTCAAGCAAATCTGTGAAACATCTGGAGATGGGATAAAGAACCGCACTCCCAAAAAACACCTCAATGGATGGATATTTAGGGGAACCTCTCTGCAAATCACTTTGAGTTCAGGGTTCTTCAAACCCTTAAAAATGTCTTCTCACTCTGTTTAAGAAAAAGTGCTTTATGTTTTCAGACCAAATAACCTATTTTATATCATCTAGGTATGTTCAAAATAAAATGCTGGAGTGCTGCAGTTTAGCACAGGTGGACGGTTCTTTATCAAACCCTTCCTGGGAGTGTTCCTTGGAAGGGCAGGTTGCTTGTTTTGGAACGTTCTTTAATATGTTTGGCCTAAAACATGAATTGCTCCTATATGTCCAATAGAATATTATAGAGTTATAGATTGTGTTTATATGAAAAAATGCTTTATGCTGCTCTACACAGTTTCTGTTCATTATACCAATTATAGTCAAGTGTACAGAATACACTCACTGGTATGAACTGATTGTATTAGTTGTGTAAAAAGTCTCCTGCTGCTGATTAACTGCTCTGTCTGTTACATACTGTGTTCATTAAAGTGTGTTTCTCGTTCCAGTGTAAACATTTGACTCCACTTTAAAGCACTGCATTACTATATACATTTTTTCAGCAGTTTATTAAAGGGTGAAGGTGCTGGTGATGTCATTTTTTATATTTTATTTCCTTCAATAAAAAATATGACACATATATGACACATAACCTTAATTTATTTAGTACAAATTATACCGTAATTAACGCTTGTGCTGTAATTTTCTGTAAACTCCTGTGTCCTGAGGGTCAATCTTTGTACCCTGGAGGTGTACGGCTTTCATATTTTTTATTTTACTATGGCGATTTTTGTTCTCTCAAGATATCGATTGCCGTTGTCTTGAGATGGCGATTTCTGATTTCTCGAGATGGCGATTTCTGTTGTCTCGAGATGGCTGTTTGTTTTCTCGAGATACCGATAGTCAATTTATTGAGATGGGGATGTTTGTTTTTTCGATATGGCAATTTTTGTTTTCTCGAGATATCAATTGTTGTTGGTTTTTTTGAGATGGCGATTTTTGATTTCTTGAGAAGGCTATTAACTGGATGTTCTGGTGTGAATAAACTAAAGATTGCAGGCGAATGTCAGAAACAGGACAGTCAGGGCGGACTATAAAATAGTCCCTGAAGGCGCCTTTCGCGAAACCGTGAGGACAGTCCGCCGCTTTCACTCATCTTTGCTGATTTTTTCAGACGTTACGTAAAAAAAACCTGCCTCTTTAAAAATGACGTCACTGCGCGCGAGGCAGCGGCCGGAAGTGGGGTGTCTGGCGTTCCGGATGTGACGTCAGCAGGTGGACTGTCAACATGAAAGATGGCGACCCATCACAGGCAGAACGCAGCCGGACGCAGGAAAGTCCAGGTAGGACTGACCGCGCTGAGGGTGGGGCCGAGCCCGGAGCGCGACCCGTGTCTGACCGCCGCGTTTCTCCGTCAACTCAGCTGATCCGCTCAATAACGGTCCTCTAACCGCTGTTTCTCCGGCAAAGCCGCTTCATTCGCTTTAAAATCCTCATTAATCCTCATTAACATCCACTGAATCCGGACCCGGGGCCGCAGGGGGCCTCCGGGGCCCCTGTACCGCTGCACGCGCAGCTTCACGCGCCTCCGTAACGCCGTCGCCCTGGTAACAGCGCGCGCGCTCAAACAGCTGCAGTCTGCTCCAGTCTGAACCTCTACTGAGACCCAGTCTCTCTACTGGTCTAAATCAGCTCCAGTCTGCTCCTCTACTGAGACCCAGTCTCTCCACTGGTCTATATCAGCTCCAGTCTGCTCCTCTACTGAGACCCAGTCTCTCCACTGGTCTATATCAGCTTCAGTCTGCTCCTCTACTGAGATCCAGTCTCTCCACTGGCCTCTAACAGCTCCAGTCTGCTCCTCTACTGAGACCCAGTCTCTCCACTGGTCTATATCAGCTTCAGTCTGCTCCTCTACTGAGATCCAGTCTCTCCACTGGTCTATATCAGCTCCAGTCTGCTCCTCTACTGAGACCCAGTCTCTCCACTGGTCTCTATCAGCTCCAGTCTGCTCCTCTACTGAGACCCAGTCTCTCCACTGGTCTATATCAGCTCCAGTCTGTTCCTCTACTGAGACCCAGTCTCTCCACTGGTCTATATCAGCTCCAGTGTGTTCCTCTACTGAGACCCAGTCTCTCCACTGGTCTCTATCAGCTCCAGTCTGCTCCTCTACTGAGACCCAGTCTCTCCACTGGTCTTTAGAACTCTTGTTCTGTGAAGATAAATGTTGTTTTGTCCTCTTGTTTTTCTTGTGATCATAAGTTGGTTTGTTGGAATCACATCTTAGAGCTGCTATCATGAGACAACAGCCTCCGTTAGAATGTGCCTGCTGTGTGTGTCTGCACTTAGGTTTCCTATGTAATCAGAGATGAGGTGGAGAAGCACAATCGTAATGGGGTGAACGCCCTTCAGCTGGACCCGGCCCTGAACAGGCTCTTTACTGCTGGCAGGGATTCCATCATCAGGATATGGAGCGTCAATCAGCACAAAGTACTAAATCAGCTCTTCACATAAATAAGCCACATACACTCGAGCGGTGGTCAGTGTTGTATCTGTGCTTTCATTTATCCAGCAGGATCCATACATCGCTTCGATGGAACACCACACTGACTGGGTGAATGATATCGTGCTCTGCTGTAACGGGAAGACATGTAAATCTTGACCTTTTTGACGTAACCTTTCATCTGATGGTAAAAACGTCACCATTTGTCTAATTTTATGCTGGTCTTGTTTGTTTTCAGTGATCTCAGCCTCATCAGACACTACAGTTAAAGTCTGGAACGCACACAAGGGGTTTTGTATGTCAACTTTAAGAACCCACAAGGTATTCCACATGTCACACGACTCCAACTGTGCTTATATTACAGTCCTCTCGCCCCAGGTCTGGCTGTTTGGTGTCCGGTCTTGTTTGCTCAGCTCTGTTCGCTCTTATTTTACGTGAGAATGAGTAATTATTCCGATTATTCTCGAGTCTTATTGGACAGTCTTGCTGGTCTCTCTGGGTCCTCTCAGTGTCCAGTCTTTACAGTGTGCAGTTAGCCAAGCGTAGAGTTTCTAGTAGGGTTTAGTAGGTTTAGCTCTTAACCTAGAACCCTCATAACACCTGCTCCCTTCGCTGGTTTCCTCATTACACGTACGTATGCAGCAGTGCGTCATCTGGTTGGCCCTTCTCCAGTTTGGTCGGACATCCAGATTTTTCTTAAGTAGCTGTTTGGCTCACCTTTGAAAGGCTTTTACTAGTGGGAGGGGCTTGTGTACAGTTGTGTACAGTTCCCTTTGTGATGTGTTGTGTTTACGCTGATTGTGCTTTGTACTCTAGGACTATGTGAAAGCTTTGGCTTACGCAAAGGATAAGGAGCTGGTGGCGTCTGCAGGGCTGGACAGACAGATCTTCCTGTGGGATGTAAATACACTAACAGCGCTGACTGCCTCCAATAACACCGTCACGAGTAAGTCAATGTCCTCTACTGACACTTATCACCACTTTTACAACTACTGACCTTCAGACTGGATTCATTTAAAGATGCTGTGCTGTCATAGTGATGTAGATCACTACAGGTATCACTATAGAGTCCCTAAAGGTGTGATGTTAAGACCAGTGCAGCTCCAGGGTGTGATTGTGTGTTTCAGGCTTGTAAACAACACTTTGATTGGACAATTTCCAGATAGCAGTGGATTTGTTACCACAGCATCCACTTTGTAGCTTCCTGAAACACCACACCATAGTAACGGCAAAGTAACACCATAGCAACCACCTCACAACATCTGCAGCACCCATCTAGCAGCCACTTGGGAACACTATAGCAACCACTTATCTACACCTTATCAACAGCCTGTCTATGTAATAACAACCACCTGGTATACCAAAGCAACCGCTTGATGACACTATAGCAGCAACCTAGCAACATTGTAGAAACCCCCAAACAACAAAACAACCACTGAGCAATTTTGTATCAGCAACCAAGCAACACAATAGAAACCATCTTGCTACCACTTAGCAACCCCATAACAACCACCTAGAATGCCATAGGAACCAATGTTTTAGCAACTTCCCGGCAGCCACCTGGAATACCATAGCAGCTGCCTAGCAACCACCCAGTGTTACTATAGCAAGCACCTGGGATACCAAAGCCAACCACATAACAAACACTGTAGAAACTACCTCGCAACCCCTTTGCACCACCATAGAAGCCACCTGGGATATCAAAACAACCACAAGGCAATACTGTAGCAGCAACCTATCAACAACATAAAACTACCTAGCAATGCAATAGCAACCACCTGAAATACCATAGCAACCACTAAGTAACTCCACAGCAACCACCTAGGATACCACTCTTTTGCAACTTCCTAGCAACCCCATAGCAGGCGCCTGAGATACCAGTTGGGATAGCAGTTGCATAGCAACCACCTAGCATCACCATAGGATACTAAAGCAACCACTTAGCAATACTGTAGCAGCAGCCTAGCAACACCATAGCAACCACTTGAAATACCATGGTAGAAAATACACTTTTCTGTTTTTAACGCTGTTTGTTTCAAAATGTGGGGAACAGGTTCAAAGTGGCGTTGTATGTTTTATAGAAAACTAGCTGTAAAACTAACCACTAGTAATAATACTGCAAATAGACCTTCAGGCTGCAGTGCTGATTTATCTGCTTACTCCTGGCAGCTTCCTCTCTGAGTGGGAATAAAGACTCTATCTACAGTCTGGCCATGAACCAGCTAGGGACAGTCATCGTCTCAGGCTCCACGGAGAAGGTTGGAAGGATGCTGTTTATTTTCTTGCTTTAGGGTGGTTTTCCAGATGCAGATTAGACCATGTCTCAAATGGATGCTAAAGGGATAAGAATGCAAATGTTTGATTCTGTATTCCTGCATTTAGACCTTTCATATGATTCCAGAATCACCATACGGGAATTCTGCTTTTATTAAGTAATCGAAGCAAACTTAAGCCCACACTGTTGTTTTAGAGATTAGATGAAAGGATGGTTGTAAGTAGTTTTGAGTGTAAAAAAGGCATTGATTACATTCATCAAGCGTTTCTCTTGTTAGGTGTTGAGGGTCTGGGATCCGCGGACATGTGCTAAGCTAATGAAGCTGAAGGGCCACACAGACAACGTGAAGTCATTATTACTAAACAGAGACGGCACTCAGGTATGTATGAAATACCACCGCTGATGACCCTGATCCAGATGATTCTGGTTAGAAAGCACCATATCACATGTCATAGCAACACCATAGTAACTACCCAACAACCACTTGCCAACACCGTAGTATCTACATTGCATTCAACTAGCAACATCATAGTAACCGCCAAGCAACTCTTTAGCAACCTCCTAGTAACCAGCTGGGATGTCCTAGAAACTGCTTGGCAACCACCTTGTCACTCTCTAATGACCGTCTAGAAACACCATAGCAGCCACTTGGCAAAAAGTATTTACCTTAGAGACCATATAGCAACAGCCGAGCAAGTTCCTGTAAACCACTGAAACCACTGAACCACTGAAACTGCAACCATTCTGAACCACCATAGCAACACCATAGCAACCACTTATCTACACCTAATCAACCACCTATCTACATAATAACAACCAACTTGGAACCACCTGGACTACCAAAGCAACCACTTGGTGACCCTATAGCAGCAATATAGCAACACTGTATAACCCCCCCCCATTTTGTTCTTAATGTCTGTCTAGTGTTTGTCTGGAAGTTCAGATGGTACAATACGACTGTGGTCTCTGGGTCAGCAACGCTGTATCGCTACGTACCGGGTCCATGATGAGGGTGTGTGGGCCTTGCAGGCCAACGAGGCTTTCACACACATCTACTCCGGCGGCCGGGACCGCAAGATCTACTGCACGGACCTGCGCAACCCAGATATCCGTGTGCTGATATGCGAGGAGAAAGCCCCTGTTCTGAGAGTGAGTACAGGCTCCTTTTAAATCAACCTTCTAAATTGGCTGTGAAGTAGCTCGTAAGTTGTCGTAATGTTGATCTAATGTTTCTTAAAGCAGAGATAATGTGACCTCTGTCCTGATTAGGCTGCAGTTGTTCATTCATTGATGTTTCTGTCACGTCATATTGTTCCCTTTCATCCTTCGCTCAGATGGAGCTGGATAGGTCAGCAGACCCTCCTCCTGCCATTTGGGTGTCGACAACTAAATCCTGTGTAAACAAATGGGTGTGTAAAATGCCTGCTGTCTGTGTATTCAGTCTCATCACACAGTCCTTGAACACTGTAGTGTGAAGCTCGACTCATGCTTTCCTTTTTATGGTCAGTCTCTAAAGGGAATGCACAACTTCCGAGCGTCTGGTGATTATGACAACGACTGCAGCGCCCCTCTGACTCCGCTGTGCACTCAGCCGGAGCAAGCCATTAAAGGTAAGTCATATTGAACAACTCTAACGGTGTGCAAAGTTGAAGTGTGTGTCCGTGGTCTGCTGAGAGCCGTGCGGGTTGTACAGTCTAACGGGGGCAGGGAGGAAGGACCTGTGATATCGCTCCGTCACACAGTTAAAGTACATGAGGTCAGTGGTGTACAGGGTTCAGAGGAACAGTGCCAGGACAGCTCCTTGAGAGGTTCCTGTGCTGCTGACCACCTTGTCCGAGAGACAGTCCCATGGCCTCACACACTGTGGTTGGTTGGTGAGGTAGTCCAGTATCCAGTTAGACAGGTGACTGTCCACGCCAACATGTTCCAACATTAGCAGCCTATAGTGTCCCTAAATTCCAATGTCTTGGGCGGAGCACTTTCCTAAAACAAGCCAAAACACTGGAACTGCAGATCCACAACTTCTGGAACTGCTCCACACTGTCATATACATTAGGTCGAACTGTGGCACTACAGGTAGTTGGCCTGGGGTTCTTTTCTCCTGGTGTATCTGCAGGTTTCCTCCCAAAAACCCTTGTTCATCAGACAAACTGAGGTTTCTTTATGTTCTGCCTGCAGGGGGAGCCAGCATAATTCAGTGCCACATCCTGAATGACAAGAGACACATCCTAACCAAAGACACCAACAACAACGTGGCATTCTGGGATGTTCTCAAAGTGAGGTTTAATTTTGCATGGAGTTTCTGTGGACACAGTGAAGATGCTCACATTTTGGCCGGGTTTAATAGACCGGTTGTGTTTAATTTTCTTTTAGGCATGTAAAGGGGAAGACCTTGGCAAAGTGGAATTTGACGAGGAGATAAAGAAGCGTTTCAAGATGGTCTATGTACCAAACTGGTTTTCTGTTGACCTTAAAACAGGGGTAAGTATTGAATAGAATGGCTACAACACCCAAAAAGAGATTGAAAGGTCAGGTGGGATTTAATGATACAAATGTTTTTCTTGTTGATTGTAGATGCTGACCATTACTTTAGATGAGAGTGATTGTTTTGCTGCTTGGGTATCTGCCAAAGATGCTGGTTTCACCAGCCCTGACGGCTCAGATCCGAAACGTAAGTCCTTTTTTGTTATATATATATATATTGCACGTTGCACCAGTAAGAGCAGAGTGTGAAGGTTCAATTAGCAGGTAAGAGCACAGTTCTGCTCAAAATATTCAAATTGTTGGTGCACGTCTTGCTGGCGCATCTGTGACCAAGACAGCAAGTCTTTGTGATGTATCAAGAGCCACGGTATCCAGGGTAACGTCAGCACCACCAAGAAGGACCAACCACGTCCAACAGGATTAACTGTGGACGCAAGAGGAAGCTGTCTGAAAGGGATGTTGGGGTGTTAACCCGGATTGTATCCAAAAAATGTCATTCCCAAGACGAATTGACGCTGTATTGGCTGGAAACAGGAGGCCGTAGTTCACCAAACTAATAAATGATTGTGGTCTAAAACCAGGTGTTTCAGTTTCATTGTCCAACCCCTGTGTGTATATATATATATATATATATATATATATATATATATATATATTATGCATGAAAGTGGTCAGAGTGCTGGATTTTCCTGCCCAAACACCCCTGGATCTATTAATAGGCAAGTTTACACTGGTGTATGAACTTTTTTGGAAATGTGCTATAAATAAACATCTATTTTAACATTTGTTGTTATTTGTGTCCAGTAAATCTGGGAGGATTGCTGCTACAGGCTTTGCTGGAAGTCTGGCCCCGAACGCACATCAATCCCATGGAGGAGGAGGAGGGCGAGGTTAACCACGGTAAGGCTGATTCTCCCTGCGAGACCGTGTGGTTGTATGTAACGTAGATTACAGTTGTTTTTAACGTTGTTGGTGATGGGTTTGTTTGTTCCTGCAGTGAATGGAGAGCAGGAGAGCAGGCTTCAGAAAGGCAATGGCTATTTCCAGGTGCCCCCACATACTCCGGTCATCTTCGGAGAGGCAGGGGGGAGGACACTGTTCAGGTTAAGCATCCCTCGGCTAACTTTGGACAAAAACAAGTTAAAGGTGTTAGAGAATGCTCCGCTTTGATTGGCTGGATTACACCACCAGCGGCTACTGATGGATCCCCTATATTATAGCATTTTTCTTATCAGATATTGCTCCTGTTGTGTGTTTAGCTCCAGTTTGCCGATGATGAAGAGCTGGTAGAAGCTAACTTTGGCTAGTGTCAGTTTGTAAATTTACTCCAACTATCTTAATGCCTCGTGCTGAGTTTGAGCTCTGCTTGTGCCAACAGTGGCACAGGAAAGGCCACAGTCACGAGGCATGGTTCCTCTACCAGTCTGGAGGTGATGAGCTGCTCTCCACTATCAACATCATCATACACACACATTTTACTGTTTCTCCAGCTTTGACTAGAGCTTCATCTAGCGGGAGTTGATGTACATTTTAGGGACAAGACTGTGATGTCACAGTTTTAGAGTTTTGGAAGTGGCCTGTTTTACAGCTCTTGTTTTATTTTTTTCTGGATCTTGTTTTGAAGGATGAACTTCTTGATGAACTATTGCTGTCTCATACAGGTTATTATGTCGAGACTCAGGAGGAGAAACCGAGTCAATGTTGTTGAATGAAACTGTCCCACAGTGGGTTATTGACATTACTGTAGATGTAAGTAGCTTATTCTTACTCTTATGGAAGTAATGATGGCAAAGTGATCGTTGCGCTGCCTCTTTTTCTGATCTCTTTTTCTTTCTGCTACAGAAAAACATGCCCAAATTCAACAAGATACCATTCTATCTGCAGCCTCACTCGTCCTCCGGTGCGAAAACGCTCAAGAAGTAAGGCCCACTTGTGCTTTCTGATTATGGTTGCTGTCGGGACTAAACTTAGCTTTTAAGTAACCTTAGTCTTTGCTTGGGAAACCAACCCTTTAAGGTACTGCCTTAAGATTTAGCCACACAAAGCTTGAGTGTTCTTGGAAGCATGTACTCCCAGTTGGACCTTTTGATGTATGAAAAACGACATGAAGGTTGCTGTGGAGCTTCACAGTAATGGCTTTTCTGTTGTCCTTAGGGATCGCCTGTCTGCCAGTGACATGCTGCAGGTGAGGAAGGTGATGGAGCACGTGTACGAGAAGATCATCAACCTGGACACTGAGTCACAGACCACCAGCTCCTCGACCAACGAGAAGCCTGGAGAGCAGGAGAAGGAGGAGGACGTGGCCATGCTGGCTGAGGAAAAGATCGAGCTCTTGTGCCAGGACCAGGTCAGGACTCACTTCCCATATTAACATTAACCCAAAACCTGAACCTAAACCAAGTCCAGGTCTTAATCCTCTGTTGCAAACATCTATAGAGAATCCAAAGGAGGACTGAAGTGTACCTTTCAAATAAGTGAGAGATTGATCTTCATCAATCAGCAGTTAAATTCCATAAATCAGTTTCATGAAATCCTGTCTGTTAGTCCATAAATGCACTATATTGACAAGTATAAGGGCACCTACTTCAACTCTATAAGTTTAAATTCAATAAAGATGAAATGATTATCTTGCTTTTGTTGGATTAACACTCTCTACCACCCATGGAAGGCTTTATACTACTGCTGTGATTGCATTCAGTGACAAGTGAAATCCTGATGTTGGATCACCACCACCTTCTCAGCTCACCCCAAAAGTACTGGATGGAGCACCATCATTCCAGAGAACACAGTTCCACTGCTCCACAGCTCAGTGCTGGGGGCTTTAAATCCATCTAGCCAATGCTTGTCTGTTCTAGAGTCCTAGTCTATTGGCAGCACATCTCTACAGGGACTAGACTAGAGTTGTGTGTGGGTTTACGTGAACATCTGTGTCAGCAGTGGGTGCAACTTAAAGAAGGTTATAAAATCCTGATTCAGACTTAAAATGAACTGTGATGGTGCTGTTGCTGATTTGTGTCCCCATTGGTCAGTTTGTTCATCCTACCAATGTTATGGGTCAGCTTTAATTACCCTCACTGTAAGTCTGTTTAGGTCAGTTCAGAAAAGCACCGGTCAGGGTTCTTAATTGTTGTTTTAACGGCAATTTTCTGACTGGTTGCTTTGAAGCCACTAACATTTTATTCTGGGCTTCTTGTCCAGGTTTTGGATCCCAACATGGATCTGAGGACAGTGAAGCATTTCATTTGGAAAAGCGGCGGAGACTTGACTCTTCACTACAGGCAGAAGTCCACGTGAGAACCACGTGAGAGTGACGTGAGAATCACATGAGCCTCCCATTTCCCTCCCAGCTCGCCTTACTCATCTTCAGCCCATCATTGCCCTGGCGTCCACAGGAGTGTCACGGAGGACGTTTTGCTCTCCGCCCAACACCATTCCTCTCCTCATGTCGTGGGTCATCGGAAATGCAGACAGGACTGAACTGACTGTGCTGAACTTGAATGCTTTAAGCTGTGACCGAGTTTAAGATGATTCGCTTTGTACAGTGTACTAATCCGGAACATTGTAATTGTATTTTGTTTTTTTTTTTTAACATATTTTGTTCTTTTGGAAGATGTTCCCCTTTCTCTTCGGAGTTGGCTGATGAGGCTTGGGATTGAGGTTTGAGGCTTTCCAGTGCTGGGAATTTTAGCAGATGATAAGAAGGGCTTCGGGTCCATGGTCAGATTTTTAAATTTTAATGTTTATGTTAATACATTCCAGAGAATGACGCTGACCTGTCCCTCACACTCCAGTGTTCGTCCGGTTCCATCACAGGCTCCTTCTGGTTTATATGCTAAAGATAATACACCTGGAATACATCATATCAATCATACAACGCCATCATGGGTGTTCCATTGGTGTGTCCCTGCACAGTTAGTGGCTTACTTACTCCCAACACACCTGGTTCAGCTAATCGTCTCACTGACCAGCCCTTTCAGCGTTGACAGGAATGTGCAAGGCTAGGGGGCGCTAGGACCCAGTTCGAGAAACGCTGGATTATGGAACAGTTCGGTAACAAATCTCATACACAGTTTTCCTCTTATCCCAGATCGTCGGCCATCTATCCGTATAGTGTCCAAATTGAGTTTCTTCACTTGTGTGCTGGAGCTACAATGTCAAAAGTTACCAACATTATTTATGTAAATTTCCCAGATTGAGATGATCTATTCCCATTTTGTTCCAACTGCTTGGGCAGCTCTGTTGCAGCTTGGAACAAACTCCTGGGATAGACGTTTACTTCCTGGACCTTAATTTCCCATCTGTACCAAGCAGCCAGGATGTGGCTGGTCTAATTTGTAGCTTTAGTGCATTGATGCCTTGAACTTTAAAGGAGAGCTAGATGAAGCTTGAGGGGGTTGAGAGTTTGGTCATGTATTTTCAGATAAAACAACTACTGACTTCCTCATATCTGCCGGGCTTAAAACTAAAGAGACAAACTTTGGACAAACGACGTATCCTGGCTGAGGGGTTTAATCTGGGCTGTGTGGGGAAAACACACGGTCAGCCCTTGAACATACTTTTATTTTGGCAGTTTTGACTGTAAATATCCCACTTTTATTTTGTAGATTGCTCCACACACATTACTGCACAATTTGTGGAAGGTATTTTTGTATTTTGAAGAAAACGACAGTGAAGTCGGACTCGCGGTACCACAGAACCCGGCGCCCCTTGCATTTGCTAAATGTACGGAAGCTAACAGTGCCACAGATACGTGCAGCATATTGATCCGGATGTGTTTTTTTGGTTTTTTTTTTAAACTCATTTGGTGTTTGATGGTGGATCTGTGCTGGTGACTGTGTCTGGGATTGGAGGCAGCCTCAGTGGGAAGGAGCTTCTTTTAAATAAAGAGAAGTAGAAAATCTGTTCTGACGCACAGCTAACTGTAAATCTGTAAATGACAACCATATAGATACTGTATATTTCATATTGGGAACAGAAGGATTCTGTTAGAGGCCCTAAAAGATAATGTCTTCCTTGGAAAATAGGCCCAAATCGTCCACTGACTCAAACAATGTCCCCGAAAAACAAGTAAAGGTAAAAGGCAATACGACAGAGAGACACAACTGTCCAGTTCAGAAGACAAAGCAGGCACTGTTTTTTATTCATGGTGAGAATCAGATATGACCACATGAAGAAAAATGTACCAATAAAAAGATAAATACAAAAGAATCTCAATTGGTTTAACATTTCTATGTAATTCATTAAGATGAACGTCGGGATTCTGCAAAACACAGCTCACACGACTACCTACAAAGGCCTCTGCGATTCCAACGCCACGCAAATGTAACTACTATTCACTGTCCAAACCCAGCAGTGAACCTACCACCACCATGTTTATATGTAATACTGATAATGATGAAAACCATCACAACTGTGAAATACTCCTGACTCACCAAATCACACGCCAACCCCACAGAGGATCAATCGTTTACATAGTAACCCTAAATCGTGGGGAACTTCAGTTAAGTAGATGTTGAGGGAACTACTTGGAAGTAACAGACAAATAATAAACATCCGAGGATGCCTAGATTATTAAGACGAACCACAGCAGTCTGTTCAGAATCAACCACTCGTTCTGTGGGTTCAGTCTGTTAAATTCTGACATAACTTGATTATCATTTTCTCAGCAGCTGGAATTTGAGACCACAGGAATGACAACTGGGATGTTCCTGATCTCCTGACTTAACTCTTGGGCTTCCCAATGGCCCCATCATCAGCAGAGTCTGGATCGCAGCAGTGCTGGAACTGCAGGTTGCCAAGATCAATATCTTTTGAACTAATCGAGATATCGGTCAGGCTCCCATTGTATTCCAATACATTCCGACACAGCGATCCCCAACCCTGCTCCTGGAGATCCAGCAGACTTTAGCACCAATCCTAATCTAATCAATATTTGTTCAAGATTAAAGCCTACCCTCCTAAAAACACCAAGCTCCTTCAAAGGGTTTTTTGAAGCGAATGTTGTCATAGATAAGAGGTCTTCAAATCTGGATTATAAATCTAGTTGAACTTTAATCCGTGGTATGCGACCAATCATTCAATTGCAGTTTTTGAAGGTCCAGATTTGAACACCATTAAAGACCATTATTGAAGACGATTAAGGGGTCGTCTTCAATAATGGTCTTTAATGGTCTTCAAATCTGGAAGAACTCTACTTGATCTGAAAAGGTTCTTCAGACATTCCTGCAGACCTGGAGGTGCCAACCTACACCTACTGAAAGTAGCACATCAAGGACCTCTAGAGCTGGTCTGCTGGACCGTGATTAAGCCTACCCTCTTCCAAAAGAGCTGCTTCACAAGGTTCTCGGGGAGATGCCACTGGTTCCATAAAAAGTAGCACTCTTGTGCTGGCAAAGTAATGCTGCATTCGAGTGCTCTTCAGAAGCTCATTATATATATATACACACACATGATAGGGTTCCACACCACTTCACTCTGTTCAACTGCTTCTCAGAAGATCCATCCCCTAAGCATGAAGATCTGTTGGAGATCCCAAAACAACTACATCAAGGCATGCAAACAAAATGAATTAGTATTATTAGTGGGAGAAAAAACGATATGTCGGCTGAGAGGTCGCGTTATACAACACACACTGTGTACCGTCTAGAACCCAGAGATCGCCCACTTGTAAATTCAAATTAATTTGCTGTTCTAGTGCCATTAACAGGTGGTACAAAGGTCCTTCTCAATTTCCAACACCACTCAAACGCAGCATTAGAGGAAAGCGTTAGAAACAACATCCCAGTCGCATGTTAAATACGCTGCTATAAAAGCTGCTTTGATCAACATTTCAGTAATCGATTCAGCTGCGATAAAGGCCTGTTGGTTGGTGCGATGTGCTCGTCTTCTGATCAGCGACTGCAGATGAAAGAAATCGGAATATGAGGGATACATGCACTAAGAAATCCCAAAAATTCCAGTAAATAAAAACAGCCTTTGGAGCAAACGTTCCCTTTTACTGAAGATATTAGGCTAACGTTGTTGTGCGTTTTTGTTATCGTGTGCCTGTGTGTTTAGGCGTGTGTGCGTATGCATTTCAGGTCGTGGTGCTCTGGCAAAGCTGCCGGATGTTCTCGGCGAGCTGCAGACAGTGGAGAATTCGCCGCTGCTCCGCCTGAAGCTCCTCCAGCGGGACTTCACCCAGCAGCTTCCGGCCGAACAGCACCAGGTCCTGCATGAAGAGGCCCACCGGCTCCCTCTGACCGGCGGGCAGCTCCGTTAGGGTGCAGGAGTCGAAGCGTAGGTGGATGCGTTTGGTTCGGCTCATGCCTGGACCCCGCTCCTCGATCCAAGTGAGAGGTCTGTAGGGTAGAAAGAACATGACATCAAGACCTGGATTTCTTCACCACAATTTCAGCACCGAGGAAGGTTTTTGATGGATTTAAACCTTTGTAGAGGCAAAAAGTTCAAAGTCAGTGATGGGTGTAGTTTGCTGACGCAGCTCAAAACAAAAACCCTATTACTCATTAGTGGAGAACATGACCTGCATACTGAACCTACTTCTGATCCTTGGTCAGGAAGTGAGCAGTCATCTTCATATACTTTCTGCCCTCGTCCTCCTCCAACGCTGCTGCTTTGACAGAGAGTTCGCCAAAGAGATCGACCAGCCAAGTTAGCCGGGAGATGCCACTGAATGAGGGGAACCCAAAGCCTGGATTCAAGGGGCCTCCTGGGGGAATGTTGATGAACACAGCAAAATGTTCTGGTCACTGAATGCAATTAAATCCTCGCAGCAATGTTCCAGAATCTAGAAAGCCTTTGCTGGACAGTGGAGAAAGTTACTCCAACAAAAGTATGAATGATGACAGTAATCACCTGTGAAATGTAGGCTTCCCTCCTCCAGCTGTTTCCCAGCGATATCCTTCTTCAGCTGCTTGAAGTCAGGAGTGAAGAGCTCGATGTGTTCCTCGTGCAGAACCAAACCTAAAAGATAAACACCGATGAAGGACATTAACTCTGATCCGAGATCTTCTACAGACTTCTACCACCCTGCACTCTTTAAGACCTGATCCAGATCTTGCTCATATTGAGAACGTCTGGGACATACTGGTGCCCAGAGAGGTTCTTGGAGAGTTTATGGTCATAAACCAGCGTTGTTCATGAGAAACAAGAAGCAAGAAGATGGTTCCTGCAAAACATGCTGACTTCAGCACCAAGAAAATGCCAACCTCAGCTTACCCTTCTGCTGGGCTAGATCCCACAGATCAGCTGCAGAGCTGTAGCTGATGGTCAATGGATACTCCACGCACACATGCTTCCCTGCTTCCAGGAAGCGCCTGTGAAAACAAAACCGCGCCACAAGTGTTAAATACGTCGGTTCCATCTTCTGCTTTTTATAGATGCTTTGCTTTTGTGAATTTGCTGGCATTTAATTAAACTCACTCCTCCCTCGACCACTGAAATGAAGTGTCACTGGCTGCAACACAGCATCATCAATCCATCGCTTAACAGTTGGAGAGGTTTTC
>CM067524.1:5994107-6371607 GCA_034509495.1 Acestrorhynchus altus | reverse complement strand
AGTGCATTTATTAGTGTCCACTAGCATTATGTGTCCACAAATATTTGGACATTCAGTGAACATTAGTGTATAAAGGCAAAATAAACAGTATGTTTTACTATTTTGCTTCATATTATAAACGTTTGGCTTTAATAGTTTGTTGTCTAAAGCGATTTTTATGTCCCCAGAAAACTTTGCCAAATCAGAGTTTTATCGTCTGACCATCGAGCAGCTGAATGAGAACTCCACTGCCATGGCCAGCCTCGGTGCTCCACCACTGAAGATCCATAATATCCACCTGACTGATCGGCACAACCGGGTGGACCACGCCCGGGCTCAGGTCGGCGTTGAATTTGTGTTCCTTTAGAATGACTTCACATCAACCGAAACGTACGCGTAGTGTTGAGAGGCTCCTCACAGAGTCACACAAGCTGTGAACTGGACATCTTTGTGGTCTGTGGAGTAAAAGCCTTCTCTGAAAATAGAATAGAATAGAACTTTATTGATCCCTTGGGAGGGTTCCTTCAGGGAAATTAAGGTATGAAATCCTGACCGCTAATGTTTGTACGTTATTAGCCGTGTTCGCATATTTGGGAGACTCGTTCATTTGGCCGAGCGCTGACCATTTTGCATCTGCTGCCCAACTTACAGCTGAAAATTCCAGTGACTGGACCGAAGACCGGAGGCTATCTTTACACAACGTCCACCAGAGACACTCTCATGAACAGGTACTGTGCTCCTTCACCTGGGAAACCATCTACTGATGTATTTAGGACATGAAAGTATTCAATAACAGGGTCATCGCTCAGAAATGTGCCAACCATCTATCTGTCAGTCCGTCAGTCATCTGTCAACATCTGTAATCCTTCAGTTGAAGTCTTATTTATAGTTTATAGTTCGCTATAAAAATCTTGAGATAGGGATCTCGCCACCCACATGTTACTTTAGAACCTCCATTCATTCCAGAGTGGAAGGTTTCTGTTCCGTCTCGATTTCTTACGAAATTGTTCATTTGCGTCACTCGGGTCCAGGCACGCAAAGAGCTCTTTTATATGGACGTGTTTGGGGAAATTGTGCGTCTTCTCAGGAATCCTGGGAAATTTCAAGCGAGAATGGAAACAGGCTAATTTAGAGTTACTCTACCATTTTGAAAGGTATTCTATTTTTCATTTTAAAAGTAATATAATACACTGGTATTGCTTAATATGTGTAATTTATATAGAAACATACTGTAAACGTGTGAGCGTCGTTTGTTCGTGTTGAAAATATTTGAGATGGGATTCCAGTGACTGTTTATACAGACCAGCACAAATGACCAGCTTCTCCAACAATGTTAATAGCAGATATACTGTCGATTTGACGATCATTGACTCTTCCTGTATGTCTCTCTGCAGGTGGTCCCTCCAGCAAGTGGCTCTGCAGCTCAAGAACGGCGAGATCATTTCTATTTTCCCGAAAGCGGAATCTGAGTAGTTTAATGGAGACAGAGACACTGGACGTTGTGAGAAATGCACGAGTACACAGCTTGTTTTAAAGGCAACTGCTGAGCTGTTGTCCGGTGGTGGTTTGAATGGATGAGAGAAATGGAGAAGATGGACAATGACAGAATCCTAACGGCCAAGTTCTAAATATCAGATCAGCAGATACGTACACGTAAAAAAAATGAACATCAACAAAGCATTTACATTTCAGACTGCAATTCCTGTATCTGGACACCTCATACCGTGGAGACCAGGAAGGTTGTTGTTACGGTGTCAGCCTGTGTAGTTTTATGTCTAGCACACAAATCTGTGTCAAATAAAATTCCTGCTTTCCTGTCTTTGTAATGTAGGAAATTAAACAAGAGAAATCTGATATTGACCCTGTCAGCCTGTACAGCAGCATTTCAACGCAACACAGCAGTGACGAAGAACAGGTTCAGGACGTGACGCACAACAGCATCACATTACACAGGACTGCAGTGAAACGGTGTGCACATGGTGGAGACCATAAACTCACAGAGCAATGAATATCAGTGGAGACCCATGACTAGTAAACACAGACCCTCAGAGTGGACCACAAAAGACACTTTCACGTTTACAATCAAACTATCGTAGTGCAACTCTGATGGTTTAGATTATAAACATGAAAAGCTTGTTAAACATTTTTGAATGTCTTATTTGACGCTTGGGCGAGATGTTATTACATCGTCACTGTCACACAAAAACTTAACCTGCTTTCCATTTAACTCCAAGTCATTTTGGAGCAATTCTATTGGTCCATTCGTCATCAGATTTGAAAAGAAAAGGTCAAGAACAACGTCCATAGTCAGATAATGTCAGAAAGTGATAAACAGCAGGTTAAGAGACGTGTTTGTTGGTCATGTGTTTCAGAAACGATTTGAGTGACTATAGCCATCATGATCATGTGGGTTTTACATGGACGAAACCTGGGGTAGATGGGCTCCAGGTGGACATGGGCTCTAAATACACTTGAACATATACAGTTAAGATTCCCCCAAATGGGCCCCATCTTCACAAAGCCTGCCTTAATCTCACGTGGGTCTCATCGAGGCCCATGTTTAACTTAACCACGGTGGGGACAATATGTATATGCATCCCAAGGACAAACGTTACGGTCCTCATTTGGAAGACCAACGCAGTACTTTATATACGGATTCGATTTTCTGTCCTCCACAAACATTGAGCATAGCTAAGACTAAACCTCAGGTCGGGATTGAGATGCTGACTGGTCCACTAGAGGGCGATGTTGGTTCTGTTTTAATTCAGGGGCCTACTATTCTAAACTCGATCCCTTCAGCATTACTTCAGAAATGAAGCCAAATGGGTTGCAATGGAACTGACATTTCCAAAGCCACTTAGAAGTGCAGGCTTTTAGGGAATTGGCTTCATGTTTTCCCGTTCTGATATCTGGACTCCACCAGGGGTCGTGACTTACCAGTACTGATGAGGAAATGTTTCAGAACTTGGACAGGTTTGATGCCATCCAAAGACCAAAGTACATATGTAATGGCATCTACATACTGTACATCATTTTCCTCCTCGTTTTGGAAGCACACACTCTCCGTTGGTGGCTTTTGCCTTTAATTCGGAATTTGTTTTTCTGTTTTTTTTTTTTCTGAAACAGTCCTTTGCGTCATTTAGTTTTGAAATGCATAAGCTTTATCTTGGTGCATATCTGAAGGCATATTTATCTTGGTGCATATCTGATTGTCTTGTGGTATTTGGCTGTCAGTTTCCTTTTACTGGTCAAGTGTACCTGTTTGATAGTACGCAGTGAAGCACAGGCTGGAAGTTCAGTAGCTTTTCAGTACAGGATTCATCCTTTTCTAAATACCGGAACAGAATTTAAAGGGATGACATCATACAATCGTATCGTATAATAAGAGTTTAATATGCATATGTATATTAATATGTCCCATTCAATCACCAGTCTTTCACGATGAGTGATAAGTAAATGACAAGTTCATTATGAAGGCCCTAACTGCTGTTGTGACATCACAACATATTTACATACACCTTCCCCTTCAGCCTACCGCGGGTTACATCCGCCCCCTCACACTGGTGTTAATAAATTATAAGTCTTGAGTGCTTTTCGAGGGACGGCCAATCATACCAGAACTCATTTACATATATAAGCCTAAAGGGACACTAACTAAAACATCCAGTTTAATGCTACAGGGTCAGAACATTGGAAATTTGGTCGTACAAAGGACCATCTAGAAGAGGCATTTCGCTGACTGTCTCGCTGATGCATGTTCACGGCCTCGCCCTTTTCTCTTACTGACGTTCTGAGAACATCCATGAGACACAACCCCCCGCAACACCTACAGATCACAGCCCGCCACACCTGTTCACACCTGTAGGTCGCCTCCATCCTCTCCTTGCTTGACTGCTGATGATGGGATGTGGATCTATTTCCACTGCCTAGCGTTACCTTCACAAGACAAACAATGTGAATCTCAGGGTTTCTGTGTTAAAGTGCATAAAAGCTGTGCTGTAATGTGTCCATGATTTGGGGCAGACTTGGTGGCAGATGGTTAGGAAACTAGCCTTGTGCTGGTTGATTCCCTGAACTGGCAGGACATAAATGAAGTGCCCTTGTGCAAGGCACTTAACTCCAAACTGCTCCTCGGGCACTGTTGATGGGGTTGCCACCACTCTGGGCACGTTTTTGTGTGTTACAATGGTCAGATTAGATGGTTATTAGTGTGAAGTCTTGCTGTCTTAGTTGAGAGACTGGCAATAGTCTACTTTAATTCATCAGTCATCGAATGATCTTGCACTAGTTCTTAGGTCCTTAGAGAGGACAGTAAATTCAGTCGTTGCCGTTAAAAGTGCTATGTGTGATGGTGGTGATATTGTTTTTGGACAAACAAGAAGGAAAAATGACTGTGGACCAGATACTGATTTAACTTGCTCCTTAAGTTCCCCGAGGGAACCCTCCCAAGGGATCAATAAAGTTCTATCCTAATTTCTAAATTCCATCCGTTGGAACTATAAGATTTACATACCAGATATTTACATATTCTGGGATTCTTAACATTATGTGAGGTCTCTAGAATGTTTCAGGTCAAGAATACTTTAACAGGCAGGGTCACGTGAAACAGCACATCATTTTATCTTCCACAGCACCTGGTCACAGCTATTATAGAAATGTCACTATGCGTCCAATGGCGGTCCTGCAAAACTAGGCTTTCCTCTTTCTCTTGTTTTCTTTTGTGGATCAAAAATCGAACACATTTTTATAATATGGGCTTTTTAACCCCTCAAACCCCAGGCTTTTTTGTAGTTTTAATGTTGACATATTATTTAGTAAGTGTTCTAAATTATTTTTGCTACTATAATGTATTCAGTAACTACAGAGACGCAAATGGGACATGTGTCATTTGAGGATGAGAGACTGAGTTGTCTTCCGTCTCAGATAAAGTGTTCGGAGTTCCGACTCATGCTTGAAACACAATTTTTGTAACTGTATTTTCAAGGTTCATGGTACAGAACTATATGCAGGCAGCACTAAGGCTAAACTTACTGCCCCTGATAAAATAATTAGTTTCCCTATTTATTCATTATCAGCTTTACATTTACATGGTGCTGCTAGGTTCACTGACGGGTTTAGGTGGTAAATAAAGTGGCTGTGTTTGTGCTGTCGTCATGGTGACCCCTGGTTATATTCACCATCAGTGTAAATATGTCTGAGTGGGTATGTTTCTCTACAGTGAATCAAACGTCACCAGAACCACAGCATTTTACAGAACTTCTAGAAATGCTGGGATTTTCATTTAATAAATGCTTCTTTCGAGCCTGATGCTCGAACAGTAGTTGTTTACCAGGGACAATAAAAATGAGATCAAATAAAAAATAAAACAATTTATTTCTGCCTTAATTTCACACAAGAACAAGATGTGATGCATCAGCGGTATCAAAACGTCATAAATACTTCAGTATCCCATAAAAAAAAACACCAACATTTCAAGCAGTGAATGAAATCTAAGAGAGCGCTGTTGCTGAGTTTGGGCTCATTCCTCACTCGTTCCTGCAATGTTTTGCTAATTTCCCATGAAGTTGATCAATCCCTGGATCTGTGATCAAGACAGGATCAACCGGAATGTTTATGCAGAAGCCCGTAGTTCTTGCAGAAGCATTTTCAGATGACTTGTATGTATGTAAACTAGGAGATGCTCTTATCTACAGCATGACTCTACAGTCTGGAAATGTATCACAAGTGCAAACAGTTACAGTTCTTTTCAAAGTGCGAGACCCGTGTACATTAGATGCTCTGGACAGAAATGGGTCTGCAGGCAGTAAAAGCTGGTAACACTTTTTTGACCGTACAGCTGCTGATTACTGAGAACTCTGATTGGTTCTGGGACCTTATTAGTTCAGAGAGCCCCGCACACACACTTCAATAGGTCCGCATCGACCTTCCATCCCTGATTCTGATTGGTTCTGATCACCACCATGTTCATTCGGAGACCTCCCTTTAACTCTGATTGGTTCTGATCTTATTTGTTCTAACTCTTGAGTTGTTTCAAGTCCTCTCCCTGACTCTGATTGGTCTTCGTTACCATCTTATTACCACATGATTCGAAAAATGATGAAAATATATTATTATAGCCAGAATGTCAGCGTCCCAAACGTACAACGCTTTCCTGTATCAGCACCATACTACAAAATTACAAATGCTCTCAGCTGTGTGCTACTTATGTTAGTTGTGTTACTGCTGAGTTAAAGCCGAACTTCGGGACTTCCTCACTCAGCCACAGCTCAGCACAGTTGTGGTTAGCACCGTGACTTTCAGGGTCCCTATTGTCCCTTGGGGGCACTCAGGCTATGGTAAAAGGCCGACTCAAGAAATCGAGGGTAGCTGTTGTTCTCCATCAGGTAGTAGATTCTCCTCTGAGCTTCATCAAAACAGTCTGAGGTTGGCCGCTGGACACGCTGGCCAATGCGCTCTCTGGTGTGAAAGTCCAAGTTCACCTGTGGGAAAAAAACAACAATATTTGCTTTAAACTAGTTACACAAAGCTTGCTTAACAGTGTTTCGTGTTCTTAAAATATCAATGTACCGACTACTTTTGGTACCCGTAGGAACCACCCGATAAACGTCGGCCTGTGTGCTTCTCTAAAGTGCAGGTAGTGGCGTGCCGAGCCGGGAGTAGCAACAATAGAGTCCTTATTCTCCCTATTACAGGATAATGAGCATCAACTTTAAGATAAAAATGATACATAATGTTGTCTAAAAAACTGTTGTCTTCCCTTTAGTGCAAGCTGATGTTTATAGTGGAGGAGATGAGACGGTGGCAGGTTTGATCATTAATGACTCCCCAGACATCCGTGACTAGGAATCATAGAGAGTGTAATTAGTGCCACTCTCTCTGGGTAATTAGGGTTGTATTCCCTCGTCCCACTCAAAACTGGCACCTAATATTCTCCTAATGCATTGAGCTGTAATTACAAATGTTAAACTCGGGCACACGACACCTGTCCCTTGTTGCAGGGTAGACATTTTGATCTGTTAAAGGTAAAGAAAAAGAATGTGTACAGAACTACATCCAATGATTCGTGCTCTACGAGCTCTATAATAGAGTTCAGTGCTTGGACCCCATATTACTGCGTCTTGCGGTGTCACTTGTAGACGAAGCTCCAGTACTTCTAATGCAGTGCTGATACACGCCTGTGTTTATTATCTCTGTATGAGTTATGACCTGGTAATTATAGAACAAATAGTTTTGCTTTCAAAATGAGCCCGAGGGTGACTTGTTTTGATACCAATTTTAAATACTCCTACACGTACCCACGACTGCACACGATATTCCAAAAAGCCGTAGCTCAACTAAGGCTGTGTTACAATGACTGACAAAACAAATAAACTAGACATAATCCTTAAAACCCATCAGAACCAAGTGGCTCAGAACATTTTTGGAATATTTTTTACAGCTATTTCCACCAAATGTACCTCGTATAACCCGTCCTGTTGGTGTTTTCTGATTTGTTTACGTTGTTGAACCTTTTGCTTTGATATTTAATACATCAGTGTGAAGTCTGTGAGAACCAGGACTAATTTCGAACAATGTTCTTCTTCAGTGTGGACCAAGGGTACAGAAGTGCGAGTATGTATTAACACGCCCTGAGGCCCGAACGTGAACGTGCTGCGTGCTTATGATTCATATCATTCACCTCTTTCTGAGAGTCCTTCCTGATGAATTTCTCATAAATATTCTGTGCTTTGATGGCCAGCTTTTCTGATGTCTTGGTCTTCTTGAAGTCTTCGCAGGCTAGCCAGAACTCAATGTTCTCCTCACAGAACTCAGACTTCAAGAACATCTGGAATGCCACCGCTCCACCTGATGTCGGACAAGAATGTAAAATAGGCACGCATGGTGATTTCGGAAAGACATCAGCAGGTTTCTCTAATGACCTCCTGTAATAAGTCTCTGTGGTGTAGTTTTCAGAATCTGTACATTCTTCAGACTTCAGTTCATTCACAAACTCTATGAACCGGAACTCTGACTCAGGACATTTATCAAGAACAGCGTTTGACAGCAAATCACTCTGCATGACTCTTTTAACGTCTCAGCCATTTAGTCATTCAGAGATTATGAATAATCTGTTGAATCTCCCTGTGTGATCACTGTTGGAGGGAATGGAACAGAAGTCTGAAGAGTTTTAACAGCTCTTAAAGCTCCATCACACAGAGCTGTTACATGGAAAAGGTTATAAATACTCTGCTTCCTGAGAGCTTTGACAAAGTTACGGCCTAAAACATTTATTTTTGAATTTGCATTCATGGTCGGTGGTACATTAGGATATTTTAAGGCTAAATATTTCCATTTAATGTCCATATTTAATGCTAGTTTACTGTTTTCAACATTGCTTATGAAACTCTGAAGAAACGTGGTGGTGGTGGTAGCCTCACTGGCGGTTTTGGATTGTACATAAAATGGCTATTGTTGTCATGGTGATATGTCCAATTTCCTACTTCCTCACTACCATTATTAAGAAATCAGAATTGGTAAGTTGGACCATAAAAACACCAAATGCACACTGTTTATCAATTCAAATGCACACTGATATCGATTTAGAGCTACAGTTATGGCTTTTAGACGTGCATCCAGAGCATTGTAAGACAAAACAATTTTACTATTTTCAAAATTAAATATGAAATTCAGTGGACACATGGTGGTGGTAGCTTCACTGAGGGTTTGGCTAGTAAATACACTGGTGTTTACACTGCGACATATGGTAACCACTGTTTCCTACGTATTACTTCACAGTCACCAAAAACTGTAAGGAATTCAGTTGGTAAATTTCTGAGCGATGACTTTGTTTACATCTCAGCCACTGAATTATGCATTTTAATTAGTTGGTAGAATTTTCCTTTGAAATTGCGTCAGAGTTTCCCAGCAAACTGGTTTATGTTGTGACAACATTATAAGAAGCTGTACAAGCTATATTTAAAAGGCTTGAAATATTTAACTTTACCTGTAAAGAATATAAAATATGACCATTTACCTTTTTAAATGAACATGAATGAGCTTATAAATTCCATAATATTATTGTTTTTGGACGCATTAGTAGTTTTGGTGCCCAGAACGTTGCCTTATTGGTGCGTTCAATGTAGTTACAATGTTAAAATGTATTGTTTACTCTTATTACTGTTTTTCTAGTAATAATAATAATAATAATAATAATAATTTAATCAAAATAAATAAAAGTACTAACTGATTGTCATTATTGTTATTAGTCGTCCTGTTTTAAGAAAGTATTATTTTTAGTTTTATATTTTAGATTTCACTGATAACATTCAGTGCCAATATATATATATTTAAATGAACTGTAGGTGAACTTACATGGATGAGAGAGTAGTTTGTGCAGAGACTGACCCCACTGCTTTACTTCACCTTGGGTCGGTCTGAAACAGAAACACATCACTGTAGTTCCTCTGGACTCTGTCTTTCAGTGTGACAGCAGTAGTGGCGCAGGAGTCGTGTAGTACTAGTGTAGTAGTGAGGGCAGTAGTGGCATAGTTGTCAGGTAGTAGTGAGGGCAGTAGTTGTGTAGCAGTGTAGTACTCATGTAGTACTGATGTATTAGTGAGGGTAGTAGTGGTGTAGTAGTGGTGTAGTTGTCAGGTAGTAGTGAAGGCAGTAGTAGTGTAGTAGTCATGTAGTACTGGTGTATTAGTGAGGGCAGTAGTAGTGTAGCAGTGTAGTAGTCGTGTAGTACTGGTGTATTAGTGAGGGTAGTAGTGGTGTAGTAGTGGTGTAGTTGTCAGGTAGTAGTGAGGGCAGTAGTAGTGTAGCAGTGTAGTAGTCGTGTATTACTGGTGTATTAGTTATTAGTGTATTAGTAGTGGTGTAGTTGTATGGTAGTAGTGAGGGCAGTAGTAGTGTAGCAGTGAGGGCAGGATACTCTACCTGGTTATGTCCCTTCTTGCTGAGGGTCTGAATACTGGGGGCTTCTTCAGCAGCAGGTGAAGTTTGCATTTCCATTGTTTTCGTCTGTGTAAAGATCAGACTGTTAGTCTCCAGATCACCAGTGCTCCTGTTGAACGTATGGCAGACCTGTAACATTAGTAGAGGTAACATTAGAGGAGCGGAAAGGTCTCACTTACCTGATGAACTCAGTGTGATGCTGTTCTCCCCCGGCTTTTTCCAACCCCTCTGTGGTCACCTCCATTTCAGGTGTTGTAGGTGTCACTTCAACCAGACAGCATCTCACTTTGGTAAAACATCAGTGATTCAGGAGTGACTTTCTCTTAGACACCGCAGACTGAACTGCTCACTCTGTGGTTTACAGCTTTATGACCCCATTCCATTCTCAGGCCTACGCCCTTCTCCCTGCTCACTACCTAGGCTCCACCCTTAGCTGTGGAAACAAGACGTACAAAGAGGTTGCTCTGGTTAAGACCTTCTTCTCATACTCCACATTATTGAAACTAAAGGTGACTCAAAGGGTTTGTAGCACAATGACATAAAGAACTATTTTGAGTTAAATTGAGTAAGAAGAACTTTTAGAAAGAACCTTTATATCCACTGCTTTAAGCCGTGGAACCACTTCTTTAACCCAGACTAATTTTGTGGGATTGTTTTTTAGTTGAGTACTTTTATTCTTTTAAAAAACATTTACTGGAGACGCTCACACATTCTAGATACTGTTATTTTCAGAAGATCCTAGAGTACTTAAGGTTGTGTTCATTTGAGTGAACACAAAATAGTTATGTTCTTCAAAATACAGATAACAGTAATAAAAATATAAGGATTATTCCTTCTCAAGACTTTTATTCTGAAATTTGAAGACTATGAGCATAAAAGAGCAAACAGCCCATCCCTTCTCATTTTCATCTATAACCCAATATCTGGGTCAGTGATGTCATCAGCCCCGCCCCCTCTCTCTGATCAGTCAGAGTCTGTATGCAGGTTGAGAATCAGCCCTGCCCCCTCTCTCTGATCAGTCAGAGTCTGTATGCAGGTTGAGCATCAGCCCCGCCCCCTCTCTCTGATCAGTCAGAGTCTGTATGCAGGTTGAGCATGTACACATGGACGGGGCAGTAAACATGCACTGGAAGCTCCTTTGGCATTTTAAACTGGGATTAAATTCAGTTGGAAACGAATGAATTTTAGCTGTTTTCTGAGCTGAATTACTCACTAATAATTCATCTCATTGTAGTTTGTTATGATATGTGTATCATATCTGTAGGTTACTCTGATATTGAGTTACAAAACCAAGAAAATGACACCTAACTGCCCAAATAGTGTGGATCTCGGGTTGTAAGAGTTAAGGTATAAATATATTTTGAATCGTGGTCATTTAAAGTGTTTCTGGTGCATAAACCCTCAAATGCAAGATCAGATTTATTTCAGTGTCCAGTTGTAACTTTACCAAGACAACTAATCTGCCATTTGTGTTCCAGATGTACTTGTGCCTCCACATTTAACCCATCCGTGCAGTGAAAACACATACAACACCCAGGAGCAGTTGTGGGATTAGTTGCCTTGCTGCTTCTCTTATCTGCAGGCCATAACTCACATGATCACCTGATAAAAACAGAACGGAAATGCAGAAATGGATAAACATGGACTGAGAACTGAAAGCGAGACTTGTGTTGCAAAACAAGTCTGTCTGAAATTCAGCTTGAACCTCAATACGATGGCATTTAGATGGTGTGAATATGAACATGGTGATGAGGGGGTGGGCACCATGCAAACCCAATCATGGGTTTGATCAGACAGCTAGAGTTAGTGAAGGTCAGTGACCTCCCAGGCTTGGAGGCAGCGTAGGAACACCATTCGTTTCCGTTGCTGGTCAGTGATGACAAACCTTGGAAAGGGCTCTGGCATCAAGATAAGAGGGTGTGAGCAATCATGTACATGTGAAAGATAAGTAATCAGTTGAATCAGATAAGCAGCCTGCTGACTAAAATAGAAAAGCATTTGTCAACCGTCTGTCATTTAACACTTTAAAGAACATCCCATCTGACAATGCCGCTCTTTGTTTTCTGCTCTCACATTTCTCGGATACGTATTCATGCTCTAAAATGGTGCTACTGCACTCTGAAATGGTGGGAAGGCCACTGAAGAACACTGATCAGTAGGGTTGGTTATCAACCCTAACACTGATTTCCCAAATATATTCCATTTAGATTTGATTTGATTTCTGATTCAATTAAATTCAAAATCGACCCATTTAGGCATATTTCACTTCCAATAGCAGGTTTCTAGCTTCAGCTCCATGAATATGCTCCTGGACTAGCATATATCTTGGTGCCATTCGCGCTGTTCATTACAAAACATCCCAGATTACAAGCATATATCAGTCTAGTGGCTTGAGAAGTTCAGCAACTTGCTGTTTGCCACTGCTGGTCCATCCTTGTCCTGCATACAAGATCTAACTTGGGTTTTAAAATCTACGGGAAACTGATTTTAAACGCACAGAGACTTTTATTTTGGAAAATAAACCAAGCGGGAGCTGTGTTGTCTTTATGATCCCCAGCTGAGGACTGTGTGGGTCAAAAAGCTTGTGCTGTGACTGACCGAAGCATGTCTCTTGTTGTGTTTCTCTCACAACAATCTAAAAATGTATCCTTTCATCATATATAAAAAGTACAGGGTTCGAGCTTTTTGGGGATGTTTATTATGTTTCTATGACAAACGCTTATTGACTTATTCTTTCACTCTAATATTGTAATCACTTGGATATAGATTCATTAAATTCATTCTTAGAAAAATCCATTCCATTCCAGTTTCTTTCACAGTGAGTGTCCTATAGCCCTACTTAGATTTGTGAAAATTAAGACATGAATTGATTTTAAATGATAATTTTAATGAATCGTTTAATAATAATTAACAATCAATGCAATGCAAGATTTTGGAAAGATTTTGGAAAAATACAAAAACTAGAATTTACTTGACACAAGAATTATACAATTTGAGAAGCTGATATTAAAAGTAGTGCAATATTTACTGGGCCTATTATTTATGGAGGTATTTTTCTCCATTTTCTGCTTTTCCACCAATGAACTGTGCAAACTCCATGTCTATATCATCACATACTTGTCAAATCATGCCGACTCATGGAGTCCTCTCCAACAGACTTGCTTACGCAGTTGCTGAGGCCGTATGATGCAATTCCTGTCTATTAAAAATGATCCAAAGAGCTTTACAGAGCTTAAAAAATCATTAGCAGATGTCTTAAGGGCTTACATCTTTTCTTTTTTAAAGGTCACAATGAATCAAGCTTCGTCAGGTACCTTTGCTTATATAAATTAGTTTTTGAGGCCACTGTGGATAGATAGTCTGGTAACGAAGTAGAATGTTGGTCTAGATGGGTTCGTCATCTAGTGCAATGTTCTTGACTGACACATTAAAAGGCATCTAACCTCATTCAATCAACCACGAAGAAGACAAACAGTCAGACAGTATATGATCCATTTCTTTTTACTTATAGGCCACAGTAAGTCATACAGGGTACAAATGTTTACTCTTGAGAACTGTCACCTGGAAGGGGTTTCATGTCCATTATGAATCAGTAATAAACAGATTTTTGTTGCCACAGTTGGTGGATAATCTTGTAAAGAAGCAAATATTTTGTCTAGATGGTTGTTCTTGAGTCTTTTAGAAGCAGAATGTTGACAAAAATGAGATTGGCCCACAAAACCACCTTTCACCCAATATTAGAAGCAGGATTTTAGACTGAATGTGCTCCATTTCTTTTTACTTAAAGGCCACAGTAAGTCGTACTGGGTCAGAACCCGTCTGAGTACAAATCTGAGTACCGTCTGAGTTTATCCCTGATGATGGTTCCTGTGACCTGAAAGGCTGAAATAATATCCATTATGATTCAGTAAAAAAGGGATTTTAAATTCCATTGTTGGTGGTTAAAGAAGTAAATCGTTTGTCTAGATGGTTCATCTGGATATAAGACTGGCCAATTGAAAGGGGCCTCAAACTCATTACCCAATATCAGAAGCTGGATTGTGGACTGAACGTACGCCGTTTCTTGTTTTATAGGTTACAGAAAACCATACAGCATCTCAAAGCTTGTGTGAAGTTTGGTGGCATCAGCAGAGTCATTACCTCAGGTTGCGGCTACTTGATAATGCATGTATAAACAGGGAAGTGGTTACAGAAAGTCAGTTAGTCAGTTGTCACACTGTGATGTGGGTTCAGACTTTCTCGGGTCAGCAGTTAAGAAGACTGGAGGGGATGTCCAGCATCATCCAGACAAGAGTTTTCTTTCATGCGTCGTCAGTGAAAGAAATCAAATCTGTCAGCCAATAAAAATAAAAAAAAGATGCTCACTACAAACACAGAAATCCCCCATGATTTGATTATGTAGCAGTCCTAAAAAAATCCACGTAAGCGCACAGGATTGTTTTAAAGATTTATTCAGAATCTGAAGCCAAAAACAAGAACAAACTTTCAACCAGTGAAATTCCCAGCAGAGTCATAATTTACATTAATAATAAGAAAATACATTAAGATATGTACAACTGTGAAGCATATTTACATGGAAACTCGTTTTTTAGGGAATTTCCAAGGAAAGTTTCTACTTAAAGCTGTAATAAAGACATTTATCTTGCAAAATCTTCACTCTGAACAAAATTTTACTCTTGACGATGGTTCCTATTACATAGAACAGTTTTAATGTCCATCATGAATCAGAAATAAATGCATTTTTTTATTATCTCCATTGTGAAAAGTATGTTAAAGAAGTTAAAAGTTGGTCTGATGGTTCTTCGTCTCAAGCAATCTTCTTGAAAATTGAATGTGGCATCATGGTCCTTGGCAAAAAATTAGACTGGAATTTCTTAATCTTAGGAGAACAATTTTAGACCAGTTGTTCCCAAGCTTAGTCCTGGAGGACCCTTGCACATTTCAGTTGTCTCCTGTTCTAACAATACCACCAATCGACTTCAGGAAGGACTTTGAAAAGTAGATGATTAGGTGAATCAGGTCTGTTAAGAGAAGGATAAACAATCAAATGTTCAAGCCAGGAAGTTCTCCATGACCAGGCTAGGGACCATTGGATTGAGGCCTACCAGCCTTTTTTACTTCTATGTTTCCTCATTTGAACCCATGATTCACTAGAACATTGCACGTCACACCACCAGGACAAAACTGTTTGGGTACCCCTGCTCTAAAACTTCATTCTGCTCATTCAATGAATGGTTGGCATATTCTACACAGAGATTACTGCAAGAACTCCCCATTCTTCAGAAAAAGTACCAAAAGTCTCAGGGACCCCACATTTTGGTTAAGGTGAGTCATCTAGAACGGAAGTTCAATTTCCTTTGTGAGCGTATTCCTCAACCACTTGCTTAGTGTAGTAAAACAGCAAGGCGACAGACACAGTTAGCTGACGTCAGTGCACTTGCAGAACGTGCCACTGTCAAAGTTCTGCATGTCTGTAACAATCCAGGCTTTGGCTTTGTCAAGCCAGCTGCACTCCTCAGTGTCCTTGTCCAGGTCTTCTTGTTGTAGACCTTAGAGAAGAGTCAAAAAGTTTGCCAGGGTTCTTTTCCCCGTGAGCCACGTCCGTCATACCTTGATCATATCCGAGACTGATTCAAGAAGGGTTCTGTAGATGTCTGACCGGAGGAACCTGGGGTATGAGTCCCTCTCCATCAGACCAAACACGATCTTCTGGGCTTCATCGAAGCACCACCTGGTAGGGGCTTGCACATTCTGCCTGATGACTTCCCGGGTTTTGTGGTCAATGTTGATCTGTGGGATGTTGAGAAGAATGTTAATTCCTGGAATTCATCTGGAATTACCTGGAATACCCTGACCTGTACATTTTAGTGTTTTTCCTGATCTATCATACCAACTTCTTCTCAGTATTGGCTTGTGAAGGAAACAGGAAAAACCAATAATGTTTTGCATGTTGCTCCAGAAGAACCATTTCCATTCTATGCTTCTACTGGTTCCTTTAAAGTCCAATGGATTGTTCATCACAATTGACGTGAGTGTAAAAGCCTGTGTGATCTTGGACACTCAATGAGCTCTTTGTGTCACCATTATCTTAAGAGTGTACACTTGACACTTTTCCAGATGCTACAAACCTATGCTTTTGGGATTCAATCCCATTTTCAGGTGTAGATGTTAGAGTGAATATGAACCCATGACTTTGCCATTCTTACCTCTTTGGGTGCTTCTGCCTGGATGTAGTGTTCGAATATCTTCTTGGCTCTGGAGCTGAGTCTGGAAGATCGGATTTTCTTGTAGTCCTCACAGATCAGCCAGAATTCAATGTTCTCATCACTGAACTCAGATTTGAGGAAGGCGTGGAAGGTTGCCATACCATCTGTCAGAGGCAAGAGAGGCAAGAATGACTTGGTGTGGTAACTTGCAAAGGTACCATAATGGAACATGGTTTTTGCCACTTTGTCAATAGTGTTAGAAATAGCTAGAGGTGGAAAATCCAGGTCCAGAAGGAAAAAATATGGTCCAGGTGTTTGTACTGACTGCCTGGTCAGCTCTTCCAGGTAGTCTGTAAATAGTCCTGGGATGTATTTTTACTTTCTGGACCTGGCTATTCCACCTCTACAAACAGCATGTAGAAACTGGGGTGGGCGATATGGTAAAAAACATAGTATCACGATATTCAAAGGCATCTTCACGATACACAATATTTATCACTATTTTTTGGCATTCAGACAAAATGCTTGTATCAGCAGATTCTTAAAAACTACTATCCAAATTTTCAGCCGTACATTGATTTTTATCCAGCATTTTCTCCACTGTATCCAAATGACACTTTTTGTATTAAAAGGTGCAGCAAGTCAGTGTTTTTTAAGCACTGACAGTATCCACAGTAATCAGAAATATTGTGTATTATGATCAAATGTATCACAATATTGATAAAATATTGTCATATTGCCCAGCCCTGTATGGAAATGCAATTGCTCACGTTCGCTGGATGTTACTGAATAGAACCTATGTGCAAGTAACATTTGCATGTTTTCACGAGGGTATATTTGCATCTGCGCTGTGAAATTGCCAGATCTAGTTTACATATCTGCCCATCACTTATGCTCAATGAATTCCAGGATGCAGGCTCAGAACTTCTCAAAGCCATCATAAGCCTAGTAGTCTGTGAAAAAGCTATGATTGCGTCTGTCACCAGAGAGATATGAGCGGTACTGCACTTACTTTTTGATTTAAGAAGAGTTTCCAGTGACTGTGACCACTGCAGGGTCTCGCTGGGTTTGAGCCTGTTTGAAGAGAAGGACACAAGTTTGAGTTTTGTGAAGCAGGACCATCATCTACAGCACAGCGCTGATGTTCAAGCATAAGGAACCAGAGCATGAATATGTGAAACTTACTTCTCTGCCATGATCCCTTTTGTAAACTTGCACTGAAACCGCCACTTGCAGTCTCTTCTCCTGTGGTGGGAATGAAAGTAACACCATAAGCACATGGAGGCAGGTTTCAGAACTTTACGAACTTTGTCACAAACTAACAAAGACAAGAAGCGAAAGGATCAACTCACTGAGTTTGAGGTGGTCTCTCCTCCTTGCTCATGTTGTCCAGTTTGTTGGTGCTGGGGATTAAGCTTGGCATGTTTTACTCAGATGTGTTTGTTTGCACTTTTCTAGTGTACAGCTACTGTTGCTCCTCACAAGTTCTGAAACTGAGCTTTTGCGTCGGAGCTCTTTATACAGTTAGATGACGCACGTAATCACAAAGAGGAAGTCTGGGGGGGTGACGCGGGTTAGTTGGATAGGCCTTCACTGTGTGCTCACTCTCTCTAAACATTATAGAGACGCATAAGATGCAAATCTCCTCGTGGAAACTTCAGCGGCCGATAAGCAAATGCTGACTTTTACCGCCGAACTTTTTTAATGAGGTCTTTGTCTGTGTAAGTGAAAAAAAAAAAAAAAAAAAACAGCAGCTGCAACATTGCTTTTGCAGGGCAAAAATTAATCCCAGTTGCATTGTGCAAGTTTAACGTGGACTTCAAATGAACAATACTGGTGCTCCACTGTGTTGCTACCTTCTTAGGAAAGCGATCCATTCAATGGTAACAAAATTTAAGCTGTGTTTTGTGGTTTTATGGATGCTGATGTGCTGGTCAGCCAGCATGACCATGACGAATGGCCTGCTAAACCAGCACCAAACCAGAATAAACAAGTTTACTTATACTGGATATACAATATTATTTCTGGAATTCATGCTGGATTAAGTGAAGTCAGACTCCCATCCCAGGTAACATGCACATGTGAGTGCTGTTTGTAACCCAACTAGGAACTGGAAAGTTTTGTCCATGCTTTGCCCTACATATGCATATCCACCAGTGTTCTTGATGGGACCTGAATATGGGCCCCATTTAGGTTGCACACTGCACATGGGGCCTTGATGGTGACCAAACCAGCATAAATCAGCAAATTCATAAACAAAATATACCAAATAACTGGGAATTCTGATTTGATAATGAGCTTAGTGAATAGGGTGTAAAAGCCCCAGCGAGTGGCTGAGAGTTTATTTGTTTTGTGAACAGCTCAAATGTTTTCCCCCGAAAAGAGAAAGTCTCGAGAGCTACGCTGTATATCCAAATGTTTTTGGACACCCCTTCTAATTCAGCTTTCAGTAATATTGATCAGCATGGTGCAAAGATGCTAACACATCACAAACGTAAGGTTCTTATGTTTGTGATGTGTTAGCATCTTTGCACCATGCTGATCGATATTACTTATGCTACTGACCAGTAACACTACTTTGTTCGGGAAAGTGATCCATCCATGCTCGTGCCAGACCATGTAGACTAATCTGGATCCACAGCATCCGTTGTTAGAAAGACCGTATCTGAGGTTTACTGGTTGCAGGTGAAAGTGAAGGAATTATATCTTCATTAAAGGCTATAAATACATCTTCTCTCAGCCCTCTCGAACTACATCCAGAAGGTGGTTTTGAGCACATTATGACATACTTTGCTTATTTTTAAAGTTCAAAATAAGTCATACTGCACAACCATAACAAAAACATGAAGAAGTTATGTGGGATTTCATTTACCAACACCGTCAAAAAAAAAAAAAAAGACCCCAACCCATTCCCATGTCCCTGTTGATGGAAAGACCCCTTAGGCCAAGTTTATCTGCTCCAGAGGGTCCTATTCTATTGGCAGTACTTCTCTACATATACAAGACAAGCTGTGTGTGCATTTACATGTCTGTGTCAGCAATGGGTGTGAGTTAAAGTAGCTGAAAGCTGAATTAGAAGGGGTGTCCAAAAACATTTGGACATACAGCATAGCTCTCGAGACTTTCTCTTTTCAGGGAAAAACATTCGAGCTGTTCACAAACCAAATAAGCTGAACTCTCAGCCACTCGCTGGGGCTTTTACTTCTGTGGGCAGTGTGATTTTTAGGGACAGTGAGGACAGGGGATTGTTTCTGTCCCGAGGGATGTCACCAGACAGCATTAGAAAGCCCCGTTCAGTATCACTTCTCCTCTCACAGACTGGATGTCATTTAAGGTGCAACATGTATCTGATGTCACAGTATTGTGGTTAGAGCCAGCAGTGAACCGGCCGATACAAAATATCACTCACATTCATGCAAATGCGCCTCCGTGAAAACGTTATTTTAAATAAACAGAATGTTTATGACCATCTTCATGCTGCCTGAATAATCGATGACGGATTTTGGGGACCTTTTAATATTTATACAGTCTTACATATTGATCAGCACAGCCGAGCATGTACAACTGATCTCATTATATATTTAATAATAAAATATGGATTTTAAGATTATTTTCATTAACAGCATCCTGGGTATGCATGATAGACAGGGCACCAGTCTATCTCAGGGTACCCTAATGTGTGTGTGTGTGTGTGTGTGTGTGTGTGTGTGTGTGTGTGTGTGTGTGTGTGTGTGTGCGTGGGTTAATGCTTAATGTAAAGTTATCTTTGAAAAAACCCAGCTCATTTTAAATACCCTGAGGGAGTTTACCGGAGGCGAAGTATCACCACAAGGGGATTATAACAAGCAAAGTTCTTCGTGCATAAGGTTGAATCATATTCGTAATTTCAGGACCGAAACGTTCGCGTATTATTTACAGTATCAAAGGAAAACTACTCAGGTGACTTGTTGTCGTACACTGATATTAATTTTAGGGTTTGAATGATCTTCCTCTTCTTTTTAGTGGTGGAGAACTTCATACACCTACGAGACAATGTATGAGGCCACATGGCTCATCAGCTGATGGAGTGGGTTGAAGCGTGAGGAACTTCAGGTGATGCCATGGCAACACAAACACCAGATTTTGACTACATTGAGAAGTTTTTAGGAAATGTGTGGGGGGAAAAAAACAGCCACTAGTGGAAGTGTGTGGACACTAGTGAAGAACGTGGGGGGGGGACACCCTTTGATTTAGAATTTGCTGCATTTTTTTACTGGGATTTTTAGTTTCTTATGGGAAACCATTGTAATGAACAAAGGTGTGACTGAGAACAGGAGATTCTCGATTCCTGAAACGATCAGAGAAACTATGATATCACCATGATCTTGTACAGTGTGTGCAGTTCTGACTTGGTGGTTTCAGACAGTGGCGTACAAACAAAACAGCCTAAGGCTGGTTGTGTCTGGTTATTGACTATAATATTTTGCATCTGTTGACTTGTGTACTGGCAGTGCAGCAGTCACACTGAGACTGGGACGAGTACGCTATGGAGATTTCATCGATACCATTGTAGAGCCTATGGCTACTAGAACTTTTACACTCTACAGTTATTCATTAACATATTTTACTACAACATAATTAATCTACACTCAAATCAGCCACTTTCCCAGCCAACATGCTCTTGTGGGGCTCACATGGAGCATGGGCTTGATGGGTTCCCATGGACACGGGCTCTGAGAAGGATGTCACGTTTTTGTTACATGGAACCAGTTGGGCTTCCCAAATAGGCCCCATCATCGTCCCACCTTAATCTCACATGGGTCCAATCTAGACCCCATTTGCAGTGTGCAGCACAGTTGGGACCAATGTTCAACACCAGATGGTCCCATCAGGGACCCTGCTGGACATGCTAACATGCTAACATGAGCATGTTATCTGGACTGAGTACTTTCCCGAGCATTTTCAGTAATTGTATTTTCTACTCAGATTAATCTGTAAGAACACAAATCTAATGTTTCCATTTTTATTTAGTCACATATTTTTTTTGTCATTCAAAGAGGAATAAGGTGGCTCATTTCAGCCAAAAAGCAACTGTCTCACCCTTGAAAAAGCCCAGTTAATTAAAAATGGCTTAAGGAAGCTTACTGGAGGTTGTGTTTCACCCCAGGGTCCTTATTCCTAGAACAAACATAGATGCACCCAGAACGAATCAACCAACAGGTATGAGAATTGGCGGGTAGGTTTGTCATTCAAGTTTCACGTCTCGGGCTGTACATGTGACGTAAGCGAGAACAGCCCTTCAATCACTGAACCTGACAGAAAATATGAGGTCGTCCTGTTGTGCATGCTTTCCACTCTGACTCGTGCTATTGTGTTGGTAGGATCATTGCAAGCGAAGTATGCCACCCCTACCGCGCAATCTGCAGGAACTGAGATAGACTATTCAAGCTGCATGGGTTGGCTTGCCGAGACGTCTGTCGTGTTGCGTTAAACCTGACAGCCATTTACCAGCATCTCAACAAATATCATTAGCATTAGCATTAGCATTAGCATTTTTTTTACCTTAACTGATGCAATTTTTCATATGGTGTGCCATAAGACCATTTTCACTAATAATATTTCTACTCAGGTATATTTATGAGGGCAGGAACCTACATTTTACTCTGGTGTTAACCTGTTGTGTTTCACAGAAAGAATCTGACCTACTTTTCTAATGGTCACACCTCTGACCATTATGCGCTAGAATTTTATTTTAGAGGAAGAGTGCACTGAAAAACAGAAGGACAGAGTTTAAATCAGCTGTTGGCTTCTACCATAACAGACACACACACACACACACACACACACACACACACACACACTCCCTCTAAAATTGTAGGCCCAACTCTTAAGGCCAAAACAGCCTGGCCTTGTTGAGACATGAACCTCAAGACCTTTGTAGCTCTCCTGTGGGTTTTTGGTAGCAAGAGCTCAGAGCATCACACTGCCAGGTGCCCATGATGCTATCTCCACTTCAACAGTTGGAGCACTTTAGGTAACACCCAACAAGACCTGCTTGATGGTTCTGGAGATGCTCTGACACAATCATCTAGACATGAACCTATAGGCCGCTTAGTCTCTAATCAGCTTATGAACCAAACAGCCTTAAAACCAAGCAATCTTCAAGGAAAGTCCATCCTTGTGTATCAGTTGCATAATTAGATGAAACAAAGTCGCTTGGGAGGGGGTTTCTGCTTCATTCTAGAGAAATGTACCAAATTGTTGGATGTTTATCTGAATGGAACAAGACGCCTGAAGAGTTTAACACTCCTCAAAACCACTAAAATCATAAGATGTTAATTGTTTAAATGGTTTGGAATTCAGTACCTGATGTGTGAGCCTCCCCCCCATGTTTAAAAAAAAATCATTTTTAAGTAATTTCATGGCAGAGAAATGCATGTAGAATGTTGAATAGCAAAACTGTCCCCAAATAAAACTTTTAATTAATCATATTCATCATGATTTTATAGTTATCAGCATTATCTATAAAACACAGTGTGGGAGGTTCATTGAAGGTAAAAATACCTGTGACCTCCAATGACATGAGTTGCATGTTGTTTAGTAACACTACCTTATAGTGCCTAGGGTTCAAGGGGTCAAGTGTTGTTTATTTGAAAGACACTTTTTTGTGGGTCACTGTTGTAAAGACGCTCTGTCCACAGGTACCACAGACTATTAAGGAAACCTCATCGAGCTTCCTTTCAGCTTTAGTGCAAATCAAGTGTCAGGGTCAGAGTTCAGTTAGTGCTGTGTAGACCGCCTTTAAGAATGAATCAAGAATGAGGATATGTTTATGTGTCAGACAGGAAACCTCTCAGCCCACCCGTGTGGCTTCAGGCGGATGTCTAGCATGTATGTCAGTCTGGAATCATCACACAAGTTCATCATGGACAGATTTAAAGTTCAGTATACAGTATTGTACTGGGCTTATCATTGTGGAAGGATGATTAATGCTTGCTTCAATCATTTTGTCACTGTTGACGTCTCTCATTAAACACTGGAAACAATGTTTCAGCCCTGATTTTTAAAAGTGAAGGAATTTGGTCATTACTATGAGACAGATTCAATCATTTTTGTGAAGTCGAGCCACCGTGAGTCATAATGACAGCCTAGTTAAAGGGTCAATCATAGTGTAAATGAACTGTACCTGAGGACTCTGTCATAGCCCCCTGTCATGGGGTTATACGTTAAAATTGGATGTTTTACTAATTAAAAATAAGTTTTTCTGAGCTGTGAATATGAGATTGATTGGATTAGCTCAATGTTAGGGCATTTTAAGGTAAACATTGGCACTAGTTTTAGTTATTACCGTAGTTAACTATATATGTGGAGTCAATATAGGGTCAGAAGTATGGTCAAAAATATACACTTACAACACCTAGATTATGGGAAGCCATCATTGGTCGGTCCAAACAGTTCCCAATTTAATCCCAGTTGATCTGAGTAAATTGGGAATTCCTTGGGAATTCCTTGGAATTTTTTTCCAGTCGATTGGAGAAGGGAAAGAGGGCAATTGAATAAGATGCCCAAAGTGGCTGATATTTGGACTGGCCAATGATAGGGGACCTGACACTAATATTTCTAATATATCTGCTCTTAAATGTTAGGTTGCAGTTTGACCACAAGCCTCTGTCAGGATTTTTCTTGGCAGAACTGATAGATTTTGATTAAATGTGTTGGTTTCCTGGCACAGACCTGGTGTTTAATCACATACAATATATATCCAAATGTTTCTGGACACCCCTTTTAGTCAAAGCATTCATCTATTTTAAGTCACTCCATTGCTGACACAGATGTGCAAATGCACATCTGCAGAGAAGAACTGCCAATCGAATAGGACACCTTGAGTTGTGGAACAGTGGAACTGTGTTTTCTTGAATAATGATGCTCCAGCCAATACTTTTGACGAGTTGGGAAGTTGGGGAAAATGTGGGGTGATGGTCATCCATCCTCACAGAATACCCAGCCTTCCCTGGACAGTAGAGGCAGTTGCCCCAGCAACTCAATAGGGTTGAGGTCAGGACTTGAAGAAGGCCATTCCACGAGCTTAATGTCAGCCTGCTTTTTCCATTTCACGACCAACGCTGATGTGTGTTGGAGCTCATTGTCTGATTGTAAAGCTTTGGACACAATTTGGGTTGTTTTTATATTAGAAAATGTATTTTTGGGACCTTTAGTTCAACAGCAACGACCAATATCTGAGCTTTACCACAATGCTTTATTAGTTCTGTAGAAATATAGGTACTCTCCTGAAGTGAGACAGAAGAAACCCACTGTGTCTTTGTTGTTGCTCATGCAAGTTCTGAAGATTTGGTGTAAGGGGATGTTCGAAACTTTCCATGCTGTTGATGTTTTTATTTGTTGTTTTTCGTGCACACTGTGGCTTCAGTGACAGCACTTCCCATAAAAATGATATTTGAGCTGAAGAAAGAAAACAAAGGAGCTCTCTCAAACACAACAAACAGGTGCACAGGACGCGTGACTTACGGGCTTTTGCCTCTGGTACTGAACATGCAAAAGCGAAAGTTGCTCAAGAGGAAGTCGCCCTGGCCATACAGCAGTGTAGAGCATTCGCAAGAACACCGTGTACAGACGCAAAAGAGAGGAAGAGCTTAGAACAGGAGATGTGAAAAAATAACCGTGTTGACGCCATACAGACCCTGTCTGCTCACAGCTCTTCAGCTGAAGAAGTGTTAGGTTAAAGCCAGAGTGGAAAAAAAGGGGGGCGAGAATGATCTCCTTATAGAAGGGCAATATCACAACCACTGTCTGGCTGTTTGTTTGTTCTATTTTCATTGTGTTTGTCATGGGAGGGTTGGCAGGGGTTGACATTTAGAGAAGTGCATTGCATTGAACAAAGTGATGCATTGAACAGATTCAGATGCAAACTTCGTGAATGATGGTTCATTGAGCTACACAGATGAGTCAAAACATTATGACCTTGTGTGTTGGTTCTTCGTGTGAAAACAACAGCTCAGAACTGCAGAAGCTTAGGATCTACAAGACCTTTGAAGGTGTCCTGTGGCACCAGTATGTTCATCACATTTTTGGTTTTTTGTCCCAGCACAATCCACAGATGCATGATAGGATTGAGATCTGGAGAATCAGGAGACCATGGTGACATTGTAATGTTCCCCAAACTATTCAACACAGTGTCATCCTGATGAAAGAGGAATTCCTTCCCCGTAAATGGGTGCACCTGCTCTGCAATAATGTTTAGGTTGGTTGCCTTGCATCAAACTGATGTCCACATTAACAGCCAACCTCAAGACTTACCAGGAGAACATTGCTCAGAACAGCCCATGTCGTCAATTGGCCTCTCTTCTATCTAGGCTGCAACCTGGTGCTACATAACATCCACTTTCTTACAAGGACAGAAATCACAGGAATGCTCCATAGGTTCTAGGAGAACATGCATTTAGGTCTTTGTTTTGTTTGGTGAGTTCGGGTTCTAAATGGTTCTAGAATGAGCTTGTGTGCAAAATCATGACTCAAAACCTTCTGGAGGGAGCTCTAGTTCTGAGGCAGAACACATTTGTTCAGACAATAACCAGTTAAAGTAACCAGTAGACAGACCTTTCTGTTCCATATGTGGAGGCATTAAATAAAGACCACAAAGGGATTTTGTTCAGTTTTGCTGAGATTCTTTTCATTACGGTGTTGGTTTCTCAAAAAGTGCCTGGAAGGCAACATTTCACAGCTTCTATCCAATCTTTTCTTTACTGCATGCCAACGCAGGGAGTCCCGTGACATTTTAAAGTGACAGTGTGAAAGTGCCTGCTGGTTATTTTAATTGCGTTGCTCTCTGGACCAATTGCATTTATCCTGCCTCTGAGGCAGAGCTGCCTCCAGAACTATTTTGAGTCGTAATTTTGCACACAAGCCCAGAATTACCTCAAGGAGCGACAATAATGCATGTCTATTTGAATGCATTTCAGAAAGTGTTCCTCAAGGCTCAATCCTGGGGCCTGTTCCATACACAATCTATAGAGACAGTAGCGTCTTCTATGTTCCCAAGTGTAACATTCATCTACAGGCGAATGATATTATTTTACAATGCTCTTCTATAAAGTGGTTATTACTTTTAAACATAATGTGGACAATATGCATTCATTTGCATTGCAGAAAGGTCCTGTATGATGGTGACATTTTGTCCATTGCACCAGTGGCTTCACTCAATCCCCTGGCCTCTCAAACATCAATGCTCGACATTTGCAAAAAAGCACCTGGACAGTCCCTAAACATGCTGGAAAAATGTTCTGTGTCAGCAGGATGCAGTCATTTTATATAGAGATGGCAGTTGAAAAAAGTAGGTCGGAAACAAGCAGGGCAAACGGGCCAGTGCGCACAATTCAAGTTCAGCACAAAGTAAATAGAAAGAAGGTCAGCTGTGGGCAAACTGGAATGTGTAGGCTGGACAAACTAATATGCTGCGAGTTGGCAGATAAAGGACAAATAAACAATTGGTCTGAAACCGTACTAACATAGAGTGTAGGAAGTCCTGGGGAAGAAGGCCAGATATGGAGGTGTGGATGTGGGTATAAAACAATAATATGACTGACCTTCTTTTCAGCGTGATACTAAGGAAGTGTGTGATGGCAAGGCTATTGGGAAGGACATTTAGACTGGTCAGGTTTAATGCAACGTGTCCGGCATCTCGGTAAGGAGTTGTAGAGGTTCTTAATGGTGTCCTGCGATAATCCATCCCATGCAGCTGCAGGTTCTGCAGATGGTGCGGTAGGGGTGGAGTGTTGATAGAGCATCCAACAGCATCCCACATATTTTCAATCGGGGATAGGTCTGGTGATTTTCCTGACCACGGTATAGTATCTGTGTCTTCAAGGCGAGCTCTTGAGATGGCAGCAGTATGTGGACGAGTGTTGTTCTGTTGCAATGGAGTGGGCCATCAGAAAAGGTAGCACCACTGGTTGTAGGATCTCATTAACAGACCTCAATGCACCATGTTCTATGACACCAGGCCTTCTGGATGTGTTGAGAGACACCATGACAGCATGACACTACACCACTGCAGTCATGCATTGCAATCTGTTGATTTCCTCTGGGTGCGAGATGTTTGGACTGAAAAATTGTTCTTGCAATTTCTCAGTTTGCAGTTTGTCTTGTTTACAAAATCTCATTCAGAGTAGGTTCTGGATATGACACATACAGTACATAGCCATTTTCATTTACTATTCAAAACAACCAGTGACCCTAACACACCGTGTCTCGTCTGAGTTTTATATAAAATGAAGATGATGGTAAAACAGCACTGACTCATTTAGACATGGTATCTAATGCCACGAGATCTTGTAAGTTGAGTTGGGGCCTCCATGGATCACATGAATGACTGTGTCATTCACTGTAATATTTGAAGTATGTTTTTGTAGTTACTAACAACTGCATAACAAGAGACCTGCCTGATGTTCTAAAGCTTCTCTGACCCAGTTGTCTAGTCAAATGACCATATCGTAATCTGACACCTAACATTTGATTCTAGAAAAGAAGGTGAGGGTGACATTTGTGTGGATCATGTTGGGTTTCAGGGCTTCAGAGAGTACAGTGAGTCGGAAAAAAACACCACCAAGAGTGCCGTTGGCTTATGTTGATTGTTAAGATATGTAGTTTTTAAATATCAAGCATGCTGTGTTTTTGTTGTTACAAATAGAAAATGATCGTAACATTATACTTATTGTGTCACCATTTCTAAGCACATCGAGATGTATGTTTTTAATAATGCAGCCCAGCCCTCGGCTCTCACCTTACATTCTTCCCCCCCTCTCTCATTTTTCCTGGGTTCAAAGAAAAAAAAAAAACAACAAGAATTGACTGTTCACCCAGTGTCAGGAACCATGGGAACCAGAAAATCAATATTCACCACACCTGTCAGTTTACATGATAGTGTACATACCAGTATAATTTGCATAACATTTCCTGTGGCGGAACCTACGCACAATGAAAGTTATTTCTACATACATTGCATACATTTCTCTGGGTGTGAGAAACATGTTGCTGCTTCTATTTTTGACTTGCAATCTATTATTGGATGGAATGTTGGCACCAGGTTTGAGACCCATTATTAACATTATTATATTATATATATTAAAATTCATTTCTCAAGCAGTTTTGAATTAAGCTTAAAGATGTGCTGATGAACTGCTTAAATGTTACTGTGAGTTGCAATAAAGACATTTTCAGTGTTAGTTCCAACCTTGCAAAGTGGTTAGCTGAGAGACATTGTGAGCAGCCAGTAGAACAAACTGGGTCTTGACAGCCAAAACTGTCTGTGAGTTAAAAAAGCACTCATTTACAAAATGATCTACAGTCAGCTTTACAATGCATTTGTTATATGTATGAATAAAACTGAAACTAAAACACACTTTAAATTTTCCACTGATAAAACGATCTGAGGAATTACCCTAATTTTTAATAAAGTGGAGAAAATTATGTTAAATGTATGTGGTAATATAGGATTTTCTCATCTCTGATAATGTTTTAAAATAATTAAAAAAATCTTTTCATTAAGGCCTCCCGGATTTTGCAATTTTTCTTTTCTGCTTTAACGTTTATTCCATCTCTTTCAAAAGCATTTAACACATTAAAGACTCATAATTATACTGAATGGTTGTGGATCTCAAGGTCTCCAATCTGACATCGGACTCAAGCCACTACGAACTAGTTAAGGATATATTCCGAGTGAACAGCAAAGCACTTTTGTAAGTAGCTCTGGATAAGAGTGTCTGCCAAATGCCGTAAATGTAAATGTAAATGTAAATGTATCATGATTTATTGAATCATAACCACTGTATTGTATTTCCAGGTTCTTGCCGATGCACAAGTCACTCTAAAACGTTTGAACTAGCAATACACAGCACTTTATACAATATACATTAGCCATATCATTAAAACTCCCTGATTAATGATTGTACTGGGGTTCAGTTTTCATTTTATACAAACCAAAGGTATCAGAGCTCCACTCTGGTGAACTTTGTTCTACCGCAACTCCTACACAGTATCATATAAGGAGGTTGCTTTTAGTATGTGGGTAGAACCTCATTCCCCTCAGCGCTCACCAGCACAGGCCTCTTTATGCTCATGGCCGTCTTCTCACCTTTATTCAAAACGGCTTGAGAAGTAAACTTTTACTCAATCCTACAAGACATAAAGCAGTTATTAATAGGTATCCTGTCTCAAACCTGGTGCCAACATTCCATCCAATAATAGTTCAGAGCAAAGCAAAAATAGAAACAGCAGCAAATTTCTCACACCCAGAAAATTCCTGCAATGCATGTAGAAATATCCTGTTCAGCTTTAATTTCATTCGTTTTTTTAAAACACTAATTGGTTTATAAATAAAACTTTGTTTCTATAATCACAATAATATACTTGAGCACGTGGTAGATCAAGGATTTCGGCACTGGTGTCCACATGCAGCACCCAAGCTCCAATATATTATGATAGCGCTAAACCTCAAGTGCACAAATTCGATTATATAAGATGGAAATCACAGGTGTGGGACCTAAGTAGGCTTCATAAATGGCATTAACGTATAACATTCAGCAATATTTTTGCAAGTAAATAGGATCTATGACACCAACTCATTTTTTTTTAATGTTTCATGTCCACATTGATTGTACTATAGAGACATTCACTGCCAGGACCTGTGGGAGCCCATAATTATGGAAACTGACATATATGACTTTTATCATCTAGGTGTGCTTGTGTTAGAGTGAGCTAAAATGAAAGTAGGCTACCAGTGCTAAAAATAGATTGTGGCACTGCAATGCCCACTTTCAATGGTGATTCATGTACGATATGAATCTGTACTCAGACATAGACCACTGTTGCATTATTTTGCAAGTGGTATATCAGTATGATTTCAGCCAAACCATTTGTTTTTCCAATTGTGCAATAAATAAATGAATATCTATTGCCAGTCTCAGAGAAGTTTGTTCAATAGATCAACAGGTGTTCCAAATCAAACAGGCTCTACATTATTAAAGCCACCACAGAAAGGAAATCTGTGTTTACTTGTTATGGTACTGTTTGCTGTGTTTTCTTTGTTACCTTGATGATATATAAGATAAAAAATTGTAAGTAAGAATGTCTGAGAAGGACTTCAAGTCAGAGCAAAAACTGATGAAACATTAAACTGTGACTTTACCAGAATATGGTGTTGTTGATACTGGAGAGCAGCCCATCACTTCCAGACTCCAAAATACAGATCATTAAGGAGACCAAGCCTCATAACTGAGGCTCTTCCTGTGTCTCCTATAAATACTTGGTGTTGTCTTGCAGTCATTATACTTTGTCTAGGTAAGGCAGTGATGCGGTTGTTGCGGATGCTTAGCTGTGTGGGACACATCGAGACACTTTGGCATTCAAACTCCAAGACTCGTGTGGTCGTGTGTGTCTCTGACCACCTCCGAATGTGGTTTGAGACACTTTGTATCCCGTTCACACCTGTACTTGGTGCTGGCCACTTATGATCCGATCATCCAGGACACATGTTCCATCAAATGCTGATATAATGAAGGGTCTTCATAAAATGTGTCACGTATTTAGGAAAAAATGTCACATGACATGAGTTGCTTTGTTTAATGGAGTCATAGAATGAGTAACACATCCATAGAAATACTAGTGACCTAGATTGCTAGAAGATATATAGATAGATAGATAGATAGATCGATAGATAGATAGATAGATAGATAGATAGATAGATAGATAGATAGATAGATAGATGGATTGATAGATATATACTATATTAGTATAATCAAATCTACTATATAAAGTAGATTTATACTAAGCTATATGAAACACACACACACACACACACACACACACACACACACACACACACACACACACACACACACACACACACACACACTAAAAGAATTTAGTACAGGAATGAGTAAGTTGAGTCGTGCGGTGAAGCTGCAACTGGATGATGTGCAAAGAAGTAAAGTATTTAGTTATAAAGTGTATAATAAATACAAAAATAAATATGAATAAATGAATATGCAGTTACATGTAGACACTGAGACCAGTACACATATATAATAATGAAAATGACTGTGTTTCATACTTACTGTAGTAACAGTGTTACAACATGAAAGTCTGGTTTATTATCGATTTATATATTATTCAATAATTCATATATTATTTTCAATAAACCAAATCAACGAGGAATTTCATAATTGTTGAACTAATTTGATTGCAATATGTTGAGGTTGGTTTTTGTTTGTCTTTGCTCTTATTATTCAGAGATTTGATGTGCATAATCATCAGAGGGCTGTCGTGATGCTTATAAGATATAAGATTGGTAAGAATTTAATGACTGAATAGAAAGATTATGTTTATATGAATATATGCACTGATAATAAATTAAGATTTTATCAAATGTGCATATTAAAATTCTTGTAGTTGCTCTTCTGGAGGTGGGAGAACGTTTATTACATCTAGAAGAGGTTTGGAAACATCTCTGAAACTACAAGGCTTGCAGGGGCTCCCAGTCAGCAGTGATGAGCGCCTACCAATGATGGTCTGAACAGGGACCATCCATTATCCAGCGAGGGTCTCCAGTCTGGGGTGATTAATAATGAAATTTAGTGATAGTAAGGGAGGAACATCCCCACACATAATGCAGCACTTTATCCTTTTGGACACTACAGACCGGTCAGAGTGCCCATCCTGATCCCTGGCCTAATCCCTGTCCACTTTCCAAAGGGTATACATTTGACATGTACAGAACTGGATCTGGGAGTCATGGTCATTTTGTCCTGTTTCCTTTTGCATCATTGGGGACATAATGGGCAGGTAGTGTCAAAATTTATTGGACAAAGGTATTGACATCCCCACTGAAGCTACTGCTGAACTGCTTAGTCTGTTCCCTTCCACTCCACTGCCTCCTACTGTTGCAGTGAAAGTTGCAAGAACAACAGTTTACACTCAAACAGAACATGTTTTGTAATGGAGCATTTTTATTTGTACAAGGAATTCAGAGAGAGTTGGACAGGGACCACACATGAAAGGTAGCTTAGGCTGAGCCTGTTCAACAGGCCGACTTTGATAAAGCGTCGTTTCTAATGTAAAATTGTTAATGATAAATGACAATGTAAGTCTATCACCACATCAATGTTTCATGAGTCTGTTAAAGAAATCACTGTCATCCTTTACAGAGTAGGATTCATTTTTTAAAGGATTGTATGTAAACCATTTGAACATGGAGCAAAACCTTGCTGTTTTTCATGCAATTTGATAATAGAATTTCAATGAAAGGGCCAATAGAAATCTAATCTAAATAAAATCTGTTTAGACTGACTTTCAAATTCTTCTAAATTGCTGGAACATTGAAGAACATTGTATTTCTCTGTTCTTAAAATGTTCTCTACACTGTGTCCAAATTCCATGACGAATAGACCAAAAGAAATGTACAGAGACACTAACGTGACATCCCCCAAAAAGATCTAAAAATAAAATATAAAAATAAGTTGTGTCATGGCCACGACTCATTAAGTTCCCATTACGTTCCCGAGTGGGTGATAGTCAAGTTGTAGGAAAAAAATATTTCAGAGAGTTAAGCTGGTGCCATGACTCAGTAGGGCATGGAAAAATAGAGCTATGAGAACAGGATAGTTAAGCTGTGGGAATGTGATTGTGATTGTCAAGTTTTGGGAATGTGATTGTGATTGTTAAGATGTGGGAATGTGATAGTTAATTTGTGGGAATGTGATAGTTAATTTTGTGGGAATGTAATAGTTAAACTGTGGGAATGTAATAGTTAAGCTGTGGGAATGTGATAGTTAAACTGTGGGAATGTGATAGTTAAACTGTGAGAATGTGATAGTTAAACTGTGGGAATGTGATAGTTAAACTGTGGGAATGTGATAGTTAAACTGTGGCCATGACTTCGTGGGAAACCTTTCCAAAACCTTAACTCAATCTTTTTGTTACAAAAAAGGGACAAATTACATTCATATTAAAGTGTTATTATGTCTTTTTACATTGACGTCCATTAAAAGTTAGGTATTGAATATACAGGGTTTTTGCAGGACAGTATATATATATATATATATATATATATATATATATATATATATAAAAACTACAATATATAAAACATTTCATACAAAACTATTTTTTTATGAGAACAAAAGCACAGCAGTGAAAAAGTACAATTCATACTTAATAAATGAGCACATCTCAGACTCGTCTATGAAGCTGCACTGCTACCTAATACAAGTCTCTGTACAGTGGGAGATGAAGTGATAACAGTCTGAATATACAATACAGTTGTAATAACAGTGTGGAAGCTACCAGGTAACGTCAAGATCTTCTCTGGAATGCATCTGAACCAACCAGGCTGGAATTTGGCTCTTTTCAGACATTCTTGAAGGCTGTTTACCAGCTCACCTCACATCTCATCCCTGACTGTTTACACTGTATATGTCTGACGGGGTCACTGTGTTCTGTTAGGCTGTATTTATATACACACATATATCACTTACATCCGGGTGTTAATGATCAATGGACTGTAATTAAGTTTTTGTGAGATGGGTCTTTTTCATTTCTGAAGATGAAACTCCCACTTTACTCTTCAGAACATTAATCCATGGTGACCTGCAGTGAAGAGTCTGGCCCCCCCCTGGTGACCCCGCCTTAATCAATGATGGCTTGGCCACACCTTTCTAAGACATGTGAACAGGATCCTAAAGCATGGCCTTCTTTGCCTGCTGAAAAAAATCCAGTCTGGCCAGATTAAACTGGTTACGCTGGTTGAACATTTAGCTCTTGATCATCAGACACTTTAAAAAAAGGTTGATGGTCCTTGATTCTCGATTCTGCTTTTATATAGAACCATAAACACTCAACAAACCCTTTGCACGAATAAAGGGTTCAATGCATCATGAAAGGGTTCTTCACGTTAATGGAGACTGTGTTGTAGAGGGTTTGATACAGAACCTTCCTGAAAACGGTTCTATAGAGCACAAAAAAGGTTCGTCTGTTGTGTTATTTCAAGCTGCGTCGTTAGTAGAGAAAAGGTTCATTCTAAATGGCATTCTCCAACAGCCTAAAGAACCCTTTTATGATGCAAAGAATCTTTCAATCATGCAAAGCGTTCTTTGAGTGTTTATGGTTGTATATAGAACATGTTCTATTACTGAGGAACCCTTAATTGTCAGTGTGTAACAATAGAAGACCTTTTTTGGTGGTATTTGGTGGAATCTTTTTCAGAACCCTCTGCAGCACCTTATCCATCAGCCTTTTCAAGATGCCAAGAAGCCTTTCTTCAGGCAAACGGTTCTTTGGGTGTTCATGGTTCTATTTCGAACAGTTTTCATTACTAAAGAACCCCTATTTTTAATTGTTTACAGTATTTTTTCATTTGATTTTGAGTTTGATGGTTTATGCTTTGCCGGTCATGAGCTTAGTAGCCAGTAGACTCTCGCCTGGGCCGCACAACACCACACTCAGATTCAAAATCTTAACTGATGTTGAAAATGTGAGACTCTACGCATCATTTTTTCTCAGATATTTCGGCGCTTGATCTTTATTAGTCGTCAAAGTCCCGGCGCTCCACAATCTGCGCACTTTCTTCTTCACAAGCGAGAACAAGTCCCAGCTGACGGCTCTGAACCTCAAAACCCTTGTGGGAGTTTCTGGAGAACCACTACGTTGCGGACAAAAGACGAGAATAATGGCGGCACCTCGTATATTTGTATGTTTGAACGTTGTTTATCCGAAGAGTAAGAATTCATCGACTCGATAAAGCGTCAACTAAAAGTACGTACTGGTCTCTGAAGCCAAAAAGCAATACTTTAGTGTGTATCGAAGTGGGCGTAGATGAAGGCCAGTTTAATTTGTACACCAGTGGTGCATTCAAAAAAGCACTATGCGATAGCTGGAGGCACTAAAGATAACTAACGATAACTCGAAAACGTTCTCAATGGAATTTGAAAATTAGAGATGATTGGTTTATTTTAATGCATCAGTGCTTGGTGGGATGTGTGCGTTCTTCTTGGGCCCATGTTGCAGTATAAAAAGTTCACTTCAGCTGGGTTCTCATTGTCATTGGTCTATTATTCATGACATCAACGTAAAGCCTTCACACCAGAGAACTGATGTCCACATTACAGTCACTGGGTCATGAATATTACACCAGTGTTTGTGTACAGTTCCTGATCAGACCAGCCCTGACTGCACTGGGAGCTGACTGGGAGACGAATGGTTTGGACTGTAGACTCAGTCTCATCTGGGGAGATTATTGTTTAATCAGCCTGACTATCCTGCAGTGTGGGGTGCAATAAGGTGTTTTCACCTGGATGACCAACTTTCTGTCCATTAGAACCGAGAGGTGCATCTTGACCATCGAGGACCAGCTTCGATGATCTGCAACCAGCTGGATTTTCAGCAGGCTTATCTTGTTTCCACATCTTACTGAGCTGTTATTATTATATTAAAGTATGAGGTCACCAGTGGGGTTCCACGGGAGAGCGTTTCATCTCAGTTCAAGTGGACTATTTTGGATAGAGCAACCATGGTCTCATGTGGAGACGCTTTTACCTGGGAACAAAATGCACTCTGAAAGAAAGTGCTTGTATCGTAGAGAAGTCAGCTCCTGCCTGCTTTCCGTAGAACAGACTGGTAGATGTCAGACTTTAAAAACCGGGGGTAGCAGTCCCTCGCCATGAGGCTGAAGATCAGCTTCTGCGCCGTATCGAAGGAGTTCAGGTTCGGCTCGTGGATGTTCTTTGTGATGTTGGCTCGGGTCCCGCAGTCGATGTTGATCTGAAAAAGCCATTTGCAGATGTCAGTTACGTTGACATGTGGTGGCTATACACAACCACTACAACCAGCTACCAGACTGGGTTTTGCTTTGTTTATACATTCATTCATTCATTTACTTTTACTGCTGTTGCTCTTTAATATCCTAATATACTTAATAATTTAGTGTTCTTTAAAACATGGTAATGTTGTGTGTGTATCGCATTCTAGAATGAAATCTTGCTTCTAAAATGTAGAGAAAAGCTGATTTTGTGGAAAAACAAGGAGGTGATGATCCGCTGTTGCGACCCCGAAAGGGAGGAATTGATATGAGGTAAACAACGCCATCCAGAGTGGGTTTGGTGTGAAACCTACTGAATCACAATTGTTTACAGCGTGTGAACAAGCAAAGAAACGTACTGCATGTAATGTAACTTTAATACGTCTAGAGTGGAGAAGTTCAAGGAGGACATTATGAGGCTGCAGGATCGTTAACATTACATAAACCTGCACCACATGGTGGTGGTAGCTTCACTGGTTTAGTTAAAAATGGCTTTGTATAAAATCAGCGGTGGGACGAAGCACATTTCACACCAAACCCCCCCACAGTTTTTACATCTCAAACACTGACTGGTGGAAACTGGTGGACATTGAACATTTCCCCCTGGCTCTTCAGACAGGAATGAAAATGGTGAGCTCAGTATGAAGTCATTATAAAGTCCAGACACAGCCTTACTCTCTACAGTGCTCATTTGTTTCAACCCCGCTGACAGTCATAATCATATCCATCGATCCTTCGTTGGAGGTGAACGGCTGCTGCTGGAAGTCCATAGTTATTCACCCTCTGCTGAAGCAATCGCACTGCAACATACCTGCCTGGGGGCCTCCACCTGCACAAACTCAGAGTAGATGCGGTTGGCGGCGCTAATCATCTCAGGCGTGCTCTTGATCTTCTTGTAGTCCTCGCAGGCAAGCCAGAACAAGATGTTCTCCTCGCTGTACTCGGACCTCAGGAACTCCTGGAAGGCCATTTGTCCAGCTATGAAAGGAAGAGGCGGAGATGGAATAGATGGAAAGGTCTTTTGCGGGTTTGCTGGAGAAAAGGTCACTGTAATGAGATCTGTGTGACACTGAGATGATGGAAAACTCCAAATTTGGATGCTGTTGCTGAGATTTGAATAAACCAAAGGAGTCTTAAAGGACAGGGGTTTTGACTAGTGTTTGCTTTGAATGTTGGCTTCCCCAAAAATAGGCTTGTACTGTTTGCTAATGCTAATCAAATGCTAATCAGTATAATTAAATACATCAATAATTTAAAGATTTTTTTAACTACAAAATGATTTACTATAAATGTTCTATACTGCATCAATAATGGAACTATTTTTGTACTTCTGCTTTCCACCAATGTGGAGAACCATTTACCAGACAAAGAACCCATTCATTCATGGTTCCATGGTCGAATTGGCACACGCACACACACACACACACACACACACACACACACACACACACACACACACACACATTTTTTACTAATCAACATCAAAACAAAACAAAATAAAAGCCTTGAAATGTCACTTTAAATACATCAAATATAAAATATGGTATTATTTCATCATTGTTTCATTCAATTCTTGATATTGCTTTGAGATGCACTAGTTCACTGTAGAGAAATGTACCTATTTAGATTTCTGTACAGTGGTGGTGAATGGAACTACAACACAATTATAGACAACTTATTTATGATTTATTGACTTTCCAAACCACCACCAGTGAAGCTACCACCACCATGTCTCTACTTTGGCTTATATGTAACATATGTATGTTTATATGTATATATGTAATATATGTCATTTCTTTTTTTCAAAACTAACATAAACAAAGTCGCACATATTAGGCAGTGAATTCGCAGCTATTTCACCATTTTGTTTATGATTTCTTAGAGGGACTGTTCAGATGTCTGCTTCCAATGTAGGTGAAGTTCCTCTTCAAAAGAGATTCCTCAGTAAATAAAAGATTGGCAGCTTACCTTTACATCCCAACAGCTTTTCAATCGAATCGCTCCAACATGCTGCATCTTCCAGAGGGTCCTTGGAAAAGCAACACAATCTACCCTTGAAAATTACATTGAGATCCTTCACTAGTAACATAGACTGCAAAAGCATGGAGACCTTAAAAGTGCTGAAACTGGCGGCAAATTCAGGTCCAGAAAATCCATCTTTAGTCATTTAATCGTTATATTTAATGGCATATTTGAACTGATGATTTAATATGATCCGTTCACAGTCTAGTGTTTATTAATCAGTGCTTAAAGTCTCATTCCATCTGCAATGAGTGATGCAAATTGAACCCTAAACAAACTCACTTGATGGCCATCTCCGCCACGCCGGTCCTCAGCATCTGGCTGCTGCCCGCTCTGCCAGTGTGTGGGACTGTGGAGGGTCTAAACATGCTTACCTCCATGTATGGAACACATGGAAATCAACATGCAAAGCTTCGTTTGGGAGGGTCACCTTACCACATGGCCTTGCGGGGGAAAGCCTCGATGACTAAGTCAAGACGTGTGACGCCACGGTCAGCGATGTCAACCAGGACGTGGGGGTTAATATGAGGAGCTGGGAGATGAGACACGGGAGGAATATGAACCAGTAGGACAAGACGAAGTATCCTTTACAGAATTCATCAGAATCACGGATGCAGATAAAAACAAGAGTCAACAGGCAGTTGGCATGTGATTAATCACATTAAATAACATTGATTATTAATGGTGAATTGATTATTATTACAAAAACACCTCTCATACACTATATAGGGACACTATATGTCCAAATATATGTGGACACCCCTTCTAATGAATGCATTAGGCTACTTTAAGTTGCACCCATGCTCACACAACTTGTCTAGTCCCTGTAGAAAAGTACTGCCAATAGAATAAGACACTCTGGTGCAGATAAACATGAACCTATTGGCACCGTGCCTGATAGCAGGTGTGGTCTAGAGGGGTATAGATCAGTATTTTTGATGCCCCACTGCACATTACATTACATTTTCTCCTACAACCCCAAACCCCCAGCTTCTGAAATGCAATATCCCCATCTATGTCCATCTCTCTTGTCCTCTTCTAGCTTGCTCCTCCACTCAGTGCACCTCCACACTGCTGCCGTCTCAAGATCTCGCCTTGAAGACACAGATACTACGACGTGGTCGGTCTCATCTCCAGACCTGTCCCTGATTGAAAATGTGTGGGATGCTTTTGGACGCTCTGTCAACACTCCACCCCTACCACACCATCTGCAGAACCGAGGGAGAACATTCAAGCTGCATGAGATGGATCATCACAGCACAAGAAAATTTTTGAAACAAAATTGTGAACATCATTATTTACAGCCTCAACCAATTAATTACGCAGAGAATTTGAAACATCAACAAAATCCCCTTTAAACATTTAGGGAACTTGTTTACATTAACATAGTCACACAGCTGTACAGTTCATGTCCTGCACCAGCTGGACCAGGTGCAATTGGGACACCATAGAGCATAAAGCCCGCAGGGTTCCTAATGATCTTAAATTGCATCTATTATAATACACCCCACCCCCCAACCCAACCCCACCCCACCCCCCTCATAAACAGTAATCATATTCCAGCAGCATTTATGTCATAATGTACCACTGGGCAAAATAATGCATCTCTCTTAAATACAGACCAAAACATAAATGAGATTAGAAAGCGTTCATTGGAAATAAATTTGGTGGTCTCGTTCGGTGGGCCACTCCTCCAAAAAAAAGCTGTCAATCAAATCATTGAATGAAATGCATCATATTAAAATCTCTGAATGGAAATCTGGGCTTAGGCAAATGGAGAGAGCTTAACATCGCCCTGTCTCCTCCTATTTGCCTATTGTCAAACATCAGCAGCTTTATAGCTCCATGTCAACATGCAGCAGAGTGTGGTGTCATGTAGTGCTTTCCATTTTCCATCCATTCCCTCACATAATATTCCCGGAGACTGGAAAAATCCCAGCCACAGTTTGTTTTGTGATGGGGCCAAATGATGTAACGAACCAGCAAAAAGTCCATCCCACCCCTGCCCCAGGTCAACAATTTGAAACTGCTCAAAAGGGGCACAACACCCCCCCGCCACCCACCACCACCACTACCACCACCACCCAGGGCAATCGACTAAACTGATGAAAAGTAGGATGATCTGTAAACATATATAATCCATTTACAAATACAATACACCCAACCAACACCTTAGCAACCGCCCTGGATACCTTATCAACCACTAAGAAACCATTCAGCAACACTCTAGCAAACATCATAGCAACTACCTAGCAAACCACATAGCAACAACTAGGAAACTTCATACCAACCACCTTTGGTTCATCTCACCAAAACATACTGTTCTCAGGAGAACCAACTAGATGTTTCAGACCAACTTCAGATAACTTACAAATACCATTGTTGGTTAGCAGTGGATTCTACTGTGCTGTTTTACTGTGGATCCCATTTTTTTTGATGGTTGAGTCATGAACGCTGACCTTTGAGAACCCCACAGCTCTTTCTCATTTATAATTTATGAATTTTGTGATATGTCACTTTACTTCCATAGGCAATCATGTCAGTGAAGTCCATGTCCAGAAGAAAATGTGGACTTTGGGGAACATCTCTGAGCTGAGGGAGGGTGCAGTTTGGGACAACTTCTGCCTGATTCCAGTTCAACACCAAATACATCTTGGCTGATCAACCACATTTGGAGTCTGGGAAAGTCTGTTCTTTTGGCCTTCAGTAGCTCTTGAGCACTGGTATCAAACTGTACCTGCAACTGCAGGCTGCAGGTCTTTCCAGCTAAACAGAATCAGGTGTCACTACTTGAAAACCTGCAGCCACACCGGCCCTTTGTGATTATGGTTTGAAACCCCTGCAGTAGAGGTCACTCATCAGGTCAGTGGTTTGGAAAAGTTGGTTGATGTCCCTCCCCTGTCTTCTGCGTCTCTAAATCCTGCCTCAATATGTGGTTAGAGCTATGGCCAACTGCAGACACACGGGTCAAAAGGTTCAAACAAGGCAGCAATCCAGTATCAATTACAGACATCACAGCGGAGCCCAAACAGAACTGTTCTTTATCTTTTTGTGGGAATGTCTTTGGGGATGAGCTGAGACTGCAGATGAAGGTCTCTGGAAGGAAGAAGGCGTATTTCTCTATGAAACCTCTCTTATATCCTCTAAGCCTCAAAGCTCTGCTGATTAACCGTATCTCAGCAGGTTTCCTAGGCATGTAAATGTCTGCAGGCAGAGCAATGGAAAATACAAGGCCAGTCAGGATTTGCATGCATAATGACCCACACATGGCCTGGTGAATTTGATTTCCAAAGGAGGTGGTGGTTCTGTGAAGCCCCCAAGTTCCTCCGAACACTGGCATATACACACACATCCTCTCGCCTTCTATTCTTCTTCTTTCTCTCTCTCTTTCTGCCAAGCGCTTCCTTGTGGGGACTGTGATTAGTGCCATTTGTGACCCCCTGATCAAATCTATCATTCCATTCTCAGCACTGCAGTGACACTGACATGGTGGTGGTGTGTCAGTGTGTGCTGCGCTGGTAGGAATGAATCAGACACAGCAGTGCTGCTGGAGTGTTTCAGCACTACGTCCACACACTGTCCATTCGATTAGACCCTCCTCGGTAGTTGACCGACTGCATCACTCCAGGGATTCTCCCAGTTGAGTGTCTCGTCTCTGACTTTGACTCAAGAATGCCGTTGCAGTCGTGACTATGATCATATTTATTCATCAGTGTCTTTGTGTGTGTGTGTTTTTTTCCCCCCCAGTTGATCTTTTACACGTCGTTGACTGAGTTGAGATGCCACTGGTGAATCACTGACTGCAGCCCGAATCTCTTTGGGTCTATAATCCAGAAAAGTGGCTGTTTTGTTTATGTTTATGTCCATCTCATTTTAAACTATTGCTATATCATACTCTGATTCAGTGAGGGTCCTTTGAGCTCAGCCAGCCTGGAATAAAAGCTGGCCGGAGGAAATCTGGCTTATTTGGATATGAATTTGCTTACAGCACCTGTGTGCGAGTGAATGAAAAGGAGAGAGAGAGAGAGAGAGAGAGAGAGAGAGAGAGAGAGAGAGAGAGATTTATTCTTACTCTTGCCAACACTGAGATGAGTCATTCCACTGGGCGAGCTCAGACGAAGAGGGCGAAAATGAGGCTTTGGATGTTTCAGAAAATGGGAAATGTACTCATGTTCCATGAACACATTCGTCATACCATATTTGCAGCATTCTGTGATGTCTTTTTAAAGACCTCCCCACAATGAAGGATATCCTCTCTTGGTCATTAGGTGGAGCTGTGGCTCCTCTTTCTGTTTCCCCTCGTGGTAATCCTTTGTTTGCTGTAGATCATGTGGCCTGGAGTGATGTTACTCCATATACACACATGGCAGAAACTCTGTTTCTCTGGGCTTTGAATTAATAACGGAGCTCAGTCGTTGCCAGGGTGTCATAGTGGGCTCCAATCGATCCCCAGCTTCCCATGTTTTCCAACTAGGCTGTATGAAACCATAACTGAGAAGGTTCAAGACGACTCTCGCACCACATGCCAACATTGTGAGCCAAACCTTTCCACAGTGCTTTTCACCTCCATTCGAAAACGTCCCTGCCAATTCTTCAATTTCCAGACGTTCCTTTGATACAGCTGGGTTTTTGCCCCAAGCAAGGACACCAAGCGCCAGTGTCCAGAGCCAAGATCTGACGTGATCAACCAACTTTGCTCAGCTTCTGATCTGAGACACACACTTCCAACTCAGCATTATCTTGGTCCTGTCAGATCTGGGGTATTGCAAAGAGGGGTTCAAAGCGAGGTCAGAGCACCTGAATAGAGTCTGTGCTTCGAGCACTGCAGCTGAATACTGCCCTATCAAAACCAGCGATCCCAACTGGGCATGATTCAGATCAGTCACTGGATACGAACATCAGTCAAATGTCAAAAATGGAAGTTGGAAATCAATCTCCGTTACTTTCTGTTTTCAAATTTCTACATTATTTCAAAACACTTGTTTACCCAGAACTCTTCTAAAGGCAGCGCTGCCTCTGAGGCAGAACAAATGCAATTAGTTCAGAGAGTAACCAAGTAAAAGAACCAGTAGGCAGAGGTTAAGAACCATGTATGGGTTCCTCAGAGCTGTATACGTGGATGCATCACATTATACTGCAGATGTGCAATTCAGTTTGAGCAGTTTTTAGCGACCTGTGTTTACACCAGTTTTAGTGGAACCGAGGATCCGTCACAGAATTTGTCATCAACAGAGGGGCTGCACAGCGTCGGTGAATGGAAGTGAGAAGACGGTAGCACGTATAGACATTTGTTTTTCTCCAAAAACCAAACATGGATTAAAAAAATTATGGACATGGATCAATATTAAGTGATAAGAAGACGAAGAAGACTACACCGTACGAGACGAACAGTACAGTATGTCATTGCTCCTGTACGACTCGAGACAATCACAGACAGCCACTGTTTCAGGATAAAGGCTTGGAATAAAGCTCTTTCCCAGTTGGCCCAGATCCTCCTGTTCATCTGTGACTGATATTTGTTGGGTTTATGAACCAAAAGAGTCATGTTTCATGAATATGATCATTTTCTAACCTTCACAAAATAAGCCTAAATGTCTAAAGGTTAAATAGGCTGTTTATGTTACTGTACCTTTAAGACTGAATTCTAAATGGATTCCCTGTTGTTTTGAAAATCACATTTTCTTTCACCTTTGTATTGGAATTGGAGCGCTGATCCATCGATGGATTACAGCCACATCCATAATAAACCTTCAGAATGTATAATAAACATACAGAATGAGCAGTAAAATACAATCAGGATGATTTTTCTTGATCAAAAACAAACAGCATCCTCTTCTTCTCCTCCTATAATCTACTATTATTGAGAAACCTTCTAACTGAACGTATTTTACTGCTCATTCTGTATGTTTACAATCACTGAGATTGTAATCAACAGATCTGCTGTCAGACCACAAGCTCATACTCAAAGTAAACAAAGACAGTCCCTCCCACTGTTTTCATGCAGAATAATGTGAATAATGTCATGGTGAGCGAACAGTTGTGGAGAGCAGAAACGCATCCCAGAATGAACAACACGCCCAACCTTGGGGAGCATGACCTACAACAGCAGACCACGTCATGTTTCCTTCTGTCTGACAAGAACAGAAAGCTGAGGCTGCAGTGGACACAGGCTCTCCAGCACTGGACAGTTGAAGACTGGAGAAATGAAGCCTAGTCTGATGAATCTGGATTTCTGCTGAAGAACACAGATGGAGGTTCAGAATTAAGTAACAACAGCATTACATTTACAGTTACATTTATGTGTTTGGGAGACACCCTAATCCAGGGCGACTTACAAAAGTGCTTTGCTGTTCACTCAGAAAATATCCTTAAATTGGAGGCAAGAGCATGGATCCATGGAGCCAGTGTGCCTTGTGTGAACAGTCCTGTCTGGTGGAGGTGGTGTTATGGTGTCGGAAAGGTTTTCATGGCACACTCTGGGCCAGAAACATAAGTCAGAAACATATATACATAAATTGTACAGTCTAACTTCTCTAACGTATTAAAACTTAGGCAATTGTTCATTTGAAGGACACCAAATGTCAAGGGGTCAGTTAGGAAAAAAGGTTGCTTTGTTTAAAAATAGATTATGCACCAATAGAACATGAGGATTTTTGCTTCTATATTATAGTTCTTACTTCAGGGTTAAGTTTTCCAGCTCATTGTGAAATCCTGCTTTGTGAAACACTCCCCTTACAATTATAATTCAGTTTCCTGACTGAACAACAACAGTCAAGTGTGAAGTGAAGGCCACAGTACATGTCAACTGGGTTTAACAATAGCAGTGTTCGATCTCTTAGAAATATCTCACCTTTGTTACTTAACGTTCATGTGTGAAGTTCTGATATTAGATAACACCATTGACAGGAAAAAAAAGGACACAAAGCTCTGGCTCCGTTGACCTCCTCTTTGTGTGCTACACTTCACACGGGCACGGGAAAAAAATGTAGTTATGAGGCCTGGTTCTCGAAGCAACTCGTATTCCCATAACTAGCAGAGCCTGGAGGTGATGAGCTGCTCTCCAGTATCAACAACACCATATTCTCCTGCAGTCACTGTCACGTTTCACTGTTTCACCAGCTTTAGTTCAAGCTTTGTCTAGTGCAGTGGTCTCAAACCAGGTCCGAAAGGGGCCGCTGTGGCTGCAGGTTTTCCTTCTAACCAACCAGCAGCACCAGCTGATTCCACTTAATCAGCCAATCTTCAAAGAGCTGATCACATGAGCTTCTGTTTGGTTGGAATGAAAACCTGCAGCCACAGCGGCCCCTTTCTGACCTGGTTTGAGACCACTGGTCTGGTGGGTAAACATAACGAGTCCAGTAATCAGAATTTGCTTTCTTTGCTGCCCACGAAATAAAACTAGGTCTTCTGATCAGTCACATGGTATGATGGATTCAGATTACTTTGCTTTCCTTTTTGGCTACAGTTAGATATACTGTGAAGAGCAGTCTCCACCACAAGCTCTACAACCTGGACCAGCCACTAGGGTTCAGTAAAGATCTCTCCTCCAAGCTTCCGTTTAATGGGCTTTGTTTTTAAATCTGCTCATTTCACTTTTCTGTTCCTTTTAATCACATCTACCTTCACTTTTGCTCCCCAACATCACACAGACGTAGCTTCTCAGGATCATAACGGAAAACGTCTGTTCTCAAAGGAAGATCAGAAATATTCAATGCATATTATTAAAATATTCAGAGAACAGTCAAAGCCTTTTTAACAGGTGGGATCCTGAGCAAAGCAGTTAGAAGAAGAACTGTCAGATGTTGAATATTAGAAAAGATTTCAGAACTGCTAAATGGAATGTTAAACAGGACATTTTCAGAAGGTTTATCTCTGAACAGTGCAAACCTATAGATAAATGGAACTATACATGTTCTCAGAACGTTCCAGCTTAACGACCTTGGAGAGTTGAATTCTGTGAAATCACTATGCATGAGATTGAAGTTTCTGCATTGTGGCGTGGTGGTTATCACGCTCACCTCCCTGCACTGGGGTCTTGGGTTCAAGGGTCTATCTGGGTTCTTTCCATGTTCTCCACATGTCTGTGTAGGTTCTCAGGTTTCATCCCACGTTCCAAAAGCATGGATACCAGTTGAATTGGCTACTCTGTTGTGTGAATTTGTGTGTATGTATGTGAAGTAGTGAGTGTAGGCACTCTGTCCTGGGCGAACCCCCACCTGCTCAAAGCAGTCGTCCAGGTGGAAGGTCACTTCCTGTAGACGGTATGCTGTGCGCAACTGGCTGCCACTTCTCGCCAGTGTGTGTTGCTTGACAATTGAGTGTGATTGTGAAGAGTGCTGATTGTAAAGTGTCCTTGAGTAGAAAGGTAACTCTAGAAAGTCACTATATAAGTGTTACTTCATTTCATTCATTCAAGTTTCTTGGAATATTCATTGAACTTCCAAGAACAATCCAAGGACATTCTAAATCAACCTTTCCAATGTTGCATTGTCTCTGCTGGTTTGATTTGAGTGAAGTTTTCAGGAACACTATAGAGACATTAGATCTTTTGAGAAATGGACATGTTTTAGAACATTTTAAACCAACCTTTCCAGAATGTGTGGAGTCAGGGTTTCTGGGAACATTTGGACAATTTGGGAATATTGGACTTTATTTATGAAACAATCATGGAACATTTTAAATTGGCATTTATAAAATATTAAAATCTAGAACACTGGTGCAAATATGGTTGAGATAACATTCTGGGGAATGCTCGTCTAACTTAAAAAAGTTGTTCTTAGAACATGGAATGGATTCCCTCAAGGAAATGAAGATTCCAGCATATACAATACATAGTGCCCCTTAGTACCCCTTAGCCCAGACCTGGCATTAGGCATGGTGCCAAAAGGGTTAATGTACATCTGTTCTAGAGAGTCCTATTTTATTGACAGTAGACTGGACAAGCTGTGTGTGCATATGCAGTTGAATGCTTTCATTAGATGGGGTGTCCACAAATATTTGGACATATAGTGTCTTATGATCCATGCTCCCATTATCCAGCTGGGGGTGGAAGAGAGGAATACTCATCAACACACTCAGACAAGTCATGGAATACTGGAATATTGACAGTTGTGTGCAGATACACTTGGCTTTTGCTCTCTTGCTTGCGACCACAGCATACCAGGGGCAATATTTACTGTATATCACTCCCTCTTGTGTATTACTGTGTAAATAATTATATGGGTTGTGGGCGATTTTCAAGCGTGTAGAGCTCTTGTGAGTCATGAAAACGTAGCCACAGCAGTGGTCCTTCCAATTATCGACCTCTGTTCCCTGTGCAAGCCAAGGTCTCTGACCATTACTCCTTATGAACCCCTCTGTCTATATCTTACACTTTCCCTATGTGTTCTGACAGCTATTACTTAAAAATCAAGTAAGAAAGAACGTCTCCTTCATGCGGGTTGATCTTAACGATGGACATTAAACATATTCGTTCCTGGTTTTGTTTTGAAGATGAGGATTTACAGCCATTCCGAGCCATAAACAACCCTGCCAGACTCAATGGCTTTCTGCTCTGATAGTTTAAGAATAATGAAGTTTGTGTTTGGCAATGGATTCCATAAAGTAGCTTTACACTTACCATTTGTCTACAGCATTAATATTTTACCCTAGACGGCTTCGTTCATGAATTATAGATTTTTTTTCTACGGCTTAATGCCTTTCTTTTGAGGCACAGTGATATCTGAATGCGATAGATTTACCACCCCATAATGCTGCCTTTGTTATTCCGTCCTTGATTCTGTACTGTTCCTTGCGAGTCAAAAGACAGATCAACTGCTTTCAGAAGAAAGCCCCATATATGCATATGTAATTGATGCCTCCAGCCTAGGTGGCTTGAAAGATCCTGATGATCCAGATTAGGGCACAAAAGTGAGGTGTGGGCCCCTTCCAGTGAATGGGAGGTGCAGAAGAATGGTGAGCCGTAAGCGAATCTGAGCGGGATTTCAAAGGTAACAATGGAGTATCAGCTGAACGACTGCGGCGTTTGTAAGAGAAGGTGTAAATTTGTTAGCATGGCTCTGGCTTTGATTTGCCATGTGCCGGCAAACCTTACATCATCTCTTGAAGGGAGGAGAAGTTGTTTGAAGTCTGTTGCCTTCACTTTGATTCCCGCACCCACCGGAAACTTCTCGAGAATCACCTGCAATACGCCTCCCCGAAGCAAGACAGAGGTTAACTAAGAGGTCCAATGCAAATATGGAGGACATTAATATTAACAGAACATCAATATATCAAACATCATCTCCACTCGGCCTGGGACTGTTTTCAGGACTCAACTGGGGACATGCTGTATTGTATACTGTCTAAAGTAAAGTTTGGGCTCCCAGCATGGTCATGAAGGTCATGCACCATGTCATGTTTGTGGACATACCTTCTAATGAATGCATCCAGCTACTTTGTTACACCCATTGCTGACACAGATGTGCAAATGCACACAAACAGCTTGTCTAGATTGCTGCCAACAGAATAGGTAGACTAGATCACCTGTCAGGTGCCTAGAGTGTACTGAACTGGGGAAACCTTTGCAGCAGTTTGTCCATTTATTGTCCATTATGATCTGTCCATTTGATCAGCTCCTCTTAACATACAGGAGCACGTTGTAGTTCTATAATTACAGACTGTTTCTCTGCATACTTTCTTAACCTCCTTTCCCCCTTCTTCATTGGTCAGGACCCCACAGGACCACCACAGAGCAGGTACTGTGTGGGCGGTGGGTCATTCTCAGCACTGCAGTGACATGGACATGGGCAGAGAATGAGAGTGAGAGATGCTGCCAGTGAGGGATCCTTTAACATATTTATTGACATACATTTTATCATACACTGATTTATCACACAAGGTTTATGTACAATTTACAAGTCAGAAACGAAAGACTAATTCCGTAGTTGGAAGACAGCTTAGCATCAAAATCTTGCACAAAAAGAGAGTTAATTAAATAAGTTATGTATAGCATTAGTATTGAAATGTGAAACTGCATCCTAATGCTGGAAATGTTAATGTACACATGTAGCCGGCGTCCTTCAAGTCAACAAGTGCGAATGATGCACAACTAACGTCATAACGTGGTCCTCTGAAAAGCTACAACCACGGCGTTGTGGTCTCTGCCTGTTCATTAAACACAAAGGATCGCGACCTCCTCCTGGTCATCGTTACCGGGCCCTTTCTCTTGGTCAGGGTCAGGTAGATGTCTGAAGCGAGGAACCGTGGGTAGCAGTCCTTCTTCATCAAGGTGTAGATTTTGCTCTGCGCTGCATCAAAACAGGACTGGGTTGGTTGGGCAATGTTCTTCTGAATGGCCAGCTTGGTCGAGTGGTCAATGTTGATCTGTGAAAGAAACAAAAATCATTTTTGAAACATGAGGACAGACTATATCTGTACTGTGAATATAGGAACCAATTAAAGGGCACCTGGTTCCGTAACTGCATTTGTCTGAATCGACTCCATTTAAAATGTAACCAGCAAGCTGATTGTCTCTTTTTGTTTAAGGGAAGGATTTTGGTAGGTTGATTGGTTGGTAGGCAGGTAGATAGATGGGTGATTAGGTAGGTAGATAGGTAGGTGGGTGGGTGGGTGAGTAGGTAGGTAGGCAGGTAGGTAGGTACTTTATTGATCCCGATGGAAATTCAGGCTAGCAGACTACTCCAATATGGATCAGTTTGCTCTGGCAGATTCATGCAACAATCACATCTGGTCCACAACTTATGTCACAGAGCAGCTTTTAAAAAAATCTAAAGTAAGAAGGTGAACAAGATATGGAACAAAGAAAGACATAAACCCCTGGTTAGCCAATGGGTGACAGTGGGAAGGAAATACTCCCTCAGAGCTGGCGAAAGAAACCTAATGTGGAACCAGGCTCACTCTGGTCAACTACTTATACATAGAGTACATAGCAGCTACAGGGTTTGACATGACAAACACTAAAAATGAACAAAAATGGAGATTTCACTGGAATATAAAAGAAAGTATTTCCATAATCATTTCTGCTTGATACTTGATACCCATTCCGTTCATTTTCCTTATCTGAGCTGGTTAAAATATCCCAAAGCAACCCTCGAGTAATGCAGTGACTAAGGTGTAGAAGTTGTTACCAGCAGGGAAAGAGTTGACCAAAAACTCCTCAACTACTGTGCTCTCTACAGACCTGCAGTGGAACTTCTCAGTACATTCAGCATCTGTCAGCAGAGGAACAAGAGTTCAGTCCACTTTTTCTACGATCCTTTTGATCTGAGGAAAACACTAAAGCTCCAAAGACAGAGCCTGGCTCTCACAATGGGAGCGTAAGGCTCACTGATGCTCATGGAGGTCCCACCTCACAACTTACAGGCATTAAAGGATCTGCTGATAAGGTGTTGGTGCCAGATACCACAGAACACCTTCAGAGGTCTTGTGGAGTCCATGCCTCGACAGGGTCAGAGTTGTTGTACTTCTGAACAAAGCACCTGATCCAACTAATTAACATGCCCTTCATACCTAGCGTGGACACGGACACGGCACAGCATGCGTGCCATAGCACCAAACCATCGAACCGTCCACATTGTGCAATTGTGCAGCTTAGTTTTTTCAAACTAATGTTTCATTTTGACTATAAGTGGTTTATAAAATCATTATCCTCCTCTAATAATCAGTGATCAAGCCACATATTACGCATGGGATGACGTCAGCATCCACTCATTTATGAAAGATATCTTATCTAGTAGTAAAATGACATCACTCCACCTACCCAGGCAAAATCCTGTCTGAATAAGGCTTCAGAATATTAAACTATTTACTTTTCCCTCTTTTACTATTTACCCATTTTTACTGATAAGGTGGTTTTATTCTATTGGCTAATTATAATAATAATAATAATAATTATTATTATTATTATTATTATTATTATTATTATTATTATTATTATTATTATTATTTTATGTCTCAAAATCAAGCAAAAGTGATATATAGCGAAATAAATATCACTAGGTGACATAGCAGGTAACACTTTACAATAAGGGTACATTAACAGTAGTAATAAACATTAGTAAATTGTTTAATTAATTATTAATTGACACTAAAGACATCATTTTAATAGTGCATATTTTCATATTTGAGAAATACTCTATTTGAGAAGTCACAGTCAGTTGTGCACAGTGTACTCTCTGCCTATAACTAACATTAGGAATAATAATTAACCTGAACTATACGGACAAAAGTACTGGGACACCTGCTCATTCATTGTTTCTTATAAAATGAAGGGTATTGGCTGATGCTTCTGTCAGTGTGTGTTGTTTAAGGGCTGCGTATGATTGTGAAGGGTTCTTGGGTATTTTGACGTGTTGCATAAGCACGACTTCATTAATTCATCACTCAAATATTTAGCAACGATTAATAATGTATTCAAAAATGCCAATTAATGATTGGGACATTACTAAACTACCGCAAATTGGAAACAATTTCCAAAAAGAGAAATATTATCTGGCTGTGATGTTTTTGATGTGCACTTTTTCAAGTGTATGCACTTCAGTAGACCGTGTGGACTTCGGGTACTTCCGTATCTCAGAGGCCCCACTCAGAGGACAAAGACTGGGCCACCTTTCTATGGTGGAAGCATCATACAGTGTGTATCTACATCTTTCTCAGCGCATAAACACATGCAGCTTCTTTCCGATTATGTACAAAGTCAGAGAGAACGCTTGTCGAAAGAAGCATTCTGAATTTGCTTCTTCAAGCTGCAAACAGCTTCGTTTTTCACTTGCTTGTTGGTGTATTTTCTCAGGCTGAGAGACAGCGAGAGTGTGAGTGAGAGCGTGGGTGGTTGAGTGCAGGGGTTGGGGGGATTTGCACCACCCCGCTGTGACACATGCAAGCAGGAAAACCACACGGTCATGTCTCTGCCTCAGTCATGCGGCCACACAGTGCTGTGTGCGGCCAGCTACCCGGCTCAACGGCTCAATGCATTCAACACAGTCATGCAGTTCCAGGGCTTCTGTTTCGGCCCAGGTCCACAGACCCCCGAAAGTTCGTTTGATGAGCAAATGAACTGAAACTGCACTTGTGAGCCCTGAGGTTTCAGATCAACTACTAGAGTTTCTGGTTTGTCTAAAATGCACAGTCTTATTTATGGCCTCATATCAAAGCCTTCAAAATATAGCTTCTCTTACTATACAGGAGCACGTTGTGGTTCTATAATTACAGACTGTAGTTCATCTGTTTCTCTGCAGACTTTATTCTCCTCCTTTCACCCTGATCTTCAACGCTCAGGACCCCACAGGACCACCACAGAGCAGCTATTATGTGGGTGGTGGTTCATTGTGGGCAGCACCCTGTGAGCACTGATGAAGGATGAGAGGATCACCAACCCAAACTGCAGAAACAGATGAGCTTCTGTCTCTGACTTTACACCTACAAGGCGGACCAGCAAGCAGGTGGTCATAAAGGTATGCCTGATAGGTGTAGATGTGTATCATATATTGGGCACATCTGCAGAATATATGGATCATACACGTCACACGCATCAGTTGGGCAAAATGTGTGCATTTGCACATCTGTGTCAGCAATGAATGTGTTCATTAGAAGGGATGTCCACAACCATTTGGACATGTCTGATTGTCAATATGACAAATCATTTGGATATGAGAGAATGCCATATGTTCTAATGTGTGTCGTATAGGTGAAACCTATATGTCCTATTAGGTTATACGGGTTATCGTATATGAAGTGTGCTGCTCACAGTATGCACAAGTAATCGCTCATCGTACCACCTACAAGTCATTTTACAGAAGCACATGCACCACACAGAGTAAGGCAGATGTGGTGAGCATGGTCGGAAGTTTGCTCATTGTTTGTGGCCAGTAGGTCTGCAGAAACATCTCAGAAAGCTCGAGACAACAGAAGTACAGTGTAGTGAATTGTCTTGTCTACATGGAATCCCATTGAACACTAGGTAATCGTTCAGCTGTTAATCCTAATGCAGCCACTATTGTGAATTACGTGGTAACTGGTTGGTTTAGTATATGTTGTGGAGTTCCACAGGGTTCTAGTGAAGGACCTCTGAAACTGAGGTTTATGATTATAGTACTGTAGTCCTGAAAGTGTGGTCTTACATACAGGCTTTAACAAGTTAAGCAAAATACAAGCGAATGTAATTTGATGAAAATTCTTATGTATTGCATGCAGCATATTTTTCTGATATATTTTCATGAAGCACCCCAAAGTAGCACCAGCGGTACCCAGAAACGTTTTGTACAGCTTTAAATGCATCTGTTTAAGCCCCACCTTCTCATCGCCACTACTGGTCTACATGTATCTGCATCTGTATCAGGCATTGGTCAAACTTTGACTAATTGACCCCAGCCTTAAAATGCCTAAACATAAGTAAACACAAATGACTTTGACCAGCATGTCCAGCCTGGCCAAGCTGGCTGACCAGCATGACCAAAATCAAATACAACATACACTATGCAGGTCAATAATTGGTTAACCAGCTACAGGGGTTGGACAATGAAACTGAAGCACTTGGTTTTAGACCACAATAATCTATTAGTATGGTGAACTAGGGCCTCCTTTTGTGGCCAATACAGCATCAATTCATCTTGGGAATGACAAATATTATGGATACCATCCAGTATGGATACAACATCCCTTTCAAACAGCTTCCTCTTGCGTCCACAGTTAATCCTGTTGGATGTGGTTCATCCTTCTTGGTGGTGCTGACGTTACCCTGGATACCGTGGCTCTTGATACATCACAAAGACTTGCTGTCTTGGTCACAGATGCGCCAGCAAGACCAACAGTTTGTCCTCTTTTGAACTCTGGTATGTCCCCCATAATGTTGTGTGCATTGCAATATTTTGAGCAAAACTGTGATCTTACCTGCTAATTGAAGCTTCACACTCTGCTCTTACTGGTGCACTTAATGAAGATTGGCCACCAGGCTGCTCCAGTTTAGCCATGAAACCTCCCACACTACAATGACAGCTGTTTCAGTTTCATTGTCCAACCTCTGTAGTTTACCAGTATAGGGTCATTCTTTCAGATGACCAGTTTTTCAACCACATTCAACCATCAGCTTAGACCACCTGAAACCCATGACCAGCAAAAGTTTTCAGCAGGGAACGCTAAATGAATGAATATGAGACATTTTCCATTTTCAGGGTTAAAGCATTTTCGAAAAGGTCCAATATCTGAAAGTAAAAAATGTACTTTAGTGTCCTGATTCTGAGCTATCAGTAAACAGCAAACGGGTCTGTGTGGAATCAATGTTCTCAGTTTGGATTTAACACTCAAAAACCAGCTCTGAAGATGTGATAGGATCTACCTACACAACTGCACGCTGCAATACAGCCAGTAATCAGTCAATGTTCTCACCTCTTTTGGGGCCTCTGCATCAATGAACACGGCATACATCTGCTTGGCCTTGGACTGCAGTTTGGTAGTCGACTCTGTGCTCTTGTAGTCCTCACACGCCAACCAGAACTCAATGTTCTCCTCGCTGAACTCTGTGCGAAGGAACTTTGTGAAGGCCTCCACTCCACCTGCAGCAAGGAAGCAGCATGATAGTTAGTCTTAATGGCACTCATAAGTAAAAGGTCTTTAAAATATGGGGTTTGAATATGTTTGGCAGGATGGAGAGGGTCTAACGCAGAGGTCACCGACCCAGCTCCTGGAGAGCTACCTTCCTGCAGGCTTCAACTCCACTCAGCCAGCCAATCAAGAACTTCTGAAGGTAGTAATTAGTTGGAGCAGGTGAAGTGGATTTGGGTTGAGTCTGAAGTCTGCATAAGGGCAGCTCTCCAGGAACAGGGTTGGTGACCTCGATCCTTAATGTTCCTCAATCCAGGTCTTTTATGGTGCATTTTAGTGTTCCACCTGTCAGCTAATTAACAGGCTCTGGGTTTGTTAGAGTCGAGAAAAGGCATTCCTCTGCTAGCAGCAGGTCCATGTCCTCAGAATGTTCTGGGAAATGTAAAGTTGGAGCCTAACGACCTGATTATGTAGGGTCCAACAGATGGCCTATTCCAAGAATATGTCCACACAGACAAAATGAGATCTTAGCAGGTGAAACCCTCTTAAATCAAGACTACATTTCTGATTTCATTCATGTTGTCATTACTTATAACTCATTACTCTGTACTCTGTCATTACTTTTTTAATTAATTTAAATTATTTTATCTACTGAATGTCTCCAGTGACAGATAACTTTGCTTGTTCCAAGCATTTAATATTGAATTAAGCAAATTATCGTCCAATAGAGAAAAATGTTTTAGGAAAATAAAATCAATTAAAACGAATAAAATAAAAAAATAATCTCAAAATTCGAAAGATTAGTTATTTACATCAAAGAGGATTTTCCCCTCAAAATGTTATTCCTGCAGTGTTATTACAGTACACATTTGTAGAATGTGTATTTTTTATCCTAACCAGATAACATCCTTTTAAGTTTTAGGGTATTTTCCTTCTGCCTTTACCTAGAACCTCTAAAATGTACTCTATAAACATGTAATACATTTCAGCACACAATAAATTAAGCTGTTATAAATCATTCCAGCAAAAATGGACAGTAAACACATTTCCACTTAATGTCAGCACTGAAATGTCATTTACATCTTACATAAACATAGCTTAACTCCTCCACAGGCTTTTGATGATGTCTGACATGACATCTGATAAAGCCTCATTCCATTAAGTGTCACTTAATGACATCAGAGTGATCTAAAACAGCCTTTATGACAACTGATGCTTACTGGACGTTATACGTGGGCATCTCAAACGCTGTGAAAAAGTCCACTTGTGTTTATAATTTCATTAAAAAAATCATCTATTCTTTATATGTGAAGTGAAATGGTTCCATCATTTATTGTTTTAATTTTGATCAGTATGGCAAAAAAATTGCATAAGAGATGGTGAGATGGTTATCTTGTACAAAATATATCAATATTATATATATCGCCCAGCCCTTCATACCTCATTAAAATCAGAAATCTAGTTTAAATTATTAGAATATTTAACTTTGACTTTTAATTTTTTTCAAAAATGTAATAAATGAATAAACTAAAACTTCAACAGTAAAACTGACAAAAAAAAATAAAGTCAATATAAATCAGTTTAAAATGAATGAATATAAAATATGACAGTTTACATTTTATATTTAATTATAAACCAAAATTAAAAATGTTTCGTAATATAAAATTCTTTGGGATGCACAAATGTACCACGTTTAAAAGACATCAAATGTCAACCACAGTGATGCACAATAAAATAAGCCAAATGATGTAGGTTTGTGTCAGTTGTCCTGAGCAGCTTATGTAGCCTCATGAATGCTGACCAGTTCAGAAAGCTTTCAGAAGGTCCTCCTAACATTTTATGAAGGCCACAGTTCAATGTTCAGAGAATGTCCTTTGTTAACTTGAGTGGTACTCAAGGACCAGGCCTGGAAAAGCCACTTTCGCCAAACAAGCAAACCACGAGTGTCTGAAAAACACTCCAATGCAGAAGTGAGGATTGTTTGGTTGGTGTGCTGTAAGGCCTCCATGTGAAGGGAAAGTGCGAGCTTCCTCACGGCAGGGATGTTCCAGTAAATGTTATCTTTGTTTGTTGATGGTGAAGCGCTGAGCTGCACTGAGCAAATGTCAAACTACCATAAAATGTCTTGTGTTATCCTAATCGAGTTCCCTGGACCTTTAGTTCTCCACAGGTGCACTGGAGACACCCACAAGCTAGCCCTTATTCCTTTGTTTGTTGGGGAGTAACAAACAGTGGGGTTCGGTGATCCCGGATGGGGCTTCAGAGCGCTCGCTCAAATGTTAAGCTTCAATGCATGAGCGGAGTTAACACAATCTCACCTGGATGACCCAGCAGATCTTCAAAGGAATCGCTCCATCTCAAAGCCACCTCAGCTGGGATGCTGCAAGTCACACGGATAAGATGTCAGTTTGGAACCTGCGGTCTTCAGAAGCACACTGTGTTTCTTATAAAATGCCAAATCATACAAAATCATACAAAATCTCCAACAGGGTTTTGCTTATTGTAACTCGGTTAGCTGCTTCAGGACACCGAATTATGGATGTGCACGGGTTCTCGAGAACATGCCAGTACCAGTCAAAGGTTTGGACACACACCTTCACTATTCAACTCGTAAAGGAAGATCTGACAAAGTCTGTCCAGTGATTTTTGTGTTCCTCTAGTATAATGGGTGGGTCAATTTGTAATACCCTTGATTTAAATAAATAAATCAACCAATCAGCAACTGTCCAAATACGTTGGGCCATATCGTTATTATTACACTATACATCAATATCAAAAAAGTACCATCATGTAATCTGTAATACATACAGTCCAGTATGTATTACACACAGTTCCCTGATAGCAAGAGGACAGGGCACACCTTTTGGCCCACTGATGGCAAAGCTGGTGGTCTCCTGGTATTTTGCTTAGGGTTGTTTTTTTTGTCAATTAATGAAAAAAATGAATAAAACAATTGAAATAAACATTTAAGAACAAATAATCATGAAAGCAGAACAATATTCCAGTGGTCTGAGGGCTTTGGTGAACCAGTGGGACCAACAGTCAGAAGGTTTATGACCTTATCAAGCCAGCAGACTGATGTAGGCTTGCTATCTGTCCAATTGTAGGTAAATTAGCAGTAAATCAGACTCCCTTGAACCTCAACATACTATTAACATGGACACAAATCAACCCCATTTTCTGGGGCGTAAGACCTCAACCTCGTAATGGCTCTGGGCAAGTGTGCACACTGCCCCCTAGTGTGTTTGTGCTTACCTGTACGGATGGGTTAAATGCAGAGGACAAATGACCCTGTGTGTCAGCACAGTGCATGTATGTTTATGTTTACGTTTACAGACTTACTGGTTGGTTTTAGCTGCTGGGTTTTTCTCCGGGCTGACGTTTTCATGAGATCCAGATTTGGCCAACAGAAGACTGAGTCTGTTCTTTTTGTCCTTTTCTTTGTCCTTATTTCTATACAGAAACAAACAGTTAGCCATATGGATGACACGTCCTAAAATGCACGCTGTTCCATATCTGTTAGCTGTAATAATTTTATCGAGTTGTGTGTCTGTGGGGGGTTTTTATGTAAGTGTTTAAGGGTTATTCATGTGTCCATTAAGCCAATGAATGGAACAAACCAAGGTGTGAGAGTTTTGTTCGTTTGGTTGGTTGGTTGTTTTTAGTTTTAGAAATAAATGAAGTGAAATGAATTTTTTAATGATAGATAGATAGATAGATAGATAGATAGATAGATAGATAGATAGATAGATAGATAGATAGACAGATGAAAGGGTTAAAATGATTTCATAATCCAACATATTTCTCAAGCTACATTTGAGACCATTTCACTTTCTAACATAACTTTTTGCATCATAATACGCAGGCCTTGCACAAAACTGGTAGAGCACAGTGCTAACTCACTGAGGCAGCTAAAAGAAGAATAAGGGGAAGTATTGCCACACTCTAGAAGCTGAGAAAGTGTTGCAGCCACTCCTGCATGTAAAGCAAAAATCCTTTTTGAAAAAGTCTTGACAACAAACTTTACCTAGAAAAGCTTGATTGGGTCAACCAGAACCCGTTTCCTTGTGGTTCAGGTTTCTAGAGGGTCACTTCACTTGAGGATCTCGCAGTTTTTTCGTAGATGCATTGCTTGCGACTGCGAACCACATCTCCTACCGAGTATTTGTGCCCCCTAGTCAAACCAGTAGGATTACCCCTGCTATCAAAATCCCACTCTTCTTCTGTGCAGCAAGAAATGCACTGGACAGCAGATGACAATAAGCTTCCATCCGGTCTTCTCTCTTCTAAAGCCCTAAATTATGCATTGAGTAAAAAGTAGGCTCGTCTGGATTCTCCATACTCAGTGACAGATAAACCCTACTTCAGTGATGAAACCACCTCGGACCAGCCTCGTCCATAATAGAGTTGAGTAACGCAAATAAAGGAAGCTTCTTTTCAGCTCATTCTAGTCATCTAATCGTCCTGCAAATTGTTCGGCCTCCTTGAGGAGTCACGTATCTTCGACAAGACAACGTCCTCCCTGTGATCGAGTGCAGTGGTTTCTTGTAGAAAATGAAAGCTTTAAAATAACATACCTGGAGTTGCTGTCTTTCATTCTGGAGGCGCGCAACTCGGTCTCGCCGAGCATTTTGAAATATGCTTCCTCCTTGGGGGCAGAGAAGTTGAATTGAGGAAACAGAAAGACAAAGGTCTCCATACTCTTCCTCTATCTCGCTCGCTCTTGGTCTCTCTCTCCCTTTCCCTCTTTGTCTTGTATGAAGGTAGACACCAGGACTTTAACCATATATAACCTTCTGAACCCTGAGATTTTGTTTCAAGTGTCTTAGGAGGTCATTTCCCACACCTGTAATGTTGACTTCCTGTCAAGGGATGCCTCAGAGTTTACCGTAAACCTGCTGTGAAGAGTTTCTGACTCATCGAGGATATACCATGATCAGCTGTATCATTATGACTACCTCCTTATTTTTACACTTACTGTCCATTTTTTAGCTCCAGTTATCAAACAGCACTTGTAAGACTCCTTTCACCCTGACCTTCAATGGTCAGAACCCCACAGAGCAGGTATTATGTGGGTGGTGGGTCATTCTCAGCACTGCAATGACACTGACATGGTGGTGGTGTGTTGTGCTGGTATCATTGGATCAGACGCAGCAGTGCTGCTGGAGTGTTTAAACCTTGCATTTTCACTGCTGGACTGAGAACAGTCCACCAACCAGAAATATCCAGCCAACACGTCCTGTGGGCAGCTTCCTGTGAGCCCTGATGAAGGACTAGAGGATGACCAACACAAACTGTGCAGAAACAGATGAGCTTCTGTCACACCGCCACCATGTCCGTGTGACTGCAGCGCTGAGAATGACCCACCACCCCACATAATAGCTGCTCTGTGGTGGTCCTGTGGGGTCCTGATCATTGAAGATCAGGGTGAAAGGAGGAGAATAACGTCTGCAGAGAAACAGATGAACTACAGTCTGGAATTATACAACCACAAAGAGCTCCTGTGTGATAAGTAGCAGAAAAAAGTAGGGGGTCATAATGTTATGGCTGATTGGTGTATGTTTTGAATGCGAAACATTCATTTGCAGCAATGCACTAATAAGTGGTTTATGTTGTAGACGTATAACTGTAGATTACTCACTTATACACTAAAAGGTCAGGTTTTTTGGAACGTCCCACATCATTTATCAGCACCACAGTATTTACACTGTACAGTATTGATGCAGCACATCTGGATGTTCTCATAATATCTAGAATAAGACACTGAATACAGAAAGAGAATTATAACTCTTAGTGGAGCTCTTCCCTTTAGAGAAATTCCAAAAAACCAGTGTGTGGTTAGTCCAGTTTCCAAAATTGGCCATGCTCTCTTTGGGTGGTTAGCTGGCACTCTGTCTTTCCACGTCACACCCAGAGCGATGCTGGTAAGCACAGGTGTCTGGCAGCCATCGATTCAAAGCTGAGGAACTGGTGATTTCCTCCAAGTGCTTTGGCTGCTCAGCAATGATTCAATGGCTGCCGTTTGAAAAGAGACTGTCGCTAACTGTATTGGAGGAACCATGGGCCTGTCTTCACCCCCCTGGTGTTGAGAGCATGATATGAGATATGGGGAGAGTCCTAACGTGGTTGGGGAACTGGCACTGCCAAACTGGAGGACAGAAGAAGGACAAAACGTCCAAACACTCTTGGACACTGAAAAGGACGGACAAAGACTCAACTGACTGACACACTCAAATCCGCAACGGCATCACAAGACGAGTTTCTGAGAGTCAACAGCTTGGATCTATGGTAAGAAAGTCAGAGCTACGATGGTGAGATAAGAAATGCAGGCTTGTCTAGGTCATGCATCACTGCCAGTGGACTACTGGGAAATTGGGACTGGTCTAAAACTTTGGAGCGCTAGTGTAGAAGTGAGTTTATACACCTTTTCCCTGAATTTTTTTTGGAACTATTCCCTGGATTGGTGGAGTGTTTACATCCAGTGTTTACATGTACAAACAAAGTACAGCCAGATTAAGGAATGTAGGATACAGTCACAAGCTTTTGTGTGAACAGCCACTATATCAAGCCACTCATAGGTCCTGAACGTATACTGTAGGCTATTAGAAATGACTGTCTGAAAAGTCCATGATGTAAGCAGTGTCTTGTGTCCTGCTATATTACACTGATGTAACCAAGCCTTTAATCCCCTGCTGTAACAGATTACAACCACTGATATAGTCAAGTCACCGTTACCAGTAATTGTCATGACAGAGGCTACAATATTTGATGTCACAACCATTACTGATGATGGTGATAATGTTGCTATTTGAGTGCCACTCTGACACAACCGCTTATCATACACTTTTATTGTACACTATTTTGTGTGGGCACAAATATTGGGACACCTGCTGATTCATTGTTTCTTCTCAAATCAAAGATATTAAAATAAGTTCTTTAAGGAAGGCTTTCTACTGGAAGCTTTGCGGTGAGGATTTGATTGCCTATGCGGGGTCAGGATTATTGGCTGGCCACCCCATATCATCCCCAACTCCTTCCAAAAGCATTGGCTGGAGCACCTTCATCCCTTCATCCCCATTCTAGCCCACCTATTCAATTGGCAGTACAGGGACTTGACAAGCTGTTTGTGCATTTGCACATCTGTGTCAGCAAAAGGTGCAACCTAATGTAAAGTCCATTCATTAGAAGGGGTGTCCATGAACATTTGTACATGTAAATATGTGTATAAGATGAAAGTCATGTACCAGTTCCACTGGCAGCATAAAGCCCCAGAGCATGATGCTTCCACCACCATGCTTAACAGTTGGTACAGTGGTCTCGGACTCGGCCTCAACTTTTTTCCACTGGTCATTATGGCTAAACAACTCAAAACACTTTTCTCCAGAAGGCATTTTCTGTGGACTGTCCATCCACTGAGTCGAACATATGGGTGCAGACTTTGACAGCAGCTGATGTAAACGTCTCTTGATTGTAGACAGTGAAACTGGTGTTTGTCAGCCTTGTGTCTTTGTGGTCCTTTGGTTATTTTGGTCACTATGATCACTAACAGGAAGACTGAATTAATAATCTATGGGGCAGTAAATATATTTTTGACCCCTTACGTGTAATTTCCACTCTTGATATTAGAACCCACCCAAAGGATGGAGCCCCAAACGTCACAGTTCAAAGAAATGTCTGGAAGGCTAATATCAATAAGTCGTTCATGAACATGACGAGTGTTTATAAACTCCCCACCACAGCTACATTGATCATCACTTGGATGCTCTTCCTTCTGGCCTATTTTACAGTTACTGAACAGCTTCAAAAGGCTCCTCTGATACAGAATTTGCTTATGTTGACAGATGAAACAGTGATGACCCACAGTCCCACTGTTTTCAGCCTAATTCATTGCTCAAAATTGAGCTGATATGTTGAAATGTAGATCACTCTAAGTAGGTCATTGTGTTGTACTTTAAATGCTGAGTTCACTCTTCAAAAAGCTGGGACACCGATTGCCTTGTTCTTTAAACAAATTAATTAATGATAAATTAAGTCATGTGAAGGATTTTACTGATCATTTTATACTAGTGCATCTCAAAAAATTTGATTATTGTATTTAATTTAATTAAAAAAGATGTCATATGTTATATTACTTTCATTTTAAATGCAATATTTCAAGCCCTTTCATTTTCAATTTTGATACTGACATGAAGTCAAACTTGAAATTAAATATTCTTATAATCTGATCTTCTGGATTTCACGATTTTCATGATCTATAACTCATACAGATGAGCAATAAAACAAAACAAAACAAAAAAGTATGAAATATGTCACTTTATATATAATTAATATAATTTCTGACACTTTTTGCATGAATTTATGAACACAATTTCACAAAATTCCATTTTCTGAGATGCACTACTGAACATTCTAAAGTGCCTTCATCAAAAATATGTAATATTGAATTTGCTATTTCATTTATTTATATAAAATAGTGTGTTGAAAAAAGTAAGTGTACTATTATCATTGACAGTGTAGCCTTTAAGAAATGCTGGATGTTGTGGCTTGAGGTATAGTGGTGGTGTCACAGTAGAAAGACTTGCGCAATCAAAATGCCACACATTGCATCATGAAAACCAATGAAACACAATAAATTCTGCTTCCCTTCTGTCTCAGTATTTCTATTTATTACAGTTAAATTTTTAAACGAGGCTAATTTGACTGGAGCCTTGCCATACATGGAAGGCAGATGTGGAGGTAACCCCACCCCCAGTCAAGCGAGTGGGGCGAAACTGATGGCAGTACCCAAAAAGGAAAGAAAGAAAGCAGCAAAATCGTATGTAGAGGTCTATTAAGGAGAAGCTGGTTATTGGTTGAGGTAAAGATGACGGCTTTAAAGTTTCCTGGTAGTAAACAGACTGAACCTGTCATTTCTGCTCTATATTGAGCTGCTAGGGAGCAATGGAGGATGAAAAAGGGAGGATGGAGACCCCCTGCTTTGTAGAGGATCGCATGTAAACACAGTAAAAGCATGTTGTTGTAAATGTTGGTCCGAACTCTGAGCTTTGAAGATGAAAATCCTGTTTGCCTGCACTTTTCTAAATGATAGAAATGATGATTAATGGTACTGAAGAAAAAAATGCATAGTTTAAATACAACTATGTCACATTCAATCTGGGTCTGTTACTAGCTGTCTCTCACATCCATTAGTCTATTTTACACCGATCGCTACTCTAGAAATTCCCCTTGATTTCACTTGCAAAGTTAGAGCCCACCTATCCATAAGTCTCTATGAACCTCTTTGGATCCATGTTTTTTTGGAATCCACAATTTGTTTGGGTCAGTATCTGAGTTTCTGTTTACATGAGGACACTCCAGGGGTGTTGTGGGTTCAACCCTTGTTCTGGTCTCTGGTCTTTGCTGTGTTCTTCCAGTGTCCACAAGGGTTTCCTGTAGCTATTGCGGTTTTCTCCCCGCCTACCTAGGCATGGTAGGTCAATTGGCAAAAATGAAATGCTCCTAGGTGTGAGTGAACAGTTGTGTTGTACCCTGTGATTCTGGGTAGGCGTCAGGCTTCTTATCCACTTCTTCCTGGTCAGGGTCATGGTGGATCCAGTGGCTACCTGGAATCAGTGGGCAAAAGACAGGAATGCCCCCAAAGAGAGTGCCAGTCCATTGTACATGCTCATTCATATACTCACACCTAGGGTCACAGCCAATTCAACTACCATGTTTGTTGAATTGGAGGCAGGAGAAAACCTGAGTATCCCTTGGAATTCCACATGGACAGAGTGAGAACACATTCAATTCCTCAGACAGAGACCTAAGAAAGAATTGAACCCATAAAACCTCAGACTGATCGAGCTGTAAGAAACACTGCTCTGCCAATGTGCCAACCTGATAAGAATTTAATAACAACCAAAAATTCCATCCCAAATTGTTCCCTCTTCCTTCCGAGACCGTAATTACCAGTTGCGAATCACTATCAGAAAGTCTTTGAATTTTTTGACTCCGTTCTCGTCATTAATTTCACGCAACGATGCTTAACTACGCATCCCATTACTCCGACGACTTAATTAAAATACAATACTGCTTACAAGGTTTTTTATCTGGAGGGCGACTTGGACTGGGTGACTTTGGAGCTTTCCATTTGTCGATGCCCCACTAGAACACTCAGGGGTCAAACAAATTGAGGGGAGTGACACATCCTGACTTCCCTTTTCCCGGCTGTCGCCTGTGCAGCTGCATTGTAATCGGAGACAAATCAGTTCCGACAGAACAAACGACAACAGGGAATAGAGGCATCCTCACACAGAGAGACAGGAGTGGCGTCTCAATCAAAACAACAGCGCCTCACTCAGACAGGCACAGAGAAGAGAAACCACAGCCTACAAACATTAGTGCTGTGAAAGGACTGTTGAGGAGACCCTATAACTGATATGAATGCTATTCTGAGGTGTGTTTATTAGTATTTAGATGCATTTGCACTGACAGTAAACAGGCATGCTTCTCTACAATAGCACATAGAGTTTTAAGCCTGACGTGGTTTGATATTCATTTGAATTCGGGAATACTGCCCAACTCTGTTGGGATCTTACAGAAGATGGAATGTTGATAACATCTCAGCATGCAGAGCCTGCTGCAGAAGCCTTTCAGATGTATTGTTACTGTACTCTGTGTTAAGCAGTGGAAAATACAAAAGAATGAGGCTCTAAGACTCGACTGTCTTGTGTCTATGTGTCTCCTGCACAAGGCTTCGATGACAATGGATATACTAGTAAACCTCCATTAGCATTTATGATGGAGTTTCAGCCCCGACATTATGACGACCTGCTTGTTTCTACATTCACTTCATCCATTAATTACCGACTGTAGTCCATCTGTTTACCTACGAATTCTGTTAACCTCCTTTCACCCTATTCTACACAGGTCAGGACCCCACAGGACCACCATAGAACAGCTATTATGTGGGTGGTGGGTCAGTGGGAGTGTTAGTGTGTGTTAGTGTGTGTTGCACTGGTGCGAGTGGCTCAGACACAGCAGTGCTGCTGGAGTGTTTAAACACCGTGTCCACTCACTGTCCACTCTTTCACACACTCCTATCTAGTTGCTCCACCTTGTAGATGTGAAGTCAGACACAGAAGCTCATCTGTTTCTGCACAGTTTGTGTTGGTCGTCCTCGAGTCCTTCATCAGTGCTCACAGGACACAGTGACACTGAGGGGTTTAAACACTTCAGCAGCACTTCTGTGTCTAACACACCGTCATGTCAGTGTCACCACAGTGCTGAGAATGACCCACCACCCACATAATACCTGCTCTGTGGTGGTCCTGCGGGGTCCTGACCATTCAAAAACAGGGTGAAAGAAAGTTAATACACACACACATATATATGTGCGTGTGTGTGTGTGTGTGTGTGTGTGTGTGTGTGTGTGTGTGTGTGTGTGTGTGTGTGTGTGTGTAAATCATAAGTAAATCAAGGTTTTAGTCAATTATTTAATAATCACACATGGTCACACATTAAAATATCTATAAAAAATGATACACTTGGCTTCAGTAAGGGTTAAGAGGAAGAGGTGAAAGAACAGCTGAAGTTCAAAATTTTATTAGAACACAAAAGTGGAAGTGCATTGAAGCTTCCTTCTCTGCACCTCCAGCATCTATCAGCTAGAAACAGATGTTTATTAGCCTTCATTCATCTCTGTTTGGATCACTTTGGTCTAAAATGAAATGCTGTGAACTGACATTCCATGAATCTCAATCACTGCTGTTCCCGTTTCAGAAGAAAATCTGGCTTTAATAAAACGGAGTTCTAAAACGGGCTAATTCCAAACCCCCTGAACTATATTTAACAGTTTTGAAATTATATTTACACCCTCAAACAGAGAATCGCACTCATTAGCTAACCGTGCAGTGCACTCATATGACACAGAGAGGACACAGAGAGGACAGCAGTACTTGTAAGGATGTAAATAATTAGAGACCAGCATCAAAGGCAGGAAAATGAAAATCAGGGGTTCATTCGGGGGTAAAATAACAGGGTGCTAAATGGGTTTGTTAAATGACATCTGTGTGTTTAATGCCTTCGAGTCAAATTCATACTTATGGGTTCGGAGCTCAGAATTACAACATGACATGCGTTCAAGTCATTTTTTGGTCTAATGAAAATAGACCCCATAATAAAATTTTAGTTTTTGAACGAAAAGGAGACACGTTTTTATCCCATTAGAATTTTTGCAATAGGTTTACAGTACAGACGGACTACCACAGTTATTTATTCATCATCACAATGGACGCATATCAAACCTGCTTCACCTTGATTTAGGGTTTAGGGCATTGGACACCTTAAAATTGCATTTGTGCATCTGTGAGGATCTGATTACATTCAGCCACAAGGGAGTTCGTGAGGCAGGATGTTGAATGATCATCTCCTACGTCGTCCCCAACTGTCCAACCCAAAGAATGGAGCATCATCATTTCATAGAACACAGTTCCACTGCTCCATAATTCAATGTTGGGGGCTTTATACCTGGCATTAGGCGTGATGTCAATAGGTTGTTTATTGTTTATCTACTCCAGAGAGTCCTATTCCATTGGTATTACATGGTCAGCAATGCATGCAAGTTTAAGTAGCTGGATGCATTCATTGAACTTCCAGAACTGCCACTGTTATCGTACACCATTCTGTACATTTGACCTGAAAGTGAGACCCTTGGACAGTTCCTCATTTGAAAACAGGGGCCAGCTACCAAAGGGCCAGTTACTGAGAGCTGTGTTATTGTCTAGGCACATCCTGAGACCAGAAGATGTTCAGAAGCTCTGCTCGAGAAGCCTTCTTCATTACTCACACACATCAAAGCTTCAGTCAGCCGTGATCCATTTGTTAACGCTGTCAAACGTCTTCTTACAAATGAGGGCTAGGCAGAGAGGGAAAAAGGGGAACTGTGAGATGGACAGAAATTGAAACTGAAATGTGCTGACGCAAAGAGCACCTTCCTGTCTCGACAGCTTGTTAAAGCAAAGCCTCAGAACTTGTCTTGGATCCTCCAACTCCCTTTGCTTGTGTTCTGGGTGCACCCTACTTGCGTTTGCAAGCCGGACTCAAACTGAAAGACCCTTGGCTTTGCTTGCAGAATGCTGCCACTTTGTGCTGAGTCTGGAACCACTCTCACAGCTGGTTCGAGATTGTCAGAGGGCTCCTTATCCATCAAAAGAGCACCTTCCTTGGTGCAGTGAAAGAGAATACAGGCTGAAAATGAGGGGCGTCATGGAGCGGCATCTCACTCTGAGCCTGCATGCTCTCATCTTTAGAACGAACGGCATGGTGGCATGCAATTAGGCCTCCTATCGTGCCTCTCTACCCATAGCTGCTTTTTTATCATCCACAGCAGGAGACATTCCCTCTCGGAGGGCTGGTTTTACATGCTGACGCCAATCCCACATCGCAATAGGAATCTTGTACCGTGCAGTGTTTATAAGTACAGAAAAGGGTTCTTGTTGAGGATGCGAAGCTACAAACACCCTGAAAAGCCTTCAAGGTGTATGGGCCATAGGGTTCTCCTAGATGTTTCCCAATTATTTTTTCCAGACTGAACCATGCTAAGACAAAGATGGCTCTCGGCACAGGTTCAAATACAGTGGTCCCAAACTGTATTATGGTTCATGGTAAGCTAACCAGTGGGAAGCTTTAATGAGCTTCACTAAACTGAGACTCAGAGGCCAGATTCATGAAAATCTTTAATACTGACTAATGTTTATATCAGTAAAAATAAAAACTGCCTCTTATAAACAGCAATCTCTCAATCACAGCTCTGGATTATAAAAACTACAATTAATCAACAGTGATTTTAAGCAGCATTATGTAAGAACTGATGTTTTCTGCTCCTGGGCTCCCCCTACAGGGGAGTAGAATTCACGGTTACTCCTCTGCAGTAATGATATATCATGCTTTGTGTGGCCCCTCATGGATAGCTGTATACATGCATCTCTTGACAAGCTGAGAGACAGGCTCTGCACATAGGTTTAACATGGGTCCTGGGTGAACGTACCGGTGTACGGTGTCTCAAGGATGCGCTGAAATTTGATCAAACCCCATTTGAAGGTGGTCAGAGACGCATACGACCACATTCTTCCTGTATAGTCAATGCCAAAACATGGCCCCCAGCAGCAAAGCACTGCCTGAATGTTACTGTCCAGCTAGAAAATACGTAATAACCAAAGACTAAACCATCGTCCTCTGCACCAGTTATCTGAGCAAGCAACATGAAGAATCTAACTAAGTGGGCAAAGATAAAGCAATTGAACCTCAGTGCCTCATCATAATGCAATTTACACACATCTTGCCCCTCCTCCAGCTGAAATGATGTGAGAATTCCCATCACAAGCAGTCAGAGAAGATGCAATTCAAATTGTGTTGTGGGAACATTTATGCATTTTGGGTATCATTTATGATTGCATCACCCAAGATGCCTGATGTGAACCGGGCCAGAGAGAAGCAGCATCTGGAGTGAAAGAAGCATGCGGACTGAGGCTGTAGAGTCATACTACAGAATATATATGTACACTAATATAACCTGGGATATGCAGCGTTATGTAGTTCTTTTGAGAGCCCTCATGCAGTAGCTTGCATTCCAGCCTGGAGTGGGGACGACTGAGATGCCATTCTACCTGTTACCCTTAGTGGACCTTAAACTTAACTGTTGCTGCAAGCTGTTATTCTAAACTCAGAGCTTCAACGAACTCAAACAAGCTCAAAGCGAGGTTTAAAGAAACCAAGAATGCGAATGAAAGAAGTGAGCTTGGCTGAATAACTTCAAATGCATTCTCCAATGATAAGCCCACTGGAGGTTCGCGATGGCTCCTGTGATGCTGGTGAAGATGGAACTTCTGGGAGCTGACCTTTTCCTCAGGAGTGTGAGCTGTTTGGAAGAATATAGGTAATTAATCACATTGAAAACATAGGATTTGATGAGAAGATCGGATTTGGGTGACCTTCACTGCTTTGAAAGTTGCCCATGTGTCTAACGTTACAGCTCTGGTTCAGATCTTGCACTAAAGTCCACCTAAGTGCTGCACGCTGTGCGTTAAATTAAGGGCTCTATCTTTCTAAAACCCAAGTGGGTGTAATTGATAGTGTCCAAGTTCAGCACTTGTTTTTCTTTCAGTGCTGCTACACACTCCTTTCTTGAAATTCAATTGGCACTTCCCTGTAATGAAATTAAATTGGCACTTCTATTATGCTGGCAGATGAAGCTCAGCACACATTTCCAGTGGCTTTCTGATTAGTCACCGAGGACACAAACGCAAAATATGCCCCCTCTTTACCAATAACCGAACTTGCTTTTTTATGAGTGCATTTATACTCGCTGGCCTGATATAACCAGATATAAAGACCATTTCTTATAAACAGCTGTTTTCTTGTATGATATAAAGATGTTTATCTGCTGGGGGAGAGAGTGCGGATGTTGTGACTGGGATCTCCCGACTTCTCTTGCACTTACAAGAAAGCGAGGGGCTTCCTGTAAGGCCTTTTTCATTTCCCTTGCAAAGCAACATGGCAGCTCAGTGTGAAGTGAAGGCAGCCACCTGTGCGACAGCAGAGCCTGAGAGAGTTGACTTCAGATGATGTCATTTCCTTGACAACTACATTTAGTACCTCTGGAGTCCGACCGCAAATGAGGAAACAGCTTTTTCTCAAGGTGCAGCTCTCGCTAGGCCTATATTTGCTGCGGTTTTAAGTGCAATTCCTAAGAATGTCATGCTGCAGGTTCCAGTCATTCATGCACAGCTACTGTCTGCCTGTTAAAGCATTTTAAAAGGGTTGCAGGTTCAAGGGAACACAGAGTACCAAAGTAAAATCATTTGCATGAGACTAGCCGGCTGAAAAATCCAGCTCAAGACCACTTTTGCCAGTAACTGGTTTCAGATGTTCTTTGATGGTAAAGGTGTCTCAAAGATGGTCGTACAAGCAAAAACAGACCTTATGCTGTTAAACCAGCTTGGTTTTACTGGTCATGTTTGTCCACCAGTTTGGTCTTGCTGGTCACACTGGTCCACCAGCTTGGTCATGCTGGTAAACACGTTTAGTCTTGCAGTGTGACAGGCTTGATCTTGTAAGTCATACTGGTTGACTTGTCAAAACGCTTCCTCTTATTGGTCATGCTGGTCAACTAACTTGGTCATGCTGGATGAAATGCTTGGTCTTGCTGGTTATGAAGGTCCACTGACTTGGTCATATTGGTCCACCAGCCTGGATACATTCGCCATATTGTTTGACTTGGTGATGTTGGTCATATTGGTCAAACCGCTTCCTCTTATTGGTTATGATGGTCATACAAGCATGGTAGTTTTGGTCATGCAGGTCAACCAGCATCCTCTTATTGGTCATGCTGGTGAACAGCTTGGCCATGCTGGTCATGCTAGTCAACCAGCATGGTCACTGGTCATGCAAGATGATCATCTTGTTGATGCTGGTAGTGCGAGTGAACCAGTTTGACCTTGCTGAACCTTCTGTTTAAGCCCTTCTCACCACCACTAGTGGTCTACATCTACCTGCATCATTGTCAGTCACGTCAGTCAATCCTTTTCCCACCACAGCTGATTGACCACAGCCAAAAAACACCTACACACAAATATAGGGAGGGGAGTTCCTGCCTTGAACCCAATGATTCCAGGTAGGCTCTGGACCCACTGCAACCCTGACCAGGATGAGGCTTGGGAATAAAACATTAATCTTCTGATTGGCTTATTTAAATGTTCTAAAAACAGGGCTGGACTGTGAAATTCATTCAGCCCAGCATTTTGTAGAGTCTTTTGATCAGTTTCAACAACTAAGAGAGTCCCTTTTGGTTTCGTTTCAGTGACACGGTGGGGTGGGTTTGGGTCAGTCAGCTGGCCCTTTCACCTTCTCAAATATCACACAAAAGGTAAAACAGTCATATTTGTGATCAAGGAAACCTTTAACTGTGACACTATTTCTTCAAATCTGGTGTAGTATTTTTCCGACCCTTACCCTTATTATTATCACAACATTGTGTCATATTTGGGGGGGATGCAGAATTAGCGTGGAAAGTGGAACACCAAGCCCATTGAGGGAGTCCATAGATGGCCTGAAGACACGTCTCGCTTCATCAGCACTTCTGGTTCATGCAAGCAACAAATAAAAGTGTTCAGTTGAGACACCGGCACGCTGCAGGCCTCAAGGCTGCCTCCTTCTGTTTACACACAGGAGTTACACAACTGAACTCCAGAACTTGACATGCCCATTAAGATCTTAGCCAGGGAGTTATTAACAGTTTAAAGACACATTGAGGCTATTTGGACTTAATTGCTGGATATAGGCTTAGGCTTTTCCCGCCCACGGGCAATCAGACAAGTGATTAGATCTGGTGATTCTGGGTTGATTAATCCAGGGCGTGAAATATACAGCTGACTTTTTTATGACCAGTCTGGATTGTCTAACGCTGGATTCCGTCTCTGTCCCATCCATCCTGCTGCATGTTTTGATAGATGGCTCTGCATTTCTGATTAAAGTCTGAGGAATCTGCATTTGTGACAGTGGTGATAGATTGAGGGCTACAGTAGATGTTGTAGATACAGATATTTTGTATAAGCTTGACAATGACATATATGTGAGCTTTGTCATTGATAGGCAGTGTTGGCCTGAGATAAGGCCCAGTGAAAGAACCTTTGGGTCAGATATGATATGTGGAAAATATATTGTGGCCACCACTTTACTGTATCTTAGGATGCGTTCACACATACCTTCCGGAACATTCTGTTTGATCCAAACCAAAATAGCAGGGGTGAAAGGTGCCAGAGTCTGGATCAAAGGACCAGAACTTGTTCCGACTATTCTGTATATTAACCCTTATTCATAAACAGACTGGCCTTATTCATATCCACCATGCTCTCTTTGCTATACCAGACATATGCACCCAAAGGGAGTCTGGCAGGGAAGCAGAATATGAACCAATCAGTGTCAAGTGTAGGGAGAAGCAGCCCAAAACCGTGGGACAAAGTTCTTTAATGCTGTCAGTCACAAAAAGTATACGACATAACAAAAACCTCAGCACCAGTGAAAGCAGTAGATCACAACAATGACTCGCAGCAGGGGAATGAGGTGTTGTTGATACTAGAGAGCAGCTCATCACCTCCAGACAGGTAAAGGGAAGATGGGTTGCTATGGGAACCATGCCTCATGACTACAGATATTGCTGCACCAGTGTCCGCAGAAGGGGATGCTAGCTTTTATCTGTCCTCTCCATTGTCTGGTCCTTCTACAACTACATGGACTCAGATGAACCAAACCAGAGCCAAACGAACATCAGAAGGGAAACTGGACTACAATCTCTCCAGCTTACTAACAGCACAATTCACTGAGAGGACACCCTGATAGGACAGACGCACTAGACAGTAAGACTCGGGTATAAGTACCGGGTCCTCTGTAAAGAGAAAAATCAGCATATTTCATTCTGGGTTCTGGGTTCACAAACTGACTACTTAGACATCAACTTAAGTACTCGACTCCAAGAATGCATTCTTCAGCACCTTGAAAGGTTTAATGCTAACCTGTCCTTACAGGGAGGCGACATTATCATTTTTAAACAAAGCATTTATTTATAAGTCGCAAATAGCGTCGTGCACTTGACTGACGTTTGGTGCTGGAGGGAAGCCTTCTAACTCAACGGTTTAAGCTAAGGTGACTCCATAACAACACCAAAGCGCTGTCGCGCCACTCTTGAGTGATGTGCTTGCAAAGAGGTCGAGACAGTTTTCTCTATCGCTGCAGTCCCAGCGGTAATCAGACCCAAGTGCCAATAGTGATGGATTCCTCCAGCCAAGAGGCTCCTGGGTCAGACCACACGCCCATACGAATCAGAATTTACATGCCAACTCTCCTTGATCAATGCACATTTTCTCCCCTGAAACAGCTCTCCATTCCCCCTTTCACTCGTTCCACTTGATATTTACTTTGACTTTTGTAAGTCGCTCTGGATAAGGGCGTCTGCGAAATGCCATAAATGTAAATGCAAATGTAAATGTATTTGTAATTACCTACCAATAAATAAATATGTATGGGGGGGGGGGTATGGTAGGGATATCTGAGAGAATTAGTTCTTAGAGTTAATCCATGTTTCAATATAAATAAAATATCACCCACCTTCTGAACTCAGCAGGAGGACTGTTTTGACCCCCAACTGTGATTGTCAGCATTTACATAATCAGGCTCTGTAAAAAAGATTACTTACATGCATTAGCATTAATATATACACTAGTGCATCTCAGAAAATTAGAATAACGTGAAAAAAATTCATTTGTGTTCATAATTTCATACAAAAAGTCAGATCCAGATTTTATATTCATGACATATAAAGTGACATTTTTTGTTTACTGTTGATCAGGAGCTTATGAAAAATCAGAAAGCCAAGCTCTCGTTATTACAACATTTTCATTCAGGTTTGACTGATTTTAAAATACAAATCAGTATCACAATTAAATGAAATGAGCTTGAAATATATATAATATATATATATACTGTATATGGTAATGGAGAGCACATGCTGGAACAGGTCTTTTGCAGTAGTGTCAGGATGCCTCTACTCAGTACCCGCCATTTCTGACAAATAGCCTCTTCCTTGCTGTGTTTACACCCTTCTGTATCTACCATGCAATTAAAATTTGATTAGGCCATTTCTGTTCGCTGACGATCTCGTGTCACACAGTTTGGTGCCGCGAGCGCTTTTCTCTCTTTTGGGAAAGGAATTACAAGACAAATGCTCTATTAGAACAAAAACAGCACCGTGGTTCTGGAGGACGCATGTTTGGAATTGGTCATGGGCCATTTCTCCCTCTAATGAGGCTCAAGAAAACAAACACAATTTGCATTGTGTGGTTTTTTTTTATATTCTTCTGGGTGTAGAGTGTTGGGTTCACATATGTTCTATGGGGTCCTTAGTATTAATTGGTGTTTCTGCAACTGTGGGCACAACTTTTGATTAGACAGACATCAACAACAATCTCTGTAAGATACTAGAGTCTATAATTCACATAATGAGCTATAGAAAATTCACATACTGCAGTTTTCCTTTGGTATCTAAGTATATCCAACCATGCTTCCCACTCTTTTCACCTGCAAGAACTGGAGGCCGAATGGCTATATACTAGATCCTAGAGCTTCTAAATATATCACCCTCAAGATGAAGATGGTTGATGAATGAGCTTGATGGTTTAGCTAGTCAGCCAGTTAGTTAACCAGTAACCCCCGTCTTAATTACCAAAGTCAATGGCATCACCAAATTGGTTGACCAGCATTGTTGGTCTACTATCAGTGATCATCTAAGCTTACTGGTCTACTTGTATTACCAGCTTGACGACCAACAGCTACGCTGGTTAACCAGTATAGGGTATGTTTTCACCTGGATGATCAGATTTTCAAACAACTTGACCATCACCATCACACATACCAGATATTGTCTTCATTTGAGATGTAAAAATGATCAGAATTTAAGTATTTGCATGCAGGTTGAGCATGTACACCTGGACAGAGCAGTAAACATGCACTGGAAGCACCTTTTGCATTTAAACTGGGATTTAATTCAGTAGAAATTAGTGAATTATGGTTGTTTTCTGATCTGGATCAATGATGAGAACGTGGTTAGAGAGGGTCTTGTAGTTTGTTATGAAATGTGTGTCATGTCTGTATGTTACTTTGATCTTGAGTTATGAAGCCTAAATGGATCACGCCTTCTAAGTGTTAGAAGCTAGTTTGCTGGGAGTTCTGAAAGTAGACTAGAGTGCTGGTGCTTGTCAACTCCAGTCAACTGCCAGTATTCCCAGTCCAGCCTCGCTCACAGCCATTTAAAGCAGCACAAACTGCAAATGTTTATCGAGATTGGCTTGAAAGTTCCAGCAGTTGCAGAAACACCCTAACACTGTCTAACCTTTAAACGCTTATTTCACAGAGCTCTTTGAGGTGTCACGGAATATTGAATGCTAATTTATTACATATTATACGTCCTGAAATGACAAAAGTCCTGGACGTGTGCAAGCTGTCCATCCTCAGTACTGTTCAAGGGCAGGCTCGTTGCAGGACTTACGGTGCTGCCTCATCATTTTTGACAGTTCAGTGCCTCCACAAAGTAACGCCCCAAGATGCCGATGGCCTGAAACGTCCATCTGTCAAGTAGTGCCTTCCCTGATCGACAGGGTCATCCCAGCAGATTGAAATCGCTCCATGTTTCACACCTTTTCAGAAAGAGATGAAATGGCGGGGGTCAAAATGTGACGGCTGTTCTCTTCACTCCAGTGCCTTTCATCGCTGGGGCTGGGTGGGGGAAGGGCGGGGATGACATCGTTGCAGAATGGACGCAGGAGATGATGTGGAGATCAGTTTCATCTGAGTGGTTCCCGTCCTCGTGGCGTCCACTTCACAGCGCTGGAGAGGGGCAGATGGGCTCTTTTGTTTTTTCAAGAGCTTCAGAAAGTGTCGGCCTCTTCCATTACAGTTTTTTTCCACAGTAGCAGACACATCTAATCTCGCTCTGAAACGCATGGTAGCTTTGGAGGTTGGAGATAGACTGGAACTGTACAATAAATGGGTAAGATCAACAGAAGCATGGTCCTCTATGAAAAAGCCTCTCAGTCTAATATTGTAGAACTTAATCCATTCGATACAGCGGGTGAATCCTATATGGTTGTAAAGCAGGGGTGGAGAAGGAAGGTCGGGATGGATTACTGCACAGTTTTGTGGTTTTCCTGCTCAAGCTCACCACTCGCCCATTAATTGCCAGGTCTTGCAAGTGTCTTAGAACAGAGAAATCAATCAACCGAAAATCCCCACTGCTGGTGTCTAGGAACATAACCGTGATCCCTGAGGACCAGCTCTATGGCAGGGTTGTGAGACACCAGTCCTGGAGGATCATATCATTGCAGGCCTTAGCAGTCTCCCATATTTAACACCTGATGCAATCTGTTAATTAGCGAGGGCTGGGTGTTAGAAGAAGAACACTTTAATAATCCAGAAGCTTACGGCACTCTGGAATTCCAGTTTGACACTCCTCTACTTACCTACTCAATAATGATCTGACATCACACTGACTATGACACTCTGATGACAGTCTATGTAACACCTGGCTCACACTTCAGGAGCAGAAGCCAATTTGGCGGGTAATTCACGCCTCCAGACAATCGTAGGAGGTGTCCCCATTTCAGGCTGGTCTTAAGTTATGTTCTCCTATTATCCTCTGCTGTGCTTTCCTCAGTCCAGTCATAGCTACTCTGATCCTGAATGAACCTGAACGTGACATAAAAAAAAGTTTTGGTAAATAAACTCGACAGACCTCATTAGCATAAAACCATTCTTTTTGCTGTATTAAAATGGATCGGGCTGACACACCAACTGAAACGGATTAAGTGGTTCTTAGTTTTGTAGGACAGTCATGGCTCGTAATGGTAACAAGCCATTTACTGCAGCTTTCAGTCTTGATAAATTGGTCTGCTTTGTGTTCTCTGCAGTTGTTACAGCCACAGGACAACAGGCAATGCTGAGAATTAACAATGAGACAAGCAGCGCTACAGTCGGTCCGTAAATGTAGACCATATTTTGTTTTTTTAAACTTGAGGACGCTGAGGACACACTGGGAGTTGGGGAGTCCACCAGGGTTAGGATGTCATGGCTGGGTTGGTAGGTAAGTAGGTAGACCATGGTACGATTCTTACAGGTCGAAGGTTTTACTTTTATGACCCTTCACATGGTGGCACATCTCCTGCTCTATCTCTCTGGGAACTGCTGAACAAATGGCTGCATTTACACTCATCGGCAGAAGATTACAGCCCTGCTGGGACGGAACCATAAATGAATACAAATTTAAACTTATATGAGCAATATTTATTGAGTATTGTCTCTCAAAATGGTGTCAGGCCATCATGTTTGCTTACGCAACATGCCAGATGTATTGCCATGGAGTTCTAGATGTTCCTAACGGTGTTCTGCATGATGCTGGTGCATGCCTTCTTCTGTCAACTGCCGAAAACAGCATGCTTTGATAATAACTGCGTAACGATCAAGCTTGCTGGGTCCCTACAATGCGACACCTCTCAAACTCTTCCAACTGCTCAAATTGTTTTCAGACCGCCCTTGCTTACATCACATCCGTGGCTAAACCTACCCAACATGTTTCATTGATGCCAGGCTGTTGCTATTGCATCACATTTGGCTGCTGTGTTGTTGATATGTGGTTGCTATGGAGTTGCTGGTTGGCTGCAATGATTTTAATAAATTGTTTTAATGGGATTGCAAGTGATTCTGCTGAGCGGTCACTGTGGCATTGCTAGGTGGTTGCTATTGTTTTACATTTGATTGCTATGTATGTGGTTGCTCTGTTTGAGTGTTCCTAAGCAGTTTCTTTGTCATGCCAGTTGCTAGGCAACACTTATTGCATCACTGTTGGTTGCTCTGTCCTAACAGGTGGTTTCGGTGGTGTACATCATATTTGTTGCCTAATGCAGATGCAGGTAAATACAGTATAGACCAGGGCTTCAACAGCTGTAACAGACCACACACACTATCATTGTGGAGTGAATGTGTCCAGCTGTTTTTTACATCTCTAAAAGAGAACATGGGAGACGGAGGCTGCACGATCACCCTAATAGATGTTAGTCCTGCCTTTTACCATCTAAACTCGTAAACTGTTTGATAGTTCCCAAAGCGCTCCAGCTCCAACCTGAACATCTGATAAATGTTGGTATAATTTGTTCAGTCACTCCCAGAGCGCCCAGTTTGGATTTTGCACAGCTTGTGCATTGTATTAAAGACAGTGATTCATAGAGGCTGGCATTTTCCTACCTGCATCTTCTAGAAACTGGTGCATGTTCCAAATTTGTGAGACAAGTAAACAGCTGCACCGCAAACCATTGTCTTACCCAGACTCTGTTTCCCATTTCAGCCTAAAATAGCTCAAATTTGAATGTCTGAGTTTACCATTTAATGCTTTTGTAAGTAAACTCTTGCTGCTTGACATGATGAATGGTTTTAATGGGATCACAAGATTTCTACAGAGCTGTTAGGTGGCCCCAATGGTGTTACAAGGTGGTTACTACCATATGCCAGGTGGTTGCTATGGTGTTGCTAGGGGTCCTAGGCAGTCTCTCTGTCATCCCAGGTGGTTGTTACGGTGTTGCTAAATGGTTGGTATGGTATCACTGGTGGTTGCTATGGTGTTACTAGGTGGTTGCTATGGTGTTGGTTCACAATCAGACAGGGAATCACACAATCGGAACAATCTGGAGTTGGAACAAGAAAAGTAAGAAAAGAAAGATGAGGGAAATTTAAATAACAATGTAATTAAACAAGAGGCCACATGAATAAAAGCTCATATCAAGAATGTTGAGGTTGAAGTTTAAAAGCAGGCAGATCAGAACAGAGCTGATCTGTGTTATCAGTCTTGAAAGCAAAGTAGCAGAAACAGCCTGTTAAATCCAGATTAAAAAGAGGCTCATGTAAAAAACAAAATGGATGAATGAATTATGAGTGTTTTGGGTTCATCAACCCACACAAACATTATAAGTGACCCTCAGGAGGGGCAAACTTGGGAAAAAGTAGGACGTGGTCCCTTTAATCTTTTGCAGTGCACAAAAAGAAAAGCAGTCTCGTCTCAAACCAAAAGGACCGTATTAAAATGCGAACAGAGTCCTGCGACAGACGAAAACATGAATTACAACAGTAACAGTCACTCGCTGCTTCCAAATTATGAGCCAACATTCATCTACACAGTTAATGCTGAGATATTGCTGGTTAACTTGTTTTACTTGATCCTCTCCATGTCTGCATGAATGCCCTGCTACTCTATGCTGGTGTTTGTTTTCCTGGTCATAGTTGATCATCATACCAGTGTTCAGAACACAATAAATGCTGGTTTATGGGGGTCTGGTGCTGGTTGACCCTCACACCAGTGTTCAAAACACAATAAAGGCTGGTTTATGGTGGTCTGGTGCTGGTTGACCATTATTCCAGTGCTCAAAACACAACAAATGTTGGTCATTGCTGGTCTTGTGGTGGTCCTGTGCCAGTTGACCATCATGCCACTGTTCGAACCATGTGCTGTTTTTGGCTTCTGATCAGCTACGTTGGTTCAGGTTTGGTCTTGGAGGTCAATTTCACACCTGCACCAAATTCCAGGCACGATGTGCTGTTGTGTGCATTGCTGAGCAGTAGACACTACTTGCCTTCCCTGTGTTTTGTTTTCTGTAAAGCGTTCGGTAGAGTGCCCGTAATGTGAATATGAATCATTGTCACGCATTCTCTTGTTCACTTACTCACTTGGAGAGGCATGCACACACACACACACACACACACACACACACAGACACACCCACACCCACCCACGCACCATTACATACAAACACTCGGTGCTCAATAGAAGAGGGAGAAAGAGAGTGCGAGAGGTTGCAAAGTCGATACCCTCCCATTCGCCCAGCGCTGCTATCTGCAGCGAGCGCCTCATTAGACGAGATCCCGTGTGAAACGCATCAGCTCTGTTTAATGAGGCTGTTACTTATGAAATCCCTTGGCCTTCCCGGCCCTCGCCGTCTACGCCACAATATTAACATGCAAGCAAACCAGGTCATAACAATAAAACTCATCAGGCCAGATCCATTAACAGCCCATTTTCCCCGAGTGCTGCAAGCCAGGCTGGATCAACTAATCAATGCTTTGACCAAACTATTATTATTACCGCTGCACGAGCCAGGTAATGACGCATCCTTATATTTCCACCAGGCTTGTGCGGCGAACGCAAATTGATCTGGCTCTGTCACCATGCTGACTGTGTGCTGTGCTCATTACAACTGCAGCTCACGTAGCAGGCAGGGTGCGAGAAACCCAAGCTCTGAGAGGGCCTGCAAATCCAGTGGGACCCCCCCAAACAAGGAGAGTCTGAAAGCAGCGCCTCGCGCGGTGTACCCACTAAGCCGATTCTCTAAGATAAATAAGTCATGAGCAAAGAGACAAAGTGGGGCATTGCTTTAGTAACAAAAGTCATCTGAAGACGAAACATATGTTCAGAGTTCCTTATTCAGTTCCCTGAACTGAGCAATGCACGAAAACACAGGAGGGTGGGTGGAGGTAGGTGGAGTGTGACGGTGGGATTCCATCACCTGCACCAGGGCCTAATAGTATGTACAGCTGTGGTCATGTGTCCTCATCATGTGAATATTGGGCCTGCGGTCATTTCTTTGACCGTTGCATGGTCCAGTCCCATCCATTCGATTTGTTGTTTGCTTGGAATGGAGCTCCAATAACTTCTGATGTGGAGAAAAGAGATACCGCAGCTCCTTTCTCTCCACTGCTGTTCAGACCCATAACTTTATCTACCTCTAATTCATGTGCAATATCTGCAATTTCAATATGTACACAAGTTCTGGGCAATAGCTGTAATTATTACTGTGCAATATCTACCGTTTCTGTGCATAATCTGGTCATTACCTTCTCGGAAATGTGCAACAGCCATACAGCTGAATGAGTAAACTATCAATTTCTGTATTTTATTAATTCTATTTTTCATTTCTATATTTTTTTCTGCTAACAGGCACCTTGTTTATTTGTTTATTTCTATACCATATCTCATTTGCATTTTGTATAATGCACATCTTTGTCTACTTACTGCTCTTTATCTGCTTACTGTGCTTTGTGCTGTAACGTTGTGCTGTGACGTTGTGCTGTAACAATGCAAATTTCCCCCAGTGGGATAATAGAAGTCTATCATATTTTTTTCATGTCGCAGTGTCATGTGCATCCCCTAGTGGTGTGTGCCATGTTTCCAGGCAGTTTTCTGAGAAACCAACAGCATATTAAAATCATTTCTTAAAAACAGACGGAATTGCAGACCTTTTCTGCAACACATCCACATATAATGCTCTGAGGAGCAAATACACGTTTCTAAAGTTCTGCTTACTGGTGATTTTATTTGTTGTTCTCGAACAATGGTGGTTGTTCTGCCTCAGAGGTTGTTGGTGGTTGTTCCAGCTCAGTGCTCACTGGGGTTGAGGCCAGAGCTTTGGTAAGCGCTTTCCAGAAGTTTGAAGTTAGCCCGTTTGTGCTTTTTATGTCAGTTTATTGTGATTGTCCTCTTGGAAGCTGTTGAGATGATGGTCTGAGGTTGTGAGGCTGTGATTTCTGAGATTGTCCTCCTTCCATCCACTCCATCTACTTTGTGTAATGTAACAGCCCAAGAGCATGATGCTCCCACCACCATGCTTAACAGCTGATACAGTGTTCTTGGGGTAGAATGCCATGACTTTCCTCCTCCCGTCATGGCTGTCAAATCTGCTCACTTGTCCTACCTTACTGTAAAACTTAAATAAATAAAGCTTCTAGCAGTTAGGAGCCCATGAAGATCATGAGCAGGGTGTTAAGAGATCTTAGTTTTGGCAAGTTGAAAGACCTGAACTTTGGAACATTTAGCACCACTCAACTGAAACTACTATGTATATATAGATACGTTTGATCATGTGCTGCCTTCAGAAAACCCCCGACATTCAAACTATGGCAGCACATTCTTGTTGTTTGTTCTATGAAAAATGTATGTTGCTATTTATTCTGCCCCAGAAAAAAGAAGAGTTCAAAGAAATTCTTTAAAGCAGCACATCTGATCCAAATAAACCTCTGTAGAACACAGGGTCCTCTTAAACGAGGTTTGGGGACCTCTGCTCTGGGAAAATCACCTGGCGATTAAAAATTAATGGCACCATGTTTTGTGGTCAATTCTGCAACTTAGAAAACGATCTTTGGCTTATAAAAAAAAAACATTGCGCACAATCAGAAGCACACGATTTTGTTTACCAGTTGATTAAAGTTCTCTACGAAAATCCAATCAAATGAGACTTTGGAGGACCTAAGAAGAAAAAAATGTCTCTTAAGACTGGAAAGTGAAAAGAATTTCTGAAGACCTGGGCCTCCATCGAACCGCAGGCCAGCAGATTATAGACTGAAGCAATTCAGCCCCTCTTGTTGCTCTCTGCTGGAGTGGGCGTCCTACAAAGATCAGAGCAAAGGCTCACTATGGAATCGTCAAACGGGCGACAGTGAACCCTGAGGTGATCTGCAGGCTTCTCTTGCACCGGATAATATCTGTGTTCATCTGTGATTCAGCCTTCAGAAAAACACTGAAGAAGAGTTCATGGGAGATTTAGAGCAGAGAGGAACTCTGCTCCCAGTAAAAACAGTGATGTCCGCAGGATGTTAGGATGTTTGACCGTGGTCTGCTTTGGGACTAGAACCCTTCTACCCAGCTCTACACTTATGAGGTCCTACAAAATGTTGGGATTTTGGTCAGACGTGGATGTTCTTTTATAAACAGCACTGGGTTCAGGATGAGAATTGCTCATTTATGTTATGCAAAAGCAATAAGCCACGAGAGGCTGTGCATTACTGCAATTTTATCACAGGGATGGCCGATATGATATGAATATATAATGCATGATATAAAGTGGGGAGCCTTTAAGGTCTTTCCCCAATGATAAAATCACAGTAACACACAGTATCGAGTGGCTTACTGTTTTTCTAAAATGCCACCAACAGGGGCTATACTAGGTTCAGACCTTAAGGGGTATTGAGCACCCACTGAGACTAGTGCCCCCCAAAACTAATAAAAACTGTACATTTTAATGTAAATGGCAAATACAACAGTCAAAGAGGCACGGATTTCCCATTAATAAGACACAAATAAATAGATCTATATCTATTATATATCTAGAACATATATCTATCATCTATGTACATATCTATTTATATTAACCTTTAGAACTCTAGACCAAATGTGTGGGATGTTTTCATAGCTTGACATACGTAACAGTTTGTTTTGATGGTTTTTTTTCTTATAAGAACTAAAAATCGCTTATATTGCGGGTGTGGCTTATATTCCAGTGCGGCTTATAGTCTGGAAAATACGGTAATTTACAATGGCTATGAATGTGGCTCAGCTAATCAGGTTTAAAGTATCTGTTTCAAAATATAGCTTTGGTCACACAGTGCTATAACCTGTAGTACTATTGTATGCAAATTTTCCTTGATTTAAATTTGTGACTATGTGACTATATAAGGTCGTCTCATTGCATGTGCTTTCCATTCTAACTCGAGGACTTGTGTTGGTAGCATACTGTGCAAGTGAAGAATGGAAGCATGCCCCGAAGAAGCATTCGGAAGCAGTTTGAGCAGCTGGAGGCGTTGAAGATGGGTTGACAAAGGACAGAAGAAGGCACGCACCAGCAACATAAAGAATCTGGAGGACCTACACAAACCATGGAGAAGGAGAACCCGTCCAACTCGCACGGAATGACCCAACAGCCATGATTATGGATTCAATGATGCCCTCCACTGCTAAGTTTTTATTTGTCTAAAATGTGATGACTTTATTTATGATTAATACTCAATAGAAAATCTGAATTCCTGCAGAAGCTGTAAATGTCTTTCAGCAGCTACATCAGAATTTCATCAGGCAACCTTCAGTCCCGGCTTTCAAATGTTGTTTTTAATTAAGTTAAAGATTCCTTTCTTGTTTTTTTTTTTCATTGTACATTAATAGATCTGTGAGTTCGGGTAATAGCTTCTTTCCCGCTGAGTTCATGAACACAGGGTCTAACAAACCTGGCCCACGCAGTGACCGGCTCTGCTTGTTTGGAATGTATCAGGGGGGAGCAAATCATCATCAAAAGTGTACTCTTCAAACGTGAGTGAGGAGGATGGGAGCGTGTCGAGAGAACACAGATCAAATAAACAGATCATTAGCTCTACGGCCTCGCTCGGCGGGGGATTCTGCCTGGCCCTGTACTGTGGTGTTAAGCCGGATTTTACTGCCACATAAACAATAATATGAGGGATGTTATGAAGGATATGGAAGTGTTAATGAAGGATAATCAAGAGGGACGTGAGCCGTTTAGGTGGCTGGAAAGTTACAAACTCATGTGTGAAAAGTTTCTTGATGTTGTGGAATAAAACATGGCTTCATCTACAGTAGATCATCTCAGGGTTCCAGACTTCCAATGTCAAATAAGACACTGTGCAGCACTGCTAAACTGCAGCAAGTAGAAGACTGTATTCAATCAAATGGTGGTTGAGTAGGTGCCTCCTATTGGTTACCCGGTCCACTGGAGGGCCAAGCTTCATTAACGGCTTAAATGAAGGCCTCCACTTCAGTTCCTCACCCTATTAACTGTGTTTAACTCTCAATTACCAGTTTCATAGACCCTTGTGAGACTCTATATATCCAGCCTGCCACTAAACACACACACACACACACACACACACACACACACACACACACACACACACACACACACACACACACACACACCAGTCAGCCATAACATTATGTCCTTGTTTCTACAGCCTGTGGGCACTGATGGAGGACTAGAGGATGACCAACAACGACTATGAGATTCTGCATCTGACTTTACATCTACAAGGTGGAGCAATTAGGTAGAGTGGACACAGTGTTTAAACCCTCCAGCAGCACTGTTGTCCTGTTCTCCACCATGAAAGTAGTTTCGGTTAAACGCTTGGGCCTCCTGGTTCTGACCACTTGGCAAGTTACTCTGCAGAATTTCACGTTAAACCACTGTGAATTTGATGGGATTTGCCTTTAAGGAAGAGAAAAAGGGAAGAAACATCAAACGACCGGGAGCGGAAGTATGGCATCTCAACAGGGCTACAGAAGGGTGGGCGGCATGTCAGAAGTAATGGTGTGTGTGTGGTGTTTCATCTTCATCATGCACCAATTGCAATTTTGCAACCCAGTATCCTCCAAATTAAAAAAAAACACGCTGTCAAAATATCTATAAAATACTGCGACGTGCTTTATACTGAGCGAACAGTGCGGGATATTGATGGTTTCTGAGTGAAGGATAATCAGATCTCTCAATCTCTCTGAAGATGAGCAAAACAATCCATATTTCATAACTCTGATCATTTTCTCTCTCCCCGATTCTTTAAAGTAATCGTGTGTGAATCGATCGCACTGTGTAATGGAAGGGATGTGGATTAATTATTCACCTTACCAAAGCCTGGATCACTTCTATACAGTTACAGATGCGGTTAGAAAAGATAGAGCTACCAGCATTATTAAATGTAAACCACTGCAATCACACATTCCAAAACTACAAGGACAAAAAAAGTAGTTGGAAACTGACTGTATAAAAATGAATTATGAATTCTGTTTTTCGTTCATTAAACCTCACTAATGCCTGAAGTGCACAAAGAAAAGTGTAGGGTGACGTCTCTGCACCAAACAGGCAGCATGGACAGACCTGGCTTCCCTGTTCTTTTAATGAGGCAATAATCAGATATAATCAGAACTTTCTATGTGGCTAAATTGCTTGAATAGTTGTTTGGTTTAAGGCTGGCATAAGTCATGTCTTTAGAGTCTGTGTCGGGTTGTGTCAGTTTGAGTGTTTGTCAAGCCTCGAGTCTCATGTCTGTGGGGTTTGAGTCAATATTGAGTCTCAAATGTGTGGGGTTTGAGTCTGTGTTGAGTCTGAAGTCTGTGAGGTTTGAGTCTCTGTTGAGTCTGAAGTCTGTGAGGTTTGAGTCTGTGTTAAGTCTCAAATGAGTGGGGTTTGAGTCTATGTTGAGTCTGAAGTCTGTGAGGTTTGAGTCTGTGTTAAGTCTCAAATGAGTGGGGTTTGAGTCTGTGTTGAGTCTCAAGTCTGTGAGGTTGGAGTCTGTGTTGAGTCTGAAGTCTGTGAGGTTGGAGTCTGTGTTGAGTCTCAAGTCTGTGGGTTTGAGTCTGTGTCGAGTCTCAAATGAGTGGGGTTTGAGTCTGTGTTGAGTCTGAAGTCTGAGAGGTTTGAGTCTGTGTTGAGTCTCAAGTCTGTGAGGTTGGAGTCTGTCTCGAGTCTGAAGTCTGTGAGGTTTGAGTCTGTGTTGAGTCTCAAGTCTGTGAGGTTTGAGTCTGTGTTGAGTCTCAAATGAGTGAGGTTTGAATCTGTGTTGAGTCTCAAGCCTGTGAGGTTGGAGTCTGTGTCGAGTCTGAAGTCTGTGAGGTTTGAGTCTGTGTTGAGTCTGAAGTCTGTGAGGTTGGAGTCTGTCTCGAGTCTGAAGTCTGTGAGGTTTGAGTCTGTGTTGAGTCTCAAATGAGTGGGCTTTGAGTCTGTGTTGAGTCTGAAGTCTGTGAGGTTTGAGTCTGTGTTGAGTCTCGAGTCTGTGAGGTTTGAGTCATTGTCGAGTGTTAAGTGGGTTTGAGTTTGTGTTGAGTCTCACGTCTGTGGGTTTGAGTTTGTGTTGAGTCTCAAATGAGTGGGGTTTGAGTCTGTGTTGAGTCTGAAGTCTGTGAGGTTTGAGTCTGTGTTGAGTCTTGAGTCTGTGAGGTTTGAGTCATTGTCGAGTCTTAAGTGGGTTTGAGTTTGTGTTGAGTCTTAAGTGGGTTTGAGTCTGTGTTGAGTCTCAAGTGGGTTTGAGTCTGTGTTGAGTCTGAAGTCTGTGAGGTTTGAGTCTCTGTCTAGTTTCCAGTGGGTTTGAGTCTATGTTTGTGTGTATGTTTGTGAGTGAGTGTATGTTTGTATACCCAGATATGAATTGCCCTGTCCAGGGTGACCCCTCCAGTGCTCAATGCACACCTCCAAGTGGACGGTCATTTCCAGTACAGAATTCCGCTGTGTGTGATTGGCTGCTGCTTCTTGCCGCTGGGTGTTGGTTGAATGCTGATTGTGATGGTGACGAGTGCTTCGATTGTAAAAGGCGCTTTATGAATTAAAGTGATGATGATGGTTTAGTTCCATTCCATCGCGGCACGTTCAGGGTACAGTACGGTTCTCAGTTTAACTGCTATAGTATGTTCATTTGCGAAGTTTTACATTCAGTGCACCCACTCGCTCATTATTTTAATAATCGGCCCCCGTTCTGGAACTGCTGTGTGGCATCTGCATAGCAACACACCACAAACGCTAATGAACTCGTGAAATCTGAAACCTAATCTGTGATAATGTGGCCATTAGTGGAGAAGCTTGCTACAAGCCCAAGGAAGACACAGTGGAGCGTTAATGATGGAGGTTTTTCTTTTATCTATGTGACAGAGTGAATAATCGCGAGAGGAGAGGCAACAGCAAATTAACACTGCGGACGAGCCGCCTTACGTTAAATCTGATCAGGGGTTCACACAGCTTATCGGAGAAGGAGCGCGGATCTACGGTCTGTTAATGACAGGAAGGTCAAGACCAGCACTTTAGGTCTGTCTCGAACAGGGGTCCCCAACCTTCTGCGATTGAAAGTCCACCTAACCAAGCTCAAAATGTTTGGAGGACCACACCAACATTTAATTGAGCAATTAAAATATAATATATAAATATAAATGTATAACAGCAATTTATTATTCATTAATATTAGTATTGAACCAATTTGACCAAACTAAAGGTCTAAGATGTTTATCAGATGATTGTGGATCTATATGGGTGTGAAATGGTAGCAATTTTCTTTAAATAAACAACAATTTTGAGAAATCACCACGACTAATAATTTGTTTTCTGTACCACTAAGACTTAGAAAACGCAATCTCAGAGGATTTTAGGAGGTTGTTTGTGATCGAGAGCAGAGACAATATGACGATATGTTAATATCTGCTGAATATTCAGAATCAGGAGGAGCTGTTTTGCTCGTTTTCTGGTGGTGCATCTGAAGTCTAGTTTCAGGTACTAACTGCTGCATTTCCTTCTTTTTCATTTATGGCCACATTCATTTACACAATATCTGACACATCTAAAGCTACATTTGTTGAAATATCTCTACATATTGGACGGATTTTTTCCTTTACAACACACTGCGTGTGTTTCTCTTCTTTGAACTGAATTCTTTCAAAAACCTGTTATAAAAGTCAAGCTCCAAGTGGCTCCGAGGTCTAATGTACCATCACTATGATCTGAACGTTGCTGGTTTGAATCCCGCCTCATGCTGCTTGATGAAGAGAGTTGGATTACAACTCAGTAATCAGATTTCTCAGTGCATGTTTACACCTTACTCAGTGATGCTTCTTCAGTTTGCAGTTGTCCCTGATCAGGAGGCAAGCACCCAGTGCAACCCCACCTTCCTCCCACCTTATTCACATTCTTCTATGAGAACTTTGGCTGGTTGCAGAGTAGATATCAGAGTTTTGCTTCATGTAAAGCCAGATTTCTCAAAAAAAAAAAGGTTAAGTGATGAAACAGTGGTAGTTTGCCAGGGTGGCTTGTTTCATGTGTGTTCACGGAGGAATCATGTGGTTATCCTCACCCTACTAGTGTCAGGATCGTTGCATATGCTGTGGGGAGAGTCCTAACATAGGTTCGGTAATTGACACCTCCAAATCGGGGAGAGAAATAAAGAAATTCAGACATCAGTCTCTAGAATGGAACACTTCCCACTTGATGAATTCTGAACTCAAAACTATTAACCATTTGCAACATTTGATTGCACAATATAATGGTATAAACTGAGCAATTTAGAGAAGAGGCAGTGAACCACACACACAACTGCCTCTTTATATTAAGGGTGGAACCTCAAAGGGCTGCACTACATACATATCTGTCCTTTCTTTTTAGATCTCTGCTTTTCTTATACTTGTTAATTAGGCAGGTTTACTAAAGGACACTGAATCCACTTCACTGAGGGGTCGGATGCAGTTCACCTGACAGCCACATCTGGCCAAGTATCCTTATGTTTATTAGTGTTTCTCAGCCTGCATATCAAACCCATCCCTGCTTTTTAGTAGCCTGGTGGCGGACAGGAGTCAGGTGGCAGGCTGATTGTTATCTCTGAACCCCCGAGAGCAGGGTGTGTTCGCTAATGAGCTCCATTTCGGCTGCCGCTTCTCATCACGCTCTTGTTTGCGCTTCCGAACTTTGAAGCTACCCTCCAGGCCAGCCCCTGAAAACCCGGGCCAGACTTCAAAAACAGTGACCTTGTAAAATAGATTGACGCCTGCGTTCCCCCCGCAGAGCTCGGAAGTGTGTTTTTCCCAACCCTTCCATTTTTTTACTCTAATTAACGCACTTCGATTGCATTGGGTGGCAGCATTCGACAGTAGCGCTTCATACTTCCCTGGGGAAATGCTCTTTTGTCTGTAGAACACAATCACCAGTCAGTGTTAAAACTGTGGAAGCAGCTAATTAAAGACACAGTGGAAACAAAAGCAGAAGCTTGTTTCTCTATTTCCGCATCTTATGGTTCACTCAGCTTGGTTGTTGTAAATGGTTCAATAGTTCAAGAAAGTTCATATCAATGGTGCAGTGCAGAGGAATTTTGGCACCCATTTGTGTCACCACATTTGACCCCTCACCTCACTAAGGTCAGCGGCAGTGGTGGCTCAGTAGATTGAGTGCTGGGTAATTGATCACAAGGTTCAATACCCAACTGGGTTCAATACCCAGCTCTGTTAAGCTGCCACTGTTGGGCTCCTGAGCAAGGCATTTACCTCCTCTCTGCTCCTGGGATGCTGTAGGATGGCTGACCCTGGTTTTCTCAGCTGACATGAGGAGGACCATTAAGTCTGCTGATGGCATGTGATCACTGCATGGAGTTCAGAGTCATCAGACTGTTGTGCTCTTCACACTACACAAGCTCTTGTCGTGTAATCGGGACAGGTCAGTGACACGGGGTCACAAGTGACAAGATCTTTCACCAGGAGAAACCTGAGGTAAGACTGATCCGACTCCAATATTTTTGTCAATTGGCAATGAGCACACGTGCCTGGAGCAGTGGGCAGCCCTATCGACAGCACCTGGGGAGCAGCTGGGGAGTTCTGTGCCTTGCTCAACGGCACTTCAGTCATGTCCTGCCAGGTCGGGGATTCAACCCAGAGACCATCCAGTCACAAGGCCGGTTCCCAAACCACCAGACCACAGATGAACATGTCCATGTCCCTGTTCATCTCCAAGCACCAGACAGTGTCGAATCAAAGTCTTATATGATCATATCTCATCCACTTGGAAATGCATGGCATTTGAATTCACTTCTGCCCACTGATTCCACTGCTGGCTCTGAATCACTGAGAGGAAGACATTGAGCCCTCTGGACAGGGTAGCAGTCCATAGCAGTGACAAGTCGGCACAGCATCTGGTTGAAGAAGGTGGACAAGTACCTGACGGAAATCCACACAGAAACAGAGCGAAAAAGCTCCTCAGAGACAGAGACTGGAGCAGGGACTATACCAATATCCACAGGCTCCTGGATCTGCTGTGCCATGATGCCATCATTTTCAATTTTACACACAACCTCTGGAGGCCTCGCTCTCTGCAATCATACTGGAATCATCCGAATCCTGCCCCCTACTTACATCAGGGTCCAGAGGTCAGAGAAGTGCAGACGGAGCTAAAAGCAGAACGAAACAACTTCACACCTCCCATTGCACCTTTATCCAGATCATTATTTCATATCCAAATGGCCTCCATCTCATGATTAGAGTGTAACTGTGTGAAACTCGAGCACGTTACTCCAGAGCAGGAACAATGAACAGCGTCACCAAGGCCACCAAAACATCTCAGGAAGGAGAAGCTTGTTCTCCGAAAAACTTTCCTATTCAAACTTTATCGTTTCTATTATTTGCAGTACATTATTCCTTTATTAATACAGATATGATTTGTGTTATGATGAATCACAACGCACGTGGATGATCCTTGCATCAGTGTAATTACCATAGTTTTGCCAGACAAGCTGCGGACCATCACGCGCCAAATGTTTCGAGACCGAATGCCTTCCATTAGATTCCACGCATTATGTCGTAAACACGTTCATCATTCACTGTCGAGAAAAGCTTGCAAGTTTTAGTGGCGTTCATGAAATATTCATCAAGAACCACAGGAACGCGAGAAACGAGGGACTATATATCCATGTGATATATGTACACAGGACCAATCAAAAGTTTTAGAACACCCAACGTTTGATCGGTAGTGTAGATATAATATGCAGCGGCATTCTGTTCATCAAGAGATCACATCCCAGCATAGTGACTGTCTGAAATTGATTTGTTTTACTGGTTTACAATCAGCCACAACATTATGACCACCTCCTTGTTTCTACAATCACTGTTTATTTTTTTCAGCATCGCTGACACTGACATTGTGGTGGTGTGTGGCACTGCTGTGTCTGATCCAAACACACCACCTCCATGTCAGCATCACTGCAGTGCTGAGAATGAGCCACCACCCACAAAATACCGGCTCTGTGGTGGTCCTGTGGGTTCCTGACCATTATAGAACAGGGTGGAAGTTTGCTAACATAGTCTGCAGAGAAACAGTTCCTGCTTGGTCAGGGGAGCTGAATATAAATATACAATTCTCATTCTGAAGAAAGTAGTTGAGATCTTGTGAGCAAGTCTGAAGAACAAAGCTTGGTTTCATATTTTTGCTGGATGCACCCAGCCGGCACCTGGATCAATTCCATCATCAACACACCAGATTTAACATCACTAACTGTGCTGATTTACCAAAGCAGGTGTTGATGAGATCCATATATAACACTAGACATGCACAGCTCAGCTTGAATCGTTTGCATTTGTCATGATGTCAAACCTACCCACCAAGTTTCATTCATGTCAGCTGATTCCTTCTGGATGCAGTTTTGTTGAGACTGAGAAAGATTTGAATATGATGCCACACATTTTGAGTGGTGAGTTTGAATCCAGCACAATGACTTTTGTGGCCTCTTGTGGCCTTCAATCATTCCTGTTGCTATTAGCAGTCATTCAAACAGGTGATGGTTCGGCTGTTTTGTCCTCTTCGATACTTTTTGGGCACTTTTTTCAGGGAGCTCAACTCTAGCTGTTAGAAAAGCCTCAGCAGAAGCTGAAGTCTCGGGTCACTGGGGAATGAAATATTTCTCCTTCTCTCTCCAACACTTTGTGATGAGTCTCTTCAGTAGAATGAATGATGAGAAAGAGAGTGTGCAAAAGATGGCTCGCTTAAACCGACCAGTGCTTAAAAAAGTGCTGAGCAGGGAATAAGTAGAGGAAGTTACTTTTCGGAAGTTGGTCGGTAGGAAATGTGGCACCTGAGCAGAGAAATTTGCACAAATAAAGAGGGAGACGAGTGGCAATCCTACAATTATGATGAGCTTGACTTTTCTCTACAATGCCGGCGGTATTGTTTTGAACATTTGCATGTGCTTTAGAGATCTGCATCTTCGACACCAGAAGCCTCACGAGAAAGCAAATGCATGAGGAAAAAATCAAAAGACTCCCACCAAGGAGACCGCCTCCTTTTCCCTTTTATGATAAAGGGTAAAAATGCTGGCGTTTTTGCATGTCTTTCATGGGAACGTTCAGCATTTCCGTTGGCATTTTTGATCCCCTGAGGATATTATAATGCTCTTTCAAACGTGCCGTTTTGTTTCGTCTTTCGGATCTCTGGAAAAACAGTGAAGATGAAAGTGGAGGCAGAAAGGAGGCACGTCAAAGAACGAGCTGTCTGAGGTGCGATTCCAGCAAGCAGATTCAAGAACGGCAGATGTCTGCAACAATGTTCTCTTCTCATTTTCCCAGCCTTTTATCTGTTTTCACTGAAGGCTTGATCCCCCACCCCAAGCACCTGCACAGGAATGAGTGCATGCTGAGAATCTTTTTTTTTTTTTTTTTTTCTGAAAGCCAAAGAACATTTCCGCTGAAAATGAGCAGCTTCTATGACACATGAACTGTACAATAATGGTACTTCTGGGACTTTTGATGGTGAACAGTGCAGGCAGCAGTGCAGGGCTCTAATTAGAGCACTAAAGAAATACCACTCTGGTGGTGAATCCTTGTGAATGGGCTGGGATTGGGAGCGAGAGGAAAATGGTTTGTACGAGGCAATTACGAAGGAGCATGTAGCCGTCATGCACTGCAAACACAGAGCAGCAAACAAATCCCAGCTTGTGAAAAATGACCTGAGGTCCTTTTTAAGTGTTGTGCATAATTTACTCTGCGTGGCATCAAAGGTTAATGTTTATATGAGCTGAATATGAATTAAAAGTTCCACACAAAGCTCTGGGAAGTTCTCTGTATGAAGTTGGATCCCCAAAGCGCTGGTCTGGACTAAACACAGGCATCGCCTTGATCATATTCCAGTGCCTGATGCAAGTCTTCCAGAATGTTGAGATTCCTGTCGGCCTGGATGCTAAGAGGTGATTTATATGACAGTGTTTTTCCTTCTGAAATCAAAGATATTAGTCGGAGTTACTCCCACTTTACTGCCTCTACGCTTCTGGGAACGCTGATAGATTGCTCCAAAGATCTGATTGCAATCAGTATTCAAACGAGCATCAGTGAAATCAGGTACTGATGTTGGATGACTGGTTCTGCCACTCCAACTATTGGATGGTCCCTCTGCTCCACAGATGCTGAGGGGCTTTATTCTCCTCTAACTGATGCTGTATTTACACTGTGTTCACCCTTCTCTGGTGCAGAAACGGACACGGACACATTCCCCTTTGTGTATCAATGGCAATCCGTGCATCATACAAATGAAATCGTATCCTGCCAGGTCCATATTTTATTAATAAATCCATTGATTTTCAGGTAATCCCAAACCAACTTTATATATATTTAAAATGTTTAGGGCAGGAGGAAGATCAGCTATTTCATAGCATATTTATTACAAATCAGATGTTGTCCTGCTTGCATTAGGAACTTTGGAGGGACTACTGTTGACTACTGTTGTGTAGAAATATGTGGATCTATGAACTGCTCTCCTTATGTATCAATTATTATAATTATTTATAAATTATAAAATTTCTTATTCATCAATTCTCACCACTGCTCTCCTGTTTCCATGAAGAAATACTCCATTGGGATGTTTGAATATGGAATGTTGCATACATTGCATTGTATTATTATTGTTATTATTATTATTATTATTATTAAATGGAAACCATGAGGTAAAGCCTGAATAAGGAGCAATAGATGGAACTCTGAAGTATAAACAGTACAAATATGACCTAAAGTTTCTTTAATAACTTAAAGGCTCTTCACATTTTATACATTTCTCATTTCAGCTCTATAAAGAACCAAAAGTGGTTCTACATTGAGATTGTTCAAAGAAGCATTTTAAGTTCTGTACGTTTGACAGTGTATGGCAGGACTATTTCATTTGAATTCAGTAAGGTCCTGAACATTTCCTCAAGCCAAGGTCTGGAACATCATAATGTCTAACTGCATTATGATTCCCTGCCACATCCTGTATCCTGAAGTAGTCTGGTAGTTCTATCAACATTTTATACTGCTTCTTTCACCATTTCAGGTCACATTTAAAAATTAAACAGAACTTTTCAAAAATGTGCATTTTAAAATAAAGTGTTTAATAATTTGTCTGGTAGCGGTGCTCCACATTACTGCTTTCCCCCACTAGAGCCGCGATAGTGTCGACCCTCTTTCGCTTGCAGTGTGACCAGCAAGCTGATTGGCTCTTTTTGTTGAAGGGCTGGAGTTCATCCATAAACAGATGTTATTCTGAGCATTGTGAGAACATTCATATTTCAACTGGTGACCGGTCTCTTCATTAATGATGTCTCTGGTTTTACCATACAGCACTGTTCTCCTCAAAGCATCCTAAAGGACCTTTTAACTAATTTTGTCTGCTATTTTTATTGACCCCCGAGAAGGCAGGACAGCTTTGTCTGGAATACGTGTTACTTGATTTACTGGAGTCACATGAGATGTACTCCATGTGCTTGGTTTCTGAGTTCCCTGGGGTGTTAAAGCTGTACTAATTCACTAGTTCTTAATAATTTATTGGTTATAGTGGATTGACATGCTAACAATGGATCAAGAAAGTACAAGCAAAGAACAAACAATGACAGAAATAAACTTGATGAACTGAGTATTTAAGAGACTGAAGAAGAAGCTGTTCCTCTGGCTGGACATGCCAGCCTAGATGGCCTTGTATTGCCTGCCAGCTGATGGGATGAGTTAGTGGTGCTCTGGCAGATGCTGGCCACTTTCCTGAGGCAGTGGGGTATGCAGATGTCTTCCAGTGCTGGGAGCTGTACCCCCAACATCTTCTGTGTGTTCTCCGCAGAGCTTTCCTTTGAGATACCTCACAGAGATGCAGCATGTTAAGATGCTCTCAGTCGTGTGGTTGTAAAAGGTCACCGGCAGCTGAAGACCAGCTTTCTTCAGTGTCCTCGGGATAAACAGGTGCTGCTGTGCTTTCTTAATCAGTGCAGTGGAGCTGGTGGACCCTTTGACATCCTCAGAGATGGGAATGCCTCGAACCTTAAACTGGACAACTGTTCCACTCTGTTAAAGATGACTGATAAAGACTGGAGTGCACTCAATATTATATCTCGGAAATGCATTGAATTGAGGTGAAAATGCAATAATTTTGAAGAGTTATATGTGATGGTTTGATTGACAAGGATATTCATAATAATGTGTTCAGACTTCTTGATAATAGTGCAAATAACATAGCATCAAATGTGCACTGGAAGCTCCTTTGTCATTTAAACTGGGATTTAATTCCAGTGGAAGTGAGTGAATGGTTATTCCTGAGATATGAAGCCAAGAAAAGGGCATGTAACGGCCCTCAAACTGTGGGCCTCAGGTTCTAAGGGTTAAGGAGCAGGTTGGTGATGGTAAAACATCTGTCCTATTCTGTCCTATAATGTCCTGGACGTACATAAAATACCAAAATATTTTCTCAAAACTATCAAAAAGGCTCCCCACTACCCCACTGTCCTCTGTGATGCTGTCCATCTTGGGATCCTTGCATTGGCTCTTGTCACATGAGAGACATTCTAAAGCCAAGCTGGTCAACCAGATTAACCAGCTTGACCAGCTTGAGAAGGGTAAGAAGGCTAAGTCACACCATAGTAGCGTACTGGTAAGCTATACTGGGACATTTTCACATGGTCATTCAACTTCTGGTGAATTCAGTCCTCATGTGTGCCATGAAAGCACTTTTTTAAGGACAACAACAGAAATGTCAAAATGCATCAAAAATAGGTATTTGCCCCAGAATCTTTCATCAGCATATCAGAACAAACCAAATCAACTTGATTAAATGCTCCACCAAGCAGTTCCTAAAATGTAAGCATTTCATTTTGATCACTCTGTACAAAAGTCGATTTTCTGGTCTGTCAGCAAATCTTGTTCCCTCCTGTGCCAACATTACTTGTGCATTTTGCTTTCTCTGATCTAAAACCACAATGAGGTTCTGCTTTTCCTGGAGAATGTTCTGTGTTTTCTGTATCGACTTGGCTGTTATGTGCAAGTTCTTAATCTCCTTAATTTAATCTCAGGCCGCCTTTAGCATCGTGAGACACGTAACTTTCTAACGCATCAAAATGCAAGTGCTGAAAGTGTGTGGAGCGGTGTACTCACCCTGCATGGTGGGGTACTGGATCATTTGAGCAACGCACAACAGCCCAGACTCTGTTTATGATAAATGATGCATGCTCTCTTCATTCTTTTTGCACACTTGTGTAATATTGCGATGTGTTTGGGGCAAAGCAAAGTCATCATTCGTTTATACGGAAGCACACAGTCATTTTCCCAGCACTTTGAGACCCCAGAGGTCCACTGTAGGATGAGATGGGTCCGGAAGAAGGCTTTAATATAGTTCCTCGTCTGCCAGTTGCCGTGGAAATCACAGAGACAAATGACCCTTGCAGACAGTGTTGGCCCACTCCATTTCACAGTTTAATGTGCAAACTGAGGATGTATTTGACCACTTAAGTATAAAAAAGTTCTGACTGCGCCCTTAAAATTCAGGGACTCCAAACTGTTGTACTGTGGGGCAGTTAGTTTGGTAAAAGTAGATGCTGGGGTCTTTCCGGTTTTCCTTTCTCTCATACACTACATTAATTAGAACCATTAATAAAAGGGTAAATTTGGAAATATTGGAAGATATATTAGCAAATAACAATAGCTAAGTGATTGCTATGGTACTCTGTGGTGTCAAGTGGTTGCCAGGAGGTAGCTATGGTGTTTCGAGGGGTTGCAAAGTGGTTCCTAAGTAGTTGTTATGGCTTGGTTAGGTGGTTGCTGTGGTATTCCTAAGTTGTTACTATGGTGGTTTTCATTAGGTGTCTCTACGGTGTTGCTTGGTGGTTGCTATGGTGTCCCTAAGTGGAGGCTGAGTTGTTGCTAGGGGGTTGCTGTGGTATCCCAAGTGGTTTCTAGGTTGGTGGTTGCTTAGAGGTGATATGGCAGTGGCTTTGGGTTCTCGGGTGGTTGGTAGGGTGTTGCTAAGTGGTTATTGTGGAGTTGTGTTGATCTCAAAATATGTCGCAAAAAAGTTCTGTCCTACTCATGAGTGAAGATTGTGTCTGGTTTAGTCCTTTCAGAAGATTCAAAAACAGGATTGCTGTTGTTATTCATCCACCTCCTTTAGGGAGAGAATAATCTGTAACCTGTCAAAACTTCTTCTCTTCAGACGAGCTGTAGGCCTACAGGCATCTTTTTCTCTGAACTCATTTGTCATCAGTTTCCTTCATTTTAGTAAGTACTTGTTTTGAAATGTCTCCGTTCAATCCCCTCTGCGTTCCCCCACACACTCAATCGTGGTTCTATGTAGATAAAAAGTATCTATCATTAGTGCAGCAAGTTTGAACACTTTGAAAACAATTAGCAGGGTTCTGTAGAGCCTGATTCATACTGGTCATTTTGGGCTTTTGCAATTAGTTGATCAATATATCCATTGTGTCCAAAAAGACATGAAGAAACATTTCTTTAATATTAAATAAAAAGAATTGTATTATTGCTTGTTAATTATTTCACATCTAAATTTGACAAATAAACACAAAGAAAAAGGCCCAAAAGACTGAGCACATCGTCATTAACGGTGATGAGCATCACAGCTTGTAAACACCTTCTGTAGCAGCAAAGAAATGTCCATTCATGTTCTGGTGATTTTCACTATTCTTGTGAAAGGCTTCTAGTTCTAAGAGAAGCCTTGATTCTTCTATGATGTTTAGGTTGGAGGAATGGAAAAACTCTTATGATCGTCCACTGAAACATTATCCTACATAGAAGACTGTCTGATCAACTATCACAAAAGCCTTTTGCAGGAACCAGGGGCTTCGATTAGCCTTTCTTGCAGTCCTATGAGCAGCTCTCTCAGAGAGTTTTCTTGGTCTAACAGACCCGAACCTGACCTTCACTATCTAATCTAGGTAATTGCCATCTCTTAATTAAATTACAGACTAAACAAGAAAACCTGAAAACACTTCTCATAGCCTTCACCGACGTTGTGGGTCCATCGCTGCAGATTGCTGGAGTGTTTTCAAAGCTTTCAAAAATGTCTGTCCTATTTCAACGATGGTTGTGAACAAGCCAAGGTTCAAATTTCCTTTCTTTTCGAGTTCTGTGTCGAGCTTAATCAGTTCATCTTCTGTTAACAGACATTTTGTACGGGGGTACCCAAACTTTTGCACGCCACCATGTACGAAAGGTCTGATAAAGATTCATCAGCAGCGCTGTTCGATCTTGACCATAGCAACATATGTGGAAATGTACGTAAATATCTTTGCCCTTACAATCCAGTCCTCCAAATCGTCCACAGGTCAGGTGGAAACTTCTGAAATTAGGTTTTTATTCCACATGTCTGTTAAATATGGATGAGCAATATCTCAGCGATGCAAAAGTCAACAGCAATGGGGAAAGGGGTCTAATACCAAGTGTATTCAGCACATGAAGCCATCACAAGGCAGTCCTAACCCATGTGGTCTAATAACCGCAGAGTTGACCTTTCTGATCCCAATCTCCCACCTGACCTTTTCCTCATATTCACACTCCACCGACAAAGCGTTTCCCCTGACAATAACCATGTCTTCTCCTATAGCACTGCTTTTCTTTCCCACTTTCTGTCACTTTCTCTCGCATTCATTTCCTCCCCTTCTGTCTCTCGCCATTGCATTCGCTTCCCTCCTGACTCATTACTGTAATACAGCTCTCGCTCTGTGAGTCCCCGCAGTCCGATACCTCAATTCCCAATGCTCATTATTGCTGTACCAGAGCTTTCTCAGTCCAAGCGCCTCTTCGGCCTGCTCTCTACTCCTTGGGATGTGTGCAGAAACAAAGCCTAACATCCTCGTCAATAGATCATATCATGCTATACTATAAACAGCAGGGACTTTCCGCCCCATTATGAAGTAAATCCACCAACCTTAGAACACTTGAGTTCAATTTGCTTCTTTTTTTGAGATCAAAAAGTTTGTGTGTTTTTTATTTACTTCATTTTGTCCCTTTTCCCTTTGTTGTTGTACTTCCTTCATCTCCTTCGTGAGCTAATTTAGATCTACAGATTCGCTGTGAATAGGAATGCCTGCAAGAATTAGGACATCGGGGCATCCTTGCTAGGAAGTTGCTCTTAATTGGGCAACCTGAATTCGGCAAAGAGAAGTTCGGAAAGTGCTCGTTGATTCCCCGGCTCCCTGCGGAGTTCATAAAGGCTTTGAACTCTACCCTCCATGGCTGGGGTGAAGGTGCAGGGAGGGGTATGGCAGAGCCAAGGCTGCCTAATCCGAGGAGTGACAGGCAAGGCCAAAGGTACGTGTCCCCATGCAGACCCGGCAGCTGTGAAGACACTGCGTACCCTGAGATCCGCAGGCCATCACCAGCCAAGGGGACTCATTTTGACACTTCCTCTGTCTTTTTTCCCCCTCCTTATTCTGACATGACAGGCTTCTCCTTCTATGACATTTCTCCAGGTGGCCTGGGACAGCAGTACTGGCCCTCCCTCCTTTTTTATTCCATTGACATTGGAGCTGAGGATGTAGTTAGCCAGATTGCTGCTTAAACAGAAAAACTCTAGGAGCGGACAAGCAGTGCCTGTCAGACACCCTGGCCGATAAGAGGGAGAATATTGCTCCACATGGTTGTGTGGATCCAGACATTGTCCGCAGTGTAGTCAGTGTTTATCTTTCAATCCATGCAAAGTCTCTGGCGAAATGGGAATGGCACTAATCCCACTGAGAGTGAGCTGATATAGCAATCGTCTGTCGCTTTGAGCAAGTCTTGCCACTGAGTGACGGTTCGGTGCCTCCAAAAAAAGCCCCTGAAAACAAATTCTCTGCATCAATTTCTGAGCCCGCTCCATGACAGTTCTTAGATATGAATAAATATCTCGCAGGTGTTCCTCAAATTCGACGCTGGCTGCTTGGTAACCAATCCCACACAGCCTTAACAGCTGTTAATGGTAACAAAAATGTATTTTCTGGGCCTACAAGATCATTAATATGGAACAGCATGGTACCACTCTGAGTCAGGTGGAGAATGTTGGCCGGTTGTTTGTGATTTCTTTCTTCTTTTTTGCTCGTGAGACCATCTGGTAGGTCTGCGTGTTAGAGAGCCTTGCGGAGTAGCCGTGACCTTGGCCTGTTGGGAATGAGATGCCGTGCAAACACAAACATGGCCTGGAGACAGATCAATCCATTCAGAGGCCTGAGGTGATCTCAGCTCTCATTATGATTGACAAGAGTGCGCCTGCTGCCAACTCTGACTTTCCACACTGTCTAAAATAGATGCTCAGGTGCATCACGAGGAGAACTCGTGGCTTGTGTTGGACTATGTATGTTTGTGTGATGCGGGTGTGGTGTATCTGATGCTTGTGGTGGTACCGTATATACATGTATCTCCAGCAGACACTGGAGACGGGAGTGATTCTACACTGAGGCCCTTTGACTCAACAGCTGTTAATGATACCAATGGATTTTCCAGCCGCTCACTGAGCACCTACCCCTGCACTGAACCATGTTCTCCTATTTAGCATTCAGTCTATGAAAAAAGCTGTTAAGGTGTTCCACATTGGTGGAAAAGCGTCCTAAGACTGGACTAACTGGACAGCAGCCATGATCCAACTCCCCAGTTCATCCCAAAAGTAATAGATGGAGCACCATCATTCCAGAGGACACAGTTGCACTCTTTACATCTCGATGTGAGGGGCTTTATTACCCTCTAGCCCACGTCTGGATTGGACGTGGTGCCACATGGTGCCAATATACATACAATATTTATAGATTGCTACGAATTTCTCCTGAACATGAAAATGATTGGTGGTATTAGTGGTTCTTTCTGATGGTCTATGGGAGTTTCTCGTTTTGATCCTGGGTCACCAACCCTGCTCCTGGAGAGCTACCTTCCTGCAGGTTTCAACTCCAACACAAATCGAACGCCCTATTCAGCCAATCAAGACCTTCTGAAGGCAGTAATTATTTGGATCAGATGGGTGGATTAGAAGCTGGGTTAGAAGAACCTTTTCATTTCTCATCAAAATTTGAATTAGATTCTTCATAAACTACCTGAGGAAAGTCATCTGATTATCTAGAGCATTAGGATGTTATAGGGTTTATGGTAGTAGTTTATTAAGGCATTCGCATTGAATTTATCATTACGTTGTTTAATTGAATATCATTTTATTTATATGCTCCATTTAAGATGCCTCAAAGATGCTCACCCAACATTCAACTGAATTTCTTCTAAATGCACCTGAGCTCTAAAGGCCGCCACACACCAGATACACTGTGCTAAATTATGATGCACAATGCACTGCCCAAAAAATTCAAAACCATTGTTTTTAATGAAGGTACACAGACTGGCACTGAGATGCTCAAGGACTCTGCTCTATTCCTCAGTGCATCACAGCACACTACACTGGATTTTATTCATGATTAAATTAAATAATAATAAATTATTCAACTAAAACCAAAACAATACTTGGAGAAAATCGATCATATGGGACTTTTCACTTGGAATAGTCTGGCTTTGAACAGCATCCTGACATCTTGTCTTCACAAGAATCTCCTCAAGGATAGTAAATGTGTTGTGGCCCTTTCGGGTTCTTCCTTGTGGCCAACATATTGCATGGTTCTCCAGAACTCTGAGAGTTTACAGCCGTGACAGGGCCTCATCTCAGCCACCTTTAAACCGCCACTGCCAGAAATGACCCCAACTCAGCTACATGTCCAACATCTGGGCCATTACTGTGCCATATGTCGGAGAAATGTCATGAGTAATATCATGTTTGTGCCAGCAGTGGCCCAGATATGGTTTGGCGCCATATGAGTATTTTGCTATGTGGGCCACTTTTGGCTGACACGATTTTTGCCAATCTCAGCCTTGTGGGTGGTGAATGAGGACAAACTGATCAACACAGGAAATGCCAAGAACAGTACGTCCATCACAGGTTATCTTGTAGTCAGTTTGACCTTCAATAGGAGCTCAGGTTTAGAATGTTGATTGGTACTTTCACTTTGGTACCTTCAATCAACCCTAAACCTATGGACCCCAAACAACCCCACAGGATCACGTGTTGGTCATTATCTAGCCCTTCATCAGTGCTCACAGCATCCGTGTAAAGTGTTACCTTTCACCGATCACTTATTCGGTACAGGGTGGGCAACTCCCGTCCTTGAGACCCGGATTCAGGCACATTTTTGTTCTTCTGCTGACCCTCATTCCCTCACCTCTGGTGTAGAATTTAATTAAAGAAGAGATGACCATCTGAACAGTGCCTGTAGTGCACTCTCAGAACAGAACTCCAGCTCAGTATAGCATTTGCTGTTTCATCGTGGATCCTTTTCTGAAACCTTACCGCTCAATTTCAGGAGAGGCTCATCGTCTTCTCTGTCCAGGCAAAAGCGTTTTGGTGTTCTGGACGCTTCGCTTGAGATAAACTGCTTTAAAAAAAAAAAGGGCATGCAGCATCCCTTTTAGAACCCACACAGCTCACATTTGAGAGATTTTTATAGCGGAGGACTGAGCGGATGCATCTCTCACGTCAGAGAAAGTGACACTCAGAAGCAGATCATTTCGCGCCATGAAGCCTGTCCTCCATGACAGATGGCAGTTTTTACAGGCTCATAAAAACAGCCTGTGCAGCCGGAGTGCCATCCAGATTTTTACCGAGGACTAACCATCACAATTCATTGTGTGCACAGGAGCTACGAGTGTTGAGTCTATCAACTTGGGGATCAAGGCAGTTATGTGTGGATGTGCTTTTCCAAGCAGTGAGTTTTGCTATTTATGTGATGGACAGTTCTGAGCTGACTGTAATCAATATATCACGCATCAGAGCTGCCACAAAATGCCCATAAAAGGCAGCTTTTCCAAGCATGAAAAAGGGGTCTAGTGCTCCTCCTGATAGCCAGCATCACTTTGCAACAGAGTCCATCCAGAGACCTGCAGCTTATAAGCAAATTATGACATGGAAAGATACAGAAAAATGCATAAAAACAGGGAAGTGACGTGGCTTTTTCTGTCAGATGAAAGTAGAAAGCCCACCTTTTATCGCAGAAGCATCATTCAAATGCAGCTGGATTTGAAATCTGAATGTCCCTACACTGTACAAATATGTTAGACACCCCTTTTATTGAATGCATTCAGATACAATGCATTAAGTTACGCTTTAACTCATCAGGATCTGGATGGGTATAAAGCCCCCCCCCCCCCCCAGAGCTGTGGAGCAGTGAAACTGTGCTCCCTGGAATGTTGGAGCTACATATAGTACTTTTGGGATGAGTTGAGGATGGGGTGGGATGAAGAGCATCCATCATCCTGACCTTACTAATGCAAACAAATCCTCACAGCAGTGATCCATTATCTGGTAGAAAGCCTTTCCAAGACAGTAGTAGTTCCTCCAGCAACAGTGGGATAAACTCTTTTTAATATACTTGTTTTCAGTAGGAACAACGAATGTGTAGGTGTCCCAATACTTTTGTCCACAAAGCGTATAAAGCACTGTTATATTACAATCTGTGTTCCTCAACCCTGGTCCTGGAGGCACCCTACCCTACACTTTTCAGACTATACTCAGATTATTGGCAAATCTGATTTGTTGAAATGATTGTCCAGTAAAAGTGATCAGATCCCATTTGTGTGTCCAGACATTGCAAACCTCTCTGGGTTTGCTGTGGTAATGATGTAGTAATTACATAGGCACAATGTTTACACTGTTTACAACACACCCAACCCAAGTAATCACCTGATTAACAAGTTGCAGGGGGTGTGCTTAAGCAGAGAATCCACTTAAATGTGCAGAGCAGGGTGCTTTCAGGGCCAGGGTTGAGAAATATTATGGTTTTTTGTAAAGACACAACCATAAGGATGGTCATTACGCTGAATTGCTTATCATCAAGGCCATTCTGACCAAGCCAACGGTGCCTTCATTTGCAGTGGTGTCATGAATGAGAGATGCAATGGCCTGGAATCACACTGCCTCTTCTGAGAAACCCATGTTCTGTTAAGGATCTAATGAAGGTCGGGTTCATGTATGGAGGCCTTGTGGTGGTAACTTCAATCCTCCCTTTGGTGTGGAGCAACGCACTGCCTCGAAGTTCTGGAGAGATGGCAGATGGTCACCCTTAATATTGATATGAGGGACACTAACAACTCAGTGTGCAGGACATCCCACAAACACAAGTGTTTGCAACCAGCATTTTTGCAACCAGCATTTATTTTTTTGCATTTTTTCCTAATAGAACCCTTGTTAATTAGAACATAGATTGCACTGAGTTTCAACCCCATCAGCTCCACCCTCCTGCTTCAGCCCATCTGTCAAGGTGTTGAACCTGGATGTATCCTAGTAGTGTAGCTTATTAGGTGGTGACTTTATCCTCTATAGTCTGCCTTAGATGTGGATGAGATGAATCTACACTGTTCTTTGTTCTCTTAATGACAGTGGAACCTTTCCTTTGCTATACACTCATCAACAGGGGGTTCACCAAGGGTTCTTACATACAACCAAGACAAGCCCAACTATTTGGTTGCTTTTAAAAATGGTCCAATATGGCACCATATACATGTTCAATACAAGTCTTGATAGAAGTCAAATGAACATTTCTCACTACCAGAACCATCTACTAAAGGTTTCCACCAACAACGTAATCATCAGGATTTATTGAGTCCTCGTGGTTCTATTTAGAACCCAGTAACGATAAGTGTGGTTTATCTGAGGTATAAACTTTGTTAAGGTCTACATGTTCTCATGGTCCAGCTGCATATAATCAATAGTCAGTTGGTCCTCTGAAAGACATTGTGGGCCACAAAGTCATGTCACATCCCTGCTGAGGATTTATCTCTTTCCAATGGCCATTATTCCAGAAACGTGTGGCCTATAAAACAGAAATGGCTTTTATAATGGTCCTGTCCCATTATAAATCTAAAATGGGGATGGAGACGTACAGTATCAGGGTCTGGTTACTGTAAGCGTTCTTCACAGAGTGTATTCCCCAAGGAAGCATTGCCTTCGATAGGACAGAAATTGAATCTCCTCACTGCACCAGTAACACCGAGTCGGTGACAGATGAAGGGCGTGAGGGTGGAATGGCCCAGTTGAAATGTTGGTGTGACTGATGGGTGCATCAATCACAAAAGTGTCGCTCTTCGGTAGACGCAGAAAATCCTCCCGAGAAGTAGGTCGAGGCATTCTGGTTAGTCCTGCGGTGCTCAAACCCTCAGGGCTCTTTAAACTTGAGAACTTGTGAGGATACTTGCGGTGAAATCATGCTAACAAGTTCCGTGTGGACTGGACAATATTTATTTCATACAGGAACAGAGGTGGGTATGTAAAGGCAGCCTGTTCTCAAGAGGAATTTGTACATATGGGTACTAAATAAAGTTTGATCCAAATTTACTAACATGACCCAAAAATGTAAAAAAATAACTTTCAAAGGAGAATGTTACAAAGCAACCAGTGTGATTATATTACTGGAACCCACACCTCAACCTAGACCTAACCCTAACTCTAACCCTACGTATAACTACAACCTAAACTTAAAATAAACCCAATCATAACTTAAACATACCTTAAACATACTCTAACCCTAATCCTAACCTTAACCATAACCTAAAGTAAAACTTACCCTAATCCTAACCTTAACCATAACCTAAACATACTCTAACCCTAATCCTAACCTTAACCATAACCTAAGCATACTCTAACCCTAATCCTAACCTTAACCATAACCTAAACATACTCTAAACTTAACCATAACCTAAACTAAACCTAACCCTAATCCTAACCTTAACCATAACCTAAACTAAACTTTACCCTAATCCTAACCTTAACCATAACCTCAACATAGCCTAAACTTAAACAAACCCAAATGCTATCATTAACCATAACCTTAACTGTAACCTAAACATAACCTAAGCTTAATTCTAACTATAATGATGGTAGAATGTGAAATTCTTACTATCATTTTAGAAGCTTTATAATGAAATAAGCAGCAGTCGTGATGCTGTTTTCTGCTCTGAGTGCACGACAGCCTGACCAGTGGACTCTTTCTGTGATGAAATATTTATATTTTAATGCTGCCGAGCACTCTGAACGCTAACATAACTGACACCCACAAAGCAGGACAGACTCTAAGGAGGTAGCAAAGTGTTTCCAGGAAGCAACTTCTTCTGTTCATAGTGTAATGAAGAAACAGCAGTTATCAGGAATGGTGGGGGTCAAGTTGAGGTCTGGAAGACACCCTGCACATAAAAGTCTCATAGAAATGGTAGAAATGCAAGTCAACCCCCTCCCTCCTTCCCCAACACCCCCTCAATTTAATTGCTGAAGACTTTCTGGAAGATCAGACACCTGCTCTAATGTGACCTTCATAGGAGAGGCATCAGAATTAAACCTTTCCTGCATGAGAAGTTAAAATGGCAAAGGAACAACCAAACAACCCTGACACATGTCGGAAACAAGTCTTGTGGACTTTTGGACCAAAGGTACACTTGGAGGAACAGTGGGTGCAGAATTTCATGAAACGATCACATCTCAAACTGTTAGGCTCCAGGAATCAATCAGACCTGGAAGCCTTTAACAAGGGAGAGTGAGCAAAAATCATCCCAAACAAGAAGTCAAAGATTTGTTTCTCAAAATAACCTAACCCTTTAAATATCTCAAAAACGATTCATCTTCAACCATCTTTAACTGGTTTCACTTTTGAATTCTCAGTTATATACATCATCAAGCCATGACACTGTGGCCACCTCCTTGTTTCTGCACTCACTGTCCAGTTCTTCAGAGCCACTGATCATACAGGAGCTCTTTGTGGTTCTATAATTCCAGACTGTAGTTCATCTGTGTCTCTGCAGATGTTATTCTCCTCCTTTCACCCTGATCTTCAATGATCAGGACCCCACAGGACCACCACTGAGCAGCTATGATGTGGGGGGTGGGTCATTCTCAGCACTGCAGTCACACTGACATGGTGGTGATATGGTTGTGTGCACTGCGCTGGTATGAGTGGATCGGACGCAGCAGTGCTGCCGGAGTGTTTAAACCCCTCAGTGTCACTGCAGGCCTGAGAACAGTCCACCAACCAAAAAATATTCAGCCATCAGCGTCCTGTGAGCACTGATGAACACTTCTGTCTCTGACTTTTCATCTACAAGGTGGAACTTGCTTAGAGTGTCTAATAGAGTGGACAACGAGTGGACACAGTGTTTAAACACTCCAGCAGCACTGCTGTGTCTGATCCACTCATACCAGCGTTACACACTAACACACCACCACCATGTCAGTGTCAATGCAATGCTCTGTGGTGGTCCTGTGGGGTCCTGAGCATTGAAGATCAGGGTGAAAGGAGGAGAATAAAGTCTGCAGAGAAACAGATGGACAACAGGTTGGAATTATAGATCCACAAAGTGCTCCTGTATGATCAGAGGAGCTGATAGAATGGATGGTGCACGTAGAGACAAGGAGGTGGTCATAATGCTATGGCTGATCAGTGTAAAACCGCTGCAAACAAAAGTTCTTGCCAGTAGCAGTGAAATGCGCTCTTCATAGAAAGTTGGCTTGGAAAGAGAAAGGCAGAGCCAGCAGACATTTGAAGCTATATTAATATGGGAACATCTGGGCTCCATCGGAAAGCTTCTGCACCTACCATGCTTTCATATTAGCTGGAGGCGCGAGCTGATGTTGGCATGCACGTTCTCCTGTTGTTTCTATATTAAAGGTTATGTGGAGCCGAGAGAACTTTGGTATAATTTCATGTGTTTGCATCTGGGGATGAAATCAGCAAGTGCCAGAACTCTGTCCTACATCAGTACCCTGCTAGGCTGCGGGCCAAGCCTGTGGAGCCAAACTTCATTGTATTCACATCAGGTCTCTCTCAGGAAATAACTCAACATTATGTTTAGGAGGCGGAGGAGAAGTGCAATTTCTGCCATGTTGACACAGACGAGCAGATGGCAGTAAAAATGCATAAGTCTCGTCCGTGTGCGCCGGTCGGGGTTGCCAACCTCAGAGTTAGTATTTTTTTTGCGATATGACTGTGTGAATTGGACTGTTTTTGCCGAGGCCGGTTTTTTAATACTAATGTTAAAGTGCTGCAGATAAGACTCTTGAAAACGTTGCAGTGGTGAAGCCAGGAGGGGGTCAATGAGGGCAACTCTGTGGGGAGGGAGATGGTTAGATTGGTAAGTAGAACAGAAAAAGCAATCTCACGTTTTTCAGTCGGCCCACTCCCGCTTGTTGAACTTTCCTACAGCCGAATTCGTGCGGGTGGGCAGCGCTAGGGCTCTGCTGGAGTTATGTGGTGGTTTAGCATTCGCCCTTTGACTTGGATAGACTTCCCGTTTGAGTGGTTGGAACTGTTGGGTTCTGTGAGATTGAAGTGCTGTACAGTGGAGATGCTCTCGAGTCCTGCAGTCTCAAACTGATCTCGTCGAATTTGCCTTACGTTAATCGTGCGAATGCCTCTGGAACCTCTGGATTCTTTAAAGCACCGTTACAAACCCACTATGAACTATTACCTCCCACTAAGGACCACTGCAGTGTTTCACGGCCATAGAGGGTTCTATATAAGACCTTTTTGAAAAGGATTTTATATGGCATCAAAAAGGGTTCTGCTATTGTGACAATGTCAGATTTGTGATAATAGAACCCTTTTTGGTGCCATATAGAACCCTTTTCGAAAAGGGTCTCTACAAAACCTTCCACATCACATTATCCATCAGTGAAGAACCCTTTCATGATGCAATGAATCCTAAATTCATGCAACGGGTTTTGCTGAGCGTTCATGGTTCTATATGAACCCTTGAAGGACAGGGTGCACAGTAGTGCTTGAAAGTTTGTGAACCCTTACGTATTTTCTATATTTTGGCGTCTGAAAACCCTTAAAAGTAGACACAGAGAACCAAATCAAAGAAATGAGACAAAAATATTTCTAAATAATGTATTTAGTCAGTCTGTCAGTCCATCAGTCAATCATTCTTTTATCTGCTTCTTCCTGAATAGGGTCATGGGTGATTTATTATTTATTTATTTATTTATTTATTTATGTATGTATGTATGTATGTATGTATGTATTTATTTAGGATGTAAAGCTTTTTCAGAAGCTTCTGTTTCATTTTTTCATTTATTTATAACTGGTCCACTAATAAATATGGTTGAAATATACTGAATTTTATACTGAAATTACTTATGACATAAAATGGAGCTACAAGGTAACTCCAGTATATGATTCATACCTTGGCTAGGGAAAATTAACATCCAGTCTCCAACTGGACCCTATTAAATTTTAATTAAATACCCCTGCTCTGTGGTAATGGTGAAGTACAGAAATGTCAGGAATGTCAGTCACACCATAATACTGTCAGCTTTATCAATTGTTCAGTGGGAGAAACAGGCCAATCACAGCAGTCGAGGCTTCGGAACGACAGCAGCGTGCAATATGCAAATCAGTCAGTGTGCCAGTCGGGAAAATAACGTGCAATGTGGCATGGCGCCTCTGAGGCCTTGCGTTTTCTAGACTTTGTTACGGTTGGGTCTGGGTGACAGCTCTCCTTTGAGGAATCTCTGGCAGAAGGCTGAGGTCAGGCTGAGGTTTCTGGCAGAGAGCTTGGAAGGCTAGCAGATCTAGGCCCAGCTCCTGCACTCAATTAACCACAATCCATTATTGGAAAAGAGGCACAACCTGTTTGGAATCAGGACCCTGCAGAGACATTCCCCCCTGAACGCTCGATAGCGATCTCTATAGAGCAGCAGGTGTGATGGCTCGGAGCATGTGATGAAACGGCAGAGCAGGGCGAAGCAGTTTAATGCTGAGAGAATATTAGTTCATTCCTTTCATAGAAAAGTGCGGCAGATAAACAAAGACCTTCGTTTCTGTTTTGAGGGACGATAATGATAGGCAAAGAACGTGTCATGGAGACAATTCAATCTAATGTTATCGGAAAGAATTCCCCTTGCTAAGAGGCTTTCACCTCTGCAACTGTCAGATTTGGATCTACTTTGGCAACACTGTTCTCATAACAGCTATTTACAAAAAGCTGTTTATTCCCAGACAGTCGATAATGGATCTCCGGAATGTTATTATTTCAACTATCATTATATTCTCAGTTGCTTCCTTCAGAATATCTTAAACCAAGAGAAAAAAAAAAAACAAATACTGGATTATGTATCTGTGAAGGAGCTTAATAGACTTTTAGACGAGGCGTTTGAAATATTGACCTTAAAGCTGCAATATTAATGCGTACTTTGCATAATAGAATGCAAAAATCCCTGTTTCTGCTTCTACCGGTCAAACCGTTATTAAATTTCAAATGAATAAATGCAGCACTCTTATGAAAATGACTACAGCAGGACCAGCTTGACTGCATTAAGTCTTTGGAGACAGTAGTATTGCAAAAATAAAAGAAGAACAATCATTACAATCATTTTTGGCTCAAATACCATTTTACAGGCTTTAGATTCCCAGATGTTTACTTTCAAAACTGCCCTTTAGGGTTCACATACGCGATATGGACAAAAGTATTGGGACACCTGCTCATTCCGCGCTTCTTATGAAGTCAAGGGAATTGAAAACTGTTTATCCTGCTTTTACGGAGTAACTGTCTCTACTAGGGAAGACTCTCCACTAGATTTTGCGCATTGGTGTGATTGCATTTGATTGTATTCAGCAATAAGCAGATATTATCTGCTACAGAGAGTCCTAATATATATATATATATATATATATATATATATATATATATATATACTCAACAACCCCACATCCGGCATGGTGTCAATAGATGTTGATCTGCTGATCTGCTTGACATGTTGATCTGCTTCAGAGAGTCCTGTTCTATTGGCAGTAATTTTCTCAGGCTATACAAGCTGTGTGTGCATTTGCACATCTGTGTCATCAATGGGTGCAACCTAAAGTAGCTGAATACATTCATTAAAAGGGGTGTCCAGAAAAGTGTTGTTTTGAATATGAACCATGTCAAAATTCATGAAACAGAATCAGTTTATCATTTTTTCTTTTCATAATCAGTTGAAAATCCAACAAAAATGAATGAATGAATCTGATATTAAAAATACAAGTAGTTCGTTAAAAAAAGTTCCACTATTCCAATATTAATGTAGCATTATCTCCATCCAGAATGTTCTTAAGCTTTCTGATTGGGGATGTAATTGGATGCAGGTTTCATGGCTGTTATTCTGAAAACTAAATCACTCAAAACCGTTTTGATCCAGTGCACCACATTAAGAAGCCACCAAAGTCTGTTTCAAAACTAATTAAATATAGAAATCAAGTTCAGCCCCTGGGCCTATTTTTAAATTAATTCTATCTCAAATTAGAATATAAAGGTTTTTTTTCATAATTTAATTCAAAAGTAATATATGCTATAATTATTACATTTAAAGTCACATATTTAAAGGTTTAATGCTTTAACTGAACTCAAAATCAAATGTTCTTATAATTTGAGAAAATGAATTTCTGATTTTCATGATCTATAAACCTTTGGAATTGTTTCCATGTAACAGAAACCATATCTTTGTGTTTTGGTATCAGATTGGGAAAAGTCTGGTTAATGATGGGGATTAGGAATGAATAAATTAGAGGAGAAAACTGGGATTGTTTTTTTAAAGTAAAGAATTCAGTCTGAAAATGTCATCATGAGTGTAAATTCTTGTGCTGATCATCTCACAACCCAAGGACACCTTCAGCATTTATAGCAGAGATAGCAGTGGATCCTGGCACACTTTGACTATTGTAAACGTCAAGGTGAGAATATTATTCTGTTCTGGAATTTGACATTAGCAGATATGAATTAACGGAATGTTAGAAGCACAGTGAGCATGTTTATGAATAGCTGAAATGTTTCTTAGATCTAAGTTATTTAGTATAACGTTCTTCAAACCTTTAGTTGTAGAGACACAGTTTTGACTAGTTATAGTTTATGGAAGATGGGGTTTAGACAAACTTTGGGGGTGATATTTTGGTTGGACCTGGCAACCCTATTACAGCCGCATTCCTCAATTCTGCCACTTACAGCTGAGAGGTGGGCATTCATTGGTATCTAGGAACAGATGTAGAATTACTTTATGTTCTGTAGTTGGACGACCAGTTATTGTTTTCAGCTCAAGTTGCAAACTTGGTCATTCAAATTTCTCCTTCATAGCATCCAAACAATTTGACCTTTCGCTCGTTCAGACTTTACTGCAACTCCCTTCGTGAAAGAAATAGGGGCTGCTCCCTTTAGGGATCGCCACAGCGCATCGTCTGCCTCCATCTTGTCCTGTCTCCTGCCTCCTCTACTGTTACACCAACCATCTCCATGTCCACCTTCACTACATCCATAAACCTTCTCTGAGGTCTTCCTCTTCTCCTTCTGCCGGGCGGCTCCATCTCCAACTTTCTTTGTCCGATAATGTTCCATTAATAATGTTCTAACATGTAAATGCCATTTTCTCCAGTTATCTTTGTTTCCAAAAGGACATATGACTATATGAAAATAGTTGTGAAGACCTGAGGGTTGCAGAATTCTAAATACCCAACAAAAGACGAAGCACATGAATGCTAAGCAGAGCCATGAGTACCGACATAAGGAAGGATTTCTCGAGTTCTGTAATTATTCCAGCCATCCCTACAAATTGGATTCTGCGAGATCACACAGCTGGGTTTTCAGTCAATTATCAAATGGTTCTCAGCTTTTACTGAACCTTGGAAATTACAGATGCTGACAGCTTTGATGGAAAACAGTGTTCTCTGTACTGGTTCCTCATTATGCTCCAGTCAGGTTTGCTGAAAACCAGGAAATGAGCTCAAAAGAGCTTTTTTTTTTTCATTTTGGATGGTTATATTTTAGTGGGAAGCAAGGTTGTAAAAATGTTCAGGTGTGAAAACAGCTCATTCACACTCTCTGTCTAGAGATCAAAACTGATATTTGTGTCTCTCAGCCGGTGCCTCCTCATAAACTGCTGATAATGAAGTATCTCCCATGGTGCTTTGTTTGGCGGGGTGTTGACGATTGATGCAAGCTGCTATTTTGCACTGATCTCAAATCGACATCGGACTTTCCCTCATGATGACTGAGGTTGAGACCCTGACAGTCGGCGGAGGTCGGTTTCAGATCGGCGTACAAACTTCAGCGTCTACCCGGACTGAATGGTTGACCTCATAGGGTTCTCTCCGTTTTTGCTGAAACTTCAGGAATTAACCCAGGCTGCGACCAAGCAATCCACAAGGCTGATCCTGTCAGGAGAATGGGAGAAAAAACCCTTTTAAGGAACTTAACAGGGCACAATACGCACCATTTCCATCGGCCCAGAGCACTCATCCAATTGCTCAAATGAAAGGAGAGAGCTTCAAAAGGAAAGACTTGCCTCAGCATATGACAGACAAAGAGAAAGGATGGAGAGGTGGACAAAAAAGCTAATGGAGTACATTGTATTGATCATTTGAAATGTGCCAGCTATGTCCGTCTAAAGGTCTAAATAGCGAGCCCACCCAATCGTTTGTCTGTGTGAACAAAGGACTTGCTAAACCAAGGAAACCATCAATTGTCTACGTTTTAATGGCGATCTTTCGTTTTATGAAATGGGATCTACTGGTTTGTGAGTGTATGTGTGGAAACCACTGAGGAGAAGTCACGTTTAAAATCTCCTAATAATAGTGAACCAAACCAGCAAAATGTGACTTCTATTAATACCCTAATGTGTCCATTCTCGGTTTTCACTGTTATAAAATGACAAAACAGCAAGACAACAAGCAAAGCGTGCACTTGAAGAGGAACCGCCCAAGATCTTAAGCATATCATCTCATCAGTAAAACATGATGATGGTGCTCTGGTGGTACCACAGGGGTAAAGCTTAAAGTAGCTGGATGCCTTCATCAGAAGGGATCTCAACAAACATTTGGACATATAGTGTACCTTCAATCTTGGACAAACTTCATCTAACAGCCGGACAATGATGCCAGACATTCTGCCAAAGGCAGTGAACATATGCTGAACAAATATTTATGGGGTCTAACCCCCGAAAGCAGCAGCTGACAAAGATGGCTGCAGTACAAATCTGGCAGAGCATCAGCAGATACTCAATATCCGGTGAAGTCATTGGATCCGAAAGATCTTCAACAACTTCATTTAGTAAGAGAAGACTTACAGCGACTATTACTAATCCCATCATGAAAGAATTTCGTGAATATACATTAGATATTGATCATTACTAAATTGTTATCTTGAAGCATTAACTCTTAGAACCTGAGATCCGCACTTGGTGGGCAGTTACATGCTGTTCTCAAGGCTTCGTAACTCAGAAACAGAGTAACCTACAGACATGACACACACATCATAACTGACATGATGTCAGTACAAATTAGACGTACTCGATCTAAAAATATCAGTAAGTAATCGAGTTCAGAAAACAACTAAAATTCATTAAATCCCAGTTTAAATGCCAAAGGAGCTTCCAGTGCATGTTTACTGCTCTGTCCACGTTTACATGCTCAACCTGCATACAGACTCTGGCTGATCAGTGAGAGGGGACTCAGTAAATGACATCACTGACCCAGAAAACAATGAGAAGGGAGGGGCTGTTCACTCTCTTTCTTTGCTCCCGCAATGTTCAGATTTCAGCTCAAAATATACACTGATATTTAAATAGCAAAAATAATAAAGGACATTTTTTTTATTATTATTATTATTATTATTTCATTTGTACCACTGTAGAAGAACATATTATAAATATCTTTGATAATCTATTTATTACAAATAACTAATCAACATTTACAGGATTTCTGGATTATAGTGTTTTTAGTCCTTATAAGGTATTTTTTATTAAAACATGGTAAAATTCATACAAATATATAAATTCTCTATTTCAATTAGCATATGATGCTTTTCAAGCCGATTGGCAAATAAAAGTATGTCAAACTACAAAAACATCCCACAAAATTGGCCTGGTGTTCTAAAGGTTAAACGTGATTCGTGGCCTTAGGCTACCTGCGCACCAGCAAGGTGGTGCTAGAAGGTGGTGCTTTCCTAATGAAGTGGCCGTTGAGCATCGGTTTCTCAAAGGCAGCATTTGCGTGGAAGCACATGCATGTCTAATCTCATCTGAATGGTGAAATGGTTTAGGATGCCCCGGAGGCTTTCCAAAAACACAGCACGGGATCTTTGGTTTCTTGGACTCTGACCGGAGTAAACCATTTATCCATGCTTTTGTTTTCTTTTGGGCCAGATTGGAACGATGATCTAATAACAGCCTGGGAACAGAGATAAGGTTCTGCCAAATCACCAATAACAGTGAGATAAGTGGCTAAAGTGGCTATTACATCCAAAGCCTTTCTTTTGTTTGGGGCTGATTATATTTGGAGATATTCATGCAATGAAGCCTCTTGTCTAAATCTGCCGACCGGCCTGAAGTTTCACATCCGCTTTAAACATCTCCTGCTTTGTTTTAGGAATGCTGGTGCTTTTATTGACACTCGAGCAGGTAAACGAGAGTGAAATGCAGAATGTTTACTTGCTGAACAGTCATTATACCCTCACCGCCTCTTCATTACAGACCTGCGTCTTGTTGAACCACATAATGAGTCAGAAGCTGTGGGTCATCAGTGGGTATAAGAGACCGAGGAACCGAGAGTGTCCAATCTTATTTTTTGGGAAACATTCAGAGAACATTTATAGAACGTTTTTTTTTTTTTTTTTGCTCTTAAAAAGCAAGTCGATATACATACTATGTCCAAATATGTGTGGACACCTCTTCTAATGAATGCATTTAGTTACTGTACTGTAAGTTGCACCCATTGCTGACACAGAGGTGCAAATGCACGCACAGCTTGTCTATTCCCTGTGAGAAGTACTGCCAAAACAATAAGATTCACTGAAGCAGATCAATAGGAACCAATGCCAGATTGTGGGGTATGTTGAAAGTGCTCCATCCATTACTTTTTGAAACTGCAAACAAATCCTCACAGCAATGTTCCAAAATCTAATATAAAGGTTTTGTTGGACAGGAGGAACCAGAGTACCTGGACACACAAAACTCCTCACACACAGCGACCCAAGTGGGAATGGAACCCACAACAACAGCCCCTGGAGCTGTGTGACACACACTACCTGTGGCACCAGGTCGTTTCAAGAAAATGTGTTTGTGAACTGGTTCCTCCACCACATGAACCTGTACTTAAAACAGGGAACCTTTAAGGCCTTCTAACATTTTTTTGGAACATTCCATTAATGTGCAAGCAAGGTTGGTTCTAATCTTAGAGAACCTTTAAATAATGCTGTCAGGTGGTGGAAACCTTCCCTGTTGGATGAAAGGGCACTACAACGTCATTGGAACTGCTGCGCTGGGAATGACCCACCCCGATAAAAGGTGGTCAGTTGTTCATGGTGCACGTGGTGGGGTTTGCATCCGTATTGAGTGGATTGTGATAGTCAGTCAGTAACTTTCTCCTGGTGTGCTGTCGCTGTACAGTCTCTGGCGAGTCTACTTTAACAGTACAGGAGAACCTGATCCTACGAGAGCCTGACCTCTTCTACCCGAGCCTCAATGATCAATGTTAAATGATGAGGTCGAGTAGAAGATGAGGAGAAGATTACAGTGAATACTGAGAGGTATTTTAACTCACGGCCTTGAAGATGGTGCTGCATATTAAAGAACTCACCTTGTTTTCCAACACGTCCTTGTCTGTTCCCAGCCTGTTAATGACGAGGCCTTCAAAGGCAAAGATATGAGACGTCTTGCGTGCTTTGATGGCACCTAGGTAATTACTGGCAAAGGATTTAAATCATTTGTTTCATCTTTTCGAAAGTATGACAAGGAAGAAGGCGCTGGAGGTTAAGCGCTGAGTTCTGATTAGCCTAAGTGAAGCACTTCATAAACAGTGGCTCTTAAGATCACCAGTGTTTCGGATCTGATAATTGGTGGGGGAAGTGGACTTGAAGACACTTTCGGGTGTTGGTGCTTTGATAGATTTCTTCTCAACCGAGAGGAAAGGGACATGTTTTGCATGGATGAATCATGTCTAAGTTGTAAATAGTGTCACCGAGCTATTAATTCAGAGCATAAATTCATACAGTTCAAACTTCGCTTTGACTTTCATGAAGAAAGTAGTGCGGAAATGAGTGCAGGCCAATCTGTCAGATGTACAGACAGGAATTTTAGTCAGTAGGTTCCTCACATCACTCAGGTGATTTAAGCCCAAACTGACCCAACATGGTGCTTCAGGGCAGTGGTTTATGTTTTGGCCCAAACTCATACTGATATATCCTTAAAGATCAGAGATAGTTTACATTCCAAAATTAGGAATAGTTTTAATAAGGAAAAATTAAGGGGGGGAAAAATATTCACGGTTCAAATAAATACATTTCATGTAAAATAATGAAATATATAAAATAAGAAAAAAAAAATAAAATGACTGAGAGTTAAATAAAATGAAAAATGAATATATAAAGATATATGCAAGAAAAAATTCAAAACCAAAATATAAATCAACAAATTAATTCAATTCAATCAATCAATCAATTAAATTAAAATATTGTTAGTGTGTCCAAATTTTTGACTGGTACTGTAAGACAAATATGACCATATATATTTACATATCTAAGCAGTGTTATATCTATAATCTCCAAGCATGCACATATATGATTTTTTTTAATATGGGCACCTCCTGTTGAACTTTTGTCAACTAAGCTTTTCAAAAGCCCTTACAAACGCAGTGCTTTTTCAAAACTCTGCCCTCTTTTCTTTTACCTTCGTTTGTCAAACGATGGTGCTTTGGGCCTCGTTGTGCCGGTTACTGCTTGGACGCCACATTATTGCTACTTGCTGCGATAATGTTTCAGCTTTTGTTTTACCTCTCAGTTGCTGGTAGACCAAAAAAAACCACTGTGGACTGCAGTTTTCCTTCCGGATCCGAGAACCGAAATTCCGATTTTTAACACGTGCGAGGCACAAATGCATTCTCTTATTGTCTCTGTACACCATCTTAATATTCGCTCGTGGAGAAACGATGAAGTGCTGGAGCAATTCCATTCTGAGCTCGTCAGAAAAGCCTGCCCGTCTTTGCTTTCTCCGTATCTTGTGTGTGAATCTCCTGACTGCCTTATCCCTCATTTCCCTCCCTCCGGCTCTGTCTCAGCCCGGCGGCGGACGGTGGTTATGCATGCCTTGATCTACATGCGTCAAATTCAACTGTCCTCAGGACAGCATGGTGCTGCAACTGGAATCCAGCCTTCTAATGACTGCACCTCACCAAAGCCCTCCTGGTGAGACGAAATCTTTGAGCTTCCATATAAACCTGGTGGATCTTCTAATGATATCTTGCTGCCTCTGCTCCCTACCATGGGGGAGGTTTATTATTCAGCCAGGCATGGAGATGTGCTTTGGAGCTTGAGAAACACCAAGTACAGAAACTTAAACCATGTGTCTCAGAAGAATTAATTGGTATGTAGTTGGTAACACACAGCCATTCCAACATGCATTCATATGTGTACTGTTAACTCGGCTCAGTCCAAAGATAATGATACGTTGTTGGATCTTGCTTCTGGTTTTCTAAGCATTCGGTTCTAAATTTAAGCAGTCAGAACTGACTGGGCAGATATCCAGCAGATCTTCTGATCTACACGGTACACTGATGATCTGGAGCAGGGCTGGGGATCTCCAGCCCAGGAGGAATGAAATCATGCACTTGTTGGTGTTTTTCCTGCTCAAGCACACCTGATTCAGCTCATCAGCTAATGAGCAGGTTTTGCTGATTTGCCAGAGAAGACAAATCACCAAACTGTACTGGACTCTTGTCCTCAGAGGCCACGCAGTTGTGGTTTTCAGTCTCAGCATAAAGTCAAAATGATTTCTCCTTAAAAAAGCAGAGAAAAGACAACAACTCGTTCTGTTCAGACTCAATTTGAGTCTTGGTTTCTTTCACTGGTTCTCTTTATTCTCTTCAGCAGTGTCTCATTTTGAGCCTCGGATGTTCTTAAAGGTTCTTCATCCTACTTTTAAGGAGTTTCTCGGTTCCAGTCTTGCTTCATAACAGGGGTTCTTCCTAGGGAGGTTTGTCTTGAGTGTTGGTTCTTCTTAATGGTTCATCTTCTTGCTTTTGGGGAGTTTATGCTTTTGCGTTTTGGTTCTTCTCAGTGGTTCTTCTTCGTGCTCTTGGGTTGTTCTCTTTTTGAGTCTTGGTTCTTATCAGTGGTTGTTCTTCATGCCTCGTAAGGAGCTTCTCCTTTCATGCCTTGGTTCTTATCAGTGGTTATTCCTCATGCTCTTAGGGAGGTTCTCACGTTGGGGGGGCTCTACTTTGTAATTCTAGTGAGTTTCAGCTTTTCTCATTGGCTCTTTCCCTGCTTTAATAGAGATTCTTCAGTCACATTTCCTCTCTGTAGGTCTCTTTGAAAAGTTCTCTATTCAGCCTCTGTTTTTTTTTTAGTTTTTCTAATTTTGAATCTTCTCTCCTCTCAGTATTTCTTGTTCATCATCTTCTTCGAGAGTCTTCCCTGCCAACGAGCACGTCTTCACCGTGCATTTCTGCAAAGCTGCCCTGTGACACTTTGTGCTGTAAACAGCAGAATACAAATAAAGCGGAATTGAAAAGTAAATTGAATATTTTTAGGTCGTGGAAAGATGTCTTTGATGAATGCTGAGGCGGAACCCAAGTGACCAGAAGATAAATCATCAATATTTGTATGCATGGCTATATTTAAAAAATGTAGCCCTTGTTGGCAGTGTGGGCAGTCCAGCCTCTGTTGGTTTACCGTGCTAATACAGGGTAGTAGGGTAGTAGACAGTAGGGTGGAGAGGTTCAGGCCTGCCGGCTATTAAGCTTATCAACCCCCCCTTCCCACTCTCTCACTTTAAGCAGCTTATCATTAAAAATGCATTAGCAATGAGAAATCCTTTGGAATCTAACATCAGATGAGACCCTGGGGATGCTCCGAGATACATTTTAGACTATTAAATGATAAAGAAATCAAAGGATTGCGTGTGCTGAGCTCTTTCAGAAGAATCCTTGAACATATGGGGAAAAAATGGCTTGTGTCGGATCGTGGGGTGGTGTGGCCGTGTAGGATCAGGAAAGGTTAGCGTCATCACAAGAAATCAATCTAGATCATTTCCATCATTTATTCCACTATTAGCATAAGCCCTACACTGACACTAATCAGCCCTAGTAAAATGTCCCGTAGAAGAATGCCGGTCTTTTCTCTGTCCTATTTATCAGTGGAGCATTTATCACAGAAGACGACAATATTTCACATTCCTCACACCACTGTTGGCCTTGCAACAGCTCTGTCATCGGGATGCCAACAACGAAATGACCTCAGAAGCAAGGTTCCCTGGAGATGAAGGAGAGGAGCTCATTCTCTACGTGCCCGAGCAGGCAAAGGAACTGTCTTCAAATTGCGGGTGATGTCAGTCATACGGCGAGGAAGCAGCTGCTCTCATTCATTGTTGCTCCTCGGGCACGAAGATGAACATGGCCTAACTCAAGGAAGCAAATGGTTCATCACAGGTCGTTAGAGTCACGCTAAGCAGCAGTGCCCTGTAACAGCACACAACGTATTACAGAACAAATTATTATTGGATTGTATTAGTCAAAGTAATTACATGTGTATGGTCGGCAGAAGTGAACGCCGGTGGTGGGATTTGTTTGGCATTTTAATATAGTCCAAGATTTATTTCCCAGTAAGAGGACGAGCAAAATGAAGCAGAAGAATGGAGCACTCGTAAGGAACTGAGATCAATTTGTGAGCAGGAGGATAAGAAAAAGCAATAACTACAGGGTCATTAAGGAGTGGGCAATATGGTAAAAGTATTGTATCAATATATGTTAAGATATTTTCATGATACACAATATTTATCGTAATATTGTGACTTAAATGAAATATGCTCCCATATTTGGTACAATATTTTATATTCAAAAATGTCACGTGGTCAGACAAAGTAACCTTGCAGTGCATCTTTACTGCTTATCATGTATGTATGCAGTGACTGATCAGTGAGAGGGGGCAGGGCTAAGGATGCCATTGATCCACATATTGGACTATTGAGGAAGATGAGAAGGGAGGGGCTGTTTGCACTCTTTCTTTGCTCACACTCAAATTTCAGGGATAGCAGGGATAATATTGATACATATATCAATACCAAAAATAATCAATGACATTCGAGTTGTTTTTTATTTTCTTGTTTAGAAGAATTTATTATTATTATTATTATTATTATTATTATTATTATTATTATTATTATTATTATTATTATTAAGATCCATGCCCATAGAATTACAAATAACAAATAAAACACACCCTGTAGGACCGATTTCCAACACACTCTGAGGTATAATGTGGTTTTTAGTCACTTTTTAAGAAACAAAAATGTAGGCACAAGTACATTTTTCACAAATAAAAATATTGAAATTCTCAAACAACAAAACATATTGAGATCCAAAGAGAGCACTGAGGCCTTCAGAAAGAAGGTTGTACATAGACGCAGATGAGTCTGGGAAGGGATTTCAAAAGATCTCAGAACAAATTTGAAATCAGCCGTTTCACTCTCCGGAAAATAATGTCCAATGGAGAGCATTTAAAACAACTTTCAAGCACCTTCAGCCCAAGAGCAAGACCACAAGATGTGTAAAGAAGTCTCCATCAGTCTTACAGTATCATCAGAGACCTACAGGTAGCTCTCGCCACAGCTGATGTCAAAGTGCTGTACCTGCCATCAGAACCAAACCAGCTTGATTTTCATGCGAGGTGAGGAAGGAGGAAACGTTCAGTGACGTTTTCCAGACAATGACCAGACAGAGAGCAGGAGTTCTGGAACAAAGGTTTTCTTTAAGAAAGGCATTTCTGTTCATTAGAAAACGTTCTGCAAAACTATAATTTTTTATAATTTTTTATAAATATTGTATAAAAAAACAATATTTTAATATTGAAATATTTCACTTTACATGTGATGAATATTAAATTTGATAGTTTACCTTTTTAAAAATTCATATATTAACACAAATGAAATGTTTCACAATAAATCTGATGCTTTATTATCTACTAATTTGTCTCTCTGCTGTCCTTCTGTCTGTTTGTCCCTTTATTTGTTTGTCTGTTCACTCTGTTCACTCATTTGCTTGCCCAGCCGGCTGTGTCTGCATTCTGGAGTGGAGTGAATTTTGGTGGTGTTGCTCACAGTGAGCTCATATTTCATTAGTTACTCCACGATTTTCTCTCTGTGGTGTTGAATCGCCTGTTTGTTCACTCTCTGGTTATTCTTTCCCCCGACTGTTTTGTCATTTCAGTCTTCTCCTGTCTTTGCTGTATTCATCTGTTTGGTCTTTGACGTTGTTTTTCACTTTGTCCTCTCTCTCTCTCTGTCTCTCTCTCTCTCTCTCTCACCTTGTAAGAGTTGTTGAGGTCTGGGCTCTAGGGGTTCAGTCCATTGTTCGAAGAGCAGCAGCAGCAGCAGCTTCAGCAGTTTGATTTGTCTGCTTTTCTCAGTAAGAGCTTCTTCATGCGCTCCCCGTCCTTTCAGGTCCACAGTGTTGACTCATCTTCTCATGGTAGAACAATGTGCAGAAGCATATGTGGAGAAGCAATTAAAGTGAGACTTTTTGGTGGAAGCATTGTTTTGTTTATTGGACGATGGTACCGTGATTATGTACTGGTGCCTCTGCGGTTATTTAGGCCTGCGCTGGAAACGAGAAGAAAGCCTTTGCTTCCCCTTTACTAAAAAAGCGGGGGTGCATGTATTCCCCTTGCTCCTTTGTTCAGGCACCTGTGCATACGTGAGCAAAAAGCTCCAGCCATAACCATGAGGAGAAATAAAACATTCCTGCTTCACTGCCTCCATACAGCAGCACAAATCTCAGGAATCTGACCGAAACTGAAACGACGAGTGTTTACCATGATGTTTGCCTTTTGCCTTCTGTGCACTGCATGTGATAGATCAGGGGGATTTATAGGTCATCATATCCCAAAACCTCTTTTAGCTGCTATAGGAAAAAATAACTGTTGTGGAGGCTTGTGCCTGACTGCATGCGGAGCTGAAGTTGATGGAATATTTTCCAACATCGCTGCATAAATTTTCACATATTAACTTCATTTTACAAGTGATGCTCAGACATATTTGTAGCAGGGGAAGGTTTTTACCAGAGGCCGAATCTGACTGGCCTGCAATCACAGGCATTTCTGATGGGGTGTGATTTACATATTATATGTATTATGTGCCACGTGAGGAAAAAAAAAAAAAAGACAGAACACGGATCTCTGCAGGCGACGAACAGTCCTACGGTAATTACAGGAAAATGCTCTCTGGGGGGAGATGGAGCGAGAGCTGCATTGCTTTTCACAGGGACTCATTTGAGCGGAAAGAGCCTGTGGCTGTTTTCATAATCCTTGGAGTGGACAGTATATCCTCGAGGCCTCCTGGCCCACAGTTCTCACCCTAACTGTCCTGTAGCTCTCACACTTTCTCATTCCTCACTTTTTGGTCGGTGTACGCATTGAACCAGACAGCTGACCTCAGTTGCTGGACTCAAAAAGGGACAGCTCCTTATGCTTCGCTTGGTCATCCCACCTAATAATAAACACGCTGCGCAGAATTTGTTTGTAAAGCTGAGCATAAGCTTCCAGATGGTCTATGAGTTAATACCACTTAACGATAACCAAATGACAATCTGTATAAGCTTTGAGCCTTCAGCAAACTCAGATTATCAGCATTTGTTAAAAGCCAGTATATATCTTCATACACAACTGCTGGGCTCTTTTCCACCCAAATTCCGACATTGTGTTCATGGGTTTTGTTGGTTTATTTCCACCATATTGGGTGTTTTTGAGGCAGTGAGGCACTGAGTTAGTGTCTGGACAATAGAATCAACTATACCGAGTTCACACAATACTTTGCTTGTCACTATTTCAGGCTGTTTTAAATGGTTGCCATTTATGACCACCTGATTAGAGACCTGACTCAGTAGTGCTTTATGTAGAACTCAGCTGTGCTCTTATAGCATGAATGTAACAGTACAGTAATGGAAAGCAACTAGGGCAGTGGAAAATGATGGAAGGTAAGCTGGAAGATGGACGCAAAAACATTCCCATTCATTCTGATTAATTGTGGAATTAAGAAAATGGAAAACGTATACCACGTCCTACCCTCCCATAAGATGATGATGATACTAATATGCTTTTGTCCCAATGCATTTCCAAAGCTTGCTAATAGCTCTAGTCTCTTCCTTCTTGTCCATTAAGGCTCGCGTTTAATTGTAGCTTGATCTGAGACGATATCATTAGCATGCCCCGAGTAACTCTTGCAGCCGTGAAGCATGATTAAGCAGCGTAACTGAACGCTGCCCTGAAGCAGACCTTTCTCTCTCTCTCTCTCTCTCTCTCTCTCTCTCTCTCTCTCTCTCTCTCTCTCTCTCTCTCACTGCCTTCAGCGTTTCGCTCTAAACACTATAAAACACAAGTGCTTAATGCCCTTTAACCCAAAGTGTCATAACATGCTACAGTAAGACCCATGATACATGAAATTGCCTGACCTTATCATGAACCCTGGGACACAAACGCTGCTAATTTGACTTATGCAGAACTACAGAATGAGCGAAGCATCATTGTCAGGGTTCTGCGACTGCCTACTACCAGATTATGTTCGGGTATGTGCCGTATCTTTGGGTCCTGACCCCACGATGAGTCATTTGGGTTTCACTGCAGGTGCAGTAAACAGGCCGAGCTATAAATCTAGCAAAGTCGTTCATTTCCGTTGTGCACCACTGCACTAGTTCATCTCATCTTTTTCCTCCAGGCGCGTCTACTGCATCCATTTCATCCCCCCAAAAGCTGAGGTCCAAGCAGGTCAATCGATACCGGGGGCCTTATTAGAGACATTAGAGACAACTGTACCGGGTGAAGCGTCAGATCTCCACGTTTACTCATTCTGCACGGGTTCCTTCTGTACACAGCCGATGCAGCGCTTCACTCCAAACTCATTAAAACTGAAACACATTTAAACTGCTTACGTTTCCCGACTGTGTTCTTCAAAGCCTTTTATAAACCGCCAAACGGGCTACGATTTTCTCTATACAGGAGCTCCTGCTCACAGCCAAGAATGGAATGAATTTCTGGCCTTTGCTTTTGTGTTGTGACCACAGTAGGACATTCCAGGTCAATTCAAGTCCTGTTCAAATGCGATACTAGACAGAAAGGCTTTGCACCGAAGCACTGTAAAAATAGCAACAGGGGCAATATGGTCAGTGGCTACTCCTGACGATTTTCTCTCCATAACCCCAGCAAGTGGAACTGCAGCACCACAGAAAGACAAGACTTGCTGTTCATCGCTTACGCCTGTACATTTAGTAATGCAGTCAATTAAAGACAGCACTGAAAAACAACAGCCATCAACCACTAACCACCACCAACAATTCACAATAATCCCCATTAACACTAACAACCACCAACAGCTATCATCAACCAACAGCAACCACAATCTATAATTAATCACCATAAACAACATGCATGACCAGCCCAAAACACTAACAGCCCACTGCACTTAGCAACAGCCACAAACACCAACAACTTTCAACAACCACCAACAATCACAGCCTTTAACAACCCGCAAAAACCTGTAATCACCCTCAACAACATCCACCACCACCAAACACCACAGCATCCACAGCCTTAAGCAACAACCAGCAACATCTATCAATAACAACCATCAACGAACTTCAACAATTATTACGTCCGTCAGCAACCACCAACAACAAGCCCTACCAAGAACCAACAAGAACAACAACAACCAGTGGGAGCCAACAACATACACCAACAATCAACATCACCAATCACCTCAACCAACAAAGAAGAATCACCAGATATAAAGACAACAACTGCAAGTGAATCTAACCACCCACCCCCAAAAGACAGTCGTCACAATCAACAGCATCCACCACCACCACCACCAACAACAACAAAAGCCATTAACAATATCCACAGATTTTATAAACAACCAACAATCATTAATAGCTACCACCATCAACAAACTCCAACAATCATCACAACCAACAGCAACCAACACAGCCAACAACCATTATAACAAACCACAGCCATCAACAAGCACCATCACCCACCACCACAAACAGCAACACTAACATCTGACATCATCCACAGCCTTTAGCAACAGCCATCAACAACAAACAACAACAGCCAACAATAATCGCAACCCTCAGCAGTCACCACCAAAAACCATCAACAACCTGTATGAATAACCATATCCATCAACACCAGCAGTGACCATAACCAACCACCACAACCATCAACAAATAAGGATCAACACCAACAGCCACAAACCACACCTACAGCTTTTATCAAAAACCAACAACCATCAATAAAAACAAACAACAATCTCCAGTGATACAACCTACGAAACCACCAATAACTGGTGACAACAAACAGCAACAACAGTATATGAGACGATACAGATTTAAAGCGTTGTTTTTATTAATCCTGATCAATTTGATCTAGAACAGGTCTTTGTAGTGCAGTGCAGACAGAGCCTGAACCAAAAGCGATAGTGTGTAAAATAAGTGAAACACTTTTTCCCAGTGATTCCGCGGGACTTTCCATTCAGCGTGTCTCCACTCGGCCAGACTCCGAACATCAATTCAATACGAACCTCAAAGGCCCGACCGTCAGCTCGGCGTGAATCTGCTTTACAGAGACAAAAAGAGTCCAGCTCACTTTCTAACACACATACACACACACACACACACGGTCAAAAAGCACTTTGGTGTCTGCCCGCTGTGTTTAAATACAGAGCAGGGAAATTGCGGTTGGGAAAAGGCAACATTTCCTATTGAAATTGTTCCTCCTCTCCCCTCGGAGGAGAAGCAGATTCCAGGGTGACGGAGTTTCGATAACCTCCTGATTGAAATACAAAACCATGTTTTTGGCATCAGTTTGGCGTCTAAAATGTAGTTCATTTAAATTCTTTGCCCTAGACAGCAATGCGGTCAAATCAAGGTGACATGCAAGACGAAGACCGTGAGCATCTCGGAACAGGTGGAGGAACCTGTACGGAACCTGATAATGTGCAGCTCCTGTGTTCAGGAGAGAAACACACACGTACGTTTAAGAAGCAACACCTCCATTTTTTATTAAGGTAAACATAAACTAACACATTAACCACAAACTAGCGTGTTAATTATAGACGAACGAGGTAAACAAACTAACACATCAGCTATAATTATACTGGTCAGCACCTGGTTAAGCTGGTAGACCAACAATAGGTTTACCTTTGTGTTTGGTGGGGCATGCCGGTTATGCTGGTCAACCAACTTGAGCTGGACAGACTACAGATGAACATTAACTGTAGTTGTGTAAATGTGAGGTACCTCCTCCAACAAACAAATCCTAACAGTGTTCCTCTGAATGGTTTTAATGACCAGCGGAAGAAATTGGTCTTTGATGGTTTTCAGATCACTGCATTTCATTCCTGATTGGCACAGATTACTGATATCGCATCATCACAAACTCTTAGATAACGGGCATTGAGTCAGTCGTGCTCTTGCCTACAGTCCTTTCATCCGTGACGTTCGGAATAAGACCGTTGTTCCTTCACATGCACTTGTTGTTGCTTCTCCACTGCCTCTGAGCAAGCCCACACTTTCGCACTGAGGTCCACGTACCTATGGCCTACGTTTTCCGGCTCTCATCTCAGTCACACAGGAGTGTCAGACTGCATCTACGTCAAGCTCCCTTCCGAAATGGGCTGCTTGATTTTCTGTGGACGTCTGTCTGTACCTGGTCCTGCATTCGGTGTTGAGGAGGGGAAACAAACGCCACATACAGGAGGGGGACGAGCTGCACAAGGGGAGCGAAATGAGCGAAAAAGAGGGAAAGTGCGGGTAACTAAGTGTGGAGGTTTAGGAACATTTCAATTACTGTGTACACAGACAACAAAGGCCCACAACACTAGAGACTATAACAGGCTTTAGCCCCAGGGGACTGCTGTGCTTCCTTCCTCGCTCCGTCTTCAGCCTCTGACACACACTCTCTCGCTCTCAGTCTCGCTCTGTTTTTCCTCCCTCCACCTCGTCTTCCTTGCCCTTCGTGACAAAATCACACCAAATACAGAGAGAGCAAACATTTGATGTGCTGCTTCCAGTGACTGGCTTTCTTTGCCGTGAGAAAAGGCAAACAGACATTCGGAATGAGAGCGACTCCATTACACGAAGGACAGACAGGTCTCCGTGTGTTAATGGAGTACATGCTCACGGCTGATTTGTGAGACGGCACTCCTATGGATGCCATTTAGTGCTGCATTGACTTGGCTTGATTGAGTTTGATTGAGTCTGCATTACAAGAAATATACTTACAGAGGTCTGATGAATTTTCAGAATTTTGCAATCATGCACTGGATGAGACATTAACCAAGTCTGTCAGGCGGGGATTTTGGTGTGAAATGCCCCATTGAAGAGATTTGCAGATGGATTTTGGCAAATGTTATGTACAGTAATGAAATGTCCATGCCTGTATTTCATTATACAGGGTCTAAAGATATTTTTTTGAGTTATTTTTATATATTTGTGACATTCTGGCAATGCCCTTCTGGCTGGTAGCTCTAAGAAATCATCACAGAAGCTCCACTTAGCACAAAATGCTGCTGCTAGAGTTTTCACCAGAACTCTGAACTTTGACCACATTAGTCCTGTTCTCTCATCCCTCCACTGGCTTCCCATTAAATCCAGAATTGACTATAAAATATTGCTCCTAACCTACAAGTTGCTCAATGATTTAGCCCCACATTACCTAAAAGGCCTTCTGACACCATACAACCCGTCATGGACACTGCGTTCACAAGGTGTGGGCCTACTGGCAGTCCTTAGAATTAAAGAACACTGTAGGGGGACGAGCTTTCTCTTATAAAGCCCCCCAACTCTGGAAAAGCCTTCCTGCTACTGTTCAGGCTGTCTTCAAATCACGACTAAACACCTTTCTCTTTACGCAGGCTTTTTGTTAACACCTCTAAGGGGTCACTAATCTCTCTCCCTCTCTCCCCCCGTGTCCCAAGCTGCCCCTGCTGACTGGCTGATATTGGTCCACGCCCTCCCATGAAGTTTTATCCACATGATTCTACCCAGATGTCTACTCATCCACGTCTGAGACTCCACTGCCAGATTAGAATACTTAACCTGCATGGACTTCAATACTAACACTAAGCTTTCATGCGAATCACATTTCCATATAACTCATTACCCACTCTTTGTATCACAGCTACACTTCTGCTCTACTTTTATGCCCATGTCTATGCCTATGTCTGTGCTCTCCGGTGAGTTGAGCCTTGGTTCCTCTGAAAGATTATTCCTCCTAGTCTGAGGGTGTTTTTTGCTCCCACTATTGCCGCTGGCTGCTTATTTGAGGTTCGGACCTGGATTTCTATGAAGCTGCTTTGTGACAACTCCCTTGTTGTAAAAAGCACTATATAAATAAACATATATATATATATATATATATATATATATATATATATATATATATATATATATATATATATATATATATATATAGCTGGATAGATAGATAGTTAATATATATAGATAAATAGTTATTATATATAGTCATTATTATGTATATAAAATTATTACGTATAGTTATTATTATATCGTCATTATATATATATATATATATATATATATATATATGTATATATATATATATATATATATATATATATATAGTTATTATATATAGTTATTTTTATGTATATATATATATATACTGTGCCTCAGTTATTGAGTGTTTTCTTAAACTCAGATCAAAGCGGCCGTTTTCCTCACCTGTACTGCACCAAACTCCGCCCTGCCGATTAATGATTGGACGATCCGGCTGTCCTTTAACCCAGTATGACAGATCAGCCAATCCGAACGCAGAAGGCGGGACAGGGCCGGCCAATCAGCGCTCAGTCCTGCAAAGCTCCGCGCCGGTGAGTTGCGCGCACACAGCTCGGTGACAGAAAGTCTGCGGAGCTGCTGGCCGGTGGACCTGCGGTCACTTTCCAGCCGGTCCGAACCGGAGCCAGAGTCAGAACTCACCTCGCGTGCGGCTTTAACGCGGACCGACCCGAGAGAAGCGTGTTTATCAGCTGTAAATGTGACGCCGGGACGCGCGCGCGCACTTTGTAGGGACTTTTCCGGAGGACAGCCGGTCCCAGCCGGACAGAATGGGGGCTGCGCGGCTGAGCTATGCCCGGACGGAGCGCCGCTGGTCGTAGGCAGCCCGGCCCCATGTCCCCATGGCTGGGCGCCGCGGTGCTCCACCTGCTGGCCGCCGTGGTCGCGGCGCAGCCCCGCGGCTGGCTGCTGGCCGAGAAGGGTCCGTTCCACCGCGCCCGGGACTTCAGCGAGTTCTCCGAGCGCCACCAGCACGGATTCAGCACCAGGTACAAGATTTACAGGTGAGCTGCTGACGGAGGAACCTGTCCCTCAACTTCACTGCGTCCTTTAACTGTAGAGTTGAGGTACACACCACAACATCTGCCTTCTGACAGCTTGAGGTTCCTCACCAGAAACCATCTACACACACTCCTGCAGACTGTTCTTCTCACCACAAACCATCTGCACACACTTCAGCAGACTGTTCTAATCAGAAACCATCTACATACACTTCAGCAGACTGTTCTTCTCACCACAAACCATCTACACACAGTCCTGCAGACTGTTCTTCTCACCACAAACCATCTACATACACTTCTGCAGACTGTTCTTCTCACCACAAACCATCTACACACACTTCTGCAGACTGTTCTAACCAGAAACCATCTACATACACTTCTGCAGACTGTTCTTCTCACCACAAACCATCTGCACACACTTCTGCAGACTGTTCTAATCAGAAACCATCTGCACACACTTCTGCAGACTGTTCTTCTCACCAGAAATCATCTACATGCACTTCTGCAGACTGTTCCCATCAGAAACCATCTACACACACTTTCTGCTCTGCAGACTGTTCTTCTCACCAGAAACCATCTACACACACTTTCTGCTCTGCAGACTGTTCTCATCAGAAATCATCTACACACACGTTCTGCTCTGCAGACTGTTTGTCTCACACACCTTCTCTGCCTTATGGGGTGGATGAACAGGTCCATACAGGTGTGTGGATGAATCAGGACATCCTGACACATGGTAAAATACATGGACATTTGACCTTCTATGAAAAATTTGGAGAGACTGAGGTTAAGGAACTAAACTGGGAAAACAGGAGACTAATAACTCGGTGAGGACAAAGTTAGGACAGGCCACATTCGTCTGCGCAAAATGGGTAAAATAAGAATCAAGTGCATCATCTTAGATTAAGAGATTAAATTAGGAGCCGGTTTTGTTGAAACTCCAGACTTTAGTTTGGTTTGCTCTTGATTGGTAAAGTTAGTGGGATCTCCATGGCTTGATCCAAGAGCTCCGTGATGCATTGGGAAGGAAGGATGTAGATGCAGGTGAGGCCAGGAAGGGATTTAAAAAGATCTCAGGACGTTTTACTGTCGCCAAATAATTTACAAGCAAAACAAATGGAGATGTGTTCAGATCACATTCAGCCCACAAGCAAAACTTCAAGATGAGTAAATATGTCTTCAGCGATCCTCAAATGTCATTGTGGGACCAACAGGGAGCTCTCAGTTTAAGTCAAAGTACAGCATCTACCGTCTGAAAGACACCAAACAGTGGAGGTATGGAGCGGGGAAGTCCTTGCACTGAAGACTTCGGTGATTTTCACTGTCGGATCAGGAATCAGTGGTCTATTCTTAATGTTCTGCCCCCAAAATCGATTAACACTCTCCAATCGTCAGTGTCACTTGGGACCACAGAAGAACAATCAGACATTCTCCTCGCTTCCATCGTGGAGAACGTTCAACAGACAAAAACAAGACCCTTGTTCCACCCATGCCTTGTAGTAGCATCCTCTGATTACAGCATTGGCTCCCATTTCCACTTGACCTCATCTTCATTTGCTCTGTGCACCTGATTACACAGTGGCTTTTGATTATGCCGTGCCTTCAGGACTGCACAGGAGGCCCTCGGGCAGTTCTTGAGCTGAGCACCCTTTACCCCGTTGGCCTCTCTGTGGTGATCGCTGGATAGATCACTGCTGTAGTGCTCATCAGACCTCTCCACGCCCACTTAGAGCCTCTCTCTTTGGGGTGATTGGTGGTAATGACACCCTCCATGCAGTCGGTGATTGCTCCCTGCCAGGATTTGATTCCTTCATACGAGTGATTCTGAGGGCTCTCCTCAGCCCAGACGTTTGCGTTGGTTCGGTTGAGCAAGCCGGGACCAGGAAATGTTCTAATCTCCAGGAGAGAAAGGACAACATTTTCAACCGATGGATCTGGAAGAAGGCGGATGAATGAATCTGTAGTAAACGTGTTTAATTGACTTCAATAATCCCGATCTGTCTGCCGTCCTGTTCACTCTGAAACAGCTCCATTTCGGTTTGAAACCGGCCGTTACATTAAAACTGCCTGAAAGAGTTGAAGTACGCTTCCCTTGTTCTGTCAAACACAGCATGGTTCACTGGTTGTTTGTTCTTGGACTCCTTGGTAGATAATGACCACTGCATACCAGGAGCACCCTACAAGATGTCTTCTAACCATCACAATGGTCTGAGATCCTTTAGCTTGACCTGCTTCCAACACATCAACTGACATTAGAGAGAGAGAGAGAGAGAGAGAGAGAGAGAGAGAGATTATATATATATGTACTAAAGGTGTTATAACAGTTTTGGTTTTTAATTATTACCATTTGCATTATGTTTAAGCCCCTGAACACTAGATAATAGGGATTGATTTATGAAATATTGTTTTTAATTCTAAACGATCGTCGCTCAAATGATCCAATATCGATTCATATGAATTCTCTGTCGTCTGAGCTCTTGCTGGTGGGAGAAAACAAAACAGATGTTTCACCAAAACACTTAATAACTCCACAGGTTTTGTCCTAGAAACATAATAAACTCAGCCCCAGAAAGCTTGAATGGTCTACTTTTCAAATAAATAAAGGTGAAAATATTTTTGAGAGAAGCACAGGTTTTGATGACCCACCCAAATGCCTGGTCCAGCAGCTCTGACTGCAGGATTATGAGGGAATAAAGAGGCTTTTATCTTTGTAAGGGTAGCTTTCACTCCATGTTCTGAGTTTGGTGACAGTAATGATTCTCAGCTGGAGCTAATAAAGCCAAAGGTGCCTCCAACAATACAGCTGCTGCCTCACAGCACAGCAGAGCCTCCTTTTGAAATCCAAAAATGAGTTGATTGATTTTGTAAAACCCATTTGACTAGTTTTGTAATAAACATCATGACTGGAGCTGATCAGCTTGCTTGCGAGTCCAGTAGCAAATGGTTTGTAGTTAGTGCTACAGTTTGTGTAGCTGCAGCTGTAAAAACACCTGAATTGATTTGGATTTGAACCGAATCGAATTGGAACATTGTGAATGGAAATCAATTCTGGAAATCAGTGGTGATTCCAGCCCTATTCGATTTTAGAACACTGGTTATAAGATCATCACATGAATCATCACAGGTTCATTCTCCAGGATTGCCACAGCCGTCCATGCCTGGGAGTTCAAGGGAGACTCCCTCCATAACATAAGCTCTTCAGCTCAGATTTGGTGGTTCTCGTCCAGTGATACTGGTTTAGCGTCCGTTAAAAAGTGAAAGGGTAACTAATCATATTGTGTATTAATGCATTAAAAAATGGAATTTCATGAAAATGCTCACTGAATTAAAAACCACACACTGCCAGCTTTCCATTAACGTGCACTGATGCAGCACTCCGAGAACAGCCAGCAGTGACCTTCTGTGGCTGACCCTCTTTGTAGAGGTGTTGATGATCTTCTTCTGGACAGCTGTCTGGTCAGCAGTCTTCCCCACGATTGTCATTGCCTTTATTTATCCCGTTTGAATAGTAGTTTTCATCCAACCCACTGTATCGAGGCTGAAACAGGTATATTTTAAAGGATCGGGTTTTGGCGATTGTAGTGTCAGTCCAGTTCGGAGTCTTTGTTATAACCGTGGTGTTCAGAGAGCCATCTGGTGTCTGTAAAGCAGCATTATTGGCAGGAACAGGACCCGGAACATCTCAGAGGGTAAATTAGAGCTGTTTTGGGAGAAACACACCTCTTTCTTGGTTTTTAAACCAGCACTAAAGTAGTTCAGAACCGAGGTGAATTCCACACTCTGTAGACTAGTCATTTAATGTCAGTAGACAACAAACAACAACGATATCTGTCTGGAGAGGTTACTACTACTACTACTACTACTACACACACACACACACACACACAAAGAGATTATTTGACTGGTGTTTTAAAGGAACTAGAAGCTGAATCAGGTGGATCAGACTGCATTAAGCTCTTTTAAGAGTCCAGAAGGCCTCTAATTAAGGCAACATAACTTCACTGGCACTCAAAACATGAAATTAAATATTCATAAATTCAAAAATATAGTTTGAGATGTTGGATTTCTGATTTTCATAAACTGTAAGCCATACTAATCAAAAGTCAAAGGGTTGAAATATGTCACGGTACGTGATGCATGAAATACTTTTTATTATTTAATCTTTTTTAATTAAATTATGAACTAAAATGACCTTTTTATTGAGTTTAGTTTGAAGCACTGGTGTGATGAAAGAAAATATAATCATATTTTTGACTGATTTAGTTATTGTGTTTCAAAGCCATGTTGTGAAAGTGGAATTTAAAACTGTGACTGGCACGCAGGTCTTAAATCAGCAGTGACTGATACTGGAGGAGAACGAGATATTTATGCATCACATATTTTGCCTGAGTGTTTTCAGTGAACTTATGATGGAGCTCTTTGTTTTGGCTTTGTTTGATTTCTGGCCCCAGGGCTGGAAACAAACACTGTCAGTCTTGCTTCCGACGCAGCGACAGACGACTCTAGCTGTGCTTTCCCTCTTCTGTTTGCTGTGGCTTGCGTGTGAAAGCCTTTTATGCAAATATGCCAAGATGAATATCAGACTAAAATAGAGTATTTACATTAATATTCTGATTATATGTGTGTGTGTGTGTGTGTGTGTGTGTGTGTGTGTGTGTGTGTGTGTGTGTGTGTGTGTGTGTGTGTGTGTGTGTGACAGAGCGCAGTTCTTGTCAAGTAAGTTAATATCCATGTCAAAAGATAATTATCAGCCTTTTCCGTCCTATAGATGGTGCTGCGGTTTTAATGCATTTTTCTGGCTGCAATGAGCCGAGGTTCTGAATGGAGGAGAAAGAGGATGTGAACAGAGTGCATCTTCAGTCCTTCAGAGTACATATTCCGGCACAGTGCCACATTGTGCTTAGATGGATCCGGCACCAGGTTCCCTGCTGAGACTTTTCAAGTCCCAACACAATCAGATACCTCCTACTGTCCATGTCTGTTTTGGCCAAGTGCAGAGGAGATGTTTGGAAGAGAACCAGAGCCATAAAGAGGGGTAGGGGGTGCTGGAGGAAAGCCAGGTTTTAGCTGACACAGTGGAGTCTGTGGAACATGTGACCATGATTTGAAGTGGGAGGACCAGGTGGGATGTGTTGATTACTTTTGTGGCCTGCTTTTGTACCACACTGCCCTTCATTTTTAAAAGGTTGTGCACCCCACAGGGAGTTTGGCCGATGGAAGGTGAACAGCCTGGCCTTGGAGAGGCACGAGGACAGCGGCGTTTCTGTGCCCTTTGACCCAGACTTTATCCACAACATCAGGCAGCTGGGAAGACGGCCGAGTCTGCAGAGGATAACGGAAAGCATCATAAAGAAGTACGGGACACACTTCCTGGTCTCAGCCACCCTGGGAGGTGAGAGGGCGTGTGGTTGGTGGAGGTATCATCGTATCAGCAGCAGAGCTGCATATGGTTGTGTTTATCAGTTACATTGAAAGCAAACAGGTTGTTGATTTCTAAACGTGAGCTTCTAAGAGCTTCTAGGACAGAATAAGGTGTCCTGGTGATGGACAACAAATCTGAACCCGTGTCTACTCATTTTCAGGATTCTCTTCTGACTAGTTTTTGTGATGAATTTACTGTGAATTTGCAGAAAGAACAGTCTCTGTATTTTCTGTGGAGAGATTTTCAAGCTATGATGTTATATTTTCTCTATATTTATTTATATCTACATTATTTATTGTCTATAATTATTTTTTCTATGTTTATTTTATGTCTGACTGTTGGATTTTAATTGGGCAGGACTAAAATCAGATCAGCCAGTCTTTTATATATATTTATATTTTGCACTGCAGTACAAAACAGAATCTATTATATTTTATTATATTTCTATTATATTTTATTATGTTTTTTTTGTACAATTCAAACTAATTTTTGTTAGTTTTTATTTAATAACAGTGCACTGGTTTGCCTGCGTACCTCAGAAGTGATGTGATGCCATCGGGGCCAAGGGCACAATTTAAAAACAGTGCTAATGGTAGCCAGCATGGTTATGAGGGCTGCAGGCGGCATGTTGGCACCACAATAGCAACGTTGGCCGGTATCCGGCGTACTGATGCTGCGCTAGTGATCCTATGTGATGGCTTTAGCCGCTGTGCTGGCACTGCAGTGGCAATGTTGGTACAGGCAGCATGATTTAATATTAATTAATATTCGATATGATCTCCAAAAGCATCATGTAGGAATCTTGTCGTTTGGTTAGTTTGTGTCCAATTTGCATATTTATTATGTGTCTGTTTGCCTTCTTATTTGACCTTAAGGGACCTAAACTTGCATTATTGTTTTGAAAATACCCGCATGCCCTTGTCTGGAATACGTCCTCAAGTCCCAATTTTACCAGAGATACAAATTTAAGATCCAAAATTGCATTAAGGACATAATTTTGAACCATCACTTTTCCAATGTTTAGACTCTTAAGGTTGTTGCTGGCATGAGATAAACCCATAAACACAAGTGTTGACAGTAGTTGTGTCACCTGCTAAGCTGCTGTGATGGTGAGACCGTGGCCTTGTGGTGATTATGGAGCCCTAATTGTAGAAAGAATCGGGACCCAACAGTGGGTTTCCCTCAGAGAGTAATTATGATCCTCACCAAGATGATTTCGCGATCAATATCTCAGTCACTAAGTGCACCTTCTCTGCCCTTGTTCCAGCTGCGCCAGAAGATCATTTGGAGCGCTACCTAATTCACCATAGAACACTCCCTGACTGGACCCATTTTTCTCCGAAATGCATTTTCCCCAAATAAGCGCTCCAGCAGAGTCAATTGGCTTTGGTTCTCCCTCGCCCATTTAGAGATGAATGATGCTCTCCCCTCTGTATCGTCCGTAAAATGAGAGATGATGCTACGGAGGTCCAGAGAGGGCCAAGGGGTTTCACACACTCCTGCTGGGTGCGAAAAATAGAGAGCTCTGGCTGCAGGTGATTAGGAGCTGATTGGTTAGCTCTGTGTGGGTTAATGGCTCTCATCTGGCTCTTTGGCAGGGGAGGAGTCCTTGACCATTTTCGTGGATAAGAGGAAGCTGAGCAGGGGCCAGGCGAGTGGGGGAGCCTCAAATGGCTCGGCCTCAGCCCTGACCCTGGAGGCCCTTCATCAACTTGCCGCCTCCTACTTCATCGACAGAGACAGCACGCTGCGGAGGCTCCACCACCTCCAGATCGCCTCCGCAGCCATTAAGGTACAGCAGTGATAAGGAGACCTGGAAGATGTGGTAACCTTAGTTGGATTTGTGCCTCCAGGTGTGATTTATTCTGCACAGTCGGAGTCAAGCGTGTTCTGTTTTGCATACAATGAACGGAATTGCATATGTTTAATTATTGTTATTACACTGATACTGAAGGCAGTTTCTGTAGGTAAACTCTGCTTTAGGGACTGCAGTTCAGAAAGCTTTGAATAATAAACTGTATTTTGAGAATAAATGAGCCGTATTTCACTGTTTTTCCCCCCCGATGTCTGTTATCAGTCATTTTGAGGAAAATAATATGAGCTGGATGTGAGACGTTTAGATTTATTAAGTATTTTAGTTGATTAATGATGTGTCTAGTGGAGCTGTTGGTAGCCGTGTACAATCTGTCAGCCTCCACATTCAGCATCAGTCGTCATGCTCTGAAAGTTGTGAAACATTTGTGGAAAGAAATAAATCAGCTTGTATGGATAAAGTATAGTTCTGTGGTCACCTGCATAACAAGTGTGTCTTCTGAAAGCTTATTATTTTCAGAGCATATTTGGGTGCTTTTATTAGTGGTAGGCAGATTCAGTCCCGGAATGCAGGATTGCTGCCCAGTTTTGTGCATTTCCTGCTCAAAAACACTTGATTCAACTCAATTCAACCTGATAATTGACAGGTTTAAGAGTCTGTTACAGCAGGAAAACCAGAAACCTGTGACCAGTATTTGAATATGCCATGAAAATGTGGCTTTATATGAGGAAATATTCTGACTGTATCAAACATCACCCAATGCTGGGATTTGAGTTTTGGGATGTCTTTATATATAATTTCTATAGTATAGAATCATATTTTGAGGTATTTTATGATAAACTGGATCCATAAAATGTGTCTAACCTCCTTTATTTTGACAGTGTTTATTGAAATGTGAAATGTTTTAAAACTCCACCTTCTCTAGATATACTATCACTTGAGCAATTCACAGGCAAAGTATGTTTGGCTCAAGTTAAGGGCTGTGGTATTTCTTATTCCACTACCGCCGAGATGATTTTAAACTAAGCCGCTGTTAATGAGGACAAAGCGGCTGTAGCAGCTTCTGCTGAGGCATCTATCACAATGATGGATGAGCCTGGCTCATCTATTCATATTCCTCTCCTCAGCGAATAATTCCCTCTCATTATTAGCCATATCTACAGTGAGCAAAGTGTAGCCCCCTGAAAACAACAATTATACACAAGCCGGTTTCGGGGAATGCTAAATGTGGCGACTGGCACGCGATCCTTCAGTGTTGCATTTATGGATGAGCAGGTAACTGAAGAATGGGTAAGCAATGCAGGGGAGAAACGAGGGGTTTTAATTATGATGCAGGAGCCCCCAGGTTGTGGGCCTCATTCATTTTGTTGGGTCTTCATTAGAGCCACAGATGGTACTGGTAAGAATGGGCTGATCAGGCTGGTGGTTTGGAAAGTTGGACTGCGTGATTTACTGCTTACTACAAACCTGAGAACTCAATCCAAGGAGAAATCAGAGCTCGTGAGCTTTATGTCAGATTTTTTTTATATATATGATCCTTTTCTTCATAGCATCACTCAGAAAAGGGTGAAACAGTACTGATTAGAACCTGAGAATAGAGATTGGAATTCTGTTCCCCGGTGCCGCAGTCGACCAATCGGCCTCTATCTCAGGGTTGGTAGTAGTGGTACCCAATGGTACTTTTTTGGTACTTTACTCTCTCTGTTTATTTATTTAGAACGTTTTAAACAGTGACGACCTGTTTTCAATCGGACTGCAGGTTCGGGTTCTGAGGAAGCTGCACAATCGCTGGAGCCTTTCTGGGATGCTTGTTGTTCCGTAGACAGAACGCGCTTTGCTAGGCGAAAGTTGTTCTCTTCTTTTCGAGTAAGCAGGGTGAAGGGCTACAGCAGCACTCATTTCACCAGCATGTATTGATGCAGCAGGGACTCGGCTGTCAGGCTGTTACATGTATGATGGTACGATGGTTGACGTTTAGATATATTTTATTTTTGACCAGGTGTTGCTGGACTAACACCTTCACTTTCCCAGCACTGGTAGTATGATGGCATGGGCGGAGTCCTAATTATTGGTGGGATTTGGAAAAGACTACTTTATCCAGTCGATGAATATAGAGTGACATGAGAGTCTTTCGATGATAGCTTCATTGATCTGAGTTTAAGACTTGCTCAGGCATAAAGAACCCAGAGTTCATTGAAGACAAAGTAGCAGATGAGCTGCTGTAGGTTTGCAGGCTTTTAGGTTAGAGCTCTTGGGCTTTTGTTTTCAGATACCACTGCGTTCTGAACAGCTCACACACACTTTCCTCAAAATCCTCATAACACTATTTATCACTTTGCCAAAAAAAGAGCCTCAACTGATGAAAACCGACACCAGTATTTCTGGCAGTTTTCAAAACAAACCTTGTATTGAAATGAGTTTCTGTTTTAAATAACTCCCACAGAACCTCCCAAGATACAGCATAAGCATCTTTGATGAATTTCCTCTTTCTCCAGCACGTCTGAGCCGTGTGAATCCGATTTTTAGTTTTCTTGGATTTTTTTTCTTTCTTTTTACTTATTTTTATTGTGTGGATGTTTGTGTAATCCTACATAAGCAGTTCCCCAATGGCTCCCTGCATTCTTTTCACTGAAACTGAACTAATGCAACAGCAAACGTCCTAAATTAGATAATTGATTATGCTGATATTATGTCGTTAGAGTGCCAAATGCTAGAACATCAGGTTCAATCCGGAATCCAGGATTCCGTAATGGCAGTGGCCTCTTTCTCACAGAATAGTGCAGCCTGCCTCGCTGTATGAGGGGAACACGTACACAATATGAGGCAGGAGGAATTACTGTTGATCAGCTGATCGATGTACATATTTGATTTGATGAATTCGGAAATGTACAGGATGGTTGCAGCTCATAAACGTTGTATAGGATATTCCTCTTCAACCCCACACTTGCATCTCAGTTGTTTCATTCCAAATTCAGTGTGGTAGCGCATGCAGAGCCCAAATCATCAGGATGGGTGTCACTGTCCAAGCATGTGTGTGTCTAACTGTATGTATATTCTCAGATTCGCTTGTGGAGTCTAGGATGGAAGCATATATGCTGTTCAGATCGTTTTAATTGGTCCTTTTTAATTGGTCAGGCTGGACGGTCAGAGAAATACAACAGCAATTCGATTGTTTCGACTTTTCTTCAGCCACTGTCCAAAGTACAGTGATTAAGAGAGTGGACGGCAAGGACCGCAGTCTGGACATTACACTCTTTCACCTTATAAGAGTGCAGTCTGTGATTAAATGGCTCAGGTGGTTTATTAGTTGGAACGGTAAAAAAAAAAGCCGAAGAACGTTCCTGAGTCCTCTTGAAACGAGGGGAAAAGCAGCTGAGGTGTCATGTTTAATCAGTGAAACAAATCTAAGTAAGCAGCGAAAGGATATTCATCACAGAAGGTTGTGTGGAATCAAATATTTAAGATTCCTTTCTGCTTTTAATCGACATGCCGATGGAAACTAAAGGGCCTGTGATAAGTAGATTTCAAGGACATTGGCCTTTGTAATGGCTGTGTTGCTGTGTGAGGGCAAGTCTGCATGAACTCCGCTGAAGAGTTTCTGGCTGTAATGAATCTCCGAGCTGCATTAACGGGTACACGAGAGCCTGCTGTGGGTGTAATGACGTTGTGTTTCTCTCTTCCTTCCTCTCATTCTTTCATGCACACCCAGATTTCTGCTTCTCTTTGTCCTTGACTTTAAAATACATGTTCATAAATGATGCCTAACTTCGCATATTTCTGCTATTTGTTCTGCCCTGTGGATTCGTCCACATTATGCAAGAGCTGGGAACGGATCTGTGCAGCCGTGGAAGGATTTTTAATTACTTTGATCATAACAGGGTCCCGTCCATGTTTCCGCTGTGAATACCGCGTTAATTCTCTACAACACTGACGGTCCTTACTCTTTTGTTCCATTTAATTACACGACAAAAACTATAATCAATAACGTAAATCTGGAAGAACATTTTAAAATCCCAGTGATGATGATCATTTTTTGAATTTTGCTTTATTTAAAGTACCTGAAATGCATGATTAATGATGAAACCTGGCCATTACATGATTGCTGTTTGTTTCCACATCTATTAGAGATGAAAGGTGTATTTTCTTTTTGTTTGTTTTGGTTGCCGTGGTTGCCATTTGGTTGCCGTGCCATGCAAATGTTTCCAAAATAAAGATAATTTCAAAATAAGTCATTAAAACACCTACAGTTGTGCTTGAATGTTTGTGAAATATAGAATTTAACTTACATTAAAGACCTTCAGCATCTGGTTTGATCCCCTGACCGAACATTGCTGCTACGAGTCCTGAGCATCAGCTTGGAGGAGCTTCATCACGAAACAGCTTCAATTCTGTTATGTTGGTGAGTTTCCTCCAATGAACTGCTTGCTTCAGGCTCTTCTACAACATTTCTATTGGGTTAAGATCAGGAATTTGACTGGGCCATTCCAAAACGTTTATGTTTTATGTGCATTAGGTCGTTGTCATGCTACATGTTCCACATTCTCTTGAGATTCAGCTCACAGACGTCCTGACTTTTTCCTTTTGCTGGTCAGATTCAGGATCCATTGTTCCATCAGTGATGGTAAGCTGCAGAAAAACAGGCCCAAACCACGATACTACCACCACCAGTGGTACCTCTTGGATTATTACACTCCTTGCTCTTGTTGTGATCTTTGTCAGTCAGTCACTAATACTGTTAATCTGTCTGACTGTTGATTGTTGGAGTCCAAATCGACTTGGTTTTATAACCTTTGGAGACACTTGCACAAACGTGTTGTGAAGATCAAACTTTAGATCCCTGTTCTTCACATGACACCGGAGCCCATTTACACATGATAATCATTCCCTTGATTGAAATCACATGATTCTAATTTGACCAATCAAATCAAATTATCTGCTTTATCAAATTATCAAATTTTCCACTTACAGGTTTAATATCGTTCTGATCTAATTAAAATTCTAAAAGGTTCAAAAACTTTCAAGCACCACTCTAGATGCTTTTAACATAGCAGTTGAGCCGTAACACTTCCTGTCTTTCTTTCCTGCAGGTAACTGAGACCAGAACAGGCCCTCTAGGCTGCAGTAACTATGACAACCTTGACTCTGTGAGCTCTGTGTTGGTTCACAGCCCAGAAAATAAGGTTCAGTTACAAGGTAGACACCCTTTTGAAATGTCCAAACACTCGTCTAGTTTCTGCACACACTGTCCACATTTCTGTGGACATCCAATCAATGCAGTGAGACACACCACTTGTCTAGTTCCTGTATTGCCAATAGATTAGTACCCTCTGAAACTGTTCATTATGAGCCTATTTAGAGGTGGACAGATCATTTTTAAGGTGGACGATCATCTTTAAGCTTGATCAGTCAGTTGCTGATATGGTTGAGGGTGAGACTGGATCACACGTGAACATTCTAAGATCTGATCTCTCAGTCGTTCTGTGCCAGTGATACAGGACGTGTGAAAGTGAGACGCATAATGCATGTAAACTACATTTCGTTTGTGGGGCATCATTTTTGGAATGAAATGTGAGATAATCTACTTGCATATGGAAGAGAGAAGGCAATGAAAAATAGATCACGTTCCAAAACTACTTCATATATAAAATATCAAAACACATCGGAAATTGGACTTTTCTGTGGAGGGACGTCCAGCGGTGACCACATTAGATGGTGTGACACGTCAAGGTTTTGTCTTTGAGAGAGAGAGAGAAGTCCACAGGTGTTTCTGTTCATTCCTGAACTGTGAGATGACTCCATTACTGAGAAACAGAAAGCATATTCGTAAATGAAACAAAGAAGCTCTGATCTCAACATCACTGAGTTGTTTATGAGTTGATATACCGAGTTCTTACGTAATGACAGTTCTGACCAATCAAATCATTGACATTACAGCCTTATATTTCTCCAGTTTTGAGGTTAAGCTTTAATTTTCCAGGGCTTCAAGCTGTTTTGCCCAAGTATCTGAGGAGCAGGTTTGTCCAGGCTGCCTTGGGCTATATTGGGTGCAACGCTGAGGGTCAGTTTGTGTGCCGGGACAACGACTGCTGGTGCCTGTGCAGCAAGGAGTATACACAGTGCAACTGCCCCCAAGCTGACATCCGCGCCCAGGAGAGCTACCTAGAACACACCAGGGAGGCTTGGAGACAGGCCAACCAGGAGTTTGAGGAATCAGGTGCCCAAGATGTTCTACTTCCTTTAGACTTTTAGACTTATACACTGAGTTGTTGCCACTGTGCTTAGCATGAGCCATGGCACCAATAACACCTAAAACCTATTTATCAGGGACTCCGTTGGTCACGTCCCAAAATGAGCAGACCTACTAGAGCATGTTATTCTGTTTGTCCAGATGACATTCTCAAATCAGCATCCCAAGAATACACAAAACCAAATTAATTACTATCCCATTTGCCTCTTACATTACATTAGCTGTAATTGGATTTTGAGTTTGGCACGTTCATGTTAATTGCTTCATTCGTCCCTCTGAACAGATGAGTTCCAAGCTTTTGTGGGCAGACTGCCGACACACTCTGCCCTAAACTCCTCAGCCATCCAGCACTTGTGGAGAGCTGACGCAGCTCTGCTACAGCGCTACAGGCAGCTCGAGAGCCGCACCAGTCTCCTCTTCAGCAAGGCCCGGCGAAGTGCCAACAGACTCTTCAGTCTCAGCAGGAGGTGCCGCACACAGCCGAAGATAATCATACAGAGGGAGAGGTAAACCACTATTTATGGGGGGGGTTGTTGGCATCCAAATTGTAGACTTCTGTCGCTGTGCTGGTTTGTGGGTAATTATGTGTTAATTAAAAGTAGCAAAGGTTGTGCAAAGTTCAAAAAGAAGCTCTCAAAAGAAGTCCAATGAGATGGATGTTGGAATGGAAGAGGTTAAAATGAGATGATCTTGTCGGGTAAAAGTGCAGACGTGCAGTGGACCGTCCATGCCACGTGCTTCTGTGTGCATTTTCTACCTCGAAGGACTAATGTGTTATTCCGCCACCAACATTGGAAGCTGTTAGTGGGCTCTTTCCCGGACATTTATGCTTTTAATGCAAATTCATTTTTAGTTATTGTTAAAGCACCAGCCAGTTATTACTTTAGTGGCTCTGATGCGTTTCTTTCTGTAACGTACACGTCCGGACCCCATCATTATGCTTTGCTTTTTGTTTTGCTGCTTTGCTCTTCTGCTGATTGTTTAATGTACATCTTTCAGGTCTCTTGGCTTCTGGCTACAGCATATCCTTTCCATCTTGTACTGTGGTGAGAGCAAGCGGCTGGGTTTTTACTCGGAGGAGACTCGGAGCTGCCTCTGCCCACACGAACACCCTTTGTGTCAGGGCATAATCCCATGTGTGGTGGGGGATTGGTCCCGCTGCGCTTCCTGTTCGCCAGAGAATCGGACGCGCTGCTCCAGCTGCAACCCAGGTTTCACGTTAAGCCATGGCACGTGCAGGCACGCCGTACCAGACCCCACGGACCACTACCTGGGCTTTGAAACGGACCTAAGAGACCTGGAGCTGCGCTACTTACTGCAGCGTCGCGATGGGCGCGTAGCCACGCGTGCTACATTCGTCAGCAGCGACGTGCGCCTCAACACCTGGTTTGACCCCTCTTGGAGGAAGAGGATGCTTCTGACTCTAAAGAGCAACAAGTTCAAGTCCAGTCGTGTGCACATGCTGCTGGGGGTCTCGCTGCAAATCTGCATGACCAAGAACTCCACTTTGGAGCCGGCGCTGTCCGTGTACGTCAACCCTTTTGGCGGGAGCCACTCAGAGAGCTGGACCATGCCTATCAACCAAAACGGCTACCCTGACTGGGAGAAGACCAAGCTAAACATTCCTCTGGACTGCTATAATTGGACTTTGACTTTAGGGAACCGCTGGAAGAGCTTCTTTGAGACAGTTCACTTCTACCTGAGGAGCCGGATTCGCACCGACCTCACTCAGGGGAACGAAACGGCCTATTTCGAGCCCATGGATGTTACTGACTCCTCGCAGAATTTCGGCTACATGAAAATCAACAGCATACAGCTCTTTGGATACAGCATGCACTTTGACCCAGAAGCCATTCAGGACTTGATCCTGCAGTTGGACTATCCGTACACTCAAGGATCTCAGGACTCTGCCCTGATGCAGCTTATGGAGATCCGATACCGGGTCAACAGACTCTCCCCTCCTGGACCACTGCCGCTGGACCTGTTTTCATGTTTGCTTCGACACCGACTCAAACTCTCCAGCTCTGAGGTACTGAGAATTCTCGCAGCACTGCAGGCTTTCAGTGCCAGACAGCCGTACTATATGGAGTACGAAGCAACCAAACTTTGTAGTTAATAAGCGATGGTGGGATCCAATTTATTTTTGTCATTGATGTCTAATTTTATTGAGGGGGAAAATTCTGTTTCTGCCACAGTCTGAAGTATGTTTTTATGGTGAGGCTCATTGTTGTTGCTGTTTGATATAAACTGCTTTACTGTTCATAGACGCCATATATATTTGATGTCTTTGAAATCAAATGGTAGTTCAGATGAAAAAAAAAGGACGTTTTAGCAGTTTCATCAACCTTGCCAAGTTTGAATTTAATAAAATGGGCAAAATCCAATTAAAATGAAACATTTTTCTTATGTTTGCAGGCTGCATATTGAGTTGGTCAGGCTCTAATTTGACCATTTATAGTCAGAATTGCTTGAAGTAATCTGATATAAATCTTAAATCACTTTGAGGGCTTTGAGACTTAAATTTATCTTTTCGAGCACACTCTTAAATCAACAGTGGGTATAATAGTCCCAGGGATGGATGAGCAATTTCATCAGCATACGTTTCCTCAAAGAATTGCATTCCATTTACTAAATTTGTTCTGAATTGTTGATTTTGTGACTATATTTAATGTTTAACTTTGTTTATTTCTGCATCAATTTGAGCTAAAACTTCATCAGATATGGAGGACCACCTAAAACCAATGAAACGGAAACGTTAGACCTGAGGAACATGGTCCAGTATTACATGTGAGTGGCAAAAGTGTGTGAACTTTTAGGATTAGCAGAACATTTCAATCAATGGGACACAATCAGGTGGGAGTGGACGTCCTATTTTATTTAGCAAAGAAGGATCTGTTAAATCTGATCTTCACAAGGCACGTTTGTGGGAGCGTATCATGGCATGAGCAAAGGCGATGATTGAGAACTCAGAAGAAGAGTAGTTGATGCTCTTCAGACTGGAAATGTTTACAAAACCATTTCTAAAGAGTTTGGACTCCACCGATCCGCGTTCAGACCTTTTATGTTCAAATGGAGGAAATCAAGACCATTCTTACCCTCCTCTGGACAGCACGGTGTGTACTAGTCTAGGATTTCTCATGCCAAACTCAGTTCATAGTTAAAATTGAGAGATTAATAATGTTCAAACCGTGAACATTAGATTGGCATTAATAGAAATGCACAAATAAAAACGTCGCAGAATTAACACAATGAAACATTGAGAAAGAGAAGCCATACACACCTGATACAAGTCATTAATTAAGCAGAGGTGAAGAAGTTATTTCAGCAAAGTGACAGAAATAATCTGCAAAACGATTTTGCAAGTACAATCCAGACTACATGATGTGAAAGCGTCAGTAGTTTAGTGTTTTGAGGTGTAGAAACAGCTTTTCGTTAGAATTAAAGAAATACTCGTTTGGATGTGTCATCTGCTCGTGTTTGTGAGGGACGTCGGGGACAGAGAGATTTTTATGAAGCTATTTTTAAGCTCCTGTTTAGGCCCTTATTCTCGTGCTTTCAGTGTCTGCATTTGAGAAATAAAAAGCAAAAACTGGTTTTACATGAACAGTTTTGTTTTCTCGTGGGTCATTTTGCTTTCTAGTTATGAATATGTGTCCATAAGGTCATATTTTATATCTAAGGTAACTTGGTTGAACCCTCCTGTTGTCTTAATATTCTTTATACATCCCGTGTCTTAAGGGTCAAAAATGCTTTGCTTTAGAAAACCACCTTCATACACGTCTGTCTTCAGGAATATTTGAGTTTCTCTCGTCACATTTCAGAAAGACTGCATTTAAACAGTGACCACCACCTGTTTTTATTACAGCACATCTGTTCTGGAGGTACTGCATTGGTGTAAACATTAACAGTTTAGGTAGAGATGGGAATTGTCGAGCTTCTAGAAATGTCAACAACAACAATCTTGGAGACACTTTAATAAACGTAATGAAATTTCATGTTGAAAGAAGATCATTAACAGAGTTTTCTCTGCAATTACCGTGTTTTCTGGACTATAAGCCGCTACTTTTTTTGGCTTATAATGAGGTGCAGGTTTTTCTTCTAATATATGTTATTTTCCAGGTTTTTAAAAAAAAAAAAAAACGTAAAAAGCTTATTGTCTGGAAAATACGGTAATTGTGCAAGTCATTTTTGACCCTTGGGACAACACAAGGGTTAAATGAAAAGCGTTGTTTTTGGAGAAAGAACAACACTGTATCTCACTGTATATCATCACCATATCTGTGAAACATGACGGCGGCAGAATCACGGTTTGGGCCTGTTTTTGCTGCTAATCATCAGTTAGCAGAAACATTTAGTTCCAGATACTGGTAGCAAAGATGCACACTTTTACCACTCACAGATGTGTAATATCAGATCGTTTTCTATAAATAAAATCGAGTAATTATCAGTGAAATACATTCGCTTGATCTACTTTTAGGACTTGTGTGGAAAATCCGATGAATCTTTAGCTTAAATTTGTGCAGAAATATAGAAAAACGTTCAAGCAAAACTACAGTATGTATTCTTTTCACACAGCAAATACTGTAACTTAATTTATGCAAATGAAACTGGGTTCTTGTGTGAGTCAAGTGGATTCAGACACATTCTGCGGTGTGAAATCACACTTCAACACACAATCACCGGCTTCGAAAGCCATATGGTCCTTTATGCTCTCTTTCCCACTGAGCAGACTGCCAGGCTGAGCTGTGATACATACAGTCAAGGCTAGACTGACCTCCTTCAGTATTCCTCTCCCTCCATCATTCTCTCCCTGCATGATGGATGAGTGCAGGAGCTGGAGACCCAGTGCAGCATCAAAGCCAGGCGCCCTATCCGAGTCCATTATCTGAGGCACTCCCCCCCGTGTACCGGTCAGTTTAAAGATTATGCACTGAATGCTTTGACCGCTCTGGCACAGCTAATAGATTGTTTTGGTGTACCTTCTGTAGCCGCCGTGGATGTTTGAAAGCCACCTGTTTGCTTAATATTTGTGATGAAAAGGGTCAAACGGAGCAGGAAATGAATGCCAGCTGTGGCGGCCAGTTGATGGTGTCTGCCCGACGTATGGCTGTCTATGTAAGCACTTGTAAATTCGGGCATGCACATGAATATCAACCCACACTCTTAAAAACGAGGCAGTTCTGCAGACCTCGGTGGATGAAGGCGTCTGCAAAAGAAGTGAGAAAACCTACTGAGTGATTAAGTGGACCTCTGAACTGACAGTTCTAAGAAACCAGCTCTGCAAACACAACTTCTTAATAACAGAACCGGTGGCACAGAATGAATATTGAGTGGTGTGCTTGCAGTGTTCTGTGAAGCACCGCTCTGTAAAAAAAAAAAAACAACAATGATAATAATGCTTTATTGTAAATAAAATAACAAGCTGACCCCTTTATGAAAACGAAGGCTCAAAGATTAAAGGCAAACCTGAAAACGCAGCTCGCCATATGCTGATGAGCAGATCGCGTCCCAATTAGGAACGCACGCTAATGATCTGGTAGCTTAATTCAGTCAATATTTGGGAACAGACTTCAGTGGTAACAACTTCAAGGTCTAAACATCTTTAATATGTGTGACTTTGTGTCCGTCTCTCTTTGTCTTTCATTTTAATCCTCTGAAAATCAGAATGTGACTTTCGTTTCGGTGTATTAGCCGGACTGATAAAATGCAGAGCAAACACGTTTTCTTCTGATGTGACGGTGAATTAGTGCCTGAGATCAGAATGGAAATCAAGCCTATTTAACCAAGGATGTTTGCACATACGAGGAATTTGCGTTTGGCTGCGCAGTAGCTGGCAGAGGTCTGGAAGAGGTGCTTGAAGTGGCGATTGATATCAATATTAAAGAGGTCTATTTTTAGTGCCACACAATATTACAGCATTCACAGAGAGTTATACCGCAAACATCCTGCAAACCTTTCATTCCATTCCTTTCTCAAACCCGTTTTCATCTAATAAGATGAACCTGTGGCACTTTTGCTCAACCCGTCTTAAAGGTGTTGCTGTCTCGCTGTAGAAAGAAACAACGAACTTCAGTCAAAGTAAGTCGTTTTTTAATAAACAAATTCTCCAGATGGGCAAGAACATCATTTTACTTTGACTTCCATTGTATGACACTGATATACAGGGGTTGGACAATGAAACTGAAACCATTGTCATTGTAGTGTGGGAGGTTTCATGGCTAAATTGGAGCAGCCTGGTGGTCAATCTTCATTAATTGCACCAGTAAGAGCAGAGTGTGAAGGTTCAATCAGCAGGTAAGTTCTGCTCAAAATATTTCAATACACACAACATTATGGGGGACATACCAGAGTTCAGAAGAGGACAAACTGTTGGTGCACGTCTTGCTGGCGCATCTGTGTCCAAGACAGCAAGTCTTTGTGATGTATCAAGAGCCACGGTATCCAGGGTAATGTCAGCACCACCAAGAAGGACCAACCACATCCAACAGGATTAACTGTGGACGCAAGAGGAAGCTGTCTGAAAGGGGTGTTCGGGTGTTAACTCGGATTGCATCCAAAAAATGTCCTTCCTAAGAAGAATTGACGCTGTATTGGCCCTAGAACACCATACTAATACATTATTGTGGTCTAAAACCAGGTGTTTCAGTTTCATTGTCCAACCCCTGTACTTTTACAGTACATCAGTTTTTACTGTATATCCCACACACGACTTTCACACGCACGACTTCTGGGTGAATAAAATTCGAACTTTTGCAGCGAGCTCTGAAACACAAATTTGCACCCCTCACCAATAGAGCTTCTGCTTTGTCTATGTGGCCTAGAACCCGTTCTGTCTGAGCTGATACAGTGGAAGCGATGAGTGTTGCGGTTTCAAAGCGTAAGATATTATACTAACACTTTTTTAAGATTACAAAACACATCACACCAATACAACATGCAACAAGCCGGAGGCGGCCTGGTACGCAGTCAGTCTAGACTCTAGAGATGGGATTGAATCGGAACGATATCAGCCGGTTTTGATACAGTTGCTGAACCCCACCTGGAGAACCGTTCACAGCTACATCCATTTTCCCAATTTGACACAAACCAGTGGGTGCACCTTTAAACTCTTCTGCTGAAGGCCTGAACCTACGGGTGTAGTTCCTCCTACTCTTGGCACACTGTTCCTGTCATCAAACCCAAATTTGGAAACACACTCAGCTCTGGCCTGCAGAGTCCTGTACTTCCCACAACGAGCCAAACAACGAGATCCAGACTTCAGTAATGGTGTCTGGTCTGTACAGTGCCACTTCTCAAGCTCAGCCATCCAACAACGTGAAGATGGAAAAAAATACAAAACAGACTTTTAATGACAGTTTCTCCAGGTCGCAGGGGTTTTCTCTGGTGCCCAGGGCGCTGTGGGTTTAGGCTCTTGTTAATGAAAGATTGAGAAGCGAGGCCCTGAATGTCTGCACGATCAATGCGAACGTGATGTGAACCCGTACAGGTTGGAGGGGAAAGAACGGCACATTCTCATTTTCTCCGCCGTGGGTTCCTGACCCAGGCTGTTTGTTGCTCAGAAGCTCTCGGCTGCCTTTGCGAAGTTTACTATTTACAGACGTCTCAATGATGTCCTGCCAGCATCACAGCAGACGCCAGGAAGGTGTGTAAAAATACACACGCTGGCACAGCGGGGACACTGCGCTACCTGTGGTGTCGTTCGAGCTCCCTGCCTTGACGCTTGCGCGTGTTAATCAGCTGCACGGGAGAACTTCAGAGGAGTGCATAAACACACAAGTTCACACAAACACACACACACACATGCATTTACACACGGGCAATGCTGAAGGACCAGGAGTCCTTGAAATGAAATCACGGCAGAATGAAGTGCGCTATTGCTGCCTTCAAAAGAAGTGTCGGAAACAGTCTTCAGGCACCACAGGCAAATCAAGGGGATGGCTTTTATGTCGGTTCTTTGGCCTTTAGAGGCAGACAAGGTGCCGCGGAACAAGTACGCAGCTGCTATGGCCTTGTTATGAAGCGTGAAAGATGCTTTCACGAAACGTTTCTGTTCTCAGAGTAGGAGAGCCCACTTTACTAGGTTTTCAAAGGGTGGAATGCTTTTGTAGGAGCCGTCGCTGCACCTTTTCTGCTATAAATATAGATGTAAACTTTCTTTCCGTTTGGAACAATTCAGCAGTTCAAAGGACAAACATTATCGCTTACCCCGTAAGCGGCTGGTTGTAACCGTTGCTAGGATGTCAGTTATATCAGTGCAAGCACAATTATTCTGTGTGTTTTTACTCCCTCAGTTTATAAGGAAGAGTGAGATTTCCATGGTGTGACATGTTTTGTAGTGTCACTGCCAGGTTTTTCACAATTCGTATTTGTGTCTTTTCATTTGAATTAGTTATGATGACCCTTAAATCAATAGAAATAGGGGCGTGACGGGGTTTTGGTGAAGGAACGTTATGTGAATATGGTTTTGAAGTTGTGTGTTTTGTGACATAGACTGTATGTCGGTGTCGCTTTAAAGACTTTAGGGCTAGATATCTCAAAAGTGCTCAGAATGCAGATAGAACCTTAACGCTCCAAGGGGACAATATGTGTTAAAAGTCAACAAGAAATCAATAGAACATTATTTTCTTAAGGATTCATCTGCTGATTATTTTCTCTATTAATCAATTGACCTTTTTTTCAAGACTGATATTATGCTAATGTACGTGGTATGATAAGCAGCGAGTTTACCCCCAACTGTGTTGGACAGTTCAGCAGAGAAAGTAAAATACTACCTCATTAACTGGCCGGTTGTACGATTTATCAGTCAGTAAATTCATTACAATCTTTCTTTTTCTTTTGAGCAAAATTCATGTTTTCACAACCACATCTTTGCTGTAAATTAAAATGTTAAAATGTTCTTTGTTTCCAGCTGCTGCACAGAACAGAACTGAGCAAATACAAATGTTACTGCCAACTCCAGCACTGAGGCTCATTGTAATGGACTCGTCGAAACTGTTGCTTAAAACTCCATTGTTAGTCGAAGTAATTCAAGTTTTTAATTTTACCAAATAAGCTTTTTTTTCACTAAAGCATAAATCAAATACATATTCAAATCTAAACGCTGTTTTCATCAGTGCCTGTTTCGGGACAGTTCAGCTGAGAAAGTACAAATGTTACCCCATAAACAGACTCAGACTGGTTGTAATAGTTAATTTTGTTTTTATTTTAGTTTATGAGCATGAATAATATACCACAGTTTTACCATATCACACATTATTATTATTATTATTATTATTATTATTACTATTATTATTATTATTATTATTATTATTATTATTATTGTTATTATTGTTGTTATTATTATTATTATTGTTATTATTATTATTATTATTACTATTATTATTATTATTATTATTGTTATTATTGTTATTATTATTATTATTATTGTTATTATTATTATTATTATTATTATTATTACTATTATTGTTATTATTATTATATTATTATTGTTATTATTGTTGTTATTATTATTATTATTGTTATTATTATTGTTATTATTATTATTATTATTATTATTATTATTATTATTATTATTATTATTATTATTATTATTATTATTATTTCACTTATTATGTTTCACTTCACCTTCACAACAGTCAACTTCGCACACCCACCTCCACCTCTACATTCTTCTCCAAGGGTCAGAATGGGGCTTCGGGGGGCCTCAGTTTCACACACCTCCCATTTAGCCTCTCCGAACTCCAGCTGAATCACATTCTGATTTGTCCTCCTCGTTCACTCTTCTCTGCTTTCAAACAAAAAGATAAAGAACCTGCTGATTACTTACTCCATTCATTGTCTGATTAAAGTCAATTCTGAAGTTGGTGGCATTCTCTGTTCAGATGTTCCAAGACTGATATTAATCAAATGCAATATGATAACCGTCAGTTTTAATTCCATTGTGTATCTAAATGAGTTTACAACCCAATTTAATACTTTAATGAGGTCTGTTTTAATGGACTGTAGCATTTACAAGTCAGTTAAATCCATGAAGCACAATTCATTTCATATAGTCATTTTATTTATTGCAGATGATTCCAGCAGCTGCTTAGGACAGTTGAGCTGAGCGAATATAGGTGTTACCAGTAAGTCACCTGTACATTTGTCCCAGTTAAAATCCATTAAGATGATGCACAAGCTACCGTATTTTCCAGACTATAAGCTGCTACTTTTTTCCCACACTTTTGATCATGCAGCTTATAATGAGATGGAGCTTTTTCTTCTTATATATGTTATTTTGCAGGTTTATTGAAAAAACTTTGCGGGTGCGGCTTATAGTCCAGTGCGGCTTATAGTCCGGGAAATACGGTATTTCTTCATTGGCACATCACTGGTTTTGTTGATTTTTAAGTGAAAAGTTAACAGCAAACTACTTTCAAAAAGAACAGATTGTATTGTCACATCCACAGGAATCGTTCCGTCTTCTTTCAATTCTCACTAAAATAAAAATAAATGTATAACATACAAAAAGTACCTAAAATTAAAATAGTGTATTACATACATGATGCTGGCTGCTTCAGGTTGTGCAGTAAATACTGCAGAAATATAGTGTGTGTGTGTGTGTGTGTGTGTGTGTGTGTGTGTGTGTGTGTGTGTGTGTGTGTGTGTGTGTGTGTGTGTGTGTGTGTGTGCGTGTGTGTGTGTGGTGTAGCCCATCACACATTTTGACACATGGAGTCCTCGTGTTAATGGTGTTCATTCACAAGTCTGATGGCCTGCGCATAAAAGCTATTCCTGAGTCCAGCGTTCTTGATTTCACACTCCTGTACCGTCTCCCTGAGTGTGAGTAGACGTGTTGGGGGTGGGTTGTGTTCTTACTGATGCTGTGTGCTCTTTTCAGAGCCCTGGTGTGCTAAATGTCCTCCTGTCATATTTCTGGCAGTCTTCACCGCCCTCCTGTGCAGAGCAGTCCCAAACCAGTGATAAATCAATGCTCTACAACACTTGCGTCCGATAGATTTCTTTATTGTCGCTGCACAATGCAATTAAATGGCAGCCCCAACAGTGTTCAGACACAGCTAGACAAACCTATTTTCTATTTTCTATTATTATTATTATTATTATTATTATTATTATTATTATTATTATTATTATTATTATTATTATTGCATTATATCAGACAAAGAATGTTGGAGATGGAGCTGCCTGGCAGAAGAAGAAGAGGAAGACCTCAGAGGAGGTTTATGGATGTAGTAAATGTGGACATGGAGATGGTTGGTGTAACAGTAGAGGAGGCAGGGGACAGGGCAAGATGGAGGCAGATGATCTGCTGTGGTGCCCCCTAAAGGGAGCAGCCGAAAGAAGAAGCTTATTATCTTTAAATTCAGTTTCTATGAAATCTTGGCTTTAAAAAAATCTTCTTATGACAAGAAAAGTTAAGGCCATGTCACACAGCACTCCAAAATTGGACAAATTGGACATCTTTGTATGCACTCTATCATTGCATGGTGGACAAAGGACTCCAAGCATTGGTCTCAGTGCACCGGGCAGGATTGTTCATTATTACTTTAAATCAAAATCAAAATGATGCCACAAAAAATTGTTAATTTCTATGTTCAGATTTGATTCTTAATGTTTGTAATAATAACAAGTTGTCTGTTAAACCGATTTAACGTCAGTATTCTAGGTTTAATAATTCAGACAAACTGCAGGACTTATCAGTATCTGTGAGTTATGTGTGCATTTGCTTCAGTTCAGCATGATGTTAGTTTGATGTTAAGCAAAGTGCTTCCAGACAAATTGATTAACAGCTTGGTTAAAGACAGGGTGCTGTATTGGTATCAGTATCTGACATGATAAAGTGGTATCGTGACACCCCTACCTAATGCAAAAATTACAAGCAGGACACAAGACACTGATTACAGGATAAAACATGATGTCTGTGGATAAACAACTATACGTGGGCAGACCTTCAGTCTCCTTTTCAAAGCGTTGCTTACAGAAAAGTTCAGTATTCAGTATAACACACCTGCAGTGTTGCCACCATGGAACCGAAAATTGAAACATCTGTTAATCAATAAATGTATGTTCAGCTGGAAGAAGCTCAGCACAAGAACCAGATTCACTCGGGAGTTTTATCAAATCTACAGTTCATTACAGATCTACAACAGTTTTTCAGCTTTGAAAGCATTTCATTGGAAATGTCATATCACCCTAAAACAATCCTTGGGACTTGCCCCTTGTTCGGGAACTGAAATGGAATGTCGTCCCTCGTCCAGCTGCAGCCCTGCGGGGGTCTGAGTTTATGAAAAACCCATTAAAAGAATAACAAGCCACTACCAACAACATAAATCAACCACTGACAAACTCGTGCCTAAAGGGGACAACTGGGGACGGCTGCGCAATTAAGCCGAATGCAAAACCTCGCAGAAGTGGCTTCCGTGTCAGCAAATTTTCCGTCCTCCGAGACACTGGAAAAGCAGTCGCTCTCCGTGCCAATGATGCGTAATCTCACCGCTCACGTTTTTCCCTTCATTGTCTACAAACAAGCTGTGATGCCACAGTACTCTCTATCGGAAATGACCGTCCATCTACAGGACTGCATCGAGAGGTTCAACCAGGACAGGTTGGATCAAAGTAGCCAATTCGTTTGATCCATGTTTTTTTGGACGTGGAGCTTTGGAAACCCCAGCCATTACTCAGTGATGTGTTACGCAATGCAGGCATCTGATGTGTGATATTCCAAAACTGGAAGATATTGTTCTCCTCCAAGTGTGTTCAGCTGTCTAGTGATATCGCATTAGCATCAGTTTGAAATGGAGCTTCATGTGAGGACGCTTCATTGGAGGAAGCATGTTGAAGGCTTCACATTCCTAGTGCTGGAAGCATTGTGTGATGGAGGAAATGGGGTGGGGTTTGGAACTGGCAGCCAGTCCAGGGGGAGTTCCTGCATTGTAGCCAGTGATTCCGATTAGGTGGAGATGCTGCTAGGGGCCTGGGGTTGTGGGTTCGATCCCCGTGTTGGTCCCTGTCTGTGAGGAGTTTGGTGCACTCTCCCTCTGTCCGTGCAGGTTTCCTCCGGGTACTCCGGTTTCCTCCCCCCTCCCAAAATGGAAAAAATCACGTGGAAGGTGAATTGACCATTCTAAATTGCCCCCTATATGTGTGTGTGTGTTACACCAGGACTTTGCAGAGCTTGTCAATGATTGGGTCAGAAGCCATGCAGCCAAGTTGCGTGACACATGCCAGCATGCTGTAAATCAGAAGGTCGTGCGGCGCTCCCTGTTGAAGCAGCCCTCTGCACAAAGGCTGTTGTGTCCCCACCTCCCCCATTTAAGTAGTGTTTGTCCAAATTACAGAGTACAACACAGCAGAGCAGCAAAGCAGAAAGATACCCCCTTCCCTTCGCAGCAAGGGCAAGAGGAGCACATTTGATTTCTACAGAGCTTTGTGCAGAACACTGAAGCTGCGAAATCATAGTGCACTGCACGGTTCAGTGCCCACCTAATTGTGTGCCGCCGAAACAAAGAGCTGTGCCACCAAACAGGATTAACCCGCATCGTGTGCACTGTACTGATTACGCAGGGCTTGAATCAAAGCCATTATTATAACAATGATTGGTGTATATGCAAATATATCTGTGAGGTTCTCCTGATGGTGGACATCATATCTGCCAGTGTGAGAAAAGCCCATATATACAGTACTTTGCAGAACATTTAGGCACCTAACCATGATTTAAAACCATTTCTCTGAGCAATAAGAGTCTTTTTACTGTAAAGACTCCAGATCACAGCAGAACAGACGCAGGTGGTAAATCGTGTCATATGTCGTGATGAGTGGACCAATAGAAATGCTCCGAAAAGCCTCAGAATAGAATCTTTTTTACTTTGACTTTCAACCATGAGGATATAACAGGTCTGACCACTCGAGGCATGGACTCCACAAGACCTCCGAAGGTGTCCTGTGGTATCTGGCACCAAAACGATGCCAGCAGATCCTGTAATTGGATTGAGATCTGGGGAGTTCAGGGGCCAAGTCAACACCTTGAACTTTCAAAACCTTCCATATTCCATATATCACTGGATCCATATAACCAAGGACTCAAGATATTGTCTGTTGCACCCAGTGTGGTACATGGGGTGGAACGAAATATGAGGTCCAAGCAATGGATTTAAAAATACAAATAAACATTCTATAAATATAGGAGAGAATTGCTATGGAAACACGGTAACAAATAAAATACAATAACAATAAATAATAGTAATAATAAATAGTGTTGTGAATAGATGAGCATGAACATAGCAGCATGGATAAAGAAGGAAACAGCAGCATGGATAAAGTGTCGAGTGTCCACTTAAAATTAGAATTTAAGAGTCTTACAGCTTCAGGGAAGAAGCTGTTCCTCAGTCTGGCGGTTCTACATTTAATACTCTGCCACCTACTGCCTGAGTCGAGCAAGGCAAAAAGTGTGTTTGCTGGGTGAGTGGGGTCCTTCAAGATGCAGGTGGCCCTCTTCCTGCATCTGGAAGTGTAAATGTCCGTGATGGTGGAGAGGATGACTCCTCTGTGCAGCCTTCACCACCCTCTCCAGAGCTTTCCTCCGTGCAGCAGAGCAGCTTCCTGTAGGCATCCATGCCCAACCAACAGGGTACTAGAACCTCCTTTACCCCCAACAAACACATCATTACATTCTAATATTGTAAGCACTTACATGCATCATCATTGTGTTACACGTAGAACGTTTTGCTGGATTCCAGTAGCTCCTTTTGTATATCTAGTACTCAATGTTTGTGCTCCATTACTGTCCTGCATTGAGATAAACACTGTCTAAATGAAGTCTTCAGGCTTCCACTGTGATAAAATCGTCCCCCTAACCAAGCTTTCAGCCAAATGCCCTTGGCCAGCCTAATGACAGTATCCGTCCATGTCACTCTGCCAAGCCATCACTGTTAATTCATGTATATATGCGGGCACATGAGCTACGGTTCCAGCCAAGAGACACGTAACCTTCAGTGCCCCATAAATTTGCGCTTCATTTCGCTAGAGCAGCTCGGCTTGATTTGTGACACGAAAAGCGGGCAGAGGGACTGAGGGGTGGGAGTCTAGGATTAAAATCGAGGCATGTCCGTAAGACATGAAAAGTGTTCCCCTTTCGTCTCTGGTGGAGAACCTGTAAGCATTGGCAGATGATGATGATGATGATGGTGGTGATGGTGATGATGATCATGATAAAAGTGCAGTGGTGTCGTTGCTGAAGATGAAAGAGGCGTCTCGGCGCTATTCCGCACTCATTATTCCCTGTTCAGGTGTGCTCCACAAACCTCCCCCTCCATTACTCCACATCTTTATACCACTCTCGCCTGCTCCTCGCAGGAATCACTATTGAGGGCGGACCTCTAATACGATCGCGAGGAGCCTCCGGAGGCTTTGATGGAGAAATTGAGATACATTTGCTCCAGCTCGCGAAGCCACTTCAGTATCCGTTCATTAATCCCGTAATGGTCTTTGCCCCCTTTGATAATCTTCTTCACCAACTTGGAAAATATTTCTTCGCAGAGGAAATGAAGCACTCTGGCCTGCTTGCTGATGGTCGGGTTTTCAGCCCCGTGGTTTTGCTGAAAGCTGGACCAAATTTTTGTCCACCCTTTAGTGCAACTGTCAGTTAATGGTATTATGTGATTTTCCTTTCTGCATAATAAGACTCGCTAAAGGTTTCATCCGATTTCAAGACATTTTAGCACATCTTTACAAAACGTACTATTAGGCCAAAAGTTTGTGGACACCTGCCTATCCTGTGATTATGCTTCCAATCTGATTGAATGAACTCTGATCATAGTAATTAACACTCAAGTGTTTATATGTTGAAAATCAAAGGTTACATGTATATGTAAGGCACCGTATGGGGTACGTGTTACTATGGCAGCAAGCATCGTATGGGTCCCCTCAGAGTAAGAGGAGCAGCAGTGCGTTCCTTTATGAAAGACGAGGTCATGTCCAGCAAGATTATGAGGCAGCTGGATGCCTGTCCCACTGAATAAAAGTGTGCGGTAAAGACTGCTGGGAGAGTATCACTGGAGGAATTCACAGATTTTGAGCACAAGCAAAATTTCCATGTGACGTATATCAATATTTTATGCGACTGAAATATTATCCTGCCCCCACAGAACATACCAGGAATACCAGAGTCTGTATTCCAGAAATAATGTGTTGCTGTTGCCTTAAACATTCCGATTGGGAGTGTAATTACATGACCGTTGTTCTTCTGTTTAACCGATTATTTCAAGACTATCCACCTCGTTCAGTTCGATAGATGCTGTGTTCAGAATGGCGTCAGTCAGACTGGGATATTCCGATCGAGGTGTTTTCATGGACGTCTCCGATTAATAACAATTTATCAAGCTGCATGTAAACATGTTTCCCGTCACCCATCCTTATATCTGCTTTCTCATGGTTACAGTGGGCCAGGAAACTACCTGGAATGATCCATGGTTATATATTATTATATTCCAACATAAGTCAGGAATTCTTTCAGAATCAAGGGTATCAGAAAAGTATTAAGGATGAGTGCTGCAATCTGTCTCTGCACCTGGGGTAAGGCTTTTCAGATTTTGGGAAACTCTGCTGTGAGGATTGAGGATCTGATTGCTTTCAGCATTCACAAGAACATTAGTCAGGTCAGGTCCTGAAGTCGAATGATTAGTTCTGGAGCTCCAATTCATTCCAAAGCTATTGGAGCAGTGGAACTCTTCTCCATCCAATACCTTTGGGAGGAGTTGAGCGTTGGGCTGTGGAACTGTGTTCGCTGGAGTGACGGAGCTCCCTTCAGTCATTTTAGTAGCTGTAGATCCTTGGCATTGGACACGATGACCTTAGGTTCATGTTCACATCTTCTTCAGTGTCCCAATCTATTACCAATGCTTTTTTTTTTATTATTTTCCACCCCAATCTTAGGTCTCATCATCACATATGATGGTGAAGAGAAGCCAAAACGTCCTCCAGTACATGTGAAGCCATCCACCTGCCATTGCATCGTGAGTCTCCACCCCCAGTACAATGGCTAACAGGTGCCAGTGCCAGCCAGCATCACACAAGGTGTGAGGTGGGTAGACAGCGGGGCCAACTGTGCTCTCGGACTCCGGATGCATCGTGAGCCAGGATTCAAACCAGAGATCCTTAGATGATAGAAATGACACGAGCTGTGTGTGTCGACAGCCGGTGCACCTTAATGAGTTCACTATTAAGAATAGGTGTCCACAAACTTCTGGACATATAGCACCCATCAGGGCTTGTGCCGTATGCCACTTTCTTAGCCGTGTGTGTCTATGTGTTACATTAGGAGAACAGCTGATCTCAGATGATCACATTAGCGTTGTAATAATAGTTACGACACCGTCAACCTCAATAATCATCGAGCAATGCAAACCCAGGCCTGCACCGGCTTTTTATATCCGCTTGAGCAGAAAGACGCTCTTAATAAAAATCACAGTTCCGCTTGCCTTTCGGAAACAGGTCACGGTCCGGCTGACCTAAGAGAAGATGATGGTGATTTCAGCCCGGATTATGTCATGTATGTGTGTGTGTGTGTGTGTGTGTTGCTGCAGATTGGTGCACCTCTAAAGGCACTGGCCAGGTGCAATACCCAGCTTTCCATCCAGCTGTCGGGAAGCAGAACAAACACAAGCCGAACATCAGCCTCCCTCAGCTCCCAAGACAAATTTAGGCTGCATATAAAGGCCTGACACTGATCACCACACCCTTATTTGTCCTCGTCTGCGGTCAAATCTCCACGGAGATGCTTTTATAGACTTGACTTTACTTTGTTTGGAAACCTGCAAGAGATGTGTGACTTTGGTCTACGTCGCCAGATGGAGAAGTGTTGCTGTAGCTTTATGCCTGCTCTCAGAATCTGTCTTTCTATCTATCTATCTATCTATCTATCTATCTATCTATCTATCTATCTAAACATAATGCTCACCTGCTGTAACCTACTTCACAACCTCGCAAGCTCACTATCAAAGCATGGATTTCAAGCTATACGGAGGATGATGAGGAAGTTGAGGAAGATGAGGATGATGAGGAAGATGAAGATGATGAGGAAGAGGAGGAAGATGAGGAAGATGAGGATGATGAGGATGATGAGGACGATGAGGAAGATGAGGAAGATGAAGATAATGAGGAAGATGAGGACGATGAGGAAGATGAGGATGATGAGAAAGATGAAGATGATGAGAATGATGAGGATGATGAGGAAGATGAAGATGATGAGGAAGATGAGGATGATGAGGATGATGAGGAAGATGAGGAAGATGAGGATGATGAGGAAGATGAGGATGATGAGGATGTCGAGGATGATGAAGATGATGAGGAAGATGAAGATGATGAGGAAGATGAAGATGATGAGGAAGATGAGAATGATGAGGATGATGAAGATGATGAGGATGATGAGGATGATGAGGATGATGAGGAAGATGAAGATGATGAGGATGATGAGGATGATGAGGATGATGAGGAAGATGAGGGAGATGAGGATGATAAGGATGATGAGGATGATGAAGGTGGTGGAGAACAGGCAGATATTATTCTATTACATTTTATATCAACCATCAGAAAGTTTTTTTCGTGTCCAAAATTGCTGCACTATACAATAAATGTTGCCACATAAAAAGAAATTCTAATTTGAATCAAAGTAATCAAAGTAAAAGATCAAAGTAAAACCTCTTCGATTTCAGGTCGACTCTAAATAAACGAGGGAAGCAAATTACACGAGTAAACACAGCTGTGGTTCTGGAGTTAACTGGGTGATTGATACGCCGTCCTGCTTAGTGCTCAGACTGTCTGCTCCCTCAGCCGTCTCAACCCTCCTCCACAGAGCACAGAAGATTAATGGGAGAATCCAGTGAGATGGTGTTCAGAACTACAGTTCCATGACGTTTCCTTCTGAAAAATGTCAGATGAAAGACGCTGTTGTCATCAGGAAACACTGATACAAAGGAGCTCATTTTTAAAATGCAAATTGAAAGCGAAAATTGCTTATGATTCATAAGATGTAATTAATCAAAGATCCTGATGTTTTTAATTGGTTTCATATAAATTTCATGTTTATAAATATATGATTATATATGAAAAATATATAACATTTATATAACATTATAACATTTACTTCACCTTGAGTTCACAACCACCAAAAAAGAGCATAGACAATACAGATATTAACTTAAACTCACCCCTTATTAATCACACTAATCACACTAATCACCCCTTATTAATCACACTAATCACACCTTATTAATCACACTAATCACACTAATCACACCTTACTAATCACACTAATCACACTAATCACACCTAATTAATCACACTAATCACACCTTACTAATCACACTAATCACACTAATCACACCTTACTAATCACACTAATCTCCCCTTACTAATCACACTAATCACACTAATCACACCTAATTAATCACACTAATCACACTAATCACACTAATCACACCTTACTAATCACACTAACCTCCCCTTACTAATCACACTAATCACACCTTACTAATCACACTAATCTCCCCTTACTAATCACACTAATCACACCTTACTAATCACACTAATCTCCCCTTACTAATCACACTAATCTCCCCTTACTAAGATGAAGCTATGGGTTCAGTGATATGAAAAGTCAGTTTGTACTTGTCTAATGTCCATTTCACCACAAGTCTCTACCACACTACCATGACCCTTTTCACTTCTGTTCCCAAACAGCAGGGCTTCCCCATAATCGTGCCTCCAGATCTTGTCAGCAGGAAACTAGAGTTTGTCATGAAGGATTACAGTTTGGCCTGGTGATGCTCTGATGGCATAGATGTGATCAGTTGCAGAGCATCTCTTATCAACCACAGGAAATGAATGCTGCTTTATTATGGTCTAATCTCTCCTCGGACTCGGAGGTTCCCCACAAACTAGACTTGTGTTGCGTTAATATCAGCTCTTAAGGTGAAGTGTCTTGTTGAAGCCTTTTTTGACGTCTCAGAGAGTGTGAGTTAGATTTCTTTACAGTAGTGACGATGGGAACCAGATATCATCAAGACAACAACACTGTCACAATTTTATTTACTGTCCAAAACACTGCCAGTGAAGCTACCACCACCATGTCTTCAGAATTAAACAGGAAATGTTGATAACAGTACATTCTGGGGGAAAAAAATAATAAATTATATATATTATATAATAAAAATGTATAAATCTTCAGGGAACACACCTTGTATCTGAATTTAATGAGTGTAATGTTTAATTTCCAAACAATGCCTTTATAAAACAGTGTCTCTTAAACACAATGCCACTTTTGGACAGTTTCTGGTTTCATTCAGGACCTAACTTCTCTCTCTCTCTCTCTCTCTCTCTCTCTCTCTCTCTCTCCTCCTGTCCTGAGCTACTCCGACTGCCAGGCTGATGTTGGTTCAAGTCTGTTGGTGGTTGAGTTCTACTACCTACTTCCCCCTCCCTATCATTTACCTAAACCTTCCTAACCTTTGTTTTTCTTTTTCCTTCCCTCTGTTTCTATCTCTTCCTCATGTATCAAGATGCCCTGTCCTGACTGATCTCCCCTGATGTCACCTGACCCAGCCTCTCACTTCCCCATTGTCCTCTGTGATGCTGTCCTCACTGGGATCCTCACATTGGCTCACTTACACCACATTAAAGACTGCATTGTTGTTGTTCTTTGCTCTCCCAGAACTGTCTGGTGTGTTTGCACCCCAAGATGAATGATGGACATTGTAGGGGTGACACAGAGATTTCAGCTCTAAATAGCTGGTCACTGCTGGTCCTGCCGGGCATCTCTGACCTGTGCAAACTACACAACAATAAAACGACTGTAAATGGTTGTAAAAATGATTCTGCAAAAAAGCTTTTCACTCTTGTTCTGCTGCCACTCTTATCATGGTCCCTCCACCACAAAATGTACTTTCTGAACCAAGATGTCCATCGCAGATGTTTGTCTCATCAGGCAGTTTATTCCTGTTGAATTCATGTAATAACGTTCTGTGGGGAGCTTTCAGAGGTGTTAAGCTCTTCATACCACTGTCAACTATTGTGGCTCAGTCGGTTTCTCTAAAACGGAGCGTTTCACACCAAGCCCGCTCGGAGGGCCTTTGATTAAATCTCAACCTTTTAACTGCGAGATTCCGGACGAGCACTGGAATTCTCCTTCTAGCACAAATGTATGCAGTCTGTATGTGTGTAATCTGTTCCGCTGTCAGGAGAGTCCTGAACTAAAGCGGCTGTCCTGGGGGGATTTGGTCATTTGAGAAAGTGGAAAGAGACATTAGAGCACTATTGACCCGACTAATTATCTCATTTACACTGCAGATTTTAAAACCCTCTTAAATCGCTGGGTAATGGTTCATTAGTGAACAGAAATGACTGCAAATTGACAATTTGCTGTCTATTTAAATTCATTTGTGGGGAAAAAAAAGGCCTTGCATTATGTGTAGGACCGGAGATCATAATGCGTTACTTCCTAAAGGCAAGAATCTGCACCACGATGCGGCCTTTAATGTGGTGCACGAAGCTTGCTGCTAGTTTTTGGGTGTTGTGTCCAAACGTTGTTTTTCCTTTGCTCACAGTACGCCTGTATGTTTAGAGAAAAGGATGCCATTAGTATTCTCGCCTGCTACCTCACTGTAACAAAGGAGCCAGATGACGGCCGCACTGTTGATGGTTTTCCCTTATCGGAGTAGATTGGACTGCATGTGTCTGTGTGTGTGTGTGTGTGTGTGTGTGTGTGTGTGTGTGTGTGTGTGTGTTTCTGCAACCAGACATTATGGCTGATTGCTCTAGGCCAAGACTACGTCTGCAACAAAACGTGTAAACAGAACAGTGCTATAAGGATTGTATCAACATGTGTCCCATGGTAGCCCTGCAGAGCGTGAATTGGCCTGGACACTCAGCAAGCACTTTATTAGGACGACCTGTACACTTATCTAATCAGTCAGTCCTGTGGAAAAATCATGAAGATGTGGGCGAGCAGCTTCAGGTAATGTTCACAGAAATCATCAGAATGGAGAAAAACGCTTCCCTGTTCAGAAGTACTCTGGAGCCGATTTTCATGAACCTATTGACACCGTGCCTGATGCCAGGTGTGGACTTGAGGGGTATAAAGCCCCCCAGCATTGAGTTGTGGCATCGTGGAACTGTGTTCTCTGGGATCATGGCGCTCCATTCAATAGTATAGGTTGAGTTGGGGAGTGAACGATAAAGAGAGGTGGTGATCATCCAACATCCTGACCTCACTACCAATCAATTCCTTAAGGATGATGGGCTACAACAGTAAATTAGCACGTCAGGTATCACTTCTGTCAGCCAAGAACAGAAAGCTGGGGCTGCAGTGGACACAGGCTCACCAACACTGGACAGTTGAAGACTGGAGAAAGATAGCCTGGTCTGATGACTCTGGATTTGTATTGAAGCTCACAGACTATTTGAGTTTTATTGCTGACCCTGTGTATCCCTTCATGGCCACAGTTTACAATCTTCTTATGGCTACTTCCAGCATAACGATGCACCAAGTCACAAAACAAAAGTCTCTCAAACCTGTTTTAGGAACCTGACAAGAGTCAGAGTAAGTGTTCTTTAGTTGCCACTATAACACCCATGGCATGTGTTCACTGTTAAAATGACAAGATCCTTAAAGAATCTCAATTTCACACTGTGAACCTCTGGGTCTCTACAAGAACTCATACCTTCACTGAGTGTTCTTAGAGGTGCCTACAAGAACTTTTGGGATTCCTCAAAGAACTCATTTGAATTAAGGTTCCTAGAAGATGTTTAGGCTACTATATTTGAATCCAACACTGAGGAAGGTCTTGAACTCTTTGCAAAGGCTTTCACCCTTAAGAATGGATTTTGTTGGAGGCCATTCCTGAAGGCTCCATAATAGGTTCATTTTAAGAGGTTCACTATACGAGGTTCCTCCACAATTTCAAACTGAAGAACCTCAGGATGGGTTCTCTGAAGAACCAGCTTTCATACGCATACTCACATTTAGAATCTGAGATGTAGTCTCAGTCCCCTCTAAGAGTATTTGAGGAACGTTTGAGTTCTCGAGAGCCCCAAGTTTCTTCAAGGGACTACATTTTACAGTATAGAAGGGGAGATTTGCTGCATGAAGATCTGTAGGAACTGTACAGTGCAATTATGCCTACATGGACCAGAATTCCTCAAAGGAATGTTTCCAGCATCTTGTGGAATCTGTGCTGAGAATAACTGATGCTGGTTCATGAGCAAAGGAGGCTCTGCTTAGTATTAGTACAGTGTTCCTAAAAAATGTTTATTTAAACGGCAAGAAACAACAAAGTCCACGCAGCAAATATTTAATTCATCAACTTTCTGGGGAATGGCTCTAGTCCTGGAGAAAAATCCTTTTTGATCCAGCTGCTCTCAGGAATGAAAAAGAGAGCAGGGGAGAGAGGCACAAACTACAGCAAGGTTTTTAAAAAAAGACGTACACTAAGCAATTTTTTTAATGGAAATATCATTGAGGATGCTGCCAGACTTCATAGATGATGTTGCTATGATAATACATGAAGATGACCAAACACATGTTCTACATAAATCATCCAATCTACCATTAAAGGGGCCCTAGAATAAAAAAACTATTTATCTTGGAAAATTTGAACAAATCGTGAGCCTCAAACACTGATGTTCCTTCTTCAAAAAAAAATCCAGAACCAGAACAGAGCTGGGAAGCAGGCCAGTTCCAAAACCCCATAACTGTTACATCACAGTCTTGACTCATAATATTTACACCTCAAAATTGACATAAAACCCACTCACTAGAGGAAGCTTGAATATAACCTATGAAAGAAATGACTGTGCCTTCAGGAGAGTATGGTTATGATATTGGAGGGCAGCTCATCACATCCAGACTTTGCTAGTTATGGGAATACAGGTTGGTACAGGACTTTATGACTGTAGCTTTTCCTGTGCCAGTGTCCAGTGAAGGGGAGTTCAAACACAGCATGCAATTAAGCAAAACTAAATATAAACATTTCATAGGAACATTGTACTAACATTGTACTCTGGTGGTTCAGGAACCAACCTTGTGAATGGAAGGTTGCTGGTTCAAATCCCTGCTCTGGCAGGACATGACTTAAGTGTCCTTAAGGGCAAGGTACCTTGCTCCCTGGGCACTGCAGATAGGGCTGCCCACCACTCCGGGCATGTATGCTCACTACCCCTTCACATTGCTGTGTGTTGATGGATGAAATGTGGAGGACAAATTCCCCTGTGTGCAGCGCAGTGGGTCTATGGGCATCTTCACATAAAACCTGGAATTTGATTGGACTCAAGAATAATTTCAGTGTTAAAACCATGCTAGAGTCAGCCAATCAACGCTGAGCTCATCAGGTTTTCTTTCACAGGTAAACAGGTTTGTTAAATGACGTGAGCATTTTCACTTTATGAATCAAAAAACCAAGTTAAACACTCAGTAAAAGCCTTTTTCCTTTAGCCATCATCCATTTAGCCCTATTTGTAGAAGGTCTTACAGCTCCACCTCACTCAAAGCATTGGGATTATAGAAGAAGCAGCTTTGATAATATTATAACAGCAATCCAGTGAGGTGACAATTAAAGCCAGCATGTCAATCCAGGGCAAACTGTTTTCCATTATGTATATTTACACATACTAGCTGGATCTTCATCTCTCACACCCACACGTTGCCCTCTGAACACTGAGCAAGATCTTTGGCAGCTGCCCGCAATTGGTTGTTATTACATGCTGAGCAGAACCATTGTGACATCTGCAGTTATCTAGAAATTTGGCCCATAAATTGCAATAGTCGCGGCCACTCTGTGCTCCTTTGAGATGGAAGAATCCCATCATCTCTCACTGTGTGTTTCCAGTGAGGACAGAGAAAAGGCAGAAGGCAGAGAGGCAATAAGATCTGTCCCCTTCACTTCAATCACTCCCGTCACCCTCATCTCTTTGAGTTGTTGAGTATTAACATGCTGTCTGCTGGTACATGTTGAGCGTTTACTGGATATGGCACATCGATATCGATCATTTAAGGGCTGATATCCACGTAATTCCAAACAAATCTATCCTAAAACAGCTGCGCTCACTGTGCCACTTGCTTTGGAGTGGTAGACTATTAGGAGTAGTTGAGATTGGTGGCTTATTTCCATATTTCCATGTTTTTGAGATGTAGTGATAATAATGGTAAGATAGTGGCAAATCTTCCAAAATATGCTTTTGTCCAGGATTAGTTTGTTCAATAATTTTTGAGTTTAAAAAACTGCTATTAAACTATGTCTCCAGTATGAGGCAATGCATTCAGGTCCATTTAGTGCAATAAATGTCTGTGATGTAGCTTTGGGAGGCATTAACCTCTTCAGAATGGTTCCTCTAGAACACGGACACCAACCCTGCTCCTGGAGAGATACCTTCCTGCAGGTAACACCCCATTCAGCCAATCAAGAAGGCAGCATAAAAGCAGTAATTAGTTGGAGCTGGTGTGGGGTGGGCTGGGACTGTGTGTGTGTGTGTGTGTGTGTGTGTGTGTGTGTGTGTGTGTGTGTGTGTGTGTGTGTGTGTGTGTGTGTGTGTTGGGGGGGTGTTAAACTGAGCCCGGAGTCATTACATCAAGAGCCACCACAAACAGACATCTCCAAAAAAGGGGTTCAGCCTGCAGAATTCCTAACATCAAGCCCATCCTAAAGCAGAGACAGCATTAGAAGCATCTTAACTGGGCTGAGGAAAATAACTGGACTGTATATAATGAGTGTCTGAAGTCCACTGAGATGTTTCTTCAGTCTGTGATGGTTTAGGTGGCGGGTCAGTTACTGGTGTTGGTCCACTGTGTTTTACCAAGTCCAGAGTCCAGAGTCAAGTTAGGGCACTTCATCAAGATGCCAATTTCCTTTTCCACCAGGACTCCAGTGCTGAAACCTCTTATACAGATTATATAATATCCTAGTAACTGCACTATAAGTCTTAAGAACCAAAAGTAAAACAAAAAAGGGTTGAATTTTTTTTCTTTAAATGTAATGGATGTAAAATATATGACAGTTTCCATTTTTAAAATTACAGAAACAAAGTTATATATGAAGGCCGTGAAATTAAAAATAGTATTTTCTCAGGGTCTCAGATAGAGGGGTCTGTGGAAGTAATTAATTTTAAATGTAATCATTTTTAAAGAATACATTTGAATGTTAATACCGATATCAGTATCACAAAAGAAAAGAGGCATCGGGCCATCTCCACGGCTAACTATAGCACTGTGCTGAACTTCCAGCTCATATCTATTATTTAATGTCTAAAATGCTGATTTTATTCCATCAGTGCTGAGTAACCGATTTTCCGTGTTCTTGTTAAGCAGATGACTGATGTTCTACACGTTCCGCCGCCTGGTATCTGAGCAGCTGTGGCTGAACTAAATGAGATCTTCCATTGCATCAGTCCTGCAATCCAGTGGCCGTCTGTCAGTTTTAACATTTTATCACTGACCTACAAAAGCTCTGCATCATGATGAACTTCCAGGGCCTTGCTGCGGTAAACGTCTCTCGGGACCTCGGAGAACATGCTACCTTAAAATATCTACGGGGAAGATGGGAGACACGCCGAGACTCTGCTCTGTTTGATATGAAATTGTTATATATCGCTTGTGTCGAGGCTCTCTGAGTTTTCGGTAGAAATAATTCATGACCGATATGTTATAATGTGATCATCAATCATGCAATAATATTTTTTTATTATTTGATTAAAATAGGAATTAAACTTTTCTAGCCTTATTAAGCTTTAAAAGGCCAACTGCTGCTAATTACCTTGCTGCTGATTACTTCACCATTAAGCTGTAACTAGGATGAATGAACCATTTTCCCCACTTTTAATTGGGTATTATGCTGCATAATCTTAAGCATAATGTTTAAGTGTCCATTATTTTGCCCTTATTAAGACTCATGGAGCCACTAAGTGTAGTTAGTAATTGTCAGTTAGGTTGCTGCTGATAACCACACAGTATTTTTATAAACAGATCTTTCAAGTTTGTTTTTATACCAGAAGCAATTTGGCAAATAAGACGAAACACACCATAAACACCAGTTTAACATCAGTACTTCACGTGTAGTCTCACTAACAAACAACACCAAATAGACTCACAGCCCTATTGACCCACTGTTGCCACATTGGCCAAAGCCTCGCAAGTCAGACTTACTGATCTCAAGGAACAGCCACCCAATCCATGGCAACCACTAAGCAACCACCCGAGACACCACAACAACTGTGTAATAACTACCTGTCGACACACCAGCAACAACTAGGCAACACCATAGCAATGTTCACTACCTGATATACCACAGTAACCACCTTTCACCACTACTGCACACTTCTTTCAGCTACGTAGCAACTACTTTGCAATACATAGTCTGTTTATTAGTAATTAATTTACATATTACTAATCCAATAAAAGCATTATCTGTTATCTGATCCTGCAGTTATCTGATCTAATACTCAGATTACTCACATTTTAATCCAATAAACAGAGCAGAATTTAAGGAATCAGATTTCAGTGGGTGATATTTTACTAAAGCCACAGACATTTGAAGTTTACACTTATGTAAATCCAAAGTCTTCCCAGGATCTGATTACCCAAATGCATCTGAACGCATTGATTAGACCTGATTTTCTACAGTCATCAGATTATTAAGTGTATTCAAATACGCCCACATTAGCACCCATCTAGAAACCAACCCAGCAACACCATATTAACCACCTGAGATAGCATAGCAACTACCGGACATACCACAGCAACCACTTAGGAGCACCATAGCAACCACCTGAGATATCCTACCAACTACCTGATATGCCGCAGCAACCATTTAGCAGCACCGGAGCCACCATCAGGGATACCCTACCAACTGCCTGATATACCATAGCAACCAGCTGGGATATCCCAGCACCTACCAGGCATACCATAGCAACCACCTTGGATATCTCAGCAACTATCTGATATACCAACCAATTAGCATCACCATAGCAACCACCTACCAAAACAGTTTCAACCTCTTGACCACATAACGCCTTGAAGTGGGAACCCTTTCTTCTGCAAATGCTTTACACTGGTTAGTCTTATATTAATACTGGGTTTAGAAGCATTTCTGTGAAATATTGTGCTTACAATGTTTAATACAACTGTTACCGTCATCCATCAATGACAAGAATACGATTGTACACCAGCTGATGTTAATGACCCAAATAATGCCCTGTCTGTTCATGTGGTTCTCTACCTTCCATAGCTGTTCTCGTTATGATATCCTGTTTAACAAGCACATCACTTCTGTCAGTGGAAGTCAGCCTGATAACAGTGTAATCATGCACTATTCATGTGGATATGAAGGTGAAACAGACAGAGAAAATGGGCTGATTACATTTCGAGGCTTTATAGTGGAGAAGTGCTGTCATCTAGTGGCCACTTCTAGATCTAAGGAGATGCCTACAAAGCAAATGCTGCAGGTCAGTGAGTTCAAGCCTTTTCCCTCTTCTCTACAATGCTTTAAGAGATAATAGATTAAAGGTCACATGGTCACTATCATCATCATTATGACTCACTGATTAGATTTAAGATGGCGTTTTAGGAGTAGGGCGCACGCAGTACAGCATCTACAGCTGCCCTTCTCAGAACTTGTCAGATGATGCTAACAAAAGCTTCACAAAGGAAAGCATCCCAGCAATTCAAGACAAGCCTGCAAAACAATGAAAGCCATCCACTGGCCTGCCCTGAGAAGACCCAAGGATGCCCCATGCTCCCTTATACGCTCGTCAGGTGGACAGGATTTGTCTAAGGCCAGACAATGTCCAATCCAAAACCTATGGCCTATCGATGAAGATTCCAGTTGTCAGGCTATACCAAGGACTATAACCCTTCGTGACAACTGAACAAGCATTTGCTGTCCTCAAACATCAGCTACCATCTGTTGCCACTGCCGCAGCTGTACTTCCAGGCAATTCCATGCCTCTGGAGTCCTGGAGGGAAGCTCCAGCAGATGTTTTTCATGTTGTGGCCACTCACCACCCCTATGAGGGTTTTCCACAGAGCTCCACCACATCTCAACGTCACCTACCAAGTTCTCTCCCATGAAAATGGGAAAGGGCCCTTTGGCTCCAGTGGAGCCACTGAGACCCAAATTCTGCAGCATGAAGGACGTTTCTGGACAGGAAGTAAAGGACAACAGAATAGAGGCAGTGCCATTAATCAGCTCTGAACTCCCTTTGGAGTGACCAAATGGACAATGCACCCTTATCTCTAACACCAGCACAGATGTGCACAGCTGGGACAATGAGACTGCAGACACTGACAGGTCTCATCAGTCAGCTGCTGTGAGGGAATCGCCGTTGTATCTCTGTGGTTGTGTACAGCTACACACTACATCAACAACTTTGTGGTGTGTAATGGTTTTGAGAGGACAAAGGTCCAGAGTCTGGACTCACGTGTTCCCAAAGAAAACGAGAGGAAGCAAAGACATTTCAGATGAATATATGATATAATAATTTTATTCTATTTATTATTTATTATTTGCTTTTGAATGAAGCTTTCACAACTAAACCCAGCCTGACCTCCCTCACGTCACAAACACAGCCCTTTATGTTACCACACTTTTTCATTATTCATTTAAATATTTGCAAAATTGAGAAAAACAGAGTGAAACTAAGTATTTAAAAAATTCCAGATAACAGGATCTTATTTTCCTGATCTCGAAACTAACAGAACATTAAGAAAAATCTCGACGTTTACCTTATAATATGAGGCCGGTTTGAAGCCTTCATTTGAAGCCTTCATAAGAATTACAATTTGTTTTGACAAAGTATAATAATAATCAAAAAGTTAAGGGGGGGAAACATTTGAGAATAATTTATTTCCTACACTTTTGTGAACCTGACTCCTGATTTTAAGGTAAACTTTACTGACACATAACATTTGTTATATATCTTTATACCACAAATTACAGAAATTCAGCCTCCAAAGGAAATTCCAAACAATTCCAACTTTTTTGGATCATGACTGTAACACACATATAATATATATATATATATATATTGACTATAAATGAAAACCAACAGTGCTACCACCACCATGTGTAATAATCCACTTTGTGGGCAGTTACATCCCTTTCCTAGTAATTTCATTACTCGGGATTAGAGTAACCTTCAGACATGATATACATCATACCAAACTACTTAGCCTCACTCTAGCTCTCCATCACATCATTGTTCATTGTTCACTTGTATCCGATTGAATTAAATCCCAGTTTAGTGCATGTTTACTGCTCTGTCCACGTGTACATGCTGAGGGGCTTAGAGGGGCATCATCAGGGGCTGAAATCGTAGGTGCAAGGTTACGTTTTTGCAAATATCTACATTTTTTACTTCTTAACTGACAGACAAATTGGAGAAGCCTAGAGCTCCTGAAAATAACATCTGGTATATGTGACTTTTTTTGGTGGATAAAAGTGCATCAAAAAATGAAAAAATCCCAGAAATGTGGGTTGGGTTTCTGAAGGTTAAATGTCATTTTGGTGATGTTTCAACTATTTGTTTCTTAATTTATGCAACAACAAAAAATATCTGATATCAACTGAAAATTCCAAGCTATGATTCAGGCTTCGGCCTCTCTGATTCCCATCTGCACTTCCATTACAGCACCTCAGTGACATTTCTCCTGACCCTTCGGAATACTCCTTGGGATTCTCCTTACATCAGAGCGCCGTTCCAGACTCTCTGGGGTATAAAACTTGTCCCATGTATTGCAACTCTGTGTCTTTTCAGGATATGACAATTCCCTGCTCCCTGGCGACAGTTTGGGGGAGGGGGTGCACCATTGCTGAGGAAGTCCACTTCTTCCTGCAGTGCTGCTGGCAGTGGAGCATGAAAAGAAAATATGCTTTTCCGCCACAATATTCCGAGAAATATTAATCACCAGGATTACTAAGAGGGCAGGCGGATGGAGAGGAAAGGTCACTGGGAGACCAACCATGGAGATAATGTGTTGAACCTAAGCACAATAGGAACGCAGCCTTGGATATGAGGATCGCAGGTTTGGGGGGAGAGCCATGTTCTCAGTGAAGCTTGAGTTGAATGAGTGAGTTGCTGATTCAGGTCAAGTGGGAAGAGTAGGACAGAATCATCATTATTGTCATTGCTCAGTACATGTAGAAGGTAACGGAATGCTGCTACCATCTATTTGTCAGCTGTTATGCCCCATGTCTTCTTTTGGGGGGCATTATCACATTACCCGCCATTCGCTAGAACCCGCCAAATTACGTTTCATTAATGGAGCTCAGCACACTTAGAGGAGAACCCTAACTGTACTATTCTGTTATATCATCTAATACGCCAGCACTGGCTAGCAGCACAATGAATTATAGGGGGATGGGAAGGCTGTCCATTCTATTCACCTTGGGAATGAGGCCAATTATGCTTTCCTGGACTGCTGGGACCAGGGATGGCTGTGGCATTTAAAAACAGTCCTAATTCACTTTTAAACACCCTAACTTTATTTTTAAGGATTGAACCGGCTGTTTATAGCCGTGCCTTTAAGTGGGTGATTTTGTAGAACCCTGTATCGTTTACTAGTTTCTGAAAAATTCCAGCCAAGTCTGACCCTCCACCTTCAGCCATCCTTCCAAAGCCACTTCCTAAATCACACAAATATGCTTGTCTCACAAGGAGAACAGCCATCCTTCCTGAATCCACTGTGCAGAACACAGTAGGGAGGTCTCGTTGGTCAGTTTTGGTTTGAACAAGAATCTCTTATATCTACAAATAAACATAAATAATAACCTAGACGGTAAAATGTCCAATTCAAAGCTAATTTAGACCAAAGACAAACTATATATATATATATATATATATATATATATTCCATTAAAAAGAGTTATAAAGAGTTTATCCTGCCTTTGTTGGGGTAACTCTCTCTCTACTGTCCAGGGAAGACTTTTGCTACATTGGAATCATTATTCCTTGATTGTAAGCCTGAAAAGTGGAAATGGCTCTCTTTGTTATTGAATGACTCACGTGACCATATTAATGTCAAAACCATCATAAAACTGCGGCACTAATGAGAAAAGGTAGACTGACAATTACCAGCTATGATTCAGGCTGCAGATTCACTGGTATTTACCGTCCACGTTTCCGCTGCAGTGAATTGTCTGCCACCTCACATTTGTCCCACCTCCTTGGAATAGTCAGATCAAGTGGGACCAGAAGGACAGACTCAACATTATCGTCATTGCTCAGTACAAGAACAAGGCAATGAAACACTGTTAGCGGTTATTATTCTCACACACACACACACACACACACACAGAATGAGAGAGAGAGAGAGAGAGACAGAGAGAGAGAGAGAGAGAGAGAGAGAGAGAGAGAGAGAGAGAGAGACATGTAATAAGTAATAATTTGGTTTTCTCTCAGTCTTTCATTGCACACAGGATGCAAATATGACTGTAATATGGCAAAACCAGCTCTAAAACACTAATATGAGCACGTCAGTCTAGCAGGGGAAGTTAACACCTCACACACCTTGATATCATGCATAAAACAACAGTTCACAAAGATGCCCGTAACTTCCAGGTGCTGCTAGAAGCCTCTCCAAACATGAAGCACGTTTTTCAAAGAGCAGGTCTCCATTACTATGTTACACACAGACTCAAGGTGACAAAGCATGTTTAAAACTGTCCAGATGCATTTTTCACATCCAAAAAAGAGGACTTGTCCCAAAGAGGTGGACATACGATCGGCCTACTTCAATTCCTATAAGAGGAAAACAAGAAGGATGGGGTTTTTTTTTTGCTCTGTTCCTTTGCTCACACAATTTTAAAGTAAAAGTAATAAAGAATATTGACACATAAAAAGCAAAATAAAAAAAATAATAAAGGACATTCAGGTTGTTATTTATATTATTTGGAACACTGTCAAGCATTTTGAAGAACGTATCATAAGTGTCCTTGTCAATCGAATCATAAAATGTACAGCAAAGCATATAAACATCTGAATTAAAGTTTGCATCTCAGATGAATACAAATTTGAGTCGCTTCGGACAACAACGTCTGCTGCGTGTGACTGTCTCCTACAAACGCAATGTATGTCAAACTACAAAAACATCCCACATGATGGTTTAGGGTTCTAAAGGTTAAAGTAGGTGACTGCATTCATTAGAAGAGTTATGTTATGGCTGACCGTTGTGCATATCATCACTGTACGTCGAAGTCAGGAGGAGGCTGAATACCTCATGGCGTCAACTGCCTTACGAACAGCAGCGACACCCAAGGCCACAGCGAGCACTTAACAAAAGCCCCCCCCCACCCACCCTCCTGCTCATGAGGCTTATCTGTAGAGCAAGGAGTGGGAAACAGATTGTAGATGAATTAGTCACTCCTGACCCCTCCTCCTTTACTGCGCCAGCAGCCTTTTCTTTCTTCCACAGCCAGTTTCACTTGCATGCAGCCTGTAGTATGGAGTCCTTGGAGATCTGTGTGGGCAGGCCTTTCACGTCTGCGTGGGGTCTTCTGGTAGACAATCTGCACTCTGCGACTCTCTGCTTCACGTCCACATTACACACTCCTGCGGTCTATCAACAGAACAGCTGCGAATGTCCAGGGAGCCGCCGGCTGCTTTACAATTCACCCGAACGCCTGTGGATTGTGTGTGATGTCAGACGCCTCCTACATTAAAACTGAATCAGCACTAACATTAATATTGTGGCATAATATTGTGTAGATCTCTGGTGCTGCTGACACAACTATGACTCACGGAGGCATGGACTCCAGTTCCTAAGGTGCCCTGTAGTAGCTGATGCCAGTGATGATGTGCACATGGGCCGGACTCACGCTTGGGCTTATTTACTAGCAGATGGCAGCAGTGTGGTCAAGCTCTGTCACACTGGTTGTCTAGCCTGGTCAGTTTGTTCATGCCTGTTCGCCAGCGTTACCAGCTTGAGCTGACCAACTTGTGAACTAATGTGCAAACCACAAGTTAACACACTAACCATGAACATGATGCACTACGTCCTTCATCTATAAATGACCATATGTATGTGCAAATGTCCACCCATTGCTGACACAGATGGGCAAATGCACACACAGCTGCCAATAGAATAGGACTCTCTGGAGCGGATAAACACGATCCTACTGGCGCCATGCCCGATGCCAGGAGTGGGCTAGAGGGGTATAAAGCCCCCAGCGTTGCGCTAAAGAACAGTGGAACTGTGTTCTATGGAATAATGGCTCCAGTCAGTACGTTTGGGGTTGAGTTGGTGGATGAGGTGAGGAAGTGATCATCAACACCTTATCCTCACTAACTCTCTCATCAATTAATGCAATCAAATCCTTACAGCAATGCTCCAATACCTAGGAGAAAGCCTTCCCTGGACAGTAAAGACAGTTGCCCCAACTCTTTTTAATCCCCTTGGATTCAGAAGAAACAATAGCAGGTGTCCCAGTACTTTTGTCCACATATTGTGTATGGGATATGGTCAGTGTCAGTGAGGTGGTCACATGGCTTTTGCAGTACAACTCTCTAAGATGTCCTAGGCACCCATTACCGCTCGCCCTCAGAACGTCCTTAATGACCACAGTGGGAACATGACATATCTGCTGTTTACCTCCAGCTGCTAAAGCCTGTGTGACACTTTGTTCTGTTTCTTTTAATGTGAAGAATGCGTCTGAATAGGAGGTGCACTGGCTGGACACACAGGGCAGCTGTCCTTCGTTAAAGAAATGTCAGCGCACAGCAAATACAATTTTTTACAATGTTCCCAATTAGGCCTTTGTATGAAAACATCCCCGGCCGAGTCCATTTTCATTTGCTCGCTGCTACCTTTCCTCGTATCGGGGAGAGAAGGAGAGAGAGGGAGAGAGAGGGAGAGAGAGGGAGAGAGAGGGAGAGAGGGCTTTGCTCTGCCGAACGCTGATGAGAATGATCTCGTCATTGAATTCAGTCGCTGACCGAGGGCCCCCCTACTGCTCTTCCCTGAAAGCTCGTAACACTGTTTAACATGCAGGCCACGACGAAAAACCGTAAAACAGAGCTGGTGGTTCCGAGAATCAGCTCCAGCGTGTAAAACATAGGCGTTTTTTTTTTTTCCTTAAACATTTTTGACGGGAAAGCTCTGCAATATTCTCATTTTTCAAACTTGTAGTTTCAAACTGATGGATTTAAGCACTCCAGCAGCACTGCTGCGCCTGATCCACTCGTACCACCACAATACACACTAACACACCACCGTGTCAGTGTGACTGCAGTGCTGAGAACGACCCACCACCCATATAATATCTGCTCTGTGGTGGTCCTGTGGGGTCCTGATCGTTGAAGATCTGGGTGAAAGGAGGAGAATAAAGTCTGCAGAGAAACAGATGAACTACAGTCTGGAATTGTGGAACTATAAAGTGCTCCTGTGTGGTCAGAGGAGCTGATAGGATGGACAGTGAGAGGAGAAACAAGGAGGTGGTTAATCGCTGTATGTATTTTAACCTAATCTAGACACTTGGTGATGGTAGCATCACTGGTGGGTTTGGATAATAGGTAAAATGTAGATTTAGCTGGTAACGGTGGTCACATTGGTCCACCAGCTTGCTCTTGATGGTCATGGTGGCCAAACTGCTTAGTGATATTGGTCATGCTGGCTTGCAACAGCTTGGTCATTTTGGTCAATCAATTTGGCCATGCTGGTGGACAGGATTGGTGATGCTGGTCATGCAAGCTGACCAGTTTAATCATATTGGATGACCAGCTTGGTCAAGCTGGTGGATCAGCTTGGTGATGCTGGTCATCCAACTTGGTCATGCTCATCCAACAGCTTGGCCTTTCCGGTCATGCTGGTCAATCTGAACTGGCAAGCTTGGTCATGCTGGTTGTCGGGTCAGGTTAATCATGCTTGTAGACCAGCTGAAACATCAAACATAAATCAAAACATACCCTATACTGGTCAAGAGTGTAGAGGGTCAACCAGCTAAGCAGCTTGTGCTGGTCAGACTATTGTTTCAGGAGGAAAGTCAGAGAGCAAACATATTTTGGCTGAACTTCTATGTCTGCGGTCAGTGATCGGTCACGTTGAATAGATTTTTACAGAAATAGCTGAACTATTCCTTTAAGAACCAAAATACATGAAGTATCTCCGTCTCGCAGCCCCTGCAGAACTCTGTGTTCCGTGTTCTGTTCTGGGCTTTTGACTTTCTCACCCCGGTCAGCAAAACATCTCGATGTACTGTGAGAAGATGGAGCAACTTCAATCCATCAGTGCTCATCAGACTCTCATATGAAGTGTCCTGTTGTTGAGGCTTTGCAGTCTTGTTTCTGGGCTTTTAACACTGATATACACCAATGCGCAAAAGCATTAAGACCACTGATGGATAAAGATAGTAATGATGATTGAAGCAACACATACAGTGGTCAGGGAAACCTGATGGTTCTTGTAGTTGACTGTGAGGGAAATGTTCTAATGCAGGGGTATCGCCTGGACTGGGCATGTGGGTCAATTTATAATGAGCCCTGAACTGGATAACATCAACCCATCTTCTGTCCCTCAATATCACTGCAAAACAAAAGTGAAACTGACTGCTGGGGGTCTGTTGAGTCATATGCACAAAAAACAATAATAGATACAGATGGGATTAAAATGAACCCCCCCATGCATCTCCATCCCCCCCAACAAATGAAGCCGCTCGTGGGCTGAGCCGCGAGTCATTGCTCAGTCAGGAGATGCCCCTGGTCTGGTGGAAAGACCTGAGAAACTTTGATGAGGACCAAATCACTATGACCAAACTACATGGTCATCTGCATAATGGCAAGGCTTATAGGGGTTCCTGGTCTGCTGTGGTGAGAACGTATCATCAGTGGGACTGGAAGAACAAACCATGAACCTGCAACAGGGTGTTGAGGCTATCCCATTCTTGAAGGCTATCCTGTCTATTCCCAGTTTATAAGGTCTGCTGGAATGTGCCACAGATAGTGCAGATAGCACCTTCAGAGGTCTTGAATAGAACCTGTTTTGGTAGCATGCAGAGGACCAACAGCACATTAGGCTGGTGGTTATAATATTTTGACCATTAGAAAGTGACCGTTACAGATGGGAAAATACAGGTCAAGCCATGTCAAGCTATAACTGTGATCACTTGCTCAGTGGAGGAAAAACACATGTTTGGCAATTTGGAAATTATTTTAATGCTGTCACAGCACATGACCTGTTGAGTCCTAACTGGACACTGGATCCAGTGGATGTGGGGATTGCCAGTGAAAGTCCTGGCTATGTTTCTGGGCTCTGATAAGGCTGGGGAAATCTTGTTGGGGGAAAAAAGCCGGAAGGACTGACCTCTGTGGGAATACCACAGACCATGAGTTTCCATCCTTCAGACATGGCAAGTGTCCAGGAAGCTGCTGGCAGGAGCTCATCTGATCTTCCAGTGTTACAGACAGGAAAACAACATCTTAGTGAATGATCCTTTTCCGAAAATAGAAGGAGTTGCTAAAAATAGGCAAACACACAGACGGATAACACCTCTGCATTCCCGTCACACTTATAGATGAGGTGATTATGCCGAATCACGCCCTCCTGAAGCAAACACAATATGGGGCAGATTTAGGAGGCAGGGCAAATTTAATCCCCGGTGATTCACCAGTTACCTGTGTTTGAGAGTTCAAGAGAACATAACTGGCCTGTTATTCTCTCTCTGGGTGGATAGGATGACCCCCCCCCACACACCACCACCACCACCACCACCACTATTATTATTATTATTATTATTATTATAATTATTATTATTATTGTTATTATTATTATTGTTGTTATTATTATAATTATTATTATTATTGTTATTATTATTATTGTTGTTATTATTATAATTATTATTATTATTGTTATTATTATTATTGTTGTTGTTTTTGTTGTTGTTAATCAGTCTTTATGATGATGATGATGATGATGATGATGATGATGATGATGATGATTGATTGATTGATTACTTGATTGAGTGATTTATTATTATTATTATTGTTCTTGATGTTGTTGTTGTTATGGTGATGCTGATGCTTTCGTTATCACCACTACAATACAACAACACTCTCATTCTTATTATTAGTCTCATTATCATTGTCTATATTATTACCATTAATACCAGCATAACCACCATTAGTATAACTGCTACTGTTATTAGCATTGTTGTTGATGAAGATTATGGTGATAATGATGATGATGATGATGATGATGATGATGATGATGATGATGATGACCACAATACAATTACATATTCTTATTATCAATACCGTTATTATGCTCTAAATTATTATTATTATTATTATTATTATTATTATTATTATTATTATTATTATTATTATTATTATTATCATATTTATTTATTTATTTATTTATTTATTTATTTGTTTATTTATTGTAACTGCTATTGTATTCATCACCTTTACTGCAAACATCATCATCATTACCACTATTCCATCACTACCACCACAATCAAAATCATCACTGTCATTATAATTCACAGTGAAAAATAAAGGTTGATGTGAGAATGTGTACATTTCTGCCCAGTGGAAACCTGTTACAGTGAAGTGTAGAAAGCTCATTATGCGAGAAGGTCCGTGAGGTGCTGTGATGCCGTGACGGCGTGGCTTTAATGACTTTGCTGACCTACTTCATTTGTTGGAGGCTTGATTTATTCTGAGGAGTCAAACGTGTGTCTTTCACCTCTTACATAAATCTCTTTATGTGCTCAATATCTCATCAACTGAGTCATATGTGTTCATTTAAAGTTACGAGGCCAAGGCATGTGTGGCCCACAAAGCAAGCCGGGTAGAAAAAAGAGAAGACGAGTCTGTATGGCTGAAGGTTCTGCCTGTAGTGTTCAACAAGTGACCCAGTTACGGGCTGTGAATTGAGGCTTGAAGGGACGAATTTGGGGGCATTATCCAACATGGCATGAAGCTGAAAGATGATCTCATTACATCCAGCGTCGGGGCCATGTCCTCATCTGTTCATGTAACAGCCACGTTTCAGCTCAGCCGCTCTTCCCAGGTTGCAGCGTTTCAAATCAAAGCAGTTACACAATTCCGACCCAATTCTATTATCCTCGTGTCGAACTTATAGATAGAGATTTATGTTTCACTCCTGTAATACAGCGTACAATCAAACTACATACCATGTCATTTTACTGTGTGTTTATGGTCAACAGAAATCATAACACGTTTCTGCCATACAGGGACGTATTCCCAAACAAAAAAGTGTGTGTGTGTGTGTGTGTGTGTGTGTGTGTGTAGTAGTAGTAGTAGTAATGCATCTCAGAAAATTAGAATATAGTGAAAATGTTCATTCATGATAATTTCATACAAAAAGTTAGAGTCAAATTTTATATTCATTATATGTAAAGAGACTTATTTCATAATTTGTTTGTTTATTGTTTGTTTGTTTGTTTAACTATTGATCAGAATGGCGTATAGCTCATGAAAATCAGAAATCCAGAATCACAAATTATTACAAAGCCTTGAAATATAAAACTTGAAATGTAATGAATGTAAAATACATGGCTTGTTCCTTTAATAAAATTATGAACAAAATGACTTTTTTTTACAATATTTATCCAAAACATTCATTTATTCTTTTTAATCTTGGAACCCTTAGGGCCGTTGTCCTGCTGCACGACCCACTTTCTCTGCCGTGATACTGGCGTCATCATTAGGAGATCAGACACATCAGGGCTGCTAGAGGGTTTAAACACTCACAACGGGTGTTACAACTGGACACCAACCACATTGTATCTGTGGTGGTCCTGCGGGGTCCTGATCAGTGAAGATCAGGGTGAAAAGAGGAGAATGAAGTATCAGAGAAACAGATGGACTATAATTATAGAACTTCAAAGTGCTCCTGTATGATAAGAGGAGCCGGTAAAATGGACAGTGAATGTAGTCTTTGTATTTATATGTTTAATATCTTCACTTGTTGAAATAATGTAAATGTCCAATAGAAATGGACCAATAGAAACGCTCAAAATGTCTCGGAATACATTTTTTTTTTACTTTAAGAAAGCTAGAACGGATTTTCTGTTTCAAATTCACTCACACTTGCATAAAAATAAAGAGATTTGGAAAATGGCAAACAATTGAATAGCCAGTCACCAATCCAGTGCTGCTATGTAAATATTTACAGCACTTCCTCAGCTGCTATTTTGAGGAACAGCTTGCAGCTCTGGAATTCTGGACCTTCAGACAGGAAGCAATTCCCATTTACAAGAATGTGGAGACCAAAGGAAGTGTCTAGTGGCTGAATATGGCACTGTGTGATTCTGCAGGTGTCAAAGCTGTGTGTGGGGGCAAGAGTCGCTGAGGCAGGGGGTCTGTGGCCAAATGCATATTTTCATATAACGCGTCAGTTCAGTAAGACTTTAATACAAAGGTAAGGTACAATCGGTGACTCAGGAAGCTGTTCTATAAGGAAGCTGTTCTATAATTAAAAGCAATATTGTTCTGCAGCCATTATTCTACGAGTATAAAGTCCAGGGGTCATTTTCTCCTTCTAAAGTACTACTCTGTGAATTTATTCCTGGATTGGTCAGCAGCCACTTTGACCTGGTTGAATTATAATGGCAATAAATGACTGCAGAAGGGGCGGACGTCTACTGGGGTGTTAATGTTCTATTAGGGTGGACATACGTCTTCGTTTTTCCCTGATATGTCCTTTTTTATGGACGCAACAATGTGCATTGCACACGCTGCACTGATTTCACATCAGCATTTGTCGGTTTCTACAATCAACAGATGTTTACAGGTTTAAACAAGTCTCAACAAAAAGAGCAAATCACGTTTTTATCACCACAAAAATTGTTGTGTTTGCTTGTTTACAGATATTATTTCAAGACAATAAATAAAAGGAGGTGATATCAATATAGGCAATTAAGGCTATTTATTTGGGTTGGTAAATGAGGACAATCCTACACCTTAGGCTTATTTATTCCATCCCAGCCAAAAATTCCTAACCGCACTGGACGCCCATGTGTCACCGGTGTCCTCTTTCTCAAATCAATAATATGGTCTCCCTATTTTATAACACTTTATTTTAAGTGTAGGAGACAATAACCAATAATCAGCAGCAGACAGAAGCTTCCGGACCACAGCCATACTTAATCTGGTCATACTGGACACTTCCCAAATCACTGAGCAATGGATTCTATGGAAGAGTGTTTTTCAATTAACTGGTCTAACCTCAATCTTCAGTCTCAGAGCACTTTGCAGAATTATGATTATAATAACAGCTCATTTTTGCCCCAAATAAACAAACCCAATCCCAGTAGAGCTGCAGTAAATCTGCTGTTTGTATCCTCAGAAACATTTTCTTCCATTAAAACAATTTCCGCAAAACAACAGCAACTGACGCAACCTCTTTCTAAGAATGCATTTCGGTATCTATAGGACTTCTGGGGCAGCTGTTGTAAAAACATGTTTACAGATGAACGACAGGGGACGGACAAACAGAATAAGTGCCCCAGAGTCTGCCACTGGCCCGCAGCCGAAACATGTCCTGTGACAGTGCGTCCCTGAAAACAGTGACCCCTGCGGCCCCTCTGTGAAAAACAGACCACTCTACTGTAGATCTTCATGACTTATATAACTGAGACTGCCCTTGCACTGTCATGGGGCAGCGTTGGGGTCAAGCAAAACGAAAAAAGGATGTCTTTTGCTCAGTAGTCATTGTTTTGTTCTGTTTTTTAAATATAATTTAACAATATTAAAACCATATAAAAGATATGGATAAACATCATATTTCGACAACCAAACATATAGCACTTCCCCATGGCTTTGGGAATGGTATGATGCAATTTCTCTCCGGCCCTTCCCCATCCCGGCAGAGATGTTACAGATAAAGACTGACTGGCTTAAATAGGAATGGAAGTTCTATAAAGTCCCACCCTTCAACAAAAAGAGTCAATCAGCTTGATGAGTCAATCAGCTGGTATATAATCAATCCAATCCAATCAAAGCATTCCTACATCTGTCCCTCACTCACTCTGTCTCAGTGAGTCCTGTCCTTGTGGGAGCGGTGGCACGTCTGTAAGTGTCCTCTAGTCTGAAAGGCCTCCCTAGTATTGTAGTTACTTTGGAGAGAAGTCTGGGATGAAACATTTAAAGAACCCCATTTTTGAGGGACCCAAATGAGTTTGAAAGCCTGCTTACATGCAACATCAACTGCTTTCATCTCAGAAAGACTGTTTTTTCATGATATGGGTCCTTTGAGTGTAACTGAAGAGTGGCCAGTCCTGAAGACACTGTTGATCTGTTATAAGACATGCTTCCTTCCGTCACCATTTGCACTGCCACTGCCTTAGCAGCAAAGGCCAGTCGTGCTAATTTCCTCTTGTTGGCGTGGGTGGCCTTTTCCTCCTGCCTCTGAAAGAGAAGCCTTGGCTGAAAGAGACTCCCTCCTTCCCCCGTCGCTTCCTGTTACCCCCTCAATACCCTCCTTACTTGCATTATAAGTCTTACGAACAGGGACCTCCTCATACGGCGCCTTCCGGGCCAAGCTTTACTGGAAGTGTAATTGTACAATTCATGTGCAACATATAGCCATTGATTAAAGGTGTGTGTGGGGGGGTCTTCACCTTCAAAAGCATGAAACATCAGGATGCAGTTCAATCCAAGAATAAGAGCGACATTAAAGGCTGTGGCTTCTGATTTTCCCCGTGATTTTCTGAGCTCTAATACACACGGTAGTCTACTGAGCCATTCATCGATGTGCCTCTGCTATGGCATTGCACAGAAATGACTTTGTGGTGACTACGCAGGGCATGGTTTCTTCTGAAGCTCATCCGTGAAGGTCATATTAGTGCAGGAATCACTGCACAGTAGATAAAGCTTGCTGAAGGTCTTTTACAGTGAAATGGGCGAGTTGATTAGATGTTTTAATTAGTGTCAGATTTAACCTGAGACATACTTTACTTGATTTTACTCAACCTTGTTAACTCAACATCTTCATCCATTTGAAGTAACTATGTCCAAATATTTGTGGACAGCCCTTCTAATGAATGCATCCAACTACTTTACGTGGCATCCATGGCTGACACAGATTGTCTAGTCCCTGTAGAGAAGTACTGCAGATAGAACAGGACTCCCTGTAGTAAACAAACATGAACCTATTGGCACCATGTCTAATGCCAGGCTTTGAGCATTGAGCTGGGGAGCAGTTGAACTGTGCTCCCTGGAGTGATGGAGCTCCATCCAGTACTTTTGGGATGTGTTGGAGAGTTAGCGATGAGTGAGGTGGTGATCATACAACATCTTAACCTCGCCAGAACTTGCTTAATGCAATCAATTCTTCACAACAATGCTCCAATTTCTAGTTGAAAGCCTTCCCTGGACAGTAGAGGCAGTTACTCTAACAAAAGCAGGATGAATTCTTTCAGAAGAAATGATGAAGGTGTGGGTGTCCAAATAATTTTGTCCAAATATTGTATTTGGAAAATTCCACAAGTCACATGGTCAGCATCCTCGGAATTTCCAGAAGCTCATCAAAAGAAGATCAGTCATTCTTCTCAGTTGTTTTTCCTCTGGTTTTTCTGTTATTTTGGGACACTGACAGGGTCATTTGGAAAATACAGCTCTTACATTGCAGATCATTAGAGTGTTCCTAATTCCCACCATGTAACATTGGAGCAAGGTTCACGTTCATCATCATCATCATCTTCATCATCATCATCATCATTATCATTTTAACTGCTTAGTCCAGTTCAGAGCCATGATGGAAGCCCGGACATCCCTGTCTGTTGCCAGTTCCATGAGTACCTCCTGGGGGACCTCCAGGTGCTCCCATGCTGGCATGCAGGAGATATATGGAAGGGCTTTCTTGGGGTCTCTTTCCAATTGCTTATGCCTGGCAAACCTTTAACAGGAAGGGACCACGGGGCATCCTTGCAGGTAGTGAGCATCGGCCAGCTGGTTTAATGAGGTTGAAACCCCCTGATTGTTTTCCAATGCTGGTCCACCTTTGGACCACCCAAGCCACCATCCCGCAGGGTCGGTGACTCCTGGTTTACAGCCAGGACATCTTCACATTTATTACTACTTAAATTGTGTCGAATCAGAGAGGACTTTAAGGGAATCTCAGACATTAGTTTGGTTTGTTCTTGATCAGACTGCATATTTCCATTTGCACATAATGTTTCATGTGTTTATTTATATTACCATCAGTGGATCCATAATTTTAATTATTTTACAGATAAAGGATTTCGTGGCGTGTCCTAATTTTTTCAGATTTGGTTGCATAAGAGAACACTTTCTAAATCAGTCCAAATATCATACGTACGAATAAACAGCATTAATCACCATTTATTCCCATCATATCTAACAATCACATCCGGCTACCAAAGAATCGCAGCTAAATGCTCACTTATTTAAAATTTTAGAAGCCTGTCTCGCCTCTCAACACATGTTCTGGCACAATCTCTATGATTGTTGTTGTTTTTTCAGCTCTCTGTGGTGTGAGGGAAAACCTGAATCTCAGAGACAGTGTGGTCTACTGGAAATGAATCACAAGCCACTGTTGGAGAAAGCAGCCTCCCACTTCTCCAGCCACTGCTCTCGATTGGCTGTGGGGAGCGACGTCCCTGAGTGGGTTCCTGCATAAATAGCACCCGGCTGCTGCATTTCTGGCAGAATCAAAACTGCTTCACATCATACGTAGCTTCATCTGGACAGATCTTATTGCAGGAACATGTGCAGAGGACTGGAGTCGCTGCCAATCACTTGTCTGGAGAGGTAAGCTGCCCTTGATATTGTACTATGAGGTTCCTTGTGCTCGTCGGTTTCCATTTCTATTCCCTGACCAGAACTGGTATAGTGAACAGATGTCTAATGATCTTCTGCATCTCATTGACTGTTTTGTCCTCCTCCTCTTCTTCAGAGCCAAAGAGCTCAAGGCTCGATTTGGAAGTTTCCTCCACAAGCAGGAGCTCAACCTCATGGGCCTCTCGAACAAAGTGGACAAGCTGAGGTTGGAAGACACACTTAAGTGGAGGACGTCCTTTCAGAACCTCCTGGCTCACAAAGGTGAGTGTCTGATGAGCTCAGCCACAGCATAATACAATAGCCTGTAGATGTTTAGAGGCGGTGTTCTTATAGATGAGACCTAACGGCCTCTTGTTCCGTTGTGTGCAGATGGCTTGTGTGCCTTCCGAGCCTTCCTGGTGTCCGAGTATAGTGAAGAGAACATTGCCTTCTACCTTGCCTGCGAGGACTACAGGAACACAAAGTCATTGTCCAAGCTGTGCACCAAGGCCAAGAAAATCTACGAGGAGTTCATTTGCTGTGATGCACCAAAAGAGGTAACTATCCACTGGTGAAGAGTACTGTCAAATAGTGCACTACACACCTACTACATAGGACTTGTGATTTCCTAGCAACTTAAACTTGCCTTCTCCATCATTTCAGGTGAACCTTGATCATGAGACCAAGACTGTCACCCAGAAGAACCTGGAACGACCCACTGCCTCCTGCTTTGAGCTGGCTCAGAGCAAGATCTACAACCTGATGGAGAAAGACTGCTACCCTAGGTTCCTCAAGTCCTCACTCTACCTGGACCTTACCAGACAGCTGACACTGTGAAGGTTAACTCCCAGGACTGAGCACAGGACATTTCAGAGGCACCCAGGACAGGAGCCTGAACCTCATATGGCTGCTCTGAAAGTACTCACTGGACTGCACTGACATTGAGAGGTGGACAATGATGAATCCAATGTCCAGACCTGTCTGGACTGAAGCTCAGGACAGTCAAGACATTTCCTGCTGGAGAGCTCATTTGAAAGGAAGAAGGGAATGTGGGATTATTCCTAGGTTCTGGAAAGAAAACTGTTAGGACAGAAATGAGAAGAGAAGAATGTCTTTTGCACAAACTGTGTATTTCGTATATTTATTGAAAAACTTTATATTTATTGATTTATTGAGAAATACATTTTGCAGAAGTAGCATATTTGATATTTATGACACTGTGACGTTTGAAAATCTGTCTGAATAAATTTTGAAATTCTCATGGGTCTGATGGTTTGTACGCTCACTGTCCACTTTATTAGAAACACTGATCTTTCAATCTGATGATGACACTCATTCAAAGCGTTCTCGAAGCACCATTTGTAGGCTTAAATGGCTCTGACCAAACAGGTTCTTCAGAGTGTATATTTCACTTTTGTTAACATTTCTATATAGAACTTAAAAAAAAGGGTTTATATGGCACCTGAAAGGGTTCCTCTATCATTAGAACTTATGTTAGGAGAACCCTTTTGTAGTACTACTCAACTTCAAATCACTGTCCACACTGACACTCTTAAAAACAAAGGGTTCATCAGAAAGAACCATTAAGGTGCTTAATTGTCTTTTTGTCTGAACAAAGGGTTCTTCTGACGAGTGGAAAAATAATTATATCAATGGTTCTATACAGAACCTTTATAAAACAGACCTTTAACACATCACCAAAAGGTTCTTTGTTATGAGAACCCTTTTTAGTACAACTCAACCTCAAACCTTTTTTTACAAATGGTTCTACATTGCATCAAAAAGGGTTCCACTATTGTTTTGAGTTAAATATGATTTAGAATGGATTTATTTAGAATGCCACACCAGCAATACCATTTCAAATCACTGGCCACTTCTCCGCTGCTCACATTCAGGGTTCCTTAGGTTGAAACCCTTTTGTAAATGGTTCTATATAGAACCTTTATTGAGTGGTAACATATTAAACCAATATTGGTTCCAATATCATTAGGCGTGCAAGAACCCTTTGCCAGTATGATACTGGACCCCCTTGTTTACACTATAAGGTCCAGAATAGTCAAGGTTCTCAAATCCGGTCCTCTGGGCCCTCCTGGTCCGGAATGTGGGTTGGGATTTGACTGCAAGGAGTAGTTTATGTTCCCTAATATCTAATATTCCTGTTTTCAGTTTATTAAATTAGTCAACGGTACAAAAGAGCACTATTTGGCATTAAATCTGATCCACAACACAATGATACTTCAGGCTCTGTGAGTCACAGTGGAGTGCTGCTACCACGGCAGTGACACTGTAGTGTGTGGCTGTTATATCAGGACAATATCATCACACACATTAGAGAGAGAGCTAGATTATAAAGGGTCAGCGACTGCAGAGAATCCACCCTTTAAATAATGAGCACTGCTCTGTGAACCCTACATACGCTCCTGAACGCAAAGAGAGAGACTCCTTCCTGCCTTTCTGGCTGATTTCAGGACTGTGTGTAAAATCTGTCTCCTTAAATAAATAGTCCCTCAAGAGGTAATGTCTCATTTTAAGGGGGGTCCCACAAATACGAAGACAAAATGACATACAGTGCAAATAAACAACAAACTACGTGACCTTTGTTATGAAACAGCAAAAGAATTCTGGATTCATAACATATCAGACTGTAAATACCAGTGTCATCATCATAACGATGAACAAGACAATTTGAGCATTTTTGTTCGTTACAATGCAGTGGTTCCAAGACAGCACCTTGAGGAACACCGTTCTCCCGAACAGAGTCAGATTAAAAGCCAAACAAACACAAATACAGAAATGCATATTTGAGGATTTTTGAGGTAATAAGTTAAGGAAAATATTGGGGACCGTTGGAGAACATCTTTTCCAAAAGAGAGCTACAATAAAATAATGAAATAAGTCAACATTAACTATATATATCTACTAAATATAATAGATAACTAAAATAAACCATTTAGAACACTGTCTTTAGAGCTTAGAGCAAATAATAAACTGCATCAGCAAAAATGCCACATCAAACAGTTCATCTTCTGATAGAAAGATGATTTAATCAATTCTAATCTACTGATTATTCCAATCGCAGGGAGCTTTATTTTGGAATGACCTACGCCTGACCTCTCTGAAAACCCCAGGCAGAAATGGAGAATGGAGTGGATTTGAAAATCTGTTTCAAATAGGACAATTAAAATAATTAAAATATGAACTAAACCCAGTCAAACTGCCTTCTAGATCTGGGCTCCAACCAGTGAAGGAGAGGTGCAGTTTACGTGAACATGACATCAAAACGACATGGACAATTAAACACCACATCAAGAGGCTTTACATCGTCCTCAAATGTTTTCCACTGGAATAGATCACATGTAATAGTATAATCAGTAAAATGTAAAATAAACTGATATTATATTGTTTGAATGGATCAAAGGGAGTGCTCTTAGAACCCAAAATCTGCACTTTGCAGGACGTCACATGCCCCTTTCTCAGGATCATAGTAACCTAAAGATAGAATACACCTATCACAACAACTTACAAGACTAATCATGGCCTCATCATTGTGTGATGAATAATCAGTGAGCAATCCAGTGCATGTTTACTGCTCTGTCCACGTCTACTTGCTCAACCTGCACACAGACTCTGACTGATCAGTGAGGGGGTGGAGCTAATAATATCAGCCACCCAGATATTACGTAATAGAGGAAAATGAGAAGGGAGGGGCTGTGCGCTCTCTTTTTTTGTGTTCACATTTCAGAAAAAAAGTCCGGAGAAGGGATCACACTGATACCTACATGAATAACAAAATTAATAAAGGATTTTTCGGGACCTGAATTTCCAACTGGATTTCGGAGACGTAACGTTTTTTTTAGTCCTTATAAGCAGAAATACACAAAACATTGTTGGCACGTGTAAATTTCGACAATCTCTTAGTATTTACATCTCAAATGAAGACATTTATGAGAAGGTCTCCTGAAATTAACAATACCTGGTATGTGTGACTGTCCTGAAATGTTCTGGTAAATAAAAACACATCAAGCCACAAAAATATCCCATAAAATTGGCCTCGAGTTCTAACGGTTAAAGGAAAGATCACGTCAGCATGTTCAGTGTCGTTACAAAACCATCTTAATCTTTGGATCCTCGTGTACATCACTAAAAATAAGCACATAAAATTAATCGTAAGCCCACGACATCCACTATCCACATGATTAACTGAGCACGCAACAGTAACAATTGCACTAATGGATAAAGGCAATACTCGTGGCTGGTGCACAAGCGAAACCAGGAGCCTCGTTCCAATCTAGTTAATGTGCCCCTCCTTCAGCAGAAATGACGTGAGGAATCCGATCAGTCAAAATCATACAAGCAGTTGCACTGAAAATACCAGGTGTGAACATCTAGGCATTTTGGCAATCACTTGTGATTGGATCACCCAGGACGTATGTTAATGCCAGGTGTGAACGAGGCCTTCAGCCATAAAGAACTTTCCATTATTAGCATATCAAAGGGTAAATGACGGTACCATCGTCATACAGTGGAACAATTTAAGCATATCTGAAAACTGAAAACAGAAAAATGAAGCGGTTCCCAGGCAGAACCTTGGGGAACATGTTTTTTCCAAGAATGAGATAATTAAATAATTAAGCGACCTCCATTTAATGACTCATGCTTGAGTATCCTCCTTGGAATACTCCTCAAATCACACGTTTAAGAAGATCTACACTCCTCTGACCACACAGGAGCACTTTCACTCTATAATTCCAGACTGTAGTTCATCTGTTCCTCTGCAGACTTTATTCTCCTCCTTTCACCCTGATCTTCAGTGGTCAGAACCCCACAGAACCACCACAGAGCACATATTATGTGGGTGGTGGGTCGTTCTCAGTACTGCAGTCACACTGACGTGGTGGTGGTGTGTTAGTGTGTGTTGTGCTGGTTTAAGTGGATCAGACACACAACATGCCAAGATATCTGGGTTCCAAACGGTGTCCTGTGATGGTCCATCCCATGCAGCTTGGATGTTCTCACTCAGTTCTGCAGATGGTGTGGTAGGGGTGGAGTGTTGATAGAGCGTCCAATAGCATCCCACACACTTTCAATCAGGGACAGGTCTGGAGATGAGAATGACCACGGCGTAGTATCTGTGTCTTCAAGGTGAGATCTTGAGACGGCAGCAGTGTGTGGACAAGCGTTGTCCTGTTGGAATAGACCACCGGAGTGTGTGTTCAGAAAAAGTAGAACCACTGGTTGCAGAACCTGATTAACGTAATGTTGGTCTGTTAAAGTGTCTGTAATGAAGACCAAAGGTGATCTGGCATCACACAAAAATGCACCAACACCACGACACCAGGCCTTCTGGACGTGTGACAGGCGACAATAGACCACAGATCTTGGAGCTGCCCGTGCCTTTAATTGATGATGAAATAAACAGGATAATTTCTCCTCTATTACGTAACCATGGGGAACAACTTCCAGAATATTGCTACTCCTCTTGGTTACCATGGCGATGTATAACGCAGAAAAGCTTCTGACTGACTACTTTCTTGGCCTACTCCTCCCGAATCCCCACCTTCACACATTTTTGACCCCCAAACCTGTACGTTCCATCCGTGCTGAGCGGACGGAGATTCGCTCCTGATATTAAAGGTGGATGTATACCTTGATGAACTGCGTGAAACATCTTTCACGTTTAATGACAGTTTTACTTCCACGTCTGTTCCGGGTCAGTTGACTCACTGACCCATTATTTTCTTCTCTTCAGTCGGATGAAGGCCATTCTTTTGTCTCACACATTTTTCTGCCTCGCTCTTGCAACCCACTCGCAGGGAAAATCGAACTTAGTCATCGCTGAGAAAAAAACACACAGCGCTCGCTGCTGCCATGCCACTCTGCTAAGAGCTCTAATCTGAACCCAGTAAACTGCAGCCAGCCACCTGGGAGATAATTAATTGTTTCTAGAAAACCCCGCCAGCCTGAGATGTGTTTTTTTTTTTTTTTCGTTCTGGGAACGCAGCATGGAGGCAACCTGATCTCCATGGTGACGGCACTGGCCCACTCAGCTCCCCCACACTCCACACCTCGCTATGGGCTTGTTTTCTTCCCCCCACTCAGAACAACCTGCCTGGCTTCAGTGCTCTGCAGTGAGTCATGGCGTTCTGCCGCCTTGTTCACCCAATGCACCCAACATATGCTGATCTGGGTTGACACTGGATTTCTGGACAGAGACCAGTTCAGCGATGCTGGGATAAACCACTTTTGGTTCCATTAAGAACCATTATTTGGGCGTGTAAGAGAATATCGATATATCAAAATATCGCAATATGTTTTGCAATACTGTATCGATTCTCAGAAGCAAAGTATTGATTGTAAAGATTCAATAAGTAAAGACTGGCGTCAGACAGTGGAAATCCACTAGATATCTGTGTTGTACCTACCAGCGCAACACACACTAACACACCGCCACCATGTCAGTGTGACTGCAGTGCTGAGAATGACCCACCACACACATAATAGCTGCTCTGTGGTGGTCCTATGGGGTCCTGAGCATTGAAGATTGGGGTGAAAGGGAGCTAACAAAGTATGCAGGCGTGGTTCTTTATAGAACCAAAACATCGTTCCGCTATGGCATCACCCTGAGCACCTTTGTTTGAGGTTCTCTGCCTGTATGTCGTTGGTTCTCCATGTGCCACCAAAACAGCTCCCCCTACTTCCACCTCTGAATCAACCTTCATCCACACTGTTACACGCTGACACTAACACTGCATCTTAGGCCTCCAACCACAACATCCCAAACATATCTATTAACCGTAACCTAAAGCTAACCTAACTCTTACCATAACCTTCGGCATAATCGGTGGTTCATGTTCTCAGTCTCAAGGCTTTGTGGGGCGAGAACGAATCTGGTTGAGTGGAAGCGTGGGAGGTGCTGCTGGTAGGCCTGACAGCATTAGAGACAGATGAGATGTCCTGTCCTGTGTGTCACGGCCGCTGTTGAAGTAAACCTGATGCCTGGAAAGATATTCTTATTCAGGAGTGAAAAGTCAAGTGTGTTTTTTACACTAATCACTTTGACCCATGTTCTACCAGGGGAACACACTATCCTTTATTTTTAACACCCCCCATCACACACACACACACACACACACACACACACACACACACACACACACACACCACACACACACACACACACACACACACACACTGGGCATTTAGGACTATTTTGGGCGCCCTCAGGTATTCTTTTTGAAATGATGTTGGCATAATGGGAAGTAGTTCTTTATTAACTGGCTTTGCTGCTCTCTGTCTGTCTATTTGTCTGTCTGTCTGTATCTGTCTGTCTTTCTGTCTGTATCTGTCAGTGTGTTTATCTGTCTGTTTATCTGTCTGTCTGTCTGTTTATCTGTCAGTTTATCTGTCTTTTTGTTGATCTGTGTCTGTTTGTCTGTCTGTCTGTTTATGTCTGTCTATCTGTTTATCTGTCTGATTATCTGTCTTATTGTTTATCTGTGTCTGTTTATTTGTGTGTCTGTTTATCTGTGTCTGTTTATCTGTCTTTTTGTTTATCTGTCTGTTTATCTGTCTTTTTGTTTATCTGTGTCTGTTTATCTCAGCATATCTGTCATCTGTCTATCTGTCTGTATGTTTATGTCTATCTGTTTATCTGCCTGTTTGTTTATCTGTCTATCTGTCTGTCTGTTTATCTGTCTGTTTGTCTGTCTGTCTAGCTGTCTGTTTATCTGTCTGTCCGTGTATCAGTCTGTCTGTCAGTATCCAGTATATAAACTGGCACTATCTGCCTCATTATTGCCACTAGATGTCGCCGTTGCCGGATGTTGTCTCCAGTGTTACGGCTCTGCGGCACTTTCCCGCCGTTTTCAAGTCTTCCCAGTTCCTGCTGCGCTGTGATTGGCTCCTTCTCAGGTTCCCAGCAGGAGGGCTTGAATATAGTCTAGCCAACCACGGTCGAGTACGCTGAGCGCAAGGAGCCAATCACAGCGCAGGAGGGGCGGGACCTGTTCAGAAAACGGGTGTAAATAGAAATAAACAGAGCGCTCCGCTGCACGCAGCCTCTCTGCCTTCAGCTCCTCCCTGCCCCTCTCTCTGCCCTCTGCTCCTCTCCCTGCCCCTCTGCCAGCAGCTCATCTGCCCCACCTCTGCCTGCAGCTCATCTGCCCCTGCTGCCTGCAGCTCATCTGCCCCTCTGCCTGCAGCTCATCTTTCCCTCTGCCTGCAGCTCATCTGCCCCTCTGCCAGCAGCTCATCTGCCCCTCTGCCGCAGCTCATCTGCCCCTCTGCCTGCAGCTCATCTGCCCCTCTGCCAGCTGTTTTTCTGCCCCTCTTCTCTCCTGCCAGCTGTTTTTCTGCCTCTCTACTCTTCTTCCAGCTGTTTTTCTGCTTTTCTGCCAGCTGTTTCTCTGCCCCTCTGCCAGCTGTTTTTCTGCCAGCTGTTTTTCTGCCCCTCTGCTCCTCTGTTTCTTTCTAAATGCCGGAGAAGAGTAAGTATAACCTGGTGGAGGACCCGCAGGAGCGCAGGCTGCCCACAGACAGCAGCGACATCCTCCAGTATGGACTCAGCTTTGAGGTGAAGGTGAGTGAAATGATTCTGATCTCATCCTGATTAGAAACCTGACCAGTGCTGGACACTGGCTGATGGGTCACCAAGCCCAGCTGACCTATTGCTTTGGTTTATTCCAGTACAGATGTTTCTGTCTGTCCAGCTTTAGGGATGATGTTCTAAAACCCAGCTGAGATCTCTACCAGAACTTCAGCCTGACCCAGAGAGTCCGCCAGTATGACCAACCTGACCCAGAAAATCCACCAGTATGACCAACCTGACCCAGAGAGTCCGCTAGTATGACCAACCTAACCCAGAGTGTTCACCAGTATGACCAACTTGACTCAGAGAATCCACCAGTATGACCAACCTGACCTAGAGAGTCAACCAGTATGACCAACCTGACCCAGAGAGTCCACCAGTATGACCAACTGGACCCAGAGAGTCCACCAGTATGAACAACCTGACCCAGAGAATCCACCAGTATGACCAACCTGACCTAGAGAGTCAGCCAGTATGACCAACCTGACCCAGAGAGTCCACCAGTATGACCAACTGGACCCAGAGAGTCCACCAGTATGAACAACCTGACCCAGAGAATCCACCAGTATGACCAACCTGACCTAGAGAGTCAGCCAGTATGACCAACCTGACCCAGAGAGTCCACCAGTATGACCAACTGGACCCAGAGAGTCCACCAGTATGAACAACCTGACCCAGAGAGTCCACCAGTATGACCAACCTGACCTAGAGAGTCAGCCAGTATGACCAACCTGACCCAGAGAGTCCACCAGTATGACCAACTGGACCCAGAGAGTCCACCAGTATGAACAACCTGACCCAGAGAGTCCACCAGTATGACCAACCTGACCTAGAGAGTCAGCCAGTATGACCAACCTGACCCAGAGAGTCCACCAGTATGACCAACTGGACCCAGAGAGTCCACCAGTATGAACAACCTGACCCAGAGAGTCCACCAGTATGACCAACCTGACCTAGAGAGTCAGCCAGTATGACCAACCTGACCCAGAGAGTCCACCAGTATGACCAACTGGACCCAGAGAGTCCACCAGTATGAACAACCTGACCCAGAGAGTCCACCAGTATGACCAACCTGACCTAGAGAGTCAGCCAGTATGACCAACCTGACCCAGAGAGTCCACCAGTATGACCAACTGGACCCAGAGAGTCCACCAGTATGACCAACCTGACCCAGAGAGTCCACCAGTATAACCAACCTGACCCAGAGAGTCTGCCAGTATGTCAAGGCTTGTTGACCATCTTAGACAGCCTGAAACCATCTATCAGCTAAGGCTGGTCTTAAGCTGGACTCTGGGATATGAATATTTAAAGACAGTTTCACGATACACAATATTTTGACGTACATGTCCGGTTACGGTGTCTGTGTGAAAATGGAGGGTAAATTGTGTGTAACTTCAGCGTGTTTCTGTTTTCAGTTCGTGGGCAGTTTGGATGTTGTCAGACCCAAAAGCAGGCTGGAGATCCTGGCAGCCATGAGGAGGATACGGGTGAGTAGAAGCTGCACCCTTAAATAAGACCATGTTAATAAGGTAATGAAAATGTGTTTCTTCATTCATTATAGAATTACAAAATAAGAGCTGAAGAACATAAAAAAATAAACGTATTTATATTGTACAACGTATATATCGTATGAAATAATAACTGTGATAAATAGTATTATTGTAATTTTATGACCAGTTCATACCACTGACATAATGATAATGTAATTGTATATTAATATTAATTGTATATTAATGCAATTAATCTCTTTTAGAGAGCAATGAATTGTTCATCATTAAGAAATTTTAAATATGCGAAATTAGGGATGGGCGATATGACAATATTCCATCAAAATCATGATCACTTTTATTATGACACAAAGTTGGATATTGTGGATTATAGTGTCTGAACATTTCATTACAGAGAGTGTAATTAATACTGTTTATCATGATTCAATATCAATAGAACCATATCGCCCACTCCTATCCTAAATAAATAAAAGCTGTTCAATGAAAAATAAGAAACTCTACCGGGGTCTGTCTTTTAAAACCGAGACAGTGCTTCTTTGTTCGCGGAGGACGCTTTAAACTTCTCCTGGTCTGATTCAGAGGCATATTTTATTAGATAAGCGATCATCTGTTCACGTCCGATCCTTTGTTTTTACTGCTGTGTAGTAGGACCACCTTTTTGCCTCCTCTGAATGGCATTAATGCCCAGCCCACCGCAGTGAGGAGCATTCTCAGAAGGTAACAGAACAGTTACACGAGCTACAGCAACAGGAGTCTGCAGGAGTCTTGCAGTAGAACGTGAAACCTGTGGTTCTAGAGCTTTGACTGCTTGTCAGAGAGAAGCACATCTTAGCAAATCTACAGGACTCATTGTGGAAGCTGGATTGGATTAGGTGGCAACAGTCTGAAAACTACCATTAAATAATATAATGGTACTCAGAGCGTGTCCTTAATTTTGTGGCATCAGGAGGGATTGAAATGACAGATTGAGGTTGGACGTTTTTTTTGCAGATTCCAAATCTCTAAAACACGTAGCTGAGCCACTGTTTCATGTCTGGCTTGGCGTCTGTCATGTCCACAGAAAAACACTCCAGAAAGGAGAAGACGGGTTCCTTAAAGGCATATGAGGTCATGAATATTCCCTTACAGTCTCGCCCTCATTTGGAGATCTTAGCAGATCTCGGTGAAAACGTCCTTTGGTGCAAAGACTTTCCTCTCAGTGCCACCACTAAACTAAGTCTTTGGACTTGCTCCAGGGCTGGTTTCAGATTTATGACAACAGCAATGCACCAGAGCAAGCCTTCTCCAGGCATGCCTGAGTTTATTGCCGTTTGAGGAATATGGAGGGAGTCAGCAGTGAACTGTTCAGTAGTTGATCTTGCTCTTTAGTTTTGTCAGCAGATAAGAGACGGATCAGCATCAGATCGTTGTTTAGATTTGACCAATAAAGTTTCTAACTCGATCCAGCCAGTTAGTTCAGAATCCACTTTTCGGAACCTTCAGCATAACATTTAATGCACACTGTTCACCCAAATGTTTGTCGACACCCCTAATGGAACCCAGAAACCTGCACTTGTGGGGCCTGTATGGGTTCCCTGAGTGGGGACACCTGACAGTTTTGTCTATGCCCCACTTATAAATGCCCCCCAGTGTCCCTGGTATGGGATCTAGATTGGACAATCCCAACTGGGTCCCAATAGCAATCCACTTAGAGCCCATGCCTGCATGGAACCCATCTAGACTTGTGAGCCCCACGTGGGCATGCTGGCTAGGTATAAAGCCCCCCCCAGCAATGAGCTGTGGAGCACTTGAACTGTGTTCACTGGAATGATGGTGCTCTATCCAGTACTGGCTGGAGCTGTGGATAAGGCAGATTGATGAACATTCAATGTCCTGACCTGGAACCCTCTCAGCAATGCTTCATAGTCTAGTTGAACGTCTTCCCTGGGCAGTGGACACTCCAACATAAGCAGGATAAATGCATTCTTATGAAAACCCTAAATAAATAAACCTGAATTGCTTTTAGAAAAATGACTCCTGGAGACGATAATGTGCCGGTATTATCACAGGAATTGTTGGAGATACAGTATAGAGGAGAAAAATGAGACTGAATATTGGAACTGCGATGCTAAACCAGCGTGAAGATGAAAAGTGTTAGAATCGGGCAGTTTGGGATAATGCGGGGTGGTGATCAGTCAACATCCTAACCTCGCAAATGCTCCTCATGAAATGCAAACTTTCCAACCCTCACAGCAATTAGGGTTGCCAAGTGCAGCAAAAAAAAAATCCAGACCTAAAACACACCCAAGTCTGTCTAAAACCTGCCCTGCAGAAGCAAAACTTAAGGTGTCAGGGACATCTGAAGACAACGTTCAATGTGTAGCATTTTGACCACCTGGCTAAATTAGTGAAAGTAGCCCCAAAAACCTGCGACCTTTGAAATTTCACCTGCGACTGCATTTTCAAACAAGCCCAATTTGGCAGGAAAACTGCTAATCTGGCAACAACACTTTCACCCCAAAACTTCTGTCCATATAGTGTACATCAGAACGTGGATCTGCTGAACAGAACCCAGTTGAGTTTGGACCCCAAGGTCACCGGGCTCTGCTATAGTCAGCTAAATCTATCGCACTAACACAGTTTGCCCGAACACAGTGTGTTGTTGCAACAGTGGCTGACTCACTAAAATATCTGACAGCACTTGTATAATCCTCGGTGTGTTTATTGTACTCACAAACGCTCTCGACCTCCCTCAGTGCTCACCAAACATTTGTGTTTTTATCTGTGAGTTCAATAAACACACTGAGGATTGTACGAGGGTTGTCCAGTACTTGAAAAAAACGTGAAAAAATTGTAGCCTGTTCTCTGTCTTCCACGAAAGTATTTATTTATCTACTGCGTAAATATTATGCATGTGGCTAAGATCTGCAGTGCTAACCCAGGTTCTGCAGTGCTAGATATTGGCATATTGAAGATATTGAAAAACACCCCCTACATTTGTCATTTGAAAGCTTAGAGGAGGGAGACGTTGCACTGTCCGCTACCGCGGAACGCTCGCAGGGGGATGTGACATGAAAGGGACTGAGCCCAGTCCCTTGAAGCCACTTTGGCTCAGCGAAAGTGAAAAACCACTGCGTTATGATCTCTCACTGCCATCTCAACCCGGCCCCCGTGGGTTTCTTGTTTATGTCTTGCTCTTTGATTACACTGCAGTTCGCATCTCCAAGCACAGGCCACATTTCTCCCAAAAGCAACGAGCGACTCTTTCGAGTACATTTCATTTTGTTTTTCTGTTTCATGTCTGTTTTTTTTTTTTGCAGACGTGATTGCTGCTGTACTTCAGATGTGTAGTACTAGATGTCAACCTCAGAGCTTCAATGTGTTTGTTCATTTACAGTATGAGTTCAAAGTGAAGAACATTAAGAAGATGAAAGTCAGCCTCGTCGTCGCTGTGGATGGCGTCAAAGTGGTTTTGCGCAAGAAGAAAAAGGTATGAGCGTTTGGGAAGTTCGAACGCCTTGTTTTCTCGCGGTCTTCTGATGGAGAAAAGTGGGAATGCGTATCCTAACAATTCCAACTCATTTAATGCTAAATATTTATTCCAGAAAACTGCATACAGCTGGGATGAAACTCAGGTAACGCTGGCGCAGGACCCCATTTACAGGTAGGCAACTAGTGAAAGACTTTACGTAGCGGTTAATGAAGTAATTCATTGTTTATTATGGGATATCCCGGCTAAACCTTTTTGTCTTGTTCTACCAGCCAAACACTTGGGGCAGCCGTGGCCTGATATTTAGGGAACCAGCCTTGTGACTTTAAGGTCGCCGGTTTGATTCCCTGAACTGGCAGGACATGACTTAAGTGCCCTTGAGCAAGGCACTTCATTTCCCAGCTGCTTCCCTGGCCCTGTGGCCCTGGCCTCATGTGCTCACTGACCCGTAGTGTGTGAATTCACTAGTGTGTATGTGTGTGTTTCACTCACTGTGTGTGGATGGGTTGAGTTTGGAGGAAGAATTCCCCTTTGTGCGGCTCGGTGGATCTATGTGCACATTTTTATTTTTGTGAATGTTCTGGACATAATGGTTTTGGTTCATAGAATGATTTTATTTAATGTTTTAAAAATGTTTATTTGTTTATTCTCACAATCGAATATGGGCTTTTCATAGTTGGTAAGCATATTTTAAAAAGGAATGCAAGTACTGTATATTTTTGGGCTCCTGAGTGGCACAACTGTCTAAGCGTTACCAGGCAAGTATCCAGTGATGCCACAGCTAGTAGTTATCACTATAACTATGTTATCCGTTGACCTTTTTGTTTACATTGATCTTCTCAAAGGGAGCCCAAGACAATGTACTTAGGACACTTAAACTCTTGTGGAAAAGGGAAAAGGCTGTAAATGCATTGTAATGCTATAATAATATCATTATATTGGCCAGTATACCGGCAATGCCAGCCAGTGCGAGGGTCTTCATTTGTATTCTCCTCTGGTTGTGTCCACTGCTGCCATCAGCAGATCGGCAAAGCTGGAGTCGACTGGCTTCACGTGTTTTTGAGAAGCCTCTTAATCTGCTGGTATCGGCCCAATTCCACGTTTCTCTCTCCTGAGCCACCAACACACCCTCAGGCACCAGCTACTCCCGTGTATGAAGGTGCTTCCCATCACTCAGAGAAGTGCCAGTTTATGGAGTACTGCATTAGTGGTAGTGCTGTCAGCATTCTGGAGGTGAAAGTGTGTGTGTTGTGGGGAGGGATGTGTCGTTACACTGATTCAGGGACTGGTAGTGGTGGACACAGTGATACACAATGTTATCATTAGTCAAACACTATTTCTAAAGCTGTCCGATTCTCTGCACGGATCAGCCATTGAGCAGCTCAATAACATGCCGTTTGATATGTAGTCTAATGCGAACGTTGTTGAAGTTGTGTTATGTTTGTGTAAATGCTTCACTTCTACACGTGGTGATTCTCAATTACTATTTATTTGCTTTTATAACATGTTTAATAAAATATCAATCATAGCACTTTTAATGATTATTGTTTTTTCCTGTATCTTTAATTCAGCAAATAAAAATTGCACTTGCAGAAAATGCAATATTTAGCAGTTATACAGCAAATGTTGAATATATTCAGTCAAAAATGGTTAAAGAAAAGCATGTTTAGGTGCTCGGAATAAATAAAAGGCCTATGTACTTGTTTTCTAGTATGAGATCATCAGCATGTTGCAGCCTGGAGGTTTAGAGGTCCAGTGTCTGCTATTGCAGTTTTTGGTTGGTTGACAGGTCATGTCCCTCTGCCTGTGGGAGTGAAATTCCCATTTGCTCCAGCAGGCCTGGTGCTGGGGGTTTATTACTTGGGTAACTTCAGGAGTCACTGAATAGCCAAGTGTGTCATTCTCATCATATTTTATGGTTGCTTCCGTTCTGGTGGCATCATGTACATGCTCTCCCTTTCCAGAATATTCTACGTATCCCATGACTCCCAGGACCTGAAAATATTCAGTTACATTGCAAGAGATAAGAAGAACAACGTGTTTCGCTGCAACGTCTTCAAGTCCAAGAGGAAGGTGGGTCGCCAACCTTCCTGATTGAATAGAAATCTGTTGCTAATGAGTTTGTTCGTACAGAGCAGCGTTCCCAGTCATCTGGTGTGGATGCGGAAGAGGCTGGAAGGTATGAGCGATTGGGGTGGAATACTGATCAGTGTGGTAGAGGTTGGTTTAATCTCCCTTTTACTGACTGAGCCATAAGCTTGATCGACTGTCTTCACGTCTTTACACTCCTGCCTGTCAGCACAGTGAAGTGTTGGCTAAAACCAGTTAGGATTTCCCTGAGGACCACTTAGGACCCATTACCATTTTCCAAATTCTCTTTATTCCGAGTGCTGTGTTTACAAGCTTTGCTGGCCACAAGTTAGGAAAATTGATTTCTCGGCACTGCTCCATCCGGTTGGCTGTCGTTTGCAGCCTTAAAGACTCATCTACATAAAATGACCTTCAGTCTACGTGGCTGCCTGCTCTATCGTGGCTCATTGAAAAACATTACCTTCGTGATATTAAACACATGCCCTGCTTCATGGAAATGTGCTCATTAATGACTGGTCACCTGATGCGTTGTGACGATGGAGCGATCTCCACTAATTGATGCTCGAGACAAGGAAACAGACCAAACGAGTCTGTAAGAGTCTGTTTGTTAATGGAAGGTGATTCAGAGGACCAAAGTCCATCTGCTCTGAAATGAGCTAATCCATCACCATGACAGCGCTGTTGTTATAGAATGGACTCGTGAATGTAATCCCCTCTCTTTGAAGGTCTCCCTCTGTCCCTCTGTCCTTCCTGATGTCTTTTCTCCTCTCCCGTGTCCTTTACAGATCATAGCCTAGTTTGCAGTTCAGATCGAATCATTTTATTCCCCCTCAAACCTGAATTACACACCGATCATCCATTACATTATGACCACCTTCTTGTCTCTACTCTTGATACCTATTGCATACAGACTGTAGTCCATCTGTTTCTTTTTTCTCTCTGTGTTCTTGTGCCAGAGCCAGGCTATGCGGATAGTGCGGACAATCGGCCAGGCATTCGAGGTTTGCCATAAACAAAGTCTGGACAGTGTTGATGGTGAGAGCACACTTCACTCATTGGGGAACCGTTTTCAAACATTGGTCCTGGTGTGTCCTACAGAATATTGAATGAAGCTACAGATCAGGAGAAACCAAAGGAAGTAGAGAGGAACAGGGTGTTCCATGTAGGTGTTTGGACGAAGCCATGGACAAAGAGTTTCACTGCCTTATTTAGGACATTTCTAACGCATCTGAGTGGTGTCCCCATCTGGGACAGTGTCGAACAAGTACGTTTATCAGGATGCTTATTCTCCAGACCTCTTTGTTCTGGGAATATCTCTAAACAAGCACCCGAATGAAGAACCCTCTGGGATGTACAGTGCTCTGAGGCATACTGTTAGGATGTCCATTATCTCAGCTGTGGAGCTGGTTTTGGAGCACCGTGTCACAGATGCCACCTCGTTCCGTTTAAGTTGTTAGGTCACAGCTGATCTTCTGTCTTGATTGTTGCATTTTCATCACAAGAGACAGCACTGATTGGTCAAGAATCAACAAGCAGAATACACTAATGCCAGGTTTTCACCCCGTGAAGGAACACTGTCGTGGACACTCCTTTGAACGTGTGCATTCGGCTACTTTATGTTGCATTCAATGCTGACACAGGCGTGCAAATGCACACAAAGCTTGTCTAGTCTCTTCAAGTCCTGCCAGAATAGGATAAACATACACCATGCTTAATGCCAAATTGTAGTAGAACATCTTGAATTTGATTCTTTTGCATTGACAGCTTGGTTGGTGAAAGGGGAGGAGGAGAGAAGCGAAGAGGAGAAGACCCCACCCTTAGACACCACCACAGAGGAGTCGGTCCAAAACAAAGATGCCAAGGTATTGTGCCTTCCAGAGTAGGAATGCAATTGATGCTATAGCAGATCCTTTGAGTCCCAAGTTGTGAGGTGGAGCCTCCATGAGCATCATGAGCCTTGGGACCCATTGGTTGGTTGTCCTTTCTTGGAGCACTTTTGATAGGTACTGACCACTCCATACTGGGAACACCCAACAAGACCTGACTGTTGTTTTGAAGATGTTCCGACCTAATCATCTAGAACATCACACTTTGTGTTTTGTCTAAATGTTTTAGATTCTTATTCTTGTCCAGAACTTCAAGAACTGACCGTTAACTCGCTGATTAATATGTAGAGCTCATCCCTTGATAGGTTCCACTGGAACCAGATCATCAGTGGTATTCAGTTCACCTGGCAAATGTATGAACTTTGTGGCGGATGAGTGTGTAATCCATGGATCTGACTTGCAGTTTAATGAGCGCTGAACAAGTAAACCAGAGGGTCTCACTGATGGGCTTCATTAAGATGTTCACTGGCAGGATCACGTTGATTAGATCCAAGTCGGATCCAAATGCCTCAAGTAGCAGAGCTTTGCTCTGACCATTTTAATGTTTCTTTTCCTCCAGAAGGTGTTGAATAATACATTGTACTACATACATTTTACATGTTCCACAGAGTCTGTCATGAATAAAATATGAGGAGCATCCCCACACACTCCTCGCAGTCTCCTTGCGGTTAAGCTGTTGAGGTATCAAGGAGACTGTGTGATGAGGCTATCATTTATTTGTAATGTCTGACAGTGTGGGAAAGTCTGTGATTCACCGGCAGCAGATGTAACAGATGCTCCCGTTTCAACCTCAAAGTCAACAAGCTTCTGGTTGCTTCATTTTCGTTAGTGTATCGTATAGAATATCGTAAATGTCCATTAACTGCATGCAGAACTGTTTTAGACAACATATCGACAATGTGCTCTATGATCAGGTGTGTTGTTTGTCTGAAAAGGGTTTGACTTGTGTTGGGATGACAATGAACAGAGGCCAGTATTACGCAAACTGTGTCAGAAACTGTGATTCGTTGCAATTAAAGGAGCAGCACGACCGCTTCATTATTAAAACTGAGATGCTTGGTTCAGTATTTACTATTTACATACAGCGTTACTTTATACATATGCAGCCTGCTGTGTTTTTGGTGTTGACAAAGAAATACTGACACTTTAACACTGTAGTTTAATAACATTTTATCACATTGACCAGCCCTAGTAACATTTTATTTCAGAATTCACTCCAGGATATTTAAGTTGCTCAAGCATGAACACTGCTTCCCTAGAAAGCCAAGCCAGATTTACATCTTAACACCGAATCAGATAGAACGATCTCAGAAGTGCAGACTTCAGTCTACAGAACGAAGAGCGTGTTAGTGTGACATGGTAGGAAGTTGTGTAATTATAACGTAATTACATATGAATAGGGCAGCAAGGTGACTGTGATATAATAATGCTGTTCCTTAAGTCATTAAAGGACATTAAGTGACTTAAAGGCAGAACCCTTGTCTGTTTTCTTCTGCAGGATTCATCTGAAGACCCAGTCTTGGACATAGAGCCGTCCAGACTGGCGTCCCCTGTGTCCGAGCCCCTGACTGTGAGCCATCAGGTACAGCTTCTGCAGAGGCAGCTTCAGCAGCAGGAGCAGAAGAACCAGGCTGCGTCAGCACAGGCAGGAGCGCTGCTCAAACAGATATGCTCTGACGTGACATTTAGGCTTTTCATTATCTATTACTCGTCCCCAGATTGACTAGTGGAAGCTACTTCACCACCTGCACGGTGGTTGCTGTGGTGTCCAAAGAGGTTGCAGCTGCAAGGCAATCGCTAATACGTTCCGAGTCATTGGACTCATTCGATTGGATGCTCACGGTGGCTGATTGTTGTTTGTTTCTAGGCCGTCCTGCTCCAGCAGCAGCTCTCCGTAGAGTCGCGGGCAAGGACAGAGGCGCAGGCCCGCGTGGAGCAGCTCCTGCACCAGAACAGTGAGCTCCTACAGCATCTCTCCCTGCTGGTCAAACATATCCAGGAGCTGGAGCTGCGGACACACTCCACCTCCTCCAGTGAGTCTCACAGCTTTCGAGGAACACATTTTTAAATCAGAGGTCACCGACCCTGCTCTTTCAGAGCTGCCTTCCTGCAGGTTTCAACTCCAACACTAATCTAACACGCCTCATTCAGCCGATCAGGAACTTCTGAAGTTCTAATTGGTTGGATTGGTTGAACCTAAACAAGCAGGTACCTCTCCAAGAGCAGGGTTGGTGACACCTGCTCAAAATGGTCCTTGGACTCTCATTCTCTGACATATGCCATGGTCATCTCTCTCCTGCAGTGGGATCTCAAGACAGCCTGTTGGAGATTGCACTGAGAGCCAACGTTTCCACCCACCCTGCCTGTCCCTCCTCTCCACAAGGCAGCATCCCCCGAGAGTCCAGCCTGGCCCAGCTGAATTCTTCATTCTGCTTCTTTGCTGGACGTCCAGCGCAGGAAAAGAAAAAAGAGCAGGATCGAGACTCAGGACAGGGTCCAGATGAAGAGCAGGCAACTGAAGGATCTCCTACTGAGGGTCAATTCTTCAGTGCTCTGGAGACCCCTGGATTCAGAGAGTCTGGCATTGCATCTGGCTATGAGTCCAATACTGATGAGAGTGATGATCGGGACAGTTGGGGTCAGTAAAGACAGTTGGTCTACTGTTATCCAGGCACTGTGCTTATTCATCAGTATAATATTGGACTTCAAAAAGAACAATTCAGCAGCTACCAGACAACAGGCTGAATATACCACCACTGTGGAAATGAGGAATATACTAGTTACAGTGAACTCACGTCAACGTTATCAATTACTATTAACCATCCAAACATTTGATTTTACTATCACGCAGTTTAATAATTTTCACTGTTCCCTCAGGCTTTTAAGATGATAAATATTTGGGCTACAATGCGACAGTAATTCATGTCACCATGTTCCAAAAGTGCCGTTTGAAAGCCTATTTTAAACTAGGGCTGGGCGATATATTGTAAATATTGATATATCGAGATATGTTTTGTACAAGATATTAAATGGCCATCTTGTAAAAAGGCGTAGATGCATCTCCTGTGTACGATTTAATTCCAAAAAGAATGTGAGCTGGTCGCTTGTGTGGGAATGGTTTGGTTTCTTGTTCAGATTATACTGTAGAAACTGTGTGATTAAGGATCTCTATTAAAACCTGCAGCATGTTGTGTTTCTTCTGTTACAGATAAATACATTCACATTATACTTTCGGGAAGGTTTACATCATATTGCATCTTGTGCACACACACACACACACACACACACACACACACACACTATATATATATATATATATATATATATATATATATATATATATATTGCCATTTCTCTTAAGCATATCATTTTTTAGTCATATTGCCCAGCACTAGTTTATACCTGCTGCCACAGAGTTATACTATATGAAGCAACATTTGCTCTTAGTCCACAGTTTCCCTTTCCATAGAGAGCATAATGGACATCTCAGCGTACCTCTGACAGTGCAGCAGGAAAAACCCTGGATTGCTTTGCCACCACCAGCGAAGATAAAGACTACAAAGCTCCTGCTTGCTCTCAGTACCTGTATTTTTTTTAATGACAGGCCATGTGTCCACGCTGGGGCAAAGTGACCAGCAGTGCCCATTCTCGACTGTACGGTGACTCGAGCAACATACTGAAAAATGATTTACCAGCATGTTCTTGTTGATATTTTATATGTGACTGCTCAGCTTGTTTCCTGTTGCAAACTGATACAATGGTGTTACTGTGTGGGTTGTTTCCTGGGTGTTCAGGTCGCTAATGTGACCAGTAACATTCCCCATTCGTTCTTGCATGACTCTCACCCTCACTTTATCCGTTATAATTAAACAGGTTGTTTCTGTCACTGTGCCTTTGAGACTTTTACACGGACGAGTCAAAACCGCACAGCACTCATAGATTAAGAGAATAGCACTGATTATCTGTGGAACTTGTGAAAGAGAGGGATGGAGTTTAGAGAGTAACTGAATAGTTCATTCTTGTGTTGGATGCAGGAGAAAGGTTTAAGGATGGTTACAGGAGGAGGAATACCTCCCTAGTCCTATCAGGCCGTCCATGCAAATCCCTGTCCACAGCCTACGCAAATGTCTGGACTTAAAGAATGTGCTGTAGCGTGTTGGTGCTAGATACCACAGGAAGCGTTCAGAGGTCGACGGTACGCAAAAGACCATAAGCATATTAGGCATATGGTCTTAATGTTTTGGCTCGTCCGTGTATATGTAAATTTCCTGTGTTCTGATTGGCCTGTGTTGTACTTTCAGATAGAATTCTGGGCTGAGACAGTACTGAATTCTTTTATTGTACATGTACATGAAACTAAGTGACCCACCTCATGGCATCCAGGTCTGTTCTCTTAAATCTGATTCTGCTTTGTTGCTCTGCTGGATCGTTATTTTTGCGCTGTTGTGATTCATTATAGTTATTCTAAAGCTGTTCTGTCTGTATGCTTCTGAATAAACTGGATTTTTTTCATCGGAGTGGGTGTCGGGTGGCCTTCTTACGCTGACTGGAGCGATGAAGTCAACTTGTTATTTTTTGCACATGAGTTTTTCAACACATTTGAGCGACTGTTTACATCAGTTTACGCTCACAGGCAGTAGGTCTCGACTCCCAGAGACGCAAAACACTCAACCACTGACATTCAAAGCTGATCTAGGACTCACATCCAAGATCAGCAGTAGAGAAACCTTGATTAGGACTCAACCCCGGACTAGGACTTGAACCCCAGAATTAGAAAACTCAACTAGGACCCAACTAGGACTAAACGCTTGCATTAGAGACTTAAAATGTGACTAGGATTCACATCCCAGTGAATTTCAAATTTAAGATAAGCACCCATGACCACCCTTAGAGACTCTAAACTCGACTAGGACCTGCACCCCTAAGCCTGGAAACATGAGCAACCCCAAAAACATGAAACTCGCACTCCAAATCCTCTACACAAGACTACACTTTGCATCCTAATGAGTCAAAAATTGACCCTAAAATTCTGTCCCTGCAAGTCCTTTTTAAAAAGTTGGCAGTATTGTGATGAAGACTGTAATATAACAGCCCTTTTGAAAGTGTCAGTCTTATAGGTGTGAGATGTGTAAGAACGGAAGAACAGAGAAAAAAAAACCGGCAGTAAATGGATTCTGCACCTCATAATTGGATCCTTATGTGTCCCAGGTTCTGGTCTGGCTGGCATTTCCCCAGATGTGGCGCTGGCCCCCCTGTGTGTTTATTTCTGCTCTGCTAAAGGACTACTGCCTCCACTCCCCTCTGCTTCCAGTAGTGTCCTGGGCAGGGAAGGTCTGAGCACATCCACTCCTGGGCAGTTTGGGAATTCTGCAGAGGAGCTGCGTTCATGGATTCCTGGATTAAGAGTGGTGAGTTTTTCCTTACTGAGGGTTGGCGAGGCTACATGTGACAGTATATACATTTTTTTTTAATGACCGTTGACCTGAACACACATGAATGTTTATAAAAGCTTATCCTTAATAACGTCAATGCCTAGGTCACTTCACCTCGGGAACATGCTGGTGACTGACCCTTGCTGGAATAAGGCTTTGCACGAAGGGTTCATGTAGGCTTATGAATCCTGCTCTTTGGTCTGTAGACATCAACATGTCTCCTGAACTCAAGGCTATCTGCTTTTCCCTGGAATGTTGGAATGTTGACCTGTTGTGGGAACATGGATGTGAGGAGCTGACTGTGTGAGGACAGGTGATGACATTGGATCCATATATTTCCAACTCCTTCCAAAAGGTTCTGGATGGAGGTCCGTCACCCCACCGCTCAACTCTGGAAGGGGTATTGTACCTCTGTATCTAAGGTTTGGCAGTGGGCATGAGGACCATGGGCTCATGTGCCCCTAACAGCTTGTACCAGTAACGAGCATTATATCTGAAACTCTGTTAAAGCATGCATCTTGTGTCCATCAACCCGCTGCAGCTTTTCTGCAGAGTAATCGCCTGGCGTTCCCCTCGGGAATGACTGCACAGTAGTTTTCTCCCACATCCAGCTGACTGAGACATACCTCAGGAGCCCCATTTACAAGATAAATAAACATCAACTGCATAGTGGACTGTGTGTTCGGGAAGAGTGGTCTTACCTGCGAGCTCGCCGACCTACAAGAAGGCCTTTGTGTCTTTTAAAGTCACGCTCAGAAGCATTAGATTACGTTCTATTAGTGTTTAAAGGCCCTGCGTACGCGTCCACCCTGTGGTCAATGTACAGAAATGAGCTGTGATTCCTTTTTCCAGCCTCCCTTCAGACTGCTTTTGTTACTTTGCACTCAAAAATATATATGTAAATATACAGTATATGTGAAAGTTCCCTTCGGATCGTATGACCTGCATCCAACTAACCACCGATGGATGGATGTCGCTAACTGGCTGAATAAAGGTCGTGATGCTGGGAGACCAAAATCCAGTTTGATTTAGATTAGTGACGCCAGTCGCGATGTCGTGTAACTATAGTGTAACATCTCTTTAACAACCCAACTCGCTGCTTTCAACACGATATTTACCGTCTGTTCAACCTTCATTTTTGATATCAGGCACGATTTTCAACGTCAACATAAATCAACATCAAACGTTGACGTCCAAAGTCTTTATGATGTCCAACTGACGTCCAGTGCCCACTGGGTATTAAGCCTTACCCTCCTTACCACTTCAGAATGCGTGGGCGGGGCTAAACTGCTGTTAAAAAATTTTTTTGTGACATCACTGCATGTAAACAAATTTTCATTGGCCCTTTACTAAGCTCCACTCGGAAAGCACTCCGGGCCGAAACACACCGTAAAACTCGGTTTTATGCAGATGTGCTGTTTATATTATGCTGTGCGATTAAAACAGGATTAGTTTGTTCAGGTTTGTTTCCATATATGGACTTTTGGAAACCTGCACCATGTTTGCATTCTTCAGCACTCATTGTGGAAGAGAATTCAGTTTCTTGTGATATGGGCCCTTTAAAGAAGCACCAGCACACTGAGGGTTTTACACACCAGTGTTAATACTAGGTGGTGTCTGAGACCACCCTATAACCTTCCAGCCAAGAGCAAATCTGTGGTCAGGAACAGACCACTGATGAAAGACAGCGAAATAAAGTGGCAGTGAGTGAAGGTGTATCATGATGGATCAGTACTTAATCTTGTCGTAACTCTCGTTTCTGATGGATTGTTCTCCAGGCATAAAGATCAAGGCAAAATGTTCTGGACGCGATGGCATATCTTCTTGTTTGTCCTTGCTGGAGCTGTGAGGTCTCAGGTGAATCCAGGTAAGTTCATCAGGGTTGGTCCTAACGAGACGTTCCAGAATAAAGGAATAATGTTTTCATTGCGACATGGAATAAATGAATAAACCTTACTGAGATTCAAATGAGAATTACAGGCTTAAAGACAAAGGAAATCCCTATTCTAACGATGTATCATGACGGTGGTAGGTTTGTTGCAGCTTGAAGACTAAAGATATCATGTCTATATTTATTTGCATGCAGACAGCAAACAATTTAGGGCGGAATCTGGGCCACGTCTGGCACGTATGGCTGAGATGTGGGACAGAAATTCACTGATATCTGGACAGAGGCTACACAACTCTCTATGGGATGCATAATAAATCTCAAAATATTAGAACATTTTCAAGATTACTAATCACACTATCAGCTTTACAATTTTAAATACGACGTCTTTTTTTTTTTTTTTAATTAAATGATCAAAACCCTTTTTGACAATATTACAATTTTTTGAGATGCTCTAGCAAACCCCTGTCAAGGTTTACATGCAAAGAAACACACACATATTACTACACATCTAATGTGATGAAGCTATGAATTAGTCGTGTGTTATACTCAATTATACGTCATATACTCACTTAAACTCTACTTTAATCTTTGATCCTCAGTTACTGTGATAAAGACTAACCTCTAAATGATCATTTCTAAGCTCATTCACACTGGAAATCTTTAACATGGGAATGCTTTGCATGAAATATCTGAACATTGCTGTGCAAATTCGATTGCTTTTCGATTGCTTTTAGCCAAAAGAGCGATAGTAAGGACAGCTACTGATATGGGATCTGTTCTCCCATTCCAACTCATAATAAAAACATTGGCTGAAGCTCCATCACTCCATCACAGCTGCGCCTGTGCTCCACATCTCAACTCTGGGGTTCTTTAAATCCCTCAAAACCCACACGTGGACCTGAACATCTGAATTCACGAAGCAGGACGGATAGCTCTTAACATGCACAGTGAAATCTGCGTTGATGCAGATCACGGTGCAGCTTTCTCAACATGCAATCTTAGGGGTTATACTCACATGGAAAGGCCCTACAATTAGCATCCACTGAAGAATTTCAAGTAGAAGTGACCGTTTGTCTATGCTGAAGCTCTAGTGGTTTTCTAGGCTGGGGACTGGAACAGGGCAGTCATTCACGCTGAGCTGGTGCGTAGAGGAGCCTGCACTGGGGGGTCTGGTGTCTGTTTAACATGCCAAGGCCAACAAGACCGATGGGGTGACAGAGTTCTTCATTCACTCAAGGCTCTCTGCCATTTCCAGCCCCTACTATGAGGACGGTAGGACTCGATGCACTCAAATCGAGTCATGTCCCACATATACGAGTAGATGCGTCAACCATAAGCAAAGAAAGGCTTGTTCCCACTGCTCTCCACTTTTAAGTGTTTATCCTGTTCCCAACACACCTGATCCAGCTAATCATCTAATAACAGGACACCACTAAAATGTGCAGGGAAGGGGCCCGGAAACATGCCTACGAGGGGCCTGTGTTGTGTAAACCATCCCAGATCCCATGCCTACCTGGTACCCACCTAACCCATGTAACACCCATGTGAGCCCTACATGAACATATTGCATGGGGGGTTCTCCAGGACCTGGGTTAGGAACAACCTCTCTGTTGATGGTGTCCAACCACTTGTCTTTCATTCTGTCTATTCTGTCAATTATTGTATTCTTAGCTTCCAAACATTCCCAAACACATTCAATGATGTTGGGGTTTGGACTCCAATGGACTTTGTGTTATTGTCTACCAGGATGGATGGATGGATGGATGGATGTTCTCTGTATCATGATTTTCCTCTATATCCCCTGATGAAATATGAAATGATCAATGTTATTCTGTTACGGTTTGAAATTATAAGTTAAACAGCAACAAGAATATCATTTCTGTTGTCCTATAGCCTTTTAAAATCATTTCATAAACATTAATTATTCCAAACACCTGAAATAGTTCTTAAACAGCTTCCTACTGGTTACTGAAATTTGCATATGACTGGCATTGTTTGCCACGTATCGATATTAAGTCACACTTATAACCACAATATAACCAACAGGGCAAATGGATTTTCAGTGCCAGAACATAGATTTCTCCAAGAGAACTCCATCTCCCCAAGCTTGTCTCTCTAGGCTTTCCCTAGCTGCTGTGTATAAAGGCCCTCTGTCTCCATATAGAGGCCTCCTGGAAGGGGCTGGGTGGTATTTGGGTATTTGCTTTTGGGGTGGGGATCCAAGCAGCAGAGCCTGCTTATTCACCTTCATGCTGAAAGCTCCTAGACAGCAGCTACACCTTATTTCACAGCTGAAACAAACCCACCCACTTCACCCGTTACTAAAGAAATTCTGGCCAATAATCAGATTTACAGCCTCCCCCTTTCCCCAAATCACACTTCATCAGCCAAGAAACCTCCATAACGAAATTAAGACTCGCTCACACAGTAAATTCACCCGCGTTCAGTCGTGTCACAGTTTGGAGTGATGAACGCTGTCAGAACTGGCTTAAGGCTGTTGATGTTCCTGTGAATCATCAGTCAGTGTTAGTGCTGTACTATGTCTGCTGCCGCAAGCATGCTGAAAGACGTGTGTGTGTGTGTGTGTGTGTGTGTGTGTGTGTGTGTGGTAGGTGTATGCAGGTATCCCCTGGGGATGACTGGTGGCAAGATTCAGGATGAGGACATTTCAGCCTCCAGCCAGTGGTCAGAGTCAACCGCAGCTAGATATGGAAGGCAAGTACACACACACACACACACACACACACACACACACACACACACACACATTTATGGTATTTGTCTGAGGATGTGATGTTTCTTTTTAGATGTTGTTCTGATTCAATCTGGCAGAAACCCTTTTTTGTGCTCTGCAGCTCTCCAAAAAGGACTTTGTATATGCTGAAGATCACATTTGCAAGCCTGAAAACCCCATCTGTGAAACGTGGTGGTGGTATTTTCATGGTTTGGGCCTGTTTTGCTGCATCTGTACCAGGATAGTTTGTCATCATTGTTGGAACAATGAATTTGAAACAATAAAAAAAACTATTACCTACCAATAATAAAAGCAGCACTATTAAAATTAGTGTTTTGTAAATAATTGGGATGCAGCCTCTGTTATGTGAGAACACGTGTGTAGTTCTTACAAGCATAGCAATGAAAACAACATGCAGACATAAGAACTGTTGACACCACAACTGGTGGAGAATGCGGGCTGTACCCTCTAGTGATATGGGGCTCCGTTTGACTGCAGATTGACTCATCTCTGTTTCTCAGGGTACAGCAGTACTTCACTCTTAACAATAAAGTAAAAATGGTTCTTTGAGGAACGCTACGGAGAAAATGCAGTATTGGCTTCAACCTGAGAGCATTAGGTTCATTCACAACATACATATATCAGACAATGCTCTCTTCCCTGTGAAGGCTGGACTTTGATGATGGCGATGGTGCCTGGTGTCCAGACGTGGTGGCAGAGCCAAAAACCCTAAAGGAGTTTCTGCAGGTTGACCTTCGCACCTTGCACTTTGTCACACTGGTAGGCACCCAGGGGCGCCACGCTGACGGCATGGGCAATGAATTCGCACAACGTTACCGGATAAAATACAGTCGTGACGGCGGCCGCTGGGTCTCCTGGCATGACCGAAAAGGTGGTCAGGTGAGGACACCAAACAGGGGAAGGTACTGACTAGCTTCTACCAAGAACTGCTTATTTAGGTGTTGCTGCCACGTAACGAAATTGGCTGATCAAATACATTTAATTACACTTAATTACAGTTAATTACTGCAAAATAGACTGTTCAACAAAGTATTCGTGTATTACTATGTTACACTTGCAGCTGTTAGCACAGTCATCTTGTCCCACCATGACTCCTTTTTTGTGCTCAGGTCATTGAGGGGAACAAGAACCCTTATGATGTTGTACTGAAGGACCTGGAGCCACCCATCATTGCACGTTTTGTGCGTTTCATGCCTGTGACTGACCACTCCATGATCGTGTGTATGAGGGTGGAGCTCTATGGATGTGAATGGCTAGGTCAGGCCTTGTTCAATCACTGAATCAATGCCATCAAAATGCTGTAAAACCACTTACTAGCTACATACACCATAATGTTATAATTGATTGGTTCTAAGTGCTATATATATAGAACTTAGAACCAATCAATCATACCATTATGCCCTTCTACATACACTGTCAAATATATATATATGCCCTATCAGCTCATGGGCAGTTCAGTCACAGCTTGCCAGTTAAGGGATTTGAACCAGAAACCTTCCAGTCACAAGGCTGGTTCTATAACCACCAGGCCATGGCTGCCCATTTCACTATCCCAGAGACATACTGGCAGCTCCAGTTTTCATTTTAAGTCTAAGAACTTTAAGGATGCTGAGGGTAAGCGGTCTCCGCCGTCATGCCTATGATGATTTAGTTCTCATTATTGATAACGAAATCACAATTTAAAGAAAAACAAGTAATTTAATAAAACGAGAGCATGATTTAATAAAAGAGTGCACTCTTCAAAAAATTAATTAACTGAGCATGTTTTAGGTAAGCGAGGGTGCACACAACAGCACACAATTTTGTAAAACAAGTCCACACTTCAGGAAAACAAGTGCACACTCTACTTAAACCAGTGCACTTTTTAGTCCAACGAAAGGACATTTTTTTTCAAAAGCCCACAAAATATTGCTTTGATCTCTCAGGGGCTTCGTAGAAAAGAGTGAAGAATTTTCACCGCTGAGTGAGTAAACAAGGATGCAGCTTCTGAAGACACCAGGACAGGCACTGGTGGGTTATCATAAATTAAAAACGAGGCCCCAAAATAATCACAGAATGTTTTATGTGCTGGGAGATAAACACTCTAGATGAATTTCTGGATGTCTAGATGGAAGGACTGGATGAATCAAATGTGGATTTTGTTATAAAATAATTTATTAATGTTTATATTTAATGTTATCAAATAATAATTAATGTTCTCCATATCATGCACCACTAGTTAAAAACCTAAACTGACCATTTTTTGACCCATGTGTTTCAGTCTGTCTTATAGTGAACTAGCTAAGCTATGGAAATTGCATTTCTCCCCCACTGCAGATGGTCTTGTGTCCTATAGCGCCCCTCCAGGACAGAAGATGACATTTCAAGGCCAGCATGTTTACCTTAATGACACTGTGTATGATGGTGCCGTGGGCCACAGGTGAATAACGTCGTCATCTGAACACACACTACACTCAAAACATGGCGAGAATTTCTCTGTGTAGTTTAACTCTTAAACCCGAGATCCGCAGTAACGTTTTCTACGCTTCATAACTCAGGATCACAGTAACCTACAGACATGATACACAAAACACACTGCAAGACTTACCCACCTAATCCTGTGTCATTGTTGTGTGATGAATGACCAGTGAATATAAAATGTGAAAGGAGGGGCTGTTCGCTCTCTTTCTTTTACACACATAAATAATAAAAATAATAATGGACATTTGGATTGTTTTTTATTTTATTTGGAACACTGTCAAGGATTTTGAACAACTTATTATTGTAAATATTCTTGTGAGTCTAATCATTATATATAACTCATTAAAATTATTGCATTTCAGCTCAAAAACACTCTGAATAATCAATTTCCAAAAGGATGTCTGAGATGTAAAGGGTTTTTACACATATATGTTCCTATACATATATACACATATATGTATAGGAACCAGTAAATTGTTGATCAAAACATGGTCAAATATTGAAATTCTCTTACTTTGTACATCTCAGATAAAGACTAGAGCAGCATACGATCTCTTAAAAGTGACAATATATACATGTGTGACTTAGAAAACCTCCCATAAAATTAGCCTTGAGTTCTAAAGGTTAAAAATGTGTTAAGTCTCCAAAATCTCCAATAAAACACAAACGACAAACGGCATCTGGATTAACAAATCTTATAGTAGGTTTGTTTTAAGACATTTAGGATTTAATGTCAACTTTTCAGTAGAAGGATAAACTGTTCTTTATGTCAAAAAGTGAAAAACAAGAAAAAACACCAGGAGGAAGCCTTTTTTTTAGATAACGGTCCCTCCCATCAAGCAGTTTACACACTCTGGATTGAGCTGATGAAGTGGATGTTGTTGGAGTAGTAGTCTGCTTTATCTGTAAAGTCTCTGGTCTGTTTCTCAGCATGACAGAAGGCCTTGGTCAGCTGACCGATGGAAGCTGGGGTTTGGATAACTTCACTCAAAGCCAAGTCTATGGAGTCTGGCCCGGCTATGACTATGTGGGTTGGACTAATGCCAGTTTCCCCACTGGTTCCGTGGAGATGACGTTCGAGTTTGACCGCATTCGAAATTTCACATCAATGAAGGTCAGTGTGGACTTTTCTGTAGTTCTGAAGAACAGTAATGGTCAGCTTTCAGTTCCCACAGCTCAACTGTGTTTTGCTTCACATACACTCATCAGACACTTTATTAGGAACCCCTGATGTAGCACTTTATTAGGGTGGAAGGCCTGATATAGCATTGCTCAAAGAATACTGTGTAGCACCTGACTTTTAAGCACAATCTACAAATTTGAGGTCAGGACCTCAAAGCTTAATGTTAACCTGCTTCATCCAATCTACAGCCACCTTTCATGTGTGTTTGGGGTCACTGCCCTGTTGTGTTCAAGTGTCAACCATCTAGCTGATGGTCTGAGTTCATGATGAAGAATTCTGATGGTCCCCCCCATCTTTGTTATAGCATCACCTTGTACAATGTATCAGTTCCACTGACAGCAAAACAGCCACCACCGTGCTTCATGGCTGGTACAGTGTTAGATAAGAAGCAGAGATGATTGTACCTACTTTGCATTTGTGTGACAAAAATCACGTTCCATCCTTGTAGGTCCACTGCAACAACATGTACACTTCAGGAGTGAGAGTATTCCGGCAAGCTGTTTGCTACTTCCGCTCTGAATCGGACTGGGACCCCAAGCCTGTTGCCTTCAAACCTGAAACAGATAATGCCAACACAAGTGCCCGTTTCGTCACAGTGGCTCTTAACCATCGCATGGCCAGTGCCATCAAGTGCCGTTTCGCATTCAGTGACTCCTGGATGATGTTCAGCGAGATTGCTTTCCAGTCAGGTAACATGTTATAAATATATTGATAATTATAATGATCATGACATTATTAATAACTTCACTTTATTTATTTTTTTAAACCAGACTTCATAGATTTCATCTTGGTAATGCATTACATACATCCAGCACATCATCAACGTCATTTTCCAAAATATATTTGAAATTAGAACAGTAATTACTTTCTGTTTGTCTTGGTATTTTCTACAATAAAAGTCTCTGTACATTTAAAATCTGTTTGAGATTAAAAACTAGTTCGATCTTGTACGCAGGACAATATCCTGATGGTCTGAAGACAGACCGACAGCAGACCATATGTGCTGTTGGGTCCCTGTAGTGACCAGTGTTGGTGAGCGGTACCTAATTCTAGCTGGTGTTCCAGTGAAAGGCTATGGCTTCTCATGTCTCAGATGCAGCTCATATGTTCCATTTTCCATCCCAGTGGGTCGTGCGGGGCACCTAACGTGTTGGTGGGAATTGGTCATGACATCACTGGTCAGTCAGAGTCTGTATGCAGGTTGAGCGTGTAGACGTGGACAGGGCAGTAAACATGCACTGGAAGCTCCTTTGGCATTTAAACTGGGATTTAATTCAGCTGGAAACCAGTGAATTTTAGCTGTGTACTGAGTTGATTGCTCACTGATTATTCATCACATCTCATCACATCGTGTCTGTAGGTTACTCTGATCCTGAGTCATGAAGTCTTGTGTTCTAAGAATGAAGGACAAATGGGTTAAAATCACAAAACATAACAAAAAGTTATTTTCTCACCAATCTGGGCTAAATTTGATAGTTTATTAGAAACCCTTACCTTGCAGCTCCACCAAAGATCCATGTTATTTCTGCTGGCCATTATCTAGCCCTTGCTTTGTGGTCAGTTTCTGACCCTAGAGGTGCTCTTGGCTGGCTGTTTTTAGGTTGGCCCAAAGAACCTAACCAATGATGAACTGACCTATGAAGAACTGACCTATGAGGAGTACAGTTAATAAACTCTCATCACTTTTCTGAAACCCAGACACGGCAGCGTACAACACCTCTCTAATTCCTCGGAAACGTGGCCACCCTGCAGGCACACACCCGGGTGAGTAGCAAAGGAATACTGGCATTAGATTAGACGCAAACAGATTTCTTTCAGCAGACATTTATACACCAGTGTAGAGACAGTGTGTGCTGCCCCCTGCTGATAATGTAAAGCCACAACCAGTTTAAACCACTCATGCCATTTGATCTGTCTTCTCTAGCAGGTGACCCCACACACAAGATCGATGACAGCAACACACGCATCCTCATTGGCTGCTTGGTGGCCATCATTGTCATCCTGTTGGCCATCATCATCATCATCCTCTGGCGACAGGTCTGGCAGAAGATGCTCGAGAAAGTGAGTGATTGTGGCCTTCGTCATCGTTGACTCCAAGATAATATTTGTTCTTTGATCTCCAGTGTCTTCACAAACCAGTACTGGACCGAATTCCAATAACTGGTCATTGAAACTACTAAGCAATAGTAATAAATCGTTTTTCAGAGAATGAACTGTATTATATACACTGAGATACCAAAAGTCGTGGGATAATGGTGTGTATATTGATCATGAAGGGTTGTTACACCTGTATAAGTTATGAGGTGTTCTCCTGATTGAGGTTGAACATTGGCCAGCATGCTCATGGCAAGGATTTTTCATTCAGTGGACACATTTGGCCACTGTGCTGTCCATGGTGGTTGGTAATGCCTTCCATGACATATTCTTGTTACACTCGTGGCACTGTGGATGGAAGAATGCTAAATGTCTTCAGAAATGGAATGTCCCACCCATCTAGATTCCCATGAGGAGAGCTTTGGAGATGAAAAACCAGGACTGACTGCAGGAATGCTATTTGTATTACTGCTCTTTCATTACAATACCCAGCATGCACTATGCAAATACATTGTACACACAACCACAGGGAACCCCCTCATAGTGATCAAGAGAGCCACAAATGTACCACTAGCTCATTAAAGATACTGCTCTCAACTATCCACAGGCAGATTTAAAGGCAGATTTCCGTACCTTTAAACCAGTAAATCTCAGGCCTGCTCTGACACTGAGCCAAGAGGAGGGTGGACATACTTAGAGCAGGTGTCATGGTTCATAAATAGTTCAATCTGAGTTTCTGTGAACGCTTTATGAATATGTTATAAAGCTGAAGCTCAGTTTTAAACGATCTGTTCCAGGCCTCACGCCGGATGCTGGACGATGAACTGACGGCCCGTCTCTCAGCCCATAGGGCAGCCTTCACCCGTCGCCACTCTTCTCTCTCCACTGACGCTGAATCCACTTCCACATATGAGAGGGTCTTCCCACTGGGGTCTGACTATCAAGATCCACCTCATCCCTTGCGCAAATCACCAGAGTTTCAGGCTACAGAGAACCTTGGTGAGGGACAGTCCTGTGACCTGTGTACTTCTTATGGGATTCGGTATTTAATAAAGGACAGATCAAATATAGAGGGTTTAAGGGCTTCGAAAATGGCAAAAAAAAAAAAGGGGTCAAAGGGGTCAAAGAACACACGGTTCATTTGAGGGCAATCAGAAAACATTCCTTTCATTTCTTATGAAACCACACTGAGCTATAAAGTGAAGTTGAAGACAGATATTCATTATTTTTAGTTGTTGTTTGATGTACACACTTAAAAATGGGGGTTCGTCAGTAAAGAAAATGGTTCTGTATAGAACCAACAATGCTCAAAGATGCATGTGCTGTCCTTTCGGCAGTGAAATGGTTCTTTAGATTGATGGAAAATAGAACCATACAGAACCCTTTTCAAAATTCCCTGTGCATACACCCACAGCCCCTCGTTACTCAATGATGTCCAATACACTTGTATTGGGACACCTGAAATCAAGGGTATTACATAGAGTTTATCTGGCTTGAAAGAAATGATTGTCTTACAGCAGTGATCGATGCCTCCACTGAGGAACCTTCGACCAGCCCTACAGATGAAGCCCCCCATTATGCAGAGGCAGACATAGTGAGTCTGCAGGAGACTGTCAACAGCCGAGGCTACTCAGTCAGCACAGTCCCTGTGCCGCTGCCGCCAGGCCGGGACGGAGCTCTGGAGGAGTTCCCCAGAGAGAAGCTGACATTTAAAGAGAAGCTTGGAGAAGGGCAGTTTGGAGAGGTCAGTGAAGAGGTCCAGTTCGATTAGCAAAACAAAATGCCTTGCAGATGTGATCTGATGTTGACACTCCAGTGGTTCAAGAGCCAGTTTAGGGAATTGTTAGATGAAAAATCCAAAGACTCTATAGCAGCAGTGTGAATTTCTACCACAGCGGTTGGTATTGTGCAGCTGGTTCCGGTTGGTGGAATATTAACTTCCAGTGCATGTTGGCTCTTTTAGCTTTGGAGCTCCGGTGAAGTGTGTGTGGTTGCCCTGACCTTTGTTGTGCTGCACAGACATCCTAGTTAAGGCTTTGTGCTACAGGTTCACCTGTGTGAGGCCAATGGAATGCAGGATTTTATGAAAGAAGATGGGGATGGTGTTGAGAATGAGCCTATTTTGGTAGCTGTGAAGACCCTCAGAGAAGATGCAACCAAAAATACAAGGTACATTTTAATTGTATTTGTGTATGATGCATGGCCAGGCTGTGTGCAGAGTGCAGGTAAATTGGAATTTGTTTGTCAAATCAGATCTGCAAATTTGCAAATTTTTCAATAACACCACACAGTTACACAAAAAATACAACATGGATGAACCTGACTGTCCTGCTATGAGAAGCTGAAATATATGTGTGTGTGTGTGTGTGTGTGTGTGTGTGTGTGTGTTTGTGTGTGTGTGTGTTCACCTAATTAACCTAAGTATATACTTCTGCATACGCAACACAGGCCCCGCCCCTTGCCTAGACACTACGGATCATTTCCTGTAGTGAGGACGCATCTATCACATCTCCAGCTGTCCACATCTGATTCTTCAGACATGTTCCGGAGCTCATGTGTCAAAAACTGAATTTTGTTGTGAAGGAGATGCTGCACAGTAGAACAGTGCACCCCCACTACAGGGTCTGATCACTCCTCCCGAAGTTCTGTTAACTGTCATTTCTTGATTATTTTACAGACTGAGGAACTCCTCCCGCACTGTGAGCATCAGTAATTTAAACGTTTGAATTATTCTAATTTAATATTGATCTGACTGCCACAGAACCCTGATGTTTAATGCTTAATGGGTTTTATAACCCTGACCCAGTGGATTGTGAATCAGCTACAAAAGTTCAAAAAACATCCTCAAAACTGGGGATGCAATGAAACTTCAGCAACCAGAATTATTACATAAATTGCCAAAAAATAGCATTTTGGTGTCAAAGTAAAAAGCAAAATGTCGTGATAGTTTATATCGAATTGGAGTGGAGTGAGGCACTCTTTTCTCGGCCTTTATTGTGCTTGGTTTTATCGTGGTTTGTCTGCTGAATTGTTAAAAAGGTTCATTGTTCCATAAATATTTTCTAATATGTCTTTGAAAAATAAATAAATAAATACTTCAAAATATCAATTTTGCTCCGTCCCTAAATGCCAGTATCTGTGTTGTGCAACAAACATCTGACAAACATATTTATTAATAAAAAATAAAGAATGATGAATTTTTTGGCCAGAAATGACTTCCTGAAAGAGATCAGGATCATGTCAAGGTTGAGGGACCCCAACATCATCCGCCTCCTGGCTGTGTGTGTGGAGAGCGACCCACTGTGCATGATCACAGAGTACATGGAGAACGGAGACCTCAACCAGTTCCTCTCTCGCCATGAGCTTCACAGGTCTGGAGAAGACCAAAAGGGCATCATCAGGTCTGTCTGCTGAGCTAAAGCATATAATCTCTAGTATTTCTTACATTTTAATGGTGTTAATGTGACAGTTTCCCTTTATACTACATATTAACCAGGCAGGACTGCTGTTCAAAATACAGAAAAATGCATATAAATGTGGGAAACATAGGCTTAATGACGGTGTCACACAGTGTCAGTACCTACAATGATCAACCATAGTCTGCATGATCCTTTCACCCTGATCTTCAATACTCAGGACCTCAAAGGACCACCACAGAGCAGCTATTATGTGGGTGGTGGGTCATTCTCAGCACTGCAGTCACACTGACATGGAGGTGGTGTGTTAGTGTGTGTTGCGCTGGTACGAGTGGATCAGACACAGCAGTGCTGCTGGGGTGTTTAAACCCCTCAGTGTCATTCGTGGACAGTCCACCAACCAGAAATATCCAGCCAACAGTATCCTGTGAGCGCTGATGAAGGACTAGAGGACGACCAACACAAACTGTGCAGAAACAGATGAGCTTCTGTCTCTGACTTTACATCTACAAGGTGGAGACACTCGGTAGGAGTGTCTGATAGGGTGGACAGTGAGTGGACACAGTGTTTAAACACTCCAGCAGCACTGCTGTATCTGATTCATTCGTACCAGCACGACACACGCTAACACACCACCACCATGTCACCAAGTTCAGTGCTGGGAATGACCCACCACCCACATAATAGCTGCTCTGTGGTGGTCCTGTGGGGTCCTGATCATTGAAGATCAGGGTGAAAGGAGGAGAATAAGGTATGTAGAGAAACAGATGAACTACAGTCTGGAATTATAGAACTACAACATGCTCCTGTATGAGGAGCTGATAAAATTGACAGTGAAAATAGAAATAATAGAAATATTATAACATGAAATATTGATCTGACTGTGATGATCTGGTTCTCCTTGCAGTTACAGCACACTGATCAACATGGCCACTCAGATCGCCTCTGGAATGAAGTATCTGTCATCCCTGAACTTTGTTCACCGGGATCTGGCCACTCGCAACTGTTTGGTAGGGACGAGCTTCACGATCAAAATCGCTGACTTCGGCATGAGCAGGAACCTCTACCGCGGGGACTACTACCGCATCCAGGGCCGAGCTGTGCTGCCCATCCGCTGGATGTCTTGGGAAAGCATTCTCCTGGTAGGACTCTCTTGGAATCCTGTAGGAATGGAAATGACTCCCCTTGCCTCTCACCTGCTGTATCAGTTTGGACACACCTGACTGAATGCACAGCATGTGATGCCTACAACAGCATGATTAGAGTTCCTTGTACATGTCCTTACTTACATAACTTTAAAAAGGATTAAGGAAACTCCAGAAGGTCAGGAGGTCTGTTTGAAATGTAGTGATTTCCTCCTTTCTGTCCTTCCATGCATAACCATTCTTGTTCAGTGATTGCCTGAGAGTGGCCTCAAATAAGAACATCAGTGGGGCACCAAGACTGGGTTTGGGAAATGCAGCCTCACGCTTGATTGGTGAAGGTCAAACACCTTAGAAAAGGGGTTTGTAACATTTTATAACCTGGTGAGCTTTGAGAACTCTTTCTGAGGACCTCAGGAATCTCAGGAGTCTTTGTTGACATGGCACACTTCCATAAACCTGAGGTTATGTTCTTGACACATGGCAAGACCTGCTAAAATCTTACCTGAATGGCATCTGACCCCTACCCCTTTAAATAATCTCATCCTCCTTCACATACTTCTTCCTATAAAGAAACCCCCACCATATGTGAGGGTGATGTGTGGAAAATAACGACACCTCGTGTGATCTTCCACGAGTAGGTGGGTCCAAACCTTTGACTGCTGCTGTATAAACTGAGCTCACAGCTTGTCTCATTGAACTGTTATCATTTCACCAGGGTAAGTTCACCATGGCCAGTGATGTATGGGCATTTGGAGTGACCCTCTGGGAGACCCTCACCCTGTGTAAGGAACAGCCCTACTCACAGCTCTCTGATGACCAGGTGATTGAAAACACGGGCGAGTTCTTCCGAGACCAGAACAAGCAGGTCAGCCTCGTAGCCTTGTTTTAAGGCTCTTGTTTGATGGGTCACTGATATATACTTGATGTTGTTATGAGTGGTAGAACTTCCATCCCTAATTACAGGCTAATTACAGGAATGAACATCATGGCATCACATTAAATCCATAATAATATAGTGAGACACAATAATAAAACACTTATTATACAGTCATTATAATAACTACACTACACTAATGAAAGTGATGTCATGGTGATGTAGGTTACTAGTTTTGAAACAGTGTAGTGTGGTAGTGTGTAGCTACAGCCTCCAAACACGGTGGGGGTAGTTTCACACAGTTAAAACTAAGACATCTCCTCATTTGTTTCCAGAGATGTTTAGATTGCTTGCCTAAAGACAGTTCACCTTAAATACTTTGAAAGGTCAAGACCTCCTTTCTCCTGAAGATGGCAGTGTTGAGTTGTGTTTGCTTTCAGGTCTATCTCCCCCGGCCTGCCTGTTGCCCTGATGTGGTCCACAGCCTCATGCACAGCTGCTGGAAGAGGAACGCCAAGGAGAGGCCCAGCTTCCAGCACATCCACAGCAGTCTGCAGCAACACCAGTCTGAACTCCACATGGACTGAAGGAGATGAGGGACAAATTGCTCACACACTCTTTTACTCTTTTAGCAGAATTTCAGCCCAGCTGCATGCTGGAATCCAGCTATGTGTAATTAATGGGAGGTGGTGGGGGGGGGGGTCTGTTGTCTTAATTTCATTGGATTATATTTGATATGTCTTTCTTTGCTTATGTATTCTAAACAGCATTATCTAGTACCTAAACCAGTGTAGACCATCGGGAAATTCATGATGTTCTAACGTAGTTTATGCTGGTCTTGGCTTCTCTGACATTGTTCTGATGCTGGTTGATCAGAGTTAAAAACACAATGCACTATATGGACAAAAGTATTGGGACACCTGATGATTGTTTCTATTGTAATCCAAAAAAATGCTTTTCCTGCTTTTGTTGGAGTAACTCTCTACCGTCTCTACTAGATTTCATAACATTGCTGTGAGGACTTGATATATTCAGCAACAAAAAGCATTAGTGAGGTGAGGATGCTAGATGATCACCACCCCAACTCATTCACATCAACCAACTCATTCCAAAAGTATTGGACGGAGAACTTTCATTCCAGAAAACAGTTCCACTGCTCCACAGCTCGGTGCGTTGGGATTTAAACCCCTCTGGCCTACACTGGCATTAGGTGCGGTGCTTCTGAGAGTCCTATTCCATTGGCAGTAGTCTACTGGAACTAGATAAGCTGTGTGTGCATTTGCACATCTGTGCCAGCAATGGGTGCAACTTAAAGTAGCTGAATGCATTTGTTAGAAAGGGTGTCCACAAACATTTGGACATGTAGTGTATGTTGGTTTTAAGCTTTTAAGCAGGGTTATCTAACTGCCAAACATAATTTCTAAATATGACATTGCATATATTTTACTGTCTGTTATTAAACTATGATAACGATCCAACTTTGTTTGTATTTTTCGTTGCCCAAACACATCTTTATTTAACACGTGCCTCATCTGTCCCTATAGCTGACATCAGCGACTCATACGAACTGTAGACTATTTAAAGTTAACGGGTCAACCTCTTATGCAAGTGTCACACTTCACACCATGTCAGCATTTGGTCAACAGTGAGGAAAATAAAGTGTAATGACAAACGTATTCAGTACTGTATGAGGGAACACAAGCAAAAGTCACCTCATGCCCAAAACATGATGACTCAGAGCGTGTGAAACACTGGTGGACTCAAAATCTGTCTATAAAAGGTCCGAATTGTGAAAAACAAGAGTCTACATGTGGAAACTAAGCTGCATAAGCTTGTGTAAAAATGCACTGCCATTGTTGTTGGTACCTGTCAGATATTCCTGCCCTGCACTCAATGAGCCCCCAGAACCCCCACAAACCTGTCTAGGAACAAATGCATAAGAAGATGCATGAATGTTGATGGTCCATTTATCTCCTCAAACGTGTAATAAGTACAATAAAATACAGGAAAATGCAAGATATGGGCCATCGGGTCATCAAGTATGTAGACCTTGACCACGGACAAGCCTACAACGCCTTCCAGCAGTCCCACAACCATATTTCACTCCTTGGCCACTCTAGCGGAAACCCCTACTTTTCCAATAAAGGATGCAGTCTTGCGAAACAACCACCACCCAAATAATATCTGTTCGGCAGCAGCCCTGTGGTCAGAAACTGACCAGAGATAGTTGAAGGTGGTGCATGACAAATGCCTGACAACAAATGGACTACAGTCGTATTGTGCATTTAAATGGTGGCACTGTAAGAAAAGTGGACCTTACAAAGTGGATTTGTGAGTAGGAGCCCAAGTTATGTGGAGCGGGACAAAAGGTATGGTGGACTTATAAAGAAGGTAGGCCTTATAAAGCGGCCAGTGAGAAGAATCCCAAGTATGACGTCTGAGTGATGAACCAACTTAAATGAAGTATGGCACGTCTATGGTGGACCTGTAAGGAAGGTGGACCTTATAAAGTGAACTTGTGTGGTGGAGGCCAAGGTGTCAGCCCAAATTAGGTGGAGTATGGCACCTGTATGGTGGACCTGTAAGGTGGGCCTTATAAAGTGGACTTGTGAGTGTGAGCCCAAGTATGATACCTATATGGTAGACCTAATAAAGTGGACTTGAGTGGTGGAAGCAAGAGCTATATGGCGCATCATGGCACCTATATGGGAGGTGCACCTTATTAAATTGAGCAGCACCCATTTTTAAGTACGACACCCATATCGTGTACCTGCAAGGGAGATTATGAAATGGCCAGTGAGTGGAAGGCCGGGTATATTATCTGTATTTTAGACTTGAATTAAATTGGTAGCCCAAGTTAGGTGAAGTATGGCACATCTGTGAGGGATCTATGAGTAAGATGGTCCTTATATTGTTCAAAGAGCAAGGTTAGGTGGGATAGCATCTGTATGGTGCACATGTAAGGATGGTAGACTTTTTAAAGTGGCTCTTAGGTGGAATCCCAAGTATGGTACCTGTATAGTGGACCTTATAAATGGAACTGGTGTGCTAGAAGCCCCAGTTTTGTGGCACCCATTTGGGCACACCTGGACCATCTTGTCCAGAGACCCGGGAGCCCAAGTTAGTAGAGCAACTGTATGGTGGACATGTGAAGATGGTGGATCTCATAAATGGAACTGGTGTGGTGGAAACCAAAGTTAGATGGATGTGTGAGGGGTTTGTGGGCCATATGAAGCTGACTCAGATGGAGAATAACACAGTGGACCTGTAAAGTGGAGAACTTAGAACCAGAGTGGGAGCCCAAATTAAGTGAAAACACACCAGTTTGTAAACAGTTGAGGCGATGTAAGCTGTTAGTTGTTTTTGAGCTGATTTGAGTTGTTTATAGCTGTTTTGAAGCAGTTTCTAGTTGTTTTTAGCTGTTTTGGGTTGTTTGGAGCTGATTTTAGCTGTTCTGAAGCTGTTTGGGGCTGTTTTAAAGTTGTTTTGAGTTGAGTTTAGCAACATGGAGCTGATTTTAGCTGGTTTAAAGTTGTTTCGAGTTGTTAGGGGGCTGATTTTAGCTGTTCTGAAGCTGTTTGTAGCTGATTTTAGCTGTTGTAAAGCTGTTTGGAGCTGGTTTTAGCTATATGGAGCTGGTTCTAGCTGGTTTAAAGTTGTTTCGAGTTGTCTAGGGCTGGTTTTAGCTGTTTTAAAGCTGTTTGGAACTGATCTGAGCTGTTTTAAGAGCCCGGGCTCATTGGAGCAGAATGTAAACAAAGCCGCTGAGGGTTCTCGGGCGCTCGCGCACAGCGGCTCCCGCTTCCGGACTGTTTCAGGCCGTTCATGTTGGACTGCTGAGCTGAGAGCAGGTGACATAACGGAGAAAAAGACTCTCCTCTCCTCCTCCTCTCTTCTCCTCCTCTCGGCCCCGCGGTGACGAAGCGGTGACGTCAGCGCCTGACAGCACTATGGCGGCCGCCGGACGGAGACAGTAAACAGAGTAAACAGAGACACGGAGACACAGCGCGCGGACGGCGATGTGGAGGCTCTGCTGGCCGCTCAGATCGTGACCCGCGGGGGGCTCGTCGGACAGGGACGCAGACTGCTGGATGAGAGCGACGGGAGGCTTCGGGGAATGCGTCGGACGCTCCTCTAACGCTGATTCGGACAGCCGTCGATTCCCGCTGCCCTCGGCTTTCTCCCACAAGAGCCGAGCAGCTCTAAAGACCACAGGATGAAGTTCACCGAGCATCTATCCGCGCACATCACCCCGGAGTGGAGGAAGCAGTACATTCAGTATGAGGTGAGCTCAGGCCCACTGGACCGCTGTCCAGACCGCTGTTCAGACCCGTGTACGTGCGTAGAGAACCGGGCAGCCCAGCTGGGCCCTTCACCACCCCAACCATACAGCTGACCCCCCCCGACCGCCAAAGCTGGGGTTTAAAGGCCCTGTTTCACAAATAAAGCCTGACAGCAAGTCTGCTGGTCAACAGGGTTACATATCAACCGTCCCAGACCTTCAATTCACACTTTAATCCACCAGAAAATGACAAAATCCTCCAGAGAAGCTCCTAGACTCTTTACATTTCACATTTGAAATGTAGATATGATTATTTTTTTGGCTTGTATACACAAAAGAAAACCCACATCACACAGAAATGTGGCCGTAAAGTGTTTTTTGAGCTGAAAATGCGATAATGTTACTTATTATACTTGTAGAAGGACTTTTATTTTGAAGTTTGAGTGGCTTTTGAGCAAGAGAGCAGCCCCTCCATTCGCATTTTTCCTCTATTGCTAATGTGTTTGGCAGTGATGTCATCAGCCCCGCCCCCTCCGGCTGATCAGTCGGAGTCTCCATGCAGGTTGAGCTTGTGGACGGAGCAGTAAACATGCACTGGAAGCTGCTTTAACTCCATTGGAAATGAGGGGATTTTTGCTGGTTTTGAGCTGGATTACTCGCTGGCAGTTTATGACACCATGGTTAGACCACCATGGATAGTCTTATGGTTTAAGACGTGTATCATGTCTGTGTTATTCTGATCCAAAGATTTGAAGCTTAGAATGTAACCAGCGTGTAACTGCACGCAAAATGCAGCTTTAGTGTCATAAGAGTGGCTTTAATGGGTTTGGGGACCACCGGTGGACCACATCTTGTGGTCCAAAGGCTCATCCCCAGGGCGAGGCAGTGGTCAAGAGATTATATTTAAGCTATAAGCATTATATCATCTCTGTCCAATGAACATGTTTCAGCATCTCAAAGACTTTACAGGAGGAAGCAAAAGTGTTTGTACCTTTTAATGGAAGTCGATGTGAAATAAAAGAAATTAACAGTAAGTTTAGAGCATTTCTATTTATCTAGAATTATTTACAGTGTACCAATCAGCTTCAAGGTTCAAACCATGCAGAAAACTAAAGAGACAAAATGGAGATGCATTGTTTTCTTTGGACAGCAACCACATGCACCAATAGAAATGCACTAATAATAATGTAGCAGAAATAACGCAAAGCAAATCAAACATCCACTGACAGTCACATGAGTAACAATAAAATCAGTGATTTTTAAAATAAAGATATAACAATTTACAACATTCAAACGATCCAATAAGATCCAATAACAAAAGGTGCTTTCTCAATCTGATTCAAGAAAATAAAACCCCATAACATTACCCGACCTGTTCCTTTGATTAATTTGTTAATGACTTTCAGTTTATTAGCTGTAAAAAGCACAATTTATGAAACTAAATCTGTTATTTTTAGCATAGTCTTATTTTAGGTTGCGAGAGCCAGACAGGATGTTCAGGTATATAAGCTATAGAGCCATACTGAGGTTGATAAAGACCACCCAGCCAACTGTCCTGACGTCACTGTATTTCTATCATCTGAGATAATAATCAGCATCTACATTTGCGATATTGTTATTGTGATTGTGATTGAAACGAGTTATTCACTGAGAAAATACCTCGTTAGTGTGAAAAGCCTGCAGTCCTGACACACTTCTAAACCAAGGTACTGCCTCATACTCAGCTCAGTACTGATACGCAGATCCAGGAGGTTCACAAAACTCTACAGCGACATACAGGACAAACACAAGTGGTCTGGTTACAAAAGTACTGAAATAAAAGTATAAACTGTCAGATATAATAGTTGAAGTATGAATTATGTGTTTTAATGCGTGTTCCTAGATGTATTTAAAACTGAAAAAAGGTGCCCTTGTAAAAATTGATTTATGGGAGATATTGATTTTTATACAAATAACATTTTAATATGAGCTTTTCTGTAGAGATACAAACAAATTGATTGCTGTTTTCATATTTCAACGCATTTCAATGCTAAGAGCAGTGGGGCTTTTTTTTAATGAATGCTCCAAAATACTTTAATAGCAGGAGTTCGGAACGGGGAAGTGGAGGAGCCCTCATTTTTGTACGAGAGTCAACAATGTGGGGATAATAATATTTTGTTTATGTGGTTAAAGTGGGAATACATAGTGTTCTCAGCTCTGATATCCTGAACGCATCAGTACTAATGGTCTGTTTCTGAATATTTCATGAAAGTCACTTAAAAGATCATAAACGGTTATCTCGTAAAGAGATTGTTTCGAAATAATGGTTCCCATCTGAAATCTTAAAGCTCTTCTCTGTTGTTTTTTTAACTGGGTGCTCAGATGAGCTGGTTGCAGTTATTTATTGGTTTTAACCGCCTGGTCGTAAAAGTACAGTTTACCCAGAGAACTGATGAAAGGCTCACCCCTGTCCAATCAGATCTGGAAAAGACAGAAAACCCCAGCCTTGCTCCTCACATGACTAACCAGCTGAACTCTGAAATCTGGTGGTATTGATTGTCAATACTGATCAATACAGATACCTTTCAGTACACGGATTACGACAAAAGAGCACAGAAGACATTGTACTCGCGCCCGGCTGTAGATATTTGTACGATTATACATTAATTTACATGTTACAGCAGAACCTTGGCTGGATGCCAACTGCTGCAGGACACTTTTATTCAGGTATTAACAGTATAGATCAGTGGTTCCCAAGCCTGGTCCTGGAGTACCACAGAACCAAGCAGTCCAGAACCAAGATTGACAACTACTGGTACAGATAATGACAATAGTCTGAGCTACATAAAGGTAGAGAGGTGTGATGAACAAGACTGGATCACAATGAATAGTGAAATGATCGTCACAAAGATCACAGTCAAAACCATTTACACATCTGTCAGATAAGAGTATTGAAGTACTCTGATTTGCACAAGTTGGCACTTTAAAGGACCTTTTCAAACCTCTAAAGAGCAAAACCAGCAGGTTTTTACATTTAGGGCTTATCCAGAGCGTCTTATAAAAGTGCTTTACTGTTCACTCGGAGAATATCCTTGCTTAGTTTGTAGAGGCTAGAGTCCAGAGATACCTTAAGCTTAGATGCTGCCAAATACAGGTGTCCGATTGGACGCCTTGATACCCACAAGATTCAGTTTAGTTATAATCCTTTAAAGGGTTAAATGCTCATGAAAGACATGGTCTTCAGTTGCCATTTGAAGACAGAACGTGACTCCACCGTTCGTACCCTCAGGCGAAGTTCATTCCACTATTTTGGTGCTGGGACTGATAAGAGTCTGGATGCTTGTCTTCCATGTGTTTTGAGGGATGGTGGATCAAATCGAGCTGTACTTGATGCTTGAATGGCTCTTGGTACAGATCGAGTTTTTGCGTGACGATAGCATTCTGGTTACCAGCCTCGTCCAACGTTGCTACCTTGGCATAGCGGACCTGGCTATGGCTATTGTCCAGAATCGCAAGTGTGGCATAAGCATGCTGGATACCAGCTTTAAAGCTGTACACCCATCCCCCGATGGCATCATGCTCAAGTAAAGTACAGATAATAAAAATAAATACAGTAAGAAGAGTTTTTCCTGTTTTCATTGGCGTAACTGTCTCTACCATCCAGCGTAGACTTTCTGCTAGGTTTTAGAGCCTGGCTGTGAGGATTTGATTGCATTTAGTGATTGTAAGGGCAGATTGTTGGATGATCACCACCCCACCTCATCTCAGAAGTGCTGGATGGAGCAGCAGAGAAAACATTCCAGAGCACACAGTTCCACTGCTCCACAGCGCAGTGCTGGGGGGTTTAATACCCCTCTAACCCATATTTGGCACTAGGCATGGTGCCAGTAGGTTCATGTTTATCTTCTCCAGAGAGTCCTATTCTATTGACAGTACAATACAGGGTCCAGACAAGCTGTGTGCTTTTGAATATAATGGATTCATTAGAAGGCATGTCCACAAACATTTGGACATATAGTGCACAATACAGTATACTGTAATTCAGAACATTATAGTACACTGTAAGCCAAAAGGGGTTTCGTGGTGCTATATGGCATAGAACCCCTTTTTGTCATGTAAATGTAGTTCATAGTTCATTCTTGAGAACCTGACCAACTCTGTGGTGGTCAGCGGTAATCACTTTCTAAAACCAGCATTAACTTCCTGTGCTGCTGGAGTGTCCACTCACAGTCCACTCTATTAGACACTCCTGTGTACTTGCTCCACCTAATAGATGCCAGAGTCAGACGCTCATTTGTTCGTTCCCCATCGGCCATCCTCTACTCCAGCACTCACAGGACGCTGCCCGCAGGACACTGATTTTTCCGATTGCTGGACAACAGTGAGGGGTTTAAGAACTTCAGCAGCACTGCTGTGATCCACTCATACCAACACAACACACACGTGTGACTGCAGTGCTGAGAATGATCCACCACCCGCGTAATACCTGCTCCGTTGTCGTCCTGTGGGGTCCTGACCGCTGAAGAACAGGGTGAAAGGAGGATAACAAAACATGCAGAGAAACAAATGGACTTACAGTCTGTAATTATAGAGGAGCCGATAAAGTGGACTGTAGCGAATGTAGAAACAAAGAGGTGGTCATAATTATGGTTATGGTTGTTTAGTGTTCCGAGTTTGCACAATATGTCCAATTAAATGGGGCTAATTACACTCTTTGTTTTGGAACATTGAGTTCGTCAGAGTTCCTGAAGCACCGCTGATCTCCACGATGTGCTGGGAGAAGAACTTTCTTCACCTTTAACCTTATTCCCTCCTTTGATTCACTGTGCATTGCACATTGCACTGGGCATTCTGGGTGGGTCTGTGTACCGTTTATTACCCAGAAATGTTGAAAGTGTGTTGTGCATGCAGCACTCGAGTTGAAACCGAAAGCAGCCCAAGGGCCAACTATCATTTCTGCTGACACGCAGATTTGCAGTTCTTCCCTAACAGGTTTGATTAGATTTCAGCCCTGCTCGAGAGGACGCACTGATTTTCTCTGTTGTTTCAGGTTCCTTTATGCTTTCTGTGTGAACCCCGTCCATGTTGGGCTAATCTCCACGTCCAGTAACATGTTGACACAGGGCTTCAAAGAGCACTGCAGTGTAGGCGACATAATTGAATTATTTCACATGGCTGCCCCTGAGGCAGTTCTACCGTAATTGACAGTGGGCACTGGCTGGGTCACAGGGCTTTAGTGCACTCCAGCTCCTTCAGGTTTAATGGCCTTCACATAATGAGATTATTGCTGTCCTGACGCTTGGTAACCGATTAGTCATCACCCTCATTGAGTAAAGTGGATAGGTTACTGTCTGCGAGGACGTAGCCCACTCGGTTAATGAGAACGCGAGCTCGGACATTACGTCCCGCCGTACAATACGTGATAAATGTTCTGACTCTAACACGTGGCTCCATCAACCTTCCGAGGTTGCAGTTTTGTGCTTGTTCCTTGTTCCTTGCAGTGGTCATAAACTTGGGGCTTTAAAAGGGTGGGAGGTGCGTAGCAGCAACACAGCCCTGCTTAAAGATCGCTTGGCTTTGACAAAGCTGATGTAAGCTCATTTCATAAGGAACTGAAAATGCTGTTCGTGTCTGGTGGTGATTCAGGGGAAAAAAGAAGACAATCAGATCCTCACAGCAATGCTCCAGAATGTAGTAGAAAGTCTTCCCTGGACAGTAGAGCCTTGATTTTTCAAAGGTACAATGAATTAGCAGGTGTCTCAACACTTTTGTCCATATAGTGTACTCACTGTACTTCAAAGGAAACCTGCTTTGGTTGGACAGAAATGGCCTCTTTTCATGGAAAGTCTCTTCATTCCTAATGAATCTGGCTTTTCTGGGCCCTTGTACTAAATTAACGGGTCAAATTGTAAATATGAACGGAATAATTCCAGTTCCCACTTGCGTCCAAGACGTAGAGAAGCAGGATTTTAAGGTATCTGCTGCCCCTACTGGCTGGAGAGTATCTGGTGTCGGTGATGGTCTAGGGACTTTCTCCCTTCATAAGAAACTGGTGGGACAGTAAAAAGTCCCCGATTCTGTTCAGCTAAATGGGCTTGCATGCGTTGCACTGTTTATAGAAGGGGTTTACTTTGTGCGAACCCAACCTCTACCCACAAGTTTGAAAATCAAGGAGCCCAGCCCTTTTGATGGGAGGATGAGAAAGAAAGAGGACAGCATTGTGTGGGTCAGAGCTGGTGGTATAGGGTTGTATAATTTTTGTGTTTTTTTGTTGATGCATTGTTCCTAAAAAAGAAAGAAAGCTAGACCTTAATATTGGAACATGGGGTAAAAATAACCAAAAGGATTTCATAGGGCCCTGGTGGTCTTACGGGGACCTTCACAACATACTGGTTTTACTGCCATATTGATGGATGTAAATCACTAAATCAATCAGAAGATCATGAACGGATTGTTGGGTAAGGAACTGGCCGGACAGTGAGCAATAATCCGTAACCTTCCTGCTGTTTTTTGGAAGTGATGGTGATCGTTGGTGCTGTAGCTCTACGTTCCTCAGCGTTGTCTTTTCACCTTCATAAAAAGTATTTACACAATTTGTGTTTAAATGCTGATATTTCAGTATCTGAATCCCAGGAATTGGTGAAAGTCCTGCTTCCTGGCGTATGGGGCAGGCAGTTGGTCGTCCAGGCCTGCACTGTGGTCTGCTGGGTCCAGAAATATGCTGACGGCAGGCTTACAGTGAGAACACTGTTAGACTTTGTTTTTCTCCCCCCCCTTTCTCCTGGGTGGTTTTTGGAAGGGTGTAAAGTGACACCTTAGTTACTCGTACAGGGAAGGTCAACAAGTATATGGGAATGGAGGTTTTTCTTGTTGTTGTTTGTGGTTTGTAGCCCTCATGCTCCTCATTTTTCCTGACCAGTCTCGCATCAAGGGATTGTTTTCAGTGTTGGTAGCCTCTGGAGGAGTGATAGTGATGTTGTTTTCATTAACATTAGCTGAGCGTGGTTGGTTTGTGTCTCTCTGGCTGTCCCTGTATGTCAATATTTGTTCGTGTGAGAGCTAATGAGGATTGTGAGCAGGCAGGGTATTGATGTTGTTATTGATTTCAGACGACCAGGCTGATATGTTGCTGCTCTCTCAACGTGCAGTGCCTCCGTACAGGACCTTTGACCTAGTGTCCAGCGAGGAGGTCTAATGTAGAAGAAACAAGAGGGGCTGATAACCAGAAGCGACTCAGCATGTCGTCTCGACATGAGGTTTAGTTAGATAACCTGAGGACGTTGCAGTTTACAGTTTTAAGGGAATATTTACTACTTAAATGTGCAAAAGCTGGTGAACAATAAAAGCATCATGATACTGAAGGACATTTATTGTCCTGTGATCATCCATCCCGTGCAGCTTGAATGTTCTCACTCAGTTCCTGCAGATTTTTGCAGTATGGGTGGAGCATTGATGGTGGGTTCCATTGCACCCCACACACGCCACGGCGTAGTATCTGTGTCTTCAAGACGAGCTCTTGAGACGACAGCAGTGTGTGGATGAGCGTCATCCTGTTGGAATAAAGTACCGGAGTGTGTGTTCAGGAAAGGTAGGAACGCTAGTTGCAGGACTTCATTGACGTAACGTTGGGCATCAAAGAGCATAAGGGGATCTGGCATCGTAGGAAATTCCACCCCACACCACGATACCAGGGCTTTTGACAATAAACCTTCAATCTAGCACTAACCATGATGCCTCCAAACACAGAAGTATTAATCATATAAGGTTTCGGAACACGTCCCCGGAGTGTCCGAGATGAGGACAGACCCTGTGAACTGGTTAGTGTTCTCAGAGCTTGCCTGTTTACTGGGTTTAATGGTGTTATTCTGGTGGGGAGTGGTGAGGAACACAGCTGAATGGAACACAGCCCTGTATGTAAACCATTATTATCTGCCACTTCTTCTCCTCTTTTGGACAGTTCCTCTTCTCCAGCTCATCTCCAGTCTGGTTCCTCATGTTGGTCAGAAATGGCAGCAGGCCAGCCACATGCTGGTGTGTTATGTGAATGCCTTAATCACGTCTCATTCTTCTCCTTCCCCTCCCCCCCCTTCTCGTCTCACAGGCTTTCAAAGAGATGCTGTACTCCGCCCAGGACCAGGCTCCATCAATTGAAGGTAAATATGGTTATTATGTGTGTTTGTATTCCATTGACTACCTGAATGTGGTTGTCCTATACATAGACCTGGCCTGTAAAACCATCCTTTGAAAACAGGCATCTGAAGCTGGTTATTCCACCTCATTGGTTCTGGAATGTTAGTTCTGCTCATTCCCAGGAAAGTATGCACTCATTTGTTGGCTACAATAAAATACTTGAGCTCTTTCCAAATGTACAAATACAAAAACAGCAGCTTGGTGAAATAGCTTCCTTCCTGATATTCCCAGATTATTTACAAGACACAAAGTTTGAGTGTTAAACGAGGATTGCGTGTCAAAATTCAACGCTTGTGAAGTGGAAGTCTGCATGTTTTCACCGTAACACCAGCCAAAATAATGAACAGTCCAAACTCAGAACCTCAGTCTGGTAGCATTAGGTCACATGACGTGAGTGGGCAAGGGCACTGTGGTAGTAATGCCTTAGCCCGTGTCCAGCATGCTAACATTGCAAAAGTGATTTTGGACAAGCCAGTGCGATATGCTGTGGTAGTGTTTTTGGACGACACCTGTAGCCAGCAAATGACCCGTATTCGCTCTTCCAGAAACCTGAAGTGCAGAGAAAGGAGGCAGGGCTAAAAGGCTTCTGGTGTTGCTTTTTAACAGTTGGCAGGGTGTTCTTTGCATGAATTATGCATCGCCAAAAGATCTATTATTATTTTAATGAGTCCTCCGTTTCCAAAGTGTATCAGGCTCGGTTAGATGTTAATTTTTGTGATCTGGATGCAGGAAACGTGTCCTGGGTTGATGTTTGTGCAGGTGTTGATGCACAGTAGAACAGTAACCACCACTCCAGCGCCTGATCAGTCTTCTTGAGGGTCTTTTGTAGTCAAACAGGGGCTTTGATTTGTGTTTCTGTCTAAACCAAGAGCAGTTCTCCCTGGAAGCTTTCTTGATCTTCCAGACTTCCAGCTGACCTCCACTGTTACTGTAAACAGTTGTTTCTTCATTACATTATAAACTGAGTTAATGTCTACCTCGAAGTCTTCTTAAAGACTCCCCTGCTTTGTAAGCACCAGGTACGTTAATCATCACCGGACCTTAGTCTCTCACCAGCCAAAAATTCACAATCGTACTGAAATAATCTCACTCAATCATTGCCTGTTTGAATCACTTGGAGATCAGAGATTCCCAACCCTGCCGTGAATGTTTATACTGTTGTAAAGGACAGGCTTTGTGAAGGGCAGGGCTTGTCTGCGCCTGCATTCGAGAACAGAATCTGTGAAGGCAAATGAGCAGAGAGGAGCAACGTCGCTTCTGGACGCTGCAGTATGAGGACAATGGGCTAAATAGAGACCTGTAGTGGTTTGTCACGGTTGCTAAGCAGCGTTAGCAGATGTGTTGGCAGAAGAACATCCTGTCTCTTCTCCCAGCTGATCCTGGCAACATCACTGGCTTATGAACCGTCGGGTTTAGTACATCGCAGTCAACACAGTTTTTTATCATCTTTTATGCAAATAGTAACAAAATAAATAGAACCTGGTTCTGTATCTCAGACACACCACACTCCACACGATCAGTTTTGAGCCACGTGTTTGAGTAACATTATTTTATGTCGATATTACAGTGTTTGTTTGCAGAAATGACAGCTGATTGAAATGCAGGAAACAGTGTTTATAGTGTTTATAGACTCATATAATGCAAAGAGATAATTACCGTATTTTCTGGACTATAAGCAGCTACTTTTTTTCCACGCTTTAAACCATGTGGCTTATAATGAGGTGCAGCTTTTTCTTCTTATATATATTTTCCAGTTTTTTAAAAAAAAGAACTTTGCTGGTGCAGCTTATATTCCAGAAAATACGGTAATCATGTTTAGATACTAATGTTCTAACTTTGAGAGAACCAACCCTGTCTCGTTCCTCTCTTCCCCAGTCTTTCAGGTTCGGGGTGACTTTATGCCACTACTGGCCCAAATATTTCATGCAGCTCAGATTTGTTTGGTTGATTGACTGGAATAAAATAGTTTCCATTTGTTTAGAGAAGCTGATGGACGCTGTCTTAAATGTGTCCACAGCTGAAGATGTAGACAACGTGAAGCCTGTGTAGGTCACGGTTCGGTTTGTGATTAATTTCGAAACCTTCTAAATACATTTGATTGTTCAGATATGTTTGTCTGATGGATTTACATGGTGAGAGTAAATTGATTGAAGGTCCAAGCTGAACTTCTCCCTGACTTTCTTCTGATGACTCTTCCACAGAAGAAGAAGAGCTGATGCAGAGTGGAAGAGTGCACCACCACTCCAGACTCTGATCAGTCCTCCTGAAAGTCTTTTACAGTCAGACACAGGGTTGATTCATTTGCCTTTCTACCAACCGTACAGGCAGTTCTCTCACAAAGTGTTCTTGTTCTTCCAGACCACAAAACCGAGCCCTGAACTGAACCATAAATCCCAGTTTTTATATCAAATATTTGGTCGTTGAGAGATGATGACTTTGTTTTCCTGATTAACTGAAAAAATAACGGGACAGTTAATAAGTTACGTAGTCATTTTGTGGCTCCCAGACTGCCGCAGCTGACGATGGGCCAGTGAACAGATATGTTCCTAATTTGCATAATTATGGGACATTATTTTTTCAAATTTCAATTCTGCAGGCTTCTCTGCAGCCCTCGTCCTCGACGGAAATGGAAACGGCGTTGGTGTGTGAAGCGACAGAGCCTGCGCTGAGTAATTAAAATGCACATTCCAAATATTCCTAAAGGCAGTGCTCACTAAATCCATTCCCACTCGATTATTGATTGATTGATTGATTTATATATTTTTAAGTGGTGCCCGTTTAATAGTGAACGGCGTTCAGGGGTGGTGGGGGTGGTGGCTCGTTCTCAGCACTGCAGTGACACTGACGTGGTGGTGGTGGTGGTGGTGGTGGCGGTGGCGGTGGTGTGTGGGTGTTTGTTATGCTGGTATGAGTGGATTGGACACAGCGGTGCTGCTGGAGTTTTTAAACACTGTCCACTCTAGTAGACACTCCTTCCTGGTCCACTTTGTCGATGTGAAGTTAGAGACAGACCCTCGTTCTTTTCTGCGGGTTGTGTTGGTCATCCTCCGGTCCTTCACCGGGGCTCACGGGACGCTGTTGGCTGGAGGGACAAGGCGCTTCTCGTGGGTTTTGGGTGTCCTGTGGTTGTATATGTACACAATCGCAGATCAGAAAGACTATGGCAATGTCTGTTTGTCCAATATCTGCTGCCCTAATAAATATACTCTGTACGCTGCTCTGTATTATTAATTCTAATCTGCTTTTATATGCTGACAGTGTTTGTGCTTCGTAATTAACTCCAGCCTTGGATCGTTGACAATGACTCTTTTACAGCCGTCATCAATTGTTTTTTATTTAGTGAGGTTCTCGCTGTGGTTGGAAGCAGGCTGGGTGCATAGAGATTCTAGAATATATAATAGAAATTCATTTTCCGATTCATTTCCCTCCAAGGGATCAATAAAACATCAATCACTCAATCAGTCTATGACTAATGCTTTAATTACACTGCTATACATGGTGTAGCAGTGTTATGCTTCAGTTACCGGTACTGTAGTATTTGTATTATTGGCAGTTCACCTCACACGCTGACGTTGTAGTGTAGAAATATGGGCCGTCAGTCGGTGTTTAAAGACTCCACAGCTCAGTCTTCTGGTCTTTTCTGTTCTGTTTCTTTTTTGCTGATGGTACAAACACACGTTGTTGATGACCCGTATGAGTGTGGCGCTGCGGTGACATCATGATATTGTTCACTAAAGATCGCAGTGTTGTGTGAACATGACTAAGCACAACATGTTTTGCTACAGAGGAAAAAAAAAAAACACACAGTATTGCGACTTCTGTGCCGCTTTGTGTGAAACGGAGTGTTGAAGGAAGCCTGACGATGTCGCCCTGTTTAGCGACAACGTTTCTGAATTCTTTAACAGGGTCGAGTCAACGGGGACGTCTGCAAGTGTGACATCCGTACGACTGTGGGTGGATCAGTACCTTCACCCGCCTTTAGCAGCTTATAATAATATTAACAATAATAATATTAACAATAATAATAACAATAACTATTATTATTATTATTATTATTATTATTATTATTATTATTATTATTATTATTATTATTATTATTATTATTGATCATAAGAATAACAATATGTTGAAAGTAAAAGGTAGGTGTTTCTAATAAAGTGGCCAGTGAGTGGATGCACAGGGTAGGTGTTTCTAATAAAGTGGCCAGTGAGTGGATGCACAGGGTGGGTGTTTCTAATAAAGTGGCCAGTAAGTGGAGACGGAACACCACCGGTTTAAGGGATGAAGCTGTTTTAACTGTTCGCCGCAGCGTCTTCCATATTTGGATTTGAGAAAAGCATCACGTAAGTTAAGCCTCGAGTTAAACACAGGCTGAAGCCACAGAGGATAAATCGGTTTCCTCGTTCAGCAGCAGGTTTGACCCGCTTATTGTCTAACTTCTCGTTCGATCGATGCACAACGGAAAGCCTGAACAGCCTCAGATGTCCAAGCTGTCAGACAATCTAACATCTGAACACGATTGTTTCCACTTCTACACACGTGTGAGCTCAAATATCACACCCGCATGCTCGTCCACATGCTGCCGCTGCTTTGTTTGTTTTCCTTTCCCTGTTTAAGACTCCAGCGAGGCCGCAACTCACTCAGGCCTCTTCAAAGATGTGGGATCAGGTTGGCTGTAATTATCTGCAAATAACAGTAATCTGCTTTCCCTGACTGTTTATGCTTTTTTTAGGGGTGCTGGTTAAGCATAGTTAACGGTGATCATTTCAGATTTAGGACACGCTAGCACCTGAAAAGCTGGAGCTGCAGCAACGCTCTCGGTCGCCCGAGCGGCGCTTGTGGCGGTGACGTGAGCTGCCAAAGGACTGATTGCGGAGGAGGCTGCGAACCTCAACCCCTCATTTCAGGACGTTTGGGTGCAAAGTTGCGCACGTTATTATGACAGTCTTGGCTCAGCTTACAGTGAGATCATGGGCTCAGAATTCCACCATGAAGATGAGTGGTTTCTCGCTCCGACGGCCAAGTCTGGTCAATTGCTGACGACAGGACCTGGTGTAGATACCTCAGTCTGATCTGGAGGATTATCAGAGCTGATCAGCACAGTTCTTACCCTTTCGGAAAGGGGAAATCTGTTGCTTTAAGAAGGTTAAGAAACCGAACAATGTGGATTTTCTCGTAAGAACATCAGAGACTTTTTAGATGGTAGATGATGGATTGAAACTGAACAGTTGCTTCTCACACAGTGTGGTAATTGTGGGAGAAATGGGCAAGCATGAAGATCTGGGCCAGTGCTGACAAGGGTGCTCCTGCCCATGATTCTGTGTAGCTGAAGCCTGTCCACCATCAAGAAAGCCTGCAGTGAGTTCACAAGCATTTGCAACTCAATCTTGGAAGGTTGGAGGAAGGTTGCTTGGCCTGATGGCGTCCCATTTTCTGTTGCATTACTTGTGAGAAGCTGAGGAACAAGGAAGCAGGATCTGAGGTGGCTTCACCGTGTAAGTTACGTCAGACTCGCTCTCCACGACTGAAGACAGATTGTTGTCCTTTTAGTTACTGCACAACTGATCAGCAACACGGGGCCAGAAATGACTAGATCTTTCACTAGGAGAACCCGCAGTGAGTTTTTGGAGCTTTAGGTGTGTTGGGAGCAGGGAAAGCACTAAAATGTGCAGGATTTTTAATGTTGTGTAACTCCATCAGCGACTTTTTTTCGTAATCTAAGAATCTAAGACTAAAGCTTATTGCTGCACCAGGTTCTAGTCACAAGACTTTTCACACGACCAGATTTCGTCATTGACCGGTCGAGATATCAGACCTGCTAGATACGGTCACTGAGCACGCTGTCAGATCATCTCATTCACTCGTTTATACTTGGGGACTGAGCCAGCATTAAGCGTACGCCAACAAGTTGGTGCCAGATACTACATATACCACCTTCGGTGGTCCTCCAGAGGAATCTGGTTTGGTGGTATGGAGAGGACAAGCAGCATATTTGGCGGGTGGTCCTAAGGTGTTGTCTCAGCAGTATATAGTCATTTTATATACTGTCCAAAAAAGAAGCACTGATCCTTGATGTATGTCCTGAGATTGTCTCTGTTCTCTTATATGTAAGGAGACGACTTCAGAGCAGAGTCCAAATCAGCAGATCCAGGGCAAGAACAAAAAGTAAAGGACATTGCAGCGAATCCCAAAATCCCACGTCTGTGCTTGTTTTTACAGTGTTGGGTTTGCAGAAGCGGGTAACTGTGAATGTTTCCCAGAGTAATTTGCAACCCTAGCCCTCAACCTGATGTTCCAGCTGTGTGAGAAAGCAGTCAAGCCCTGTATCTCCAGCCCTGCTGCGCTCGCATGTAATGGAGTTGTGTGTGTTCCCACAGGGGGCCACGGCTACGCTCTAGGCCAGGCACACTGACCCAGTTGTGGGTTACCCAAACCGGACTAGTTCTGTACATGGCAGGGGGACTCCCTGCTGGTGTGTTCTAACCCCTTAGGGTGGGTGTTTACAAATCCACGGCCCCCTTGCCATGGTGGGCCGGTCCCAAAAGTGGGGTTAGGGAAACATCTCGAAACCACATGTCCAGCTAGAGCAACATGCTGCTTGCCGTTCTTTTTTGGATCATTGTAGCCTTAAATAGCAAAAGGAGGCTAAGATTCTGAGATTTCTTTTTTTATTTCTTGGACAACCTTTCTTCTGCGCAGAGCTCGCCTTGTAAGTTTGCGAACGCGGTCTCCAGCATCTAAACAACAGCATCTAAAAAAGGGAAGCACAGTGATTCATGGAGAAGTCTGAGTGGTCATATCGTAATAATGGCCTCTTGTCATTCCTGCGAGTTTCCAGGCTATTTTAAAACAAGTATAGTAGTGATTTCATTTCTTCGGTCCAGTCATAATCAGCAGGGCTGATTGTACTGTCTGTAATGAAACAGTTGTTCGGTGTTTTTTAATTACTGACAGTATCTGCAGTGTGCTCATCTCACTCTGTCAGGATATGATTATGTGTCACTTGCGTGGGCCCCATCCCCGGTTCGATTCGTGGTGATCCCTGGTGTGTGACTTAAAAACTGTTTCTTGCACCTTAGTGTCCATCTGTATGACCAGTGAATCAACAGTGCACATTGAGACTGAAGGAAAAGGTCATATTCAGTGCAGTTGAGGGTTAAGAGCTGATCAAACGACTTCAGGACTTTCAGGAAAGACAGAACAGAAGTCCTGTGTCAACACACAAGAAAAATGGGCTGTTTAATAAAGTTGAGCTCCTGCTCGGTCAGAATTGAATTGTGTTGTTCACATGGGCATGATCCCCACTTCCTGGTCACATGCCACTGCCTTCCTTGTCTGGGAGTTCTAGAGCATAATCGGTGGATAGGATGGCCCTCCCTCTCCCCCATCACACACACATCTTCAACAGCAGATGCGAAACGCAAGCAGATATTTCTTGTGGAAAGTCGTCTTTTATAAAATGGACACACAAGCAGCTACCAGAGGTTTTCTGCTACATTTGGCAGTAATTTCACTGCTTTTGCTGGTTAAAGCTAATTTTTGCTATTTTTGGCTAGAAGCTCTGTGAGTGGGAAGTCAAAAATAGACCCAGAACTTGGTTGAACACATCCAGAAAGCTTCATTGAGCAATTGAGTGTGTTGTCAACGGTGCTCTCCTTAAAGCATGTTCAGCTTTCCATTAGCAGGAGTCAGAAAAGCCGTGGTCGGCTTACTTCATGTGAGCTGGAGGAAGCATGATCTAGCCTTCACCCTCCCAGCCCTGGCAGTTCTGTATTCTCTGAAGCTCTGCAGTGGCCTGTGTCTGGGGGGGAAAAAGCAGTGTGTTCTGATCTACGGAACAAACTGCTAGGCTTGGACTGAAAGCCCAACGTGTGTTTCCTCACAACTCGAAAGGGCACGAGGTTTCATCATGTCCTCTGCAGCCTGTGCTCAATGAACTCTGACTGTATGCAAAGTTCACTCACTTTTATTGGTGTGTGTGAGCAGAACGTCGTCGTCGAGTGTGTAATTACAGAATGTCTTTTTGAAGAAAGTAGTGGAGCCACCCCAGCCGGTGTGTGGAGGTGCTCGATAGCATCACCAGCGAACGTGATTTACCATCATTAAGCGCTGATTTAATGAACCAGGTGTTGCTCTGAGAAGAGCTTTGTTCCTACATTTCAAATGTGCCTAATACGTCAGCGCACAGCCATGCGCAGGGTGTTCTGAGAAAAGTAGGAATTTTTGTGTTTGGACACAAACGTGAAAAGAATTTATACCAAACAGTGGCGTCTTCAAGGTCAAATCACAACCAGCGTGGAGGAGGACACTCTTTGTAAATGCAGCAAACGTGCTGGCTGTGGGGGAGCATTCTGGAGAGTCGGATAACAACCCAAAAATGGCTGTTTGCAGACACTATTCTACCAATTTATTCTTTCCAGTCATACTGGTGTTTCATTTTTACTCTTACTGGGTGGTAGGCCTGTCACGATAATTACATTATGGGCTTAACATACAGTATGATATTTGGAATTTTTGTTTTTCTTATGTTCTTGATCTCGTATGTTGAATTTAAAAAATGTAGTGTTTTGATTTGATGATTCATTTCTTTAGGATATGTAACTTTCACTTCCAATGTCTGAATATTCCCAATGACTTTGAAAGCCAGTGTGAAGAGATAATGATGGGTGAATTTTTGTTTTCACAGTGTAATGATATTATTAACCAAATGTCCCACCCCTAGTAAGCACCCCGTCTGAAAAGCAGTAAGACCTTCTCCCAGCAGGACAGCTAGTCCAGTAGGCCTAGTACGAAAGGGCTTGTGGATCATTGACCTGTACTGATTTTTCACTCGCCTCTTCCTACACGACCCTTCACGTAACGTCACGTCGTCTCAAGTCGATGTTCAGAATTGCTGAGAAAGCTAAAGCTTCCAGAAAGGCTCCTGTAGTCTTGGTGAACTCTAACCACACGTGTAAACGTGGTCACTATCACTTTAATTGGCCACAGCACTGTTGGATTTTTTTTTTTCCTCCAGCGGTTTGTTTACTGAGCCGTTTCTGTACATTAATCACTGATAAGCATTATAACTGATAAGGACGCTTTGATAAGTTTGTGAGTGAGTGTATACGCAGCTCGTTTCTGCTGGGTTCAGCATTCTGCAGGAGCTCTGGCCTCTTCAGTCTTATCTAGAAACAGCAAAATGATTTGCCGACTAAACATGTTGATGAGTACCGTGAAAGAATGTTCAAACAATGGGAGAACATTGATCATTTATTTGATGGAAGCCAGTGCTCTGGATGTCGCAATGTGGCAGACATGGAGCTGGTTTCAGCCTTGCTGTCTTGGGAGTGTGAGCAGTTAGTTGAGGTAACCTGTATAGATGTCCTTTTTATACGGTTTTGAAAAAGATAAATGCATTTGCCGCTAATATTAGACGCTGTAGATGCTGGATGTTGGCAGATTCACTCATTGGGGAATTTTTTTTATTTTCATTTTAGACACTAATCAGATTGAGCCAAGTTCACAAACTTGAGGTTTCCCTCTGAGCTCACACGAAATGATTAGGTCACTACTGTAACCCCGGCTCTCTGATAGCAACACAACAGAAGGGCCGAGCGAGCATCACCTGAAACGCTCTCTCACCCTTTAAGATGATTTTATTTCTATGAAGCTGTAGAGAAACTGAGCTGCTCACATCACCGCTACTGTCAGTATTCATTTCACTGGTGTGTTACTGGGTCATAACCAGTCACCGCGACTGCACAGCGTCGACGTCTACGTGCACTTTGCATGCTTGTCCGTGCTAACTGCACGAGGCTGGTCATTGCTAACAGGAGCAATGGAACCAGTACCGTTACACAGAAATCCAATATACAACCAAAGGGTATCACAAGATATTTTAATGGCTCTTTATTTTTCAATATGTTAATATTGTGTCCAAATTGTATTAATGGACCAATAGAAGTGCTCCACAATGACCTGGAATAAAGTCGTTTCACATCGACTTGCGTTGAAATGTCTGTGATGAGTGGTAGCCTTGTAAACAGTAGTGTTTGGTCAGTTGATGAAGTGTAAGACTTTAATAGACAAACTGGTCATCCAGAATTAGTTACAGTAGATGCGTCAGACAATGTGATTGACGTGTTCCAAGTAGGTTTTTTTCCACTTGAATACTTCAGTGTGTGTGTGTGTCTGACTCTTACTCATTCCTGAAGACAGTGATTCAGTGTCTGGACGTCTGGACGCTGTCCAGCCGCAAGCTCGCAGTTCTTGCCCTCTCCTTTCCAGTCCACTCAGGGGAATATCACTCACCTACATCTCTGTGGCAACATGCTGTTTATAGTCAACACTACCGAGCTCGCAACAGCCAGCCATCAGGGCTTCGTGTAGCTCCCTCTTCATTTTTAAGCTAAACAGTTTAGGCTCGCAACGCCTCCTCACGCATCTCATAAGAGGTTTGAGGACACATTTATGACCTTTTGTTTCTTCCCTCATCCTGGCCAGGAATTCCTCCTCCATCATTTGTCCAGAAAGCTTGAGGTGGCCAACATCCTACATTTGTTCCTGATGCTCTTTTTTTCTGCCGGTCACTGGATGAAAGGAAAAAGCCGTAGCGTCAGTGTGAAGGGGTGGAGCTACACTGCTGTAGGTTGAACAGGCGGATGTATGTCAATGCACACACGCAGATTCATTCAGCCTCTTGGTGAAGTTCACGGAGATGGACGATGAATATGCCATATACGGGAGTTTTTAATGATCTGAAATGGATTCAGTCGGGGGCGTCAACAGCATTTGTGCAAATGATCATCAAGAAAAAAAGCTAATATTTAATCTGAAATTGATGTGGAAAACAAACGACTCCTTAAAACTTGTAACCACCATAATGACAACCTTCATATTGCATTCCAGTAGAAATACAGGTCATTATGCAGCCAGTAAAGCACAATTGATGGGTAATGCTTTAAAAATGGATTATGTGTAAGATATTTGGTTTCCAAATAAAGAATATTCGATATAAATGCAGATTAAAATGTGTGTTTTGAAGGAGCTTGAACGTTTAGGTGCTTTTTCCAAATTGCAGCTTTAGAGCAACCTTCCCGCAAACTCTGCATCAACCCTAATCGACCACCTATCCCACCGTACGCCAACTCGTGTCCTTAGACGTTCTTGATTGGCTGAAAACAGGGTCTAGCGTCCACCTTAAAGCCTGAATTGAGTCAACGTTTGTCCAGAACAGATGTTTCCAACCCTGCTGCTGGAGGGCTACCTTCCCTCAGACCATGGATACAACTCTAATCCACTTGATACAATTAATTGCTACCTTCAGATGTCCTTGGATGAATAGGGTCGGTTAGATTTGGGTTGGAAATGAAAACCTGCAGGAAGGTAACTCCTCTTGAGGACGGCTGGAGATCACAGGTCCAGAACTTAAGCAGACACTAAACATGTCAGGGCTGATTTGGCTGCGTTGGGAGTGCGAGGAACACTTTGGTTTTTCTCTGAACGAAGTGTGGTCATAAATAATGTCTGACAGGGTTTTATGATGGGCAGATAACCAAGACCGCTGGAGAACACTTTCTGCGATGGTTTTCCCACAGTGCCAGCGTTTGGCTCTGTAACTATGCAGTCCAGAGTTACACACACTCGCACTCCCAGCCGTACACTTCCCGCATTCTGTCGCTTTGGAAGACCCACTGCTTACTGTCCAGCTCCAAACTGGCAAGCTTACAAATATGTGCATAAACTCAGTCAGTTGGACTGAGATGGAGAAAAAAGATTTAATCCCATGTTATCCCTATCCATTCCCTCTCTCCCTCTCTCTCTCTCTCTCTCTCTCTCTCTCTCTCTCTCTCTCCCTCTCTTTCTCTCTCTGTAGTCACAGATGAAGACACAGTTAAGAGATACTACGCCAAGTTTGAGGAGAAGTTCTTCCAAACATGTGAGAAGGAACTGGCCAAAATCAACACTTTCTATTCAGGTGAGCGAATGTAAACGCTGTCCCTAAAACCTCTCTTTTCTTTTCTTTCTTTCTTACTTTCTTTCTTTTTTTCTTACCCTCCACACCCCCGGCTTCACAAAGCCTTACTAAGAAACGACGTTAAATCACTCCCAACATACTGCCAAAACCAGAACAGGCCATAAGCCAAGACTGCTCGTGGTGTATGTGATAAAGTCCATCCCATCATTTGACTCTTTGGCTCCACTTTCTCTCTGTAGAGCGGCTGCTCGCCCATCTGGCTCGTCTTCTGTCCAGCCTCGCTGTTAGAGCGATAGACTAGTGCGGGACAGTCCTGCTTCTGCATTCACTGGTTGTGTCAACAAACCAGCACCGTTGCACAGATCAGTATTAATTTGTGTTTTTAAAAACGAGAGTTTAGTCGTGCTAGTTAACCCACCCACTCACTAGGACCAGTAAGAGTTGCGTTCCTAAAAGTGTGTTGGGAGATTCCCTCGCCACCACAGAGCCCTGCGTGCCTCTTGGCATTTCCCTCGAAGGGTAGGAACAAATCTATTTGGCTCACATAGACCAGGAGAAGGCAGGACTCCTGTGCAAGCACACATGATTCAGCTCACCTGTTAATTGTCAGGTGTAGGACGTCTGAGCGTGAAAAGAAGCAAACTGTGCAGAAAGCTGCCAGGGTTGCCAAACCCTCGCATAGACCAGCTGCATCGTGAACGTTATTGGGCGCATACTTGCTTATGTGTTGCACGTGTCAGACCACGTGTTGCACGTGTCAGAGAACCCTGACCGGGGTTCCACACTAATAAGCACATTCGTCACTTTGCAGCACCTTTGCAAGGACACGTCGTAGAGATGTGGTTCATTGCTGACTTGGTCACAAAGACTTTTTTTAAAACCTTACGACATTTTGATGCTGCTGAGTGCCTGCACTGCCCCCTGGCATTTTCCTGTGTACTGCAGCTGACAAATGTGATGTGTTGATTTCTGAGGACCTGCACAACCGAAGCACCAAATGGATGCAGGAAATACAAACACACAGTTACCAGCAAGTGTGTTTGCATCCTATTGTTCGCTGTAATTGCAGTGATGTGAATTCTAGCTGGAAAAATTCTAATTTCGTTTTAGTCAGATATCAAATTTTTGTCTTCTTCTCTTTTTTGTTTGCTGGATTTTTCCGATCCGCCTCCTCAAGGCTAACGTCCCGATTCTTTTCCCTTGTGGTACAGAGAAACTGGCGGAGGCTCAGAGACGCTTCGCCACACTGCAGAATGAGCTACAGTCGTCGCTGGATGCTCAGAAGGAGAGCACCCGAGCGCCCGGTCTCCGCCGCCGCCGCGCCGTCTTTCACCTGTCGCAACAGGAGCGCTGCAAACACCGCAACATCAAAGACCTGCAGCTGGCCTTTAGCGAGTTCTACCTCAGCCTCATCCTGTTGCAGAACTACCAGGTAGAGCAGACCGTCTACACGGGACTCCAGTGAGCTGGGTTCTGTTCTACTTTAGTGTTCCTCGACTCTGTTAGCACAGCTCTGAAACACGGGTGGTTTCTTTCCTACAGAATCTGAATTTCACCGGTTTCCGCAAGATCCTAAAGAAGCATGATAAGATCTTTGAGACGACGCGGGGGGCAGACTGGCGTGTGGCCCACGTGGAGGTTGCGCCTTTCTACACATGCAAGAAGATCACTCAGCTCATCTCTGAGACTGAGGTACTAATGGCCTGATGTTCATACCTGAGCCTTTAGATGTTAAGAAAGGCCTTTATGCTGTTTACATTGATGCATTGTCATTGTACCAGACCCTGGTCACCACAGAGTTGGAAGGAGGAGACAGACAGAAAGCCATGAAGAGGCTCCGAGTGCCTCCTTTAGGAGCAGCACAGGTGAGTGAGCTACAGCTACAGCTTCCAAACATGGTGGAGGTAGTTTCACACACTGGTACCTCAGCAGGTGGTCCAAATCTGATCTGATCTTGGATGACCAACACAAACTGTGCAGAAACAGACGAGCTTCTGTCTCTTCACTTTACATCTACAAGGTGGAGACACTCGGTAGGAGTGTCTAATAGAGTGGACAGTGAGTGGACACAGGGTTTAAACACTCCAGCAGCACTGCTGTGTCTGATCCACTCATAAGAGCGCTACACACTCTAACACACCACCACCACGTCAGTGTGACTGCAGTGCTGAGAATGACCCACCACCCACATAATATTTGCTCTGTGGTGGTCCTGTGGGGTCCTGATCATTGAAGATCAGGGTGAAAGGAGGAGAATAAGGTCTGCAGAGAAACAGATGAACTTCAGTCTGTGATTATATAAGTACAACGTGTATGGTAAGTGGAACGGATTAAATAAGACAATGGGTGTTGAGTGTTTGGAGGACTCCCATCCTGGATGATCCTATTTCAGCACAGTTTTTGTTGGTTGTCCTGCTGAAAAACCCTGACTCATCTGAGGTAATAAGCAGGTTCACTAGGTGTGTTAGAGCAAGGGAATCACCAATCTGTGCTGAACTCCAGCCCACCAGGACCAGAGTTTGACACCACTGGTTTAGAGTGTGACTCAGGATTGCAGGGAAATGTCTAATTTAGTAAATTGAGGAAGACCGGTTGTATATGAGAAGTGGTAGGTAGAGCATCCCAAACCCATAGTCAAGTAGAACTCAGTGAGATAATGACTCCAACAGAGGTAAAAGTAGCCTAGCACACAAAAAAAACAGCTTGAGAAGGAGGTTTGAGTTTCCTCTAGACCTGCAGTGGAACATCTCCGTATGTTCAGCGTCTATCAGCTTTAGACACCTTCTGGTCTAAAATAAAATGCTAAAGCTCTGAAACGAGGAGTCAGCAAATAGCAGAGCAGTTCAGGAGTTTATCCAACACAGCAGAAGGATGTGAAGCCCTCAAGAACTAAGGAGGGCGAGGAAAGAGGAGATGCCTCACCTAACTATGTGGAGATAGAGTATGTGAAGAAGAGATTAGGTTTATCGTTTGTCTGCTGTGATGACCGTTCTTTTATTCCCATTTCAGCCTGCACCAGCGTGGACCACTTTTCGAGTTGGACTGTACTGTGGAATCTTCGTAGTTTTAATAGCCACCATCACCATCACCGGTAGGTTTCCCTGATAAGCAGTGGCGTCACCCATGGTTGAATACATCCTGGTTTTAAATAAAGGACGAATTTTGCTTCTACATCTAACCAGTGCAAGTAGCCTTTGCCTATATTTATTTATTTATACATACATACATACCAGGGGGTCACCAAGCGCATTCCTGTAGAGTTACCATCCTGCAGGTTTGAACTTCATCCCAAATCTAACACTCCCCATTCAGCCAATCAACATCTTGTGTAGGCAGTAATTAGTTGGATCAGCTGGGGTGGATCAGGGTTGGATCCCAAGTCTGCAGGAAGGTTGCTCTTCAGGAGCAGGGTTGGTGACCCCGTGGTATAAATTGAAGATCACTCCGTTTGATCTTCAGTTGAAGAACATTGAGCGATGGCGGTAAAATACCTAAACTAAAAGGACACGAAAGCCTGCTCTTCGGCTCTCTGCTGCGAGTGAATGTGAAGTTAGTGGAAATGCCGTTTCCTTGGGAGGAAAGTGTTCGGACAGCGTCCTGTTTTGTTATGTAAAATGCCTAAAAGCAAGCGTTTTTTAAATTATTTAAGGAGCGTTTTCAAAAAGAGAGATCTTTCTCTGCAGGGGTGGCGAGCCTGGTGATGCTTAAGAAAACGGGCACTCAGTGGAACTTGTGGCCGCTGGTGCGGATCTACCGTGGTGGTTTTCTGCTCATCGAATTCCTCTTCCTCCTGGGTATCAACACGTACGGCTGGAGGCAGGCGGGTGTCAACCATGTGCTGATATTTGAGCTCAACCCCCGGAACAATCTCTCCCACCAGCATCTCTTTGAGGTGAGCAAGGATATGAGTCTTTTAGGCCTTGATCTAAAATGCCATCACAGAACCGGTCTTATGGGCTGAATGTATCGATCCACAATGTTCCTACATTTGAACTTCACCACAGTTAACACCCCACCAAGGGCTGCTGTCACATAACAGGTCCAATGACCTCCTGGACCTCCAGAGAGACGTCAGTAGATTGGCAGGAGCACAGCACATCCTAATATGTGCCTCTTTACTACTAGCCTGTACGAATCAATTAATACATAGCACTTCACTCCTACTGTGGTCACTGTTGGGCAAAGACTATACGTCCAAACTGACTTTCAATGGAAGTCAGTGTAAAAAGGCTTTTTTCCATGTCATTTTGGAGCATGTTCATGCAGATGGTCCATAATACAATATTTTTTCTAATATATAGACAGTAAACATATTTGTGAACCTACATGCAGCAAATTTGTTGTCATAAGGCTTCAAAGTCCGTGCTTAATCGTATTTAATACGATTAAATGATACAGAACCAGCATCGTGCATCTCTTGATCTGTTTTCTTCTCCTCCCCCTTGGCAGATTGCTGGTTTTCTCGGAGTGCTGTGGTGTGTCAGCATCCTGTCCTGTCTATTCTCCGAGTCTCTACACATCCCCATTCAGGCCAGCCCTCTGGCACTTTATGGCTTCTTCTTGCTTTTCCTCATCAATCCATTCAAGACCTGCTACTACAAATCCCGCTTCTGGCTGCTGAAGTTACTGGTAAGCCCCTGTTCCACGATGACAAGTTAAGGATCATCAAATATCCGATCATCGCCATAAGCTGATATTCTGTTGCCGCTACTTCTCTACGGCGACTAGACAAGACGCGCGTGCGTTTGCACATCTGCGTCTGCAAGCGTTTTGGACGTACAGTGTATGAATCTGACTTATAGTGTCAGATCAGTTGGTGGGCTTGTAATCAGTGCTGATGACCCGCCTCTCTTCTGCCTCCCTCCCTCGCCTAGTTCCGAGTGGTCACGGCTCCGTTTCACAGGGTGGAGTTCGCCGATTTCTGGTTGGCCGATCAGCTCAACTCTCTGGCGGTGATTCTGATGGATCTGGAGTACCTGATCTGTTTCTACAGTGTAGAGCTGGACTGGGCAAGGTCATACACAGACCTGTACTCTAAAAGTGGTGAGGCACTTCTTTCATTGCCATGTTTTCACAGCGTGTGTTTACTCTTCGATTCTTCAGTAGAGAAGTCTGGACATGAGTCTGGACACATTTTAAATGATGAATTTACTGTCTTGTTTGTCAAATATGTCTGCAGTGCGAAAGCAACCGGGCCAAATGCCAACGCCGTAGCCTTTGAGCCTTTTTATTGGGCAGCGGAGGAAGCACTTAATGCGCTCTTCTGCTGAGACCCAGTGTCTAATCAGAGCACACCTGTAATCATTTACATACCAGCAGCAGTTCCACAATCCCACTTGCACTTTCGTGTGTCCTACTCGGTGTGTGTGTGCGTGTATGCGTGTATGCAGAGTTTGTAATGTGTTCAGCACATTTGATCAAAATGAAATCACTGGGTGTGAAAGAAGAACCGTTTTGTTGAGTGAGCAGTGAAGTTGGTCTCTCGTTCTCAGAATGTAATATTTAAAAGCAGTGTTTTAAAAGTAAACAAAAGGTTATATTTTATCCAAACTAGCATCGTTTCTCAGCATCTTCAGATCGTGACTTCCATCTGAGACTGACGTCGAACATTGATTTCACTGGAATGTTCAACTACAGTTACATTAAATATGGTAGTCAAGGACCAAGAGCTGTGCACCATTATGGAGCCTGTTGAGCACAAACGATGTTATTGTGGCTTCTAATTCTAGTTGATAGGTTTCAAAATGAGATTAGGCTCTTAGTGACCCAAGTTTTAGTCTTTAGAAGATGGTTTAAAAGTTTAGTGACACTGAATTTGTTCCATCTTCACACTGGAGTTCTTCCTGATTCTTTGTCGATTCTTGTTTAAAGAACAGTTTCAAGCAGCAGTTACCTTCGTCCATTCGTCTAACGTGGCTTTGTGTTTTTGCTGATTAGGTACGTGCTACACATACTCATACGGGGTGCGGGCTGTGATCCAGTGTCTGCCAGCCTGGTTCCGGTTTGTGCAGTGCCTGAGGCGTTACAGAGACACAAAGCGTGCCTTCCCTCACTTAGTTAACGCTGGCAAATACTCCACAACCTTCTTTGTTGTGACTTTTGCAGCCCTCTACAAAACCCACAAAGGTACGAGTTTCATGTCTCATACATAATCCAAGTCCAACCTCAGACAAATTGAATGAAACGTAATTATTTATGGTCAGCGTTGAGCTTTGAAGAACATCAGAAGAGTTCCATTTCAGCTGCTGTTACTCTGTTTTTGTCTCTGTAGCTACTGAGCATGATGACAAAGACATTTTCTTCTACTTACTGATTGCCTTCTCGGTGATCAACTCCTGTTACACACTCGTGTGGGATCTTAAGATGGACTGGGGTCTGTTTGACCGCAACGCAGGGGAGAACACTCTTCTAAGAGAAGAGATCGTCTACCCACAGAAAGTAAGAATCACACTGCGGTTTTCTCCGTGTTAAGTTTGTCCAAACAGGATTTAGTTACATTAGGGGTTGAAAGTCGATGATATTTATTGATTTATTTTATGCATAATTTTGTAAAATTCACCGTTTATTCAAATTCAATGTTCTTCTTTTCAGGCCTACTATTACTGTGCCATATTAGAAGATGTAATCTTGCGCTTTGCCTGGACTATTCCCCTCTCTATTGGGACTGTGACTTCATCCCGCCATATTCCTGACATTTTGGCCACTGTCCTTGCGCCACTGGAGGTGTTCAGGTAAAAATCAGGACTCCTCTGCAGAAAGGCTGCGGTGATGTTTGTCGCCATAAGCATCTAAATATATCTGTGTCTTGTCTTTTGAAATATTTGGATTCTGAAAGCTGTCTAGTTGAAGGTACTTAAGATGACGAAGTAGCCTTGCTTTTCTTGCCTGTGGGGCAGACGCTTTGTGTGGAATTTCTTCCGTCTGGAGAACGAGCACCTGAACAACTGTGGTGAGTTCAGAGCGGTGCGGGACATCTCGGTGGCTCCACTGAACGCAGATGACCAGACGCTGCTAGAGCAGATGATGGACCAGGAGGACGGGGTCAGGAACCGGCAGGGCAAGAAGAGCTGGAAGAGAAGCTACAGCATGTCCCTGAGACGACCACGCCTTGCATCCCAGTAAGCTCGCCACACCAGCAGAGCCACTCAACACACATGGAGACGAAAAGTCAAAATGTGATGCTGAGGATTCATTAATGAAGGGATACAATTGACATGCGTTTTCAAACATGAAAATCATCAAGATTCAGAAACGAGACTTCATTGTTCAAGGAACTGTCTTTGGATGTACGGTAGCTCACAGTTCTCACGCTATTTTACACAACTAATTCATTTACTTGTTAATTGATTTGCTGATTTCTTTAAGAAACTTCAAAGAAACTTGTAGAACGTTAAGACACAATTAGGCCCCAGTTGATCCATTACCCGGGTTCGACGATTACATTTACATTTCTGGTGTTTAACAGACGCCTTTATCCAGAGCGACTTACAAAAGTGCTTTGCTGTTCACTCGGAAGATCCTTAGCTAGTAGACGAGGCTAGAATCTAGAGATCCCTCACGCTTAGATCCTGCTGAACACAAATGTCTTTATGGAGTTAAATACTCCTGAAACAGATGTCTGCGAGGGACTCAGCTGTTCGGACCCCCAGGGGAAGTTCGTTCCACCATTTTGGTGCCAGAACAGAAACGAGTCTGGATGCATGTTTTCCTTGTGTTTTGAGGGACGGTGGGTCAAGCCGAGCTGTACTTGAAGCTCGAAGGGCTCTTGGTACAGCTTGCGTTTTGACCATTGCTATCATGTACGGAGGGGCTGGTCCATTTTTTGATTTTCCACAATACAGTCGATCTACTGGATCCATTCACGCTGTTCTTCTTTCTTTTGTGCCTAGATCTAAAATGCGAGACACCAAGGTTCTCATAGAGGACACGGACGACGACACCTGACCTCTGGCGGCCCTCTTCAGGGCTCACTCGAATGGACCACGGTCCCTTCAGGGGCCTTAACAGCCGTCAACGGCTATACAATCAGTCCATCACAAAGCTGCCTGTCTACACCCACACATGCACACAGTCTCAGAGATGTTCCAACCCCCAACACACACACACAAACACACATGGTATACACACACTCAGTTTAGCACAGGCTTATAAAAGGAACAGTCATTTGTTAGTTACTGTATTATAATTCTTTTTTTATTTTTGATTCATTGTTAATGCCTTGATTATTTTCAAAGCTCTATTACATAAAAAGAAAAAGGAAAAAAAAAACAAAACCACAAGAATAATCGAAAGACTTTGTAAACATGTATGTACGTACGTTCACAAACTACAGGGATCTGTGATAATCAAAAACTTAAGACTGACTCTGGAGTCCCGACTTTCGCAAACGGACAACATTCATAATACCCTCGTCAACAATCTATTCAGACATGTCTCGGTGTAACTTTTTATGAAGACGACTGTAGTGTTGGTACATGTAGCAGTCCAGTAGATGCGATAGCCATCATCAGTGGATACAGGTTTTTTTTTTTTTCTATTATTATTATTATTATTATTGTTGTTGTTCTTACAATTACTTTTTAAGAATGTACATTTCATTGTTATTTATGTGAAGGAAAGTTGCCTTGATCATTTAGGAGAAAGTAGTCTTGTTTAATATTAAAACGGCGAAGACGTGTTGCATCTGCTGCAGATTCTCTCGCAGATATGGACCTGTTTGTACATGTGCTTCAAAACCCTCAGGTGGCTCTGGTGGGATTCGTTATACGACTCTCGTCATGTTCAGGCACTCCAACACACCACTTGTCCAGGTCTGGCTGATGAACCACTGAACTATCTAGCTTGTGATATTGATTGATGACGAAGTTCCTATTTGCTGTTCCTATATTTGTACATTTAAAAGCCAATGCAATCTAAATGAGTGCTGCTCCTTAGAACCTGTTTGAGGGCCATTCAGCAGATCTTAGGTACCCGACTCATTTAAGACTAAAGCCAAATGTCTGAAACATTCCGCAAGAGCTTTGTAGTAATTCCATGGCGATCTGGATGAGCGATGGGAAGAGTAAGGTTCTTAAATTAGTAGGCACACTTTAGCTGGAGACCTACAGAGAATAGTCCTGAAACTCCCATGGCTCCCATTTTTTCTCTGTTATTCTATCTAGAACCTTTCTATCTGTTTTCCTTGAACTAGAATGTAATCGACGTATATTTGTACGATTATCACATTCCATCATAGTAGCATTCCGAGCGAGTTGAGTTCTGTCCACTTCCACTCTTCTTTCTTTATGAATGTCTTCCAGAGCCAAACCTAGTCCTCAAAGGCCACCTAAGGGTTTTAAAAGACAAGGGACGAGTTTTTTTTTTTTTTTTAATCCTGTGGCGCTGTCTTGTTTAGGAAATGTATGAAATTGTGGGCAAACGGAGATTATAACGATACGACGGCTTTATCCTACTTCAACTCAAAGTCCAAACACAAACCTCTGTGAGCCTCCGGCAACTATACAACCGAGGACAGCGATGTGGTGTGCCTCGGGAGTGTCATCGTTTCCGATGGACTGTTACGATTTGGGAGGGCACAGACCAGCGAGGCAGGCTTGGACAGGAACGAGAGAAGCTCACACTCCTAGTTGTAGTTAGTTGTTATTACCATTGTGGTGCATAGGAGCTGGGCTGCTTTCGTCTCTTTGGGAACATAGATTCACTTCAGTGCATCTGCAATAATCAGAAGGCTCCTTTTCGGATATCATGTCATGTACTACTGTCCCAAGTAAATGCTTGGACCAAAAAAGTCTTTGTGGATGTATTTTTCTTTCTCTTCCCTTTTCCCTTTCAGATATTTGACTCACTGGTTGTGAGTTCCATGGCCTGTCTCATGTGTGCTGTGTTTTGTTAGGTTTGCTAGGTTTGTCTCTGAGCGTTTACAGGGAGATTTTTACTTGTTACACTCATCAAGCAATTCATTAGGAAGACCTGTACACCTCATTCATGCAATTGGTGAAGCAGCCAATCAGGTGGAAGCAGTGTAAAACATAAAACCATGCAGATATAGATCAGCAGCTTCAGGCAATATTCACATCAATCTTCCAGATGGTGAGAAATGCCATCTCAGTGATTTAGAGGACGTCCAAATCCTCTACGATTGTTGGTGTCAGAAGTGCAGATGCAAGTGTATGGAGTAAAAAAACACCAGTGAGGGCAGTTCTGCAGACTCACAGGTAAGGGAGGTCAACACAGAATGGTCAGACTCGTTGGAGCAGTGGACACAGGCTCAGCAACACTGGACAGTAGAAGATTGAAGAAACGTACCCTGGCCTGATCAATCTGGATTTCTGCTGAGGCACACCGATGGTATGGTCAGAATTTGATGTCAAGAGCTTGAGTCCATGGAACTAACCTGCCTTGTGTGAACAGTCCAGGCTGGTGGAGGTGGTGTAATAGTGAGAAGGTTTAAGTTCATTAATAGCAATTAATCATCACTGAGTTTTATTGCTGACCTTGTGTATCCCTTCATGACCCCAGTTGATCATGTAACAGCAGCTTCAAGCATGATGTTGCAAAAAAAAAAGTCTCAAATTGGTTTTATTCACATGACAATGAGTTTCATGTTCTTAAATGCTGGTTCTATCCAGTCGTTGGACCTGGATTTAGTAGAACACCTGATGGAACAGGAGATTCACAGCATGAGAAAGCTGCAGCAGTGACACTAACATGGACCAGAATCTCAAAGCAATGTTTCAAACATTTCGTGGAACCCATGACATGAAGATTTGAGGCTGTTCTGAGAGCACGTGCAGGCTCTACCCACTTTACTGTGCATGATGTTCCCAAAAACGTGTTTTGAGTTCATATATGTATATATAGCAGTTGATCTTGCCGTCATCTCCTTGTGAATACTCGGATTTAACCAGAAGAAGCCACTGCAATTATTCTTAAAATAGCTAAATGAACAGTTTAGATGCTTATATCATTTTAATGACTGTATCCCTTGCAAGTTTATAAATACTAAAGGTAAAGTGGACATTAAGTTTCAAGTGTATTGAAAAGTAAAAAAAAGAAAAAGAGGTGCAGTGTGAGTAACACCCTTGCATATTGTATGGAGTTGGAACTATTTTTGGTGTTTGAAGTAAATCGCAGTCGCAACCACTACACTCTGTGCTCTCCATGTTAGTAATTAGTGTAATTGTAGCTTTGTCAGCTTGACAATGTAGTGGAACAGAGTGGACATTTAACCGTTTGAGAACAAACAAAAAAAAGCTCTGGAACCCATTGGTTCTCCTTCAGAAAAGAGAATTCAACAAAAAATACCATATCTAAGTGGGTTCCTCCAGGCCAGCATAGTGTATGATACATCTGATTTGGGTTATACTGGTCAGCGAGCTTGGACTTGCTGGCCATGGTAGTCAGCTGCCTTGATGGTCTTCATGCTGGTCAGGCTGTTTCTTCAGCAGGGTGGATTTCTTGTTCTTTACAGTGGTGGTGAGAGGGGATCCAGGGGTTGGCATGACTATGCAACAAATATAGCTATTTATTCTCTATCCAAAGTCTCCAGTGAAGCTACCACCACCATGTGGAGTGACTGGGCATGAATTAAAATTGTTCACAGTATTGGTGAATTAAACCAGACGTGAATGATGAGCTACATCTTGAAGTTGCTACATGACTTGATGGTTCTGTGATTTGGCCCAGTATGGATGGAATATTTTAACTGGAGAGTAAACCTCAGATTTTAGATGGTTTCACAAACCTATGATAGTTCTTCTCAAGGCTCCTCATGCACTGGTGGCTCAGACTTTGTGTAAAGCGTTTCAATGTCAATAAAAAAAAGCAAACTACAATCCAACTGGACTGAATTGGAAAAAGCAAGGAACTAAAATGCTCAACATGTTTTATTTTTAGACAATTTCAGTGATTCATTCCTCTCATAGTAATCAAAACCCTCCCACATTCTCTCCCTCAGTACAACTGACAAGCAACAGCTCTTCCCACATAACAGTGTCCATTCATAGTCCAGCAGTGTCCACAATGCCTCTTCAAAGTGGTTTCCAATGAAGTAGCTGACTGTCAGCTCTACAGTGGCTCGTTGTGAAGATGAAGAGGCACCGGAGAGAGTCCGCAGGCAACAAGGCATTACAGTGTTCAACTGTTCTCTTCCCTTCCAAGTTCCTTACTGTGCCAGCCTCTGCTAGAGCTACTTTGAGCTTGTTGAGGCCTCGCTCTTCTGTCTGACAGTACAGACTGAAGGTCAGTCAAGGTCTTGAGAAGGTAAGAGAATAGCAGGGCAGCCACAAACTAAAGCCTCTTAAGAGAAGGTCTAGATAAACTGGAAATGGGACCCACTACCTACACCTAGAGGATGCCAATGCCTAATCAATCAACAAAGAAGCAAACATATGAAGAATATTTAAAGATGAAAAATCAAATTTACTGGTTTTACCTTATTTCTTTCGGTGTCAAACGAGAGCTGACGCTGAGTTTACCAACGATCAGGTAACTGCTAATAGACTCGCCAATGTGGTGAAGATTGACTGCACTTAAAAATGGGTAAAAATAGAGAGATTGTAACATAAACGGCATCATTTCATAAATCTTATTTCATCACTTAGTTGCAGAAATGGGGTCAGACCTGAGGCAACATCTGCCTGAAAAAAATCGCACATGTGAATCTGATTGCTGAGTTCAGACATGGCCACTCCAGACTGGAAGGAAATTAAAGAGAAGCTCCCATCAAAGAGCCTTTCCCCGGCCCCCCATGTACATTTAAACATATCTGAATAGGGCTGAAGCCCACCCAGAGTAACACTGGAAGTAAACCACGTCCCCCCAAATACATTCACAACAGCTCGCTTTAACTGAGAATGGCCTGTAGATGTTAAATAGATGATCGGTTTGTATTTTTGACTTCTGGTAGGTAAATCACTGAATACCAGTGTTATTCTCTTCACCTGTCAGTGGTTTTAATGTAATGGCTGATCAGAACCTCATTTGCATAAGCACCTGCTCTGGTCCCATCTCATCTACATAGCTCAAACAGTAACTGCTGGACAACGTTTACTTTTTCATTTGCGGAGGTTGAAGGAACTGAAACCTGAACCTATTCTGACTGACGGACCACGTTCACCATAAAGGCCCTTTCACACAGAGTCCGATGTCTGCAGACGAGAAAACGGTCATCGGGTTATTAAAATTAAAAGACGAATATTAATGGTGTCATTCGACAGAGTTCGAAAACGACGGACCACGATGCTGCGTTAATTTCTCAATCGGTGCTGGATCTGGAATGTCCGATGCATTAAAATCAGGTGGTAGCAGAACTCCTCTTGTTTGTAGCAGAACATAAAAGCTTAGGACCAGCTCACTCTAAAAATCAGAGGATAAAAATGTATGTTGGAGCAGATCTGGAAGGCTGGAGAACGACCATGAGATCTTTACAGCTATTTATTACGTCTGTCTCGGTGAATCTAAGTTCATTCATGACCAAAAAGAGAGCTGAACTCTAGCTTACTCTGCTGATGAGCACTGGTGTGTAGGAGGGAAATTAAAGGGAGCAGAGAGAAGAAAGTGGATCTTTGAGAGCTATTGAGTATCCAGCCCCAACTACAGACTTCAGACGTGGTGTGAAGGTTCCACTGCTTTAAAAATAGCATCGGTTTCTTCGGGTCTCGGTGTGAGAGGGCCTTAAGGGTAAACGTCCATTTTCTAGAAGCTAATCCTTTAATGCACAAGAAGGCAACATCAAACGAGGTCTGAGAAGTTCTTTTCCTTCTGGTCAAAATTGCACACAACAGCTGCAACAAAGGCACTGCGTCCCTGCAACCAGCAGGAGTGACAAGACAACACAAATGTAGTGACCCTATAGTGTGAAGACGCGCCCGATGTCCTCAGAAACAGTTCTCATTTGAGGTCCAGGACCATGAAGGCTGGTTGCTCCAGATAAGAACGCCACAGATTTGAGAAGCGGCACACTGTGGCGCCGTCGATGACCCGGTGATCGGCCGACCAGCTGACGCTCATGATGTGGGCCTTGACCACCTCACCTTGGTGGTTAAACCTGGGCAGCACCTTTAGGAGAGGAGAACAACAAACCTCATCTGTTAAGCGTGGTGGTGGTAGTGTCATGGTTTGGGCTGCATGTCTGCATCTCAGCTTTACTGATGAGAACTCGTGATGGTGTCGAGGATTTTCAGAGAAATGAATCCAATCTAATCAGGAGAACCTTAATTATGCAGCAAGACGATGACCCCCAAAACACTGACAACACACCAAAGGACTTCACTGGGGGGAAAAGGAGGACTCACCAACCAAGCAAGCCAAGACACCAGACCATAGGTTGGATAGAAATATCAGGAAATCAAAATGAAATTCTGATCCATCCTTAGTCATGTAGAACAGTGGCTCTAAATTCCAGTCCTGGAAAACCACTGCTCTGCTTGTTTGAGTTTTCCTGCTGTAACTCACCCAGTTCAACTCAGCAAAGGCTCATCAGTTCCTCAGTTGGATCAGGTGGAATTGCTGGAATTACGGAAAACTCTAAGAACAAGCAGGACCGTTGTTCTCCAGGAAGCAAAAAGAGGAATTATTGACTTTGCCATTCCAGTGCAATCAGAAGAGTATGACGTTCCTTTTTGAGGGTTCTGCAGAACCTTATCCTGCACTTTTGTCTCGATATTAATAAAACCCAACCTAAACTGGAATTACAGGCCTCAGTAGACGTTAAATCAAAAGCATGACAAAGCAAATTTATCTCGGGGTGTTGCGGACACCCTTAATTAAACGGTGATGAAGCTCAGCTGGCTCACCTGGATCTTTCCCAAAGCCCCGATGGCGACCTCCGGAGGAAGAATCACTGGCTTGGCGTAGGTCCCTCCAATCTAAACCATAAAAACATTAGAAATAAATCCCGGCACAGGACGTAAATGGTTTTGTCCTGAATCTCTGATCACGGACAATCAGCGTACAGCTTGTTCTGAGGACACCGGGTCCATCTAGAACCAAAAGAAATGACTTTTCAACCGAAAGCTCACAGTGACACGGGGGCTTTTTTTCGTTTCAGGCCAAATCTGGCCTAGCTGACTCAACTCTCCACCGGCCTCGGGTTTCAAGGTCAGCTGAAAGCACTGCGTTTCAGGAAAAGGATGTGTGTCCAGCTGAGGGCTAAATACAGTGGGACATTTCTTTCAGAACTTTTGGAAGAACGAGAATAATCCTGGATAACAACACAGTGCATTAACAAAGCCGGATCAACTCAATCTGCAGGACTGTAGGCTTGCGTTTCAAAACAAATACTAAGGACTGCAAAGTCAGGTCGTGCAGGAATATAGGACACATCGCCATCTCCTGGCTGGTGGGAGGAACAATAATCTGCCACATACAGTCCATCTGTTACAACAATCACAACCCGTTACAACCATCCTGTACCTTTAATAATAAATTCAACTGCTAAATTCTGTTACTGATTAGTTGACTTGATGCCACCTGTGCGTCCGACCTCATATTAAAGCCTTCGTGAAAATGTCTTTTCTCCTTGAGTGTCGTTCTTAATCACTCCTGTGTGTTTAGCGTAACGTCACTACGGCGACGTTTCTGATAACCTAGACGTGAGCCAACTTACAGTCGTAATCTCTGGTAGCATTTTAACCAATAAAACTGGGCACGGTCAACACCAGAGCTGCCCGGGCAGTCAGAACAAAACCCTGAGTGGATTTTGACTTGCTGGATCTGAAATACCCTCCTCTGGTCAACACATGACCACCCTGTCCCACCCCACCGAAACTCACCGAGCCGATGTTGGAAAGTGTGAAGGTTCCCCCGGTCAGGTCGGCCGTGCCCAGCTGTCCAGCTGAGCCCAGTGCCTGCAGGCGATTCAGCTCCACTGCGACATCAAACACGCTCAGTGCCTGCACGCCCTTCACGTTGGGCACCAGAAGGCCCTGGGGGGTGTCCATGGCCAGGCCGATGTTATGAGACGCCTGTGAGGAACAAGAGCACAAGAAACGATCGCACAGAGAATCCACAAAACTGCAGAGCAAACATGCCGGGACACAGAATCTGCCTTTGTTCCTTCTCGTCGTCTTCACAGCAGCTCCTGATCTGGGAGAGATTGGGGCTTGCCTTATAGGTGACGTTCTGGCAACCTTCATCGACAGAGGCGTTGAGAATGGGGAAGTGCAGAAGGCTGAGTGATGCAGCCTAAAACACACAAAGTCAACTCTTCAGACCGAAATTCTTCACACAATATGATGAAATTAAATGAATCTGGAACAAGACATTTCGAAATACTGCGAAAACAGCAACATAATCTTAAATCTTGTTAATGGTGGTGTAATTAGGGACAATTACCGTATTTTCTGGACTATAAACCGCTACTTTTTTTCCACGCTTTAAACCACGAGGCTTATAATGAGGTGCAGCTTTTTCTTCTTATTTATGTTATTTTCAAGGTTTTTTTTTAACTTTCCAGGTGTGTCTTATATTCCGGTGCGGCTTATAGTCTGGAAAATACGGTATTTTTAACCGTTTTATTCAAAAAGTCTTGTTCTGTTTACAGATTGTTGTATTATTATAAGCATTGATGTATTAATAAAGAGTACAACTGTGAATATTATATGAATATTATCTTTCAACAGCCTTAAACAATGAGAGACATTAGAAAGATTAACTGTATCTTATCAATAAGATCAACACTTCTTTCCAGTTAAAAGTAAGATGAAGTTATAGTCCAGGGCTTAATCCCTGTCCAGGAAAGTGACCCTACATGGACAAACCTATTCTCATTCATCGTTCCTCCCGCTTTTGTTGGACTAACTGTCCAGACTGTCCAGGAGACAGCTTGCTGTGGAGCACTGCTGCGAGGATTTGCTTGCATTCAGTGACAACCGTGTCAGTGAGGTGAGGATGTTGGATGATCAGTGAAAGACGTTGTACCTTGATAAAGAAAGGCATGTAGCTAAGCTTGACGCCCCGAGACTCCACCAGCCCTTTCAGTTCTGAGCGCAAGCGCACCAACTGAGTCAGGTCCACTTCTTCACAGAAACCCAAGTGAGGGATCTTTAAAGCAGCACTCATGGTCTTCACCATAGCTTTCTGGAAACCTGCATGTCCAGAAGAGCAGAGTCTAATCAGGGAAATGCCTGGATTGGCTCCGATCCCAACCCACTAAATCAGAATCAGGACAAGCCTATAATAAATGTCATTAAATATTAGCAGCATTAGTAATGGAATACGGAAGTCACCACTGAGGGGCTCTGTCCGGTCTTTGCCTGTGAAGACGGGTCTCTGGACGGCAGGTGGAGGGCTCGGGACTGGTTTCTTCTCCGCAGCCGGAGTCACAGCTGGCGTCGGCTGCTTCACTTCATCATAAGGGAGGATGGCTCCCGTCTGCTTGGCCAAGAAGTTCAGGATGTCCTCCTTCAGAATGCGTCCGTCCTTCCCCGTCCCAACCACCTCGCTCAGCTTAATCTGATGGGAGACAGAAGGGCAAACTGAGACAAGCAAACACCCTCGAATCTCTCCCTTTTCTCATCAGACTGCTTTAGTAAAAACTGCCAAGTAGAAACCAGTTGAAACCAGTTTGCCTGTCCATTCCCAGTCAACACCATCATTATGACGCATCCCATGTAAGGTTGTAGCAGAGCGCCGTTATCTGCCTCTGTCTGAGCATTTGGTATCATTTGAAAGTGGGTCAGGGGGCGTGGCCTTTATAACCTACTGTGATATGTGAGACAGCCACTGTGGGGTGTCCTCTTCACTCAAGAAACCTGTCCCATCAGGGCTAGTAATCTAGAAAAATACCAATAGAATAGGACCCTCCCCTCTTTTAAGTCATGCTTCCTTAGTTTGGTTTGTCCTCGTGGTTTATATCGATTTCGATTTCTGAGACCCCAGCAGAGACGTGTGGGGTCAGCTCTGACCAGGGGACATTTTAAACAGCAGAAGTTCGACTGAAATCATCTCCGAGTCAGTAATATGTGAATATTAACAGATTTGTGTGAGCTGTTGTAAGTATCAGGGTCAGTTCTTGTACAAATAAGGTTGCACTGCATCTTTTGTACGGAAACATATCTAATGAGCGGTGTCTCAAGGAGCTCTTACGTTGTTCTCCATGGCGAGGCGCCGTACAGCGGGCGTGGCCTGGGTTTTGTGTCCTTTAATCTCCTGGTGCGTGTGCTCATGCGACACTGCTGGCGTCTCCACTACGTCCTCCTCAGGTGCTCCATCTGCAGGACATGCAGGACATCTCAGCATTGAAGGAGCAGCTCAGTGAGAAACCTTAGGTGTCTTCACCTTGTCTTTAAAGCTGAATGGTGGAGCATGGTTCAGTGAGGTCTTTGCAGATTGACTTCATCTAGGCTCAGTAATCAATCATGCTCCTTTGATCTCAGTAAAATGCTCCTTTAAGGTTTAAAGGAGGGATGCTGAAGCAGCTCACCTTGCTCGCGGTCTGTCTCGATGTCCACCAGCGGAGATCCAACAAGGGCCACGGTGTCCACGTCATAGTAGAGCTTGCGTATGATTCCGTCATAACGGCTCGTGATCGTGACCGATGCTTTGTCGCTCTGGACTTCGCAGATGCTGTCAAACTGAGACACCTTATCCCCTTCCTTCACGTACCTTCACAAAGAGATGGGGGTGGAAGACGTTCAGAACAGTCCTAAAAGTCCTGGAGAACTCAATGTCCAGCACATTTCATAATATAAATAATATGCGTTTATTGTTAAGTTAAGAAGACAATTTAGAGACAAGGTGTTTTTCTGTGGTAGCGAAAAAACACACTTGTGCAGGACAATGAGATTCTTCTCTTTCCACGTCTCAGGGCTCAGACCACAGGGTCAGCATTGGAGCAGAGAGGGTTAAAGTCCTTGTGGACTTCAGTTGGGTACTGAAGTCAGTGCGTTTGATTGAACCAACTGAATTACATTGGTACTAACGACTACCAGTTCACATCAAATCAAAGAACCCAGTGCTCCAAACCCTGTGTGCTCAAACACAGTAACACACACAGCTAAACAAGGGCATGTTCTTGAGCTGATCTGTTGAATTCGGTGCTTTCAGACAGGAAACCACTGAAATATGCAGAGCAGCTTTACTCCAGAACCTCAGTCCACAGGACAGAGGATAAAATAAGAGGGTGCACTAAACGTATCAGTGCAAAAATCAATAATGCATTATTCTGTGTGTAAAGGACGTACCACTCTTTAACAGTCACCTCCATGATTCCCTCTCCGATGTCGGACAGTTTGAACTGAAGGACTTGTCCAGAAGCCGCTGTGGGAGATTACAAAACACACAATTCAGTGGTTAACGCTCAGGAACCCCTGATCACACCGGCAGCCTGGCTGGTTCTAGACATCACAGCCTAAACACAGAGTCACGTTGACCATCAAACTGTCAACTTGTATTGAATGTACCAGTGTGAAATGTGGAGAAGAGAATGATGGGAGTACAAGAGAGAATTACGTTCTATAAAGTTCTATACAGCATCAAAAAGGGTTCTTCTGTAATTCTGATGCAGCTTGTAACAATAGAAGAACACTTTTTGGTGCAAACCCTTTTCCAAAAGCACATTCCCCAGCAATCTGGAGAACCCTTTAACCATGCAAAGACTTCTTTGAATGTCCATGGTTCTATACAGAACAATTTATTTAATCAAGAACCCTTGAACCCAAATTTTTAACTGTGCTGGCTTCGTACGTTGCTATGGCAACCAGCGGGAGCTTGGAAGTTTGGAAGGTTGCCACCCACCACTGCGTAATAGAGGAAAATATCCGCTCTTACATCATCAATTATAGCACTTATGGACACAGCTAAAACACAGGTTCTAGTGCCTGGGTTGAGTTCCATGTTCTCCCCGTGACTGTTTTCCTCAGAGGACTCGAGTTTCCTCCAACATTCCAAAAACACAGACATCAGGTGAACGGGCTTCTCTAAACTGCCCTGGTGTGTGAGATAAGGATCCACTCTGTGGATTGTGACCTCAGTGTTTCCATAAACCCTCGTTTTTCCCGTCCACGTGAAAACACAGAGGTCCATTTCCAGTGACCACAGTTTTCAGGTACGGACGACCAAAACACACAGAAGACCTGTGTCCCTGTGGGGAAGGCCTGAGCCTTCATAAGCACTTGAGATGAAGAATGGACGTACCACAGCTGGGTCTGAAGGCTCTCCACTGCTGAGTGGTAAACAGTGTGGGATGGTGATGGACAGCGTGACCCTGCTGGAGCCTGGGGCATGGCTTAATGCAGCGGGACGCAATCTGGGGCTATGAAAAGAAAGACAACAACAATCAGCCTGAAGGAATTAATGCATTGCACAGCGAAACAGGAAGTAACTGCGGTACCCGGGTGACATTGTGTTGCCATTAGAAACAAACAAAAGGACAAACAGGTCACCTGTGCAGCCTGTTCGGAAGCCAGACTGAAAGTGCTGAACTATTTAAAGTGGAACAGGGAATGCAAACAAGCCCTGGTGGATAACAGTTCAGGGTCAGGATTCAGTGATAATACTCATTTCATACAGAAATGATAGAAACGATAGAAATGACAGAAACGATAGAAACGATAGATAGATAGATAGATAGATAGATAGATAGATAGATAGATAGATTATAAATATCTTTGTTAATCGACAAAGAAGTTACAAATAATTCCTCAATATTATTGTGTTTTCAGCGCAAAAACACTCTGGATGAACAATTTCCAACAGGAAATTAGACAGTCGGTCAGTGAGACTTACAGTCAGCCAGTCTGTTGGTCACTCAGTCTGTCGGTCAGTCAGTCCGTTGGTCAGTCAGTCCACTGGTCAGTCAGTCCATTGGTCAATCAATCTGTCGGTCTGTCAATTGGTCAGTCAGTTGGTCAGTCTATCTGTTGGTCAGTCAGCTGGTCAGTCAGTTGGTCAGTCTGTCAGTCAGTCTGTTGGTCAGTCTGTCAGTCAGTCAGTCTGTCTGTTGGTAAGTCAGTCTATTGGTCAGTCTGTCTATTGGTCAGTCTGTCGGTCAGTCAGAGAACAGAAGACTATCGTTGGTTTATCATAATGAAGAGTCCCTGTATATGCAGCTGCTCTCACTCTGCACTGTGTGTGTGTGTGTGTGTGTGTGTGTGTGTTATTACCAAAAGTCTGAGGACCCTCAGAGACCTCACTGCTCCCACCGCCGCCATGTTTCCCCGCGACTCCGACCGAGATATGTGTTGGTAGAAGAGCTCACACTCTAATGACTCCTCAGACTCTCTATTACATTTTAAATTTACATCATATTACAATTCAGCTGCTTCCGTCTCGAAACAGCATTTCACTGATGAGAAGAGTGAGTGTGTGTGAACGGAATCTCCTCAGAGAGACTCCTCAGAGTGACTCCTCTCCTGCAGCGACTCTCTGTGGTTCGCTTCCTGTCTGATGACGCCACTCTCACGCCTCCCGTGATCAGCCAATCAGAGCGCTTCATTTGTCCCCAAGCGTCCCCAAAAGTCTCTCAGTGACCCTTTAATGTCGGTATAAAACAAACAAAAACAGAAGCTTTAATGTGACGTTAATAACCGTGAGATTAGTTTGTATTTTGTGTTTCTGTAACGTTGGTGTCGCAGAAACATCAGGAACAAAATATAACCAATAAAAAATCTATCAGAAAGACTTTTCTGAGTCTGTGGGTCACTCTGTCGGTCAGTCAGTCAGTCTTTCGGTCAGTCTGTCAAATTTCAGGTACTAATGCTACTTACCTTGTAACTAATTACTAATACTAGTTAGTAATATTAGTTACCTAATAACTAATTGCTAATAGTACTTACATAGTAACTAATTACTAATATTACTGACTTACCAACTAACTTGTAATACTACTTACCTAGTAACTAGTTACTAATAGTACTGACCTAGTAACTAATTACTAATAATACTGATCTAGTAACTAATTACCAGCAGTAGTGACATATTAACTAAATACTTATAGTACTGATCTATTAACAAATTACTAATACTACTTAACTCACCTTTACACCTTTGTCATGTGATGTAATCTGATTTATTTACACACACACACACACACACACACACACACACACACACACACACACATATTTATGTATATTTATGTATATATGTATAGGTTTGAAAGATGTCTATGACAAGAATTTTCCATTAGTTTATAAAGTTGTAATAAAAATAATGAATCTTTTCACAATAACTTAATGATAAAAATAATAATCATCATCTAATATCATCATCATCATCATCATCATCATTATTAATATCATCATCATTATTATCATCATCATCATCATCATCATCATCGCCATAATATCATCATTATTATCATCATCATCATCATCATCATTATTATCATCATTATTATCATCATCATCATCATCATCATTAATATCATCACTGTCATTATCATCATCATCATCATCATTATTATCATCATCATTATCATCATCATCATCATCATCATCATCATCATTATTATCATCATCATCATCATCATCATTATCATCATCATCATCATCATCATCATAACAATATGACACAATGTCAAAGTAACCCTAATAAACAGTTTAATATTAGTTACCATAGAAGTAATTTACACGGTATTCGATGATGCTGAGTATAATTTTATATAAAACGATATTAAATATTGACCTAATCTTATGTAACAGTACAGTCTCAGTGTGTTAATGTGCAGTAATGTCTCTTCTACTCTGAGGACTTTAGAAACCTGTGCCATCAGGGCTGGAATGGGTCCAGTGGGCAGCTGACCTCAGAGCTGGGGACGTAAGTCCATCCACTTCCCTCAGCTCTCTCTTCCTGAGATTAGTGTGAGAGGCCGGGACCTGTAGGCCGCTGTTTTCCGCTGCCCCGTTAAGCTCCTGTCTAATTGGCTGATAGGTGCTGACGAGCCAGGACAGGAATAGATGACGAGGTTTAGAGAGAGGTGTAACGAAAGCAGCAGAGGCTGAAGAACAACCATGAATCAGCTCTGCTCACCCATTCTGTGTTTGAGGGACAGGGTCTGATGATGATTACAGCCATGACTGGCCAGGCCAAGACTAACGTATCTCAGAGAACACCGAGACAAAGAGCAGGACATCTGGAACAATGTGCTTGGGACAGATGAATGTTTAATCCTTCCCTTTTTGGTCCCCCTTTTCCACTTGTTTGGTCTGTTTCTGATGGTAGACGCTGCACTTTGAAATCAGCTGTGGTGGAAGCTACCTGTAGGCCCTGTGATGACATTTCAGGATTGTTGGAGTCTTCTTTACACATCTCGTGGTCTGCTCTTGGACTGAACATGGCTATGTTGGCACTTGTTTTAAATGTTCTCCAAACAGTGGAACATCTGACCTTTTTAAATCCCTTCCCAGACTCATCTGCATCTACAACCTTCTTTCTGAGGACCTATGAGAGCTCTCTGGATCTCACCAAGATGATGCTTCAACAACCAAGAGCAAACCAAACTAATGTCTGGGGTTTAAATGAAAGTCTCCTCCATTGTCCTCTCTAACCATGGTCTAATCATGTGCTGCACCTGATTGTATACATTTTAAACACTAATAAATGTATGTCAACTTTTTCCACACAAGAAAATCTCATTTCTATTAATTCTGTTTTTCAAATGGTTTGCATGGGGTGTCCTGTTCTTTTACATGACTCTAGCTCATCTGGTACTCTATGACCTCCCTTTGTCCAATTCATTACTGGTCAGCACTGCAGTGACACTGAGATGGTAGTTCATGAATAAACCAACCGCCAGGGAACTCCAGCCAAGAGACCACCAGGGGAGCTTTTTTAATACACCTGGTTGCATGTTACTCAAAATATGTGGCAATCACGTATCACATATCACAGAAACTATTGTCTTTTTAAATCTTAATAATGCAGATAAAATTACTTTTCCTTAATACGGTCAAATTGTGCAGAGACAGCTGGATCTCATAAAATATAAGCACCCAACGTATATGGGGTCAAATGCAGTGCTTGGTCAAAAACAGAAGTATGATGAGCATCCCTGGCCTGGTGGTTAGGAAGGTTGTTGTATGTAATGCATGTTTCACTGTGAATGGGTTAAAAGTGTGCACGCAAAGTGGATCTATATACACGTTTACCTTTAGATACTGTTTTGAACTCAGAGGTACATTTTCCATAAATAAATATTAGACTTTTGGTACAAAAAAGTAGCTTAACTGGAACTAAAAGACAGGTCTGGTGAATGGAAACAGGTGTCTGAACCTCATAAAGCACCTCAAAGACACGGATTATGCCTAATGCTTATGAATACACTGCCTGATGTCTGACTTACAGATAAAATGGGTTCAAAAATGGCATTTCATAAAATTGGTGGAGGGATACGTTCGCAATTTGCAGGGTGTGGTGCAACAAAAAGTAGTCCCCAAAGAAAAAGTCTGTTTTTGTCAGGTTTTCCACTATTTGTCCATGCACCTTAAGTCGTACGGCATAACCTGTGGTCTAACTTATGTTTAGGTGATGCAACTGACTGCAGATCTTTAGGTAACTGCTTAGAGGAGCCTGAGTGTTAAGGGGTAGTACAAGGTTTGAATAGTCAGAGAAACCATAAAGCTCAGAAATTCAATTCATCTGACAGTTGACGTACCTCAGTACCTCAGACCTGATTTGCTAACCAAGAGCCTCCAAAAGACCCTTTTCCCTAATACAAACTTCTAGTCCCAGCACAGCTTGTAATGGTAATGTAATCATTGGAGAGGTTGTAACCTTCCCCCATTCCCCCTGTAAACGACGCCTATGTGCGAATCATTACAACCCCACAAGCTTCCACAGCTCCGATACCAGTGTCCATAACTAAACACTTCTGCGGTTTCTCGTATCTCTCCGAGGAGCTCTCCTGTGACCTTGCTTGCGATTAGAAACCTGGCTCCACTCGGACTCTGGCCTGTACATCTCAAGTGTTACCTCAGCTCTGTCCCGCAGCAACTGACCCCTGAGGTAGGAGAATGTTTGCTGATTTCAGAAACAGAACAGGTTCTTCCTAAACCTGTTCCAAAAGCAGAGCAAAAGAAGAACCGCAGTCATCCTTTATTCTAGACCGTTCACCACATTCGTAGGTGTAATGAGTATGATGGATGGGTCTGTAACATCTGAGCAAATCTGTGGACCCCAGAGAAGGGCCAAGCCGAAGGTCTGGAGGACTATCTGAAGGTACTTCACCTGTTATAGCAATAACATGTAACAGTGTACGACGTAACAGAATGCCTGTGTCAGGACAGGAGTGTCTTTTTTGGCTGAGTGGTAACCTGAACCTGTCACCTGAGCCGGTCTATGCCTTGTTCCATGGCGCTCTGTCAGGTGAGGCTGCGGGCGCGTTCCAGTGCCTGATCTTCTGTCCTTTATGCCAAGAAATATTGTCCATCGCTTCTGTTGAACAGGTTCTGGAGTCCTTCCTTTGAAAGGGGCCTTCTGTGGAGAGTACGAGTTGTTGAGGAACCACTGAAGGTCGCTGTTCTTTCGACCGCAGTCTTTGTTCGGGCCTCTTCATTCTCTCTTCACCAACCTCAATGAAGGCATGTCTCGTTTGCCCGTCTGGGGGGGACACTGGCGGGTCAAACATAGGCCTCCAGCCATGGTGCCACCAACAGCCTGGATTGCACACATTGCAGGTGCGTGTTCAACTTTATTGTACAGTGTAGAGCTTTTGGTCATCTTCACTTTCAGACTTGTCCTTCTATGGGACACAGTTGGTTTGGTCCATGGTAGTGGTGCAATACTATGTTGTGATGCACCAGGATGAGGTGGAATCAGTCATACAGAACTTCTCAGATGTTCAGTGGAGCTCCTTTGAGCTCTTCTGTATCTAGCTCATGGTATTTTCGTTATGAAATAATCTGCAGATTATTTTTGTCATGAATCCACTGAGTTATCGTCTTAGTAGAATTGGTTGTTGGTTGTAGAGCTGGTTGTATTGTTTTCAATAGTAGTAAGCAAACGTACGTTATGATAGCCATCAGTTTCCATACCCTCATATACCTAAAAGTGGTATACAGCTGCAACCCTGCTTAGGTGTGTTTAAAGAGATCTAGCTCTTCTTTTAGGTGGAGAACCAGTATTCTCAGTAAACGTCTCTCTATTGTGACAACAACCAATTGTAATAGTTCCAGTTATTCAAAAATAACCATTTCATTAATTCATTAAGTTAATAATTAACTAACCTTTAGAACCCTGGGCTAATATTGTGGGATGTTTTCATCGTTTAACACATTTTAATTTGTTTTTATTTGTAATGATTAGATTGACAAGGATATTCACAATAATACGTTCTTTAAAATACGTGAAATGTTCCAAATGAAATTAAAAAAATGATTGTCCTTTATTATTTTTTGTTATTTATTTATGTTTCAGTGTTATACCTTCGCCGGACATTGAAATTTGTGTGGGCATTAAAAGGGAGCAAACAGCCCCTCCCTTGTCATTTACCTCTGTAACCCAGTATCTGGGTCAGTGATATCATTAGCCCCGCCTCCTCTCTCTGATCAGTCAGAGTCTGTGTGCAGGTTGAGCATGTAGACGTGGACAGAGCAGTAAACATGCACTGGAAGCTCCTTTGGTATTTAAACCCTGCTGCCAGTTGGGTTGAGGATTAAGGATGTTCAAGTAATGCCATGAAAAACTCACTCACACTCCTGATTGATTGATGTCTGAATTTCATTGATTGGACTGTAAACAGAATCATTCAGAGTGGATTTCTATACAGTGTTGGTGACAGGAACTATGACTACTACAGCTCCACCAGTGAAGCTACCACCACCATGTGTTTACTGAGATTTATAAGTAAATAGTGGTAAATCTGAAATAGTTCTAATTGACAATTCTAATTGTCTATTGCCAATAGATTAGGACTCTCTGGAGCAGATAAACATGCCAGATGTGAGCTAGAGGGATATAAAGCCCCCGTGTGGGGCTGTGCAGCAGTGGGACCATGTTCTCTGTCTGGAATGATGGTTCTCCATCCAATACTTTTGGGATGAGGTGCAAAATCATCATCTTGACCTCAATTACAATTGCAATCATATTGACACAGCAATGCTCACAAACGTGGTAGACACTTTTGTTACCGCAACAGAAGAACTCTTTTTGATAACCTTGATTTCATAAGAATGAGCAGGTGTCCCGATACTTTTGCCCATGCAGAGTATGATGATATCAGTGCACCTGAGCATAACATTGGAGCCTTTTCATCAGTTATTAATAATGAATAAGTTGTTCTGAGCAGAGGAGGACGTGTCCACTGTTATGAGTCTCGGTCGATCCCGAGGTTTCTTCCTCCAGGTCTCAGGCGGCTTTAGGGGTCTTCAGGGGTCTTTCTGTTTTATTAACAGTTGATCTTTTGTCTTCTTACTTAATGTCAGTTATAAAAATAGAAAGTTCAAAGAGTTGGTGGTCAGTCTGATGGCCAGTCTGAAGATGCTCTAACAGAAGGTGTGCATGTGAGAGGGTCAGTGTGGGTGTTTGTGGATCGTGGCTGAACATGAGTTGGCAGGAGACGAGGTTGATTACATTAGTCAGTGTCAGAGCTGAAACACGTCACACACACGTGCCACAGCTGCTGACGAGATTCCAGACAGCAGAGCCCTCCTTACACTCCTCTTCCAAGACACACACACACACACACACACACACACACACACACACACACACACACACACACACCTGGTCTCAGGTGCTCCCTTAGGATTGAAGGAGTATCAATGTCCTTCAGATAAACATGGCTAGACTGGGGCTGTAAAGAGTGTAACTGACCTCATCACTTATTTCATCACTGGGTTTTTGGAGTGGGCATCACCAGACCAGCACAAGAGACTAAAGATAAATAATAAACTAAGATGAATCAATTCATTAAATTGTTTTTTAAATGTTTTATTCATTCAATTCAATGAAATTATGAATATGAACTTTCATGAACTCCACAATATGAATCTTTTCTGAGATGCACTTGAAAAGTACATTTATTTGTGTTTTTATAAACTTTTTCAATACTAAACATTGTTGAACATTGAATATTTTATAATTTACAGTGTGTTTATGGTGTCCACTGATTTATTATTTATTTACATTTATATATTTAAAAATCTATCATATTATTAAATTAGATTATTCATTTTATGTTAATTAAATGTGGGCAAAGTTTTGGAACCTCTTTTTTATTGATTTGATCAAATTTGTTTTATAATGTATTTTATTTTTTCATTTATTCTTTTTTAAATCCTCCTTTTCTTTTCTTTTCTTTTCTTTTCTTTTCTTTTTAATGTGGCATTTTCCTTTTAGAATATATTTTCTTTCCTATTTAAAAACTGCTTCATTTTAGAAGTGAGAATTAATCGATATACTGTGATACAGAAGTGAAATAATACATTTCGGCCGAATTTTCTCCCTTTTTAACGTTTTAAGGCGATTTTTAATCTGTGACTCAAACTCCAGGCAGTTCTTCCCACCCGTTTTCCGGAATGTCCCGCCTCTCCTGCGCTACTATTGGCTCGTATTGCAAATCTTAAACCACGATTGGCTGAAAGTTCTTAAGCGCTGCGCTCTTCAGCCAATCATAGTACTGCTTGGGCGGGTCGTGGCGGAAAACGGGTAGGAACAAAAATTAAGCCGCTGTGCGGATGATCGCGTCTCGAACGCTGATTGGTCCGCGTAAACCCGTCTCTTAGCAACCTTCTGTGTGTGGCGGTCGGCACGTGGTTACCGAGCGACGCGTCTGAGAAGTGTGGCGTGCAGTTTGTTGTGCGGCTCCGCGCATCGGGAGGCGCAGACGGTCTGAGGAGCTTTAATCTCGGGAGGTTTATGGATGTGTGGGTTCTGCTGTAGAACAGTTCTGCACTGAACTGCGTGAAGAACCCTGAATGAAATGGCTCATGAGCTGCTCGGAGCCGCTGAGATGATCAGAGGTACTTCACTTCAGAACCTGCAGCCTGAAGATCTAGAGCTGTCTGTCTGTCTGTCTGTATATGTCTGTCTGTCTGTATATGTCTGTCTGTCTGTGTCTGTCTGTCTGTCTGTCTGTCTGTATATGTCTGTCTGTCTGTATATGTCTGTCTGTCGGTGTCTGTCTGTCTATTATTATTATTATTGTTATTATTATTATTATCTGTCTGTCTGTCTGTGTCTGTCAGTCTGTGTCTGTCTGTCTGTCTATCTGTTTGTATCTGTCAGTCTGTCTGTGTGTGTGTCTGTCTATCTTTATCTGTCTGTCTGTGTCTGTCAATCTGTCTGTCTGTCTGTCTCTCTCTGTCAGTCTGTCTGTCTATCAGTCTGTTTGTCTCTGTCTGTCTCTCTGTCTGTTTATCTATCTGTCTCTCTGTCTGTTTATCTGTCTGTCTGTCTGTGTCTGTCTATCTGTCTGTCTGCCTGTCAGTCTGTCTGTCTGTCTATCTGATCACTGTGTCTGTCCGTCTCTAAGCAAATAACTGCAACATCTTTGTCTCATCTGACCGTCTGAACACCTTCCTGCAGAAAGATTTTTATCAGCTTTTTTGTCAGATGGGAAGCGAAGCCGTCTCTCAGTCCATCGTGACGTAAATCTCACTTGTCTGTGTTCCAGCAGCTTCCAAATCATGGTGTTTTTTGGGTTGTTCCTCACCAGCCCAACCAACTTCCTCTCATCTGAATCCAACAGACGTTCCTTACCTAAATCTACAATCATCCTTTCACCTGATTCCAGTTTCCTAATGAGTGCTGTCAAACATAGCTACCAACTATAGTCCATCATGATCACGAGCAGGAGGTTAAGAGGCCATGGCAAGTTAAAAGACATTTTGTAGCTTTGAACATCCACAAACCAATAATCAAAGTGTGTTTATGTATATTTTTGAACTTGTATGTAGAAGAAGGAGGACTGCCTAAGAATTCCTCAGCATGAACTCGGACCATTAGCTAGGACGTTGACCGACGGACACACACAAGAGATGCTTGTGGGATGGAAAAGGGAGGCTAAAATGCTAAAAGAACACACACACACACACATAAACACACACACACACACACACACACAAACCCTCTCCACCCATGTGAGTCTCTGCTGCAGCTGTGAAAGCTGTTTAGGAGGATGAATCTTGTCCACCTGAGGGTTTAAAAGCTGTTTTATTTTAGGGTTTTAATGAAGGTGTGTCATTTTCGACCCTTAGGACACGGGGTGTACAATAAATTTTAAGTCAAGAGAAAAAGTCTTTGTCAGAGATACAAAAATGTCAAAAGTCGTTTCATTTCTGTTTGAATCTTTTCGTACAGATCGTTTATACTTCGCTACTCTCCGAGGCAAGCCGAAAAGCACGGCGAACACACATTACTTCTGCACAGATGACGAGTTTGTCTATGAAAAGTGAGTGTTTAGTTCAATCCGGGGCATCTGTGATGCACATTTAATGGAGTGTATTTGGATTTGCAAGTTTGTGTAGAATTTCCAGAATTATAACTTTACACCATTGAGCCTCATATTTCGTTGTAACTTGATTGTTGCACAGCAGAGCATTAAGCTCACCTGTTATTGTGACATCGCTGCGTAAGTGATGGTTCATGAACCTAACGCAGGATTTCTGTTTCAGCTTCTACGCAGACTTCGGGCCTCTCAATCTGGCCATGCTGTACCGATACTGCTGTAAACTGAACAAAAAGTTGAAGGTAAGACAGTAATGTACGGTTTTCAGCAAATGCAGCTTATGATGCTTTTCAGGTTAAGCTGTGGTGCATGTTTTTATCGATATGTCCATTTTCATTATTCTGCTGTCAGGTTATATTAGTGTTGACTCACAATTAACACTAATATATTAATATATTTGATATGAGAGAGTATGAAACTAATATAACTAATATTAGGGTGAATATAACTCATATAACATTTAATAAAACATAACATTTGTTATATAAATCAGCTTAAAATAAATAGAATTTTGTGTTAAATGGGTTAAATCAGATACCAGTATAGGATATTTGTGTGTATGAAAACAAAATATGTATTTGCGTGTGTGTGTATGTGTGTGTGTGTGTGTGTGTGTGTAAAGCTCTTACAGAATGTAATACTGTTACAGTACTAATACTCTACTACTCTTTACAGAAGCTGACAGTATCTAGATGTTATAAGTAATGACCTCACTGTGGACACTTAGTCATATGACCACTCATCTCAGGAGGGAGCTTTGCTGTGCAGGCCACTCGAGGGCACTCTCTGGTCAGACAGACTGTAAAGCCTCTTTCGTGTGTGAGGTCAGTCTATAACAGAAGGTTCTGGCGTTGGTGAAAGAGGTATCCTGAGCTTGATTGGACATTTCCTCAATAGACCTCTTTTTGCATCTGGAAATGTCAGATGATAGTTTGGTCACGTATTAGTGTGTACTCACGGCTCAGGGTTACTGAGGTCATACCAGAAAGCTGCATTCACTCAGATTTGGTCAAATTGGTTTTAGCAAGCAGTTGATCAGATGAATGGGATCTGAATATTTTAGAATTCATCAAATTCATCCACCCAGAGAGAGCAAGGCCAACTGCTCTGTGGAAAACCAATTTTTAGGTGCTGCTTCTGTCACTCGTTGTAGATGCTATATGGTTTTCTCTGTCATTTCAGAATCATCAGTAACTCTATTCAGCATCATGGAGGCTGCTGAATTTTCTAAACTTTATCGATTCCCAGTAGTCTTTGCAATGCTATGCTGTAGAACGGAAGAAACTACTTTAGTAACGTCAATTCGGTGTGTGTAAGGAGCAGGAGAAGGAGCTGCAGGCTGTGCAGTGATTGGGTGGAGTTTAATGTGTTGGTGTGTGTAAGGAGCTGGAGAAGGAGCTGCAGGCTGTGCAGTGAGTGAGTGGAGTTTAATGTGTCTGTGTGTGTAAGGAGCTGGAGAAGGAGCTGCAGGCAGGGTTCATTTGCAGTTTAAAGACAAGTATTCTCTGTGTCTTTGCAGTCCTTCACTCTGTCCAGGAAGCGGATTATCCATTATACCAGCTATGACCAGCAGAAAAGGGCCAACGCCGCCTTCCTTATCAGTGCCTATGCTGTGAGTCTTTATTTATTTACTTTACAAAATCAAATCAAGTTTGTCACCTCACATTACGCAGGTATGAAGGTGAGTGAAAAACGTAGGCGCACGTCCCTCACAGCGGGAAAACAGATGCTTAAAAAACCAAGAAGAAAATAAATATAAACCTCATATAAATAGATTTTATACACATTAACTTAAACTATACATATATTATTATACATTTAATAAAAGAGACAGTCTTTGATGGGTGCAGATGGAGACAGTCTTTGATGGGTGCAGAGGGAGACAGTCTTTGATGGGTGCAGAGGGAGACGGTCTTTGGTGGGTGCAGAGGGAGACGGTCTTTGGTAGGTGCAGTGGGAGACAGTCTTTGGTGGGTGCAGAGGGAGACGGTCTTTGATGGGTGCAGAGGGAGACGATCTTTGATGGGTGCAATGGGAGACAGTCTTTGGTGGGTGCAATGGGAGACAGTCTTTGGTGGGTGCAGAGGGAGACAGTCTCTGGTGGTTTGCAGAGGGAGACAGTCAATGGTGGGTACAGAGGGAGACAGTCTTTGGTGGGTGCAGAGGGAGACAGTCTTTGGTGGGTGCAGAGGGAGACGGTCTTTGATGGGTGCAATGGGAGACAGTCTTTGGTGGGTACAGAGGGATACAGTCTCTGGTGAGTACAGAGGGAGACAGTCTCTGGTGGGTACAGAGGGAGACAGTCTCTGGTGGGTACAGAGGGAGACAGTCTCTGGTGGTTTGCAGAGGGAGACAGTCTCTGGTGGGTACAGAGGGAGACAGTCTCTGGTGGGTACAGAGGGAGATAATCTCTGGTGGGTACAGAGGGAGACAGTCTCTGGTGGGTACAGAGGGATACAGTCTCTGGTGGGTACAGAGGGAGACAGTCTCTGGTGGGTACAGAGGGAGACAGTCTCTGGTGGGTACAGAGGGAGATAGTCTCTGGTGGGTGCCATATAACCACAAACTACTCACCCGTACATACGTCTCAGAATTGATTCCTGGGTGCAATTATTTTTGAGGATAATTGAGTTTATTAATAATAATAATAATAATAATAATAATAATAATAATAGTGACATGGCTGCAACATATAAAGTGTTTTATATTTTTTTATTGTCTATATTCCACCGTTGTTTAAGAGCTGATTCCTAAAATGCTGTAACTGAATGAAATGACCGTGAGGTCAGAGCTTTACACATCTCCTCTTTGTGTGGCCCTGCAGGTAATCTACTTAAAGAGGACTCCAGAGGAGGTGTACCGTGCCCTGATATCTGGAACTAATGTGTCATACCTGCCCTTCAGGTAAGACTCCTGTCTCACGCCAGGCATGAGGTAGATTCCTAAGCAGTTTAAGGTGGTGATTACGTGTGATGGTCCAGAAAGGTGTACCTGTTGTAGACGGATGACCATTAAATACCTCTGATTCAAACGCAACTGTAACTTAATGATTTGGCATTGATGGTCTAATGCAGACACTCCCCTTGTGATTAACTTTCACTCTTCATTTCATAACTGTGCCTTTAACCCCCTCCTGGTTATATGTTAATGACCTCTACTCTGATTGGCTGCCCTGTACCATAGCTTATTTTCGCTGAAACACTTCTTGTAACTAACAATAACATGAGGAGTTGGGGTTAAACAGCTGCAGGCTGGACAGATGTGATTTAATGATGCTGACGTGACATCAGGACATCTTTCGTTTTTATAAAAGCATTATATAACCCAGTTTTTATCATCAGCACTGGACCGACTGATGTGTTTGACCCTCTCGGTCTGCTGATGGTCAGTGCGGATATACTGTATGTGCGCTAATGGTGATTAGTGTTCTCCTCCAAGTGTGTTGAACTGTCATAAATAAGCTCTCTCTCTCTTGGCTTTGGTCTTGACCTCATTTGGACTCTGCCTTGTCTCTGTCTTGGGATGAAGTGGACGCGTTGTCACCTCCACTGTTGGTCTACGTGTGCATGAAAGGCAGAGCCAGTTAGAACCTCTTTTTGCTGGGACGTGACAGCAAAGGAATATAATAATAGAATAATCGTTAATAATCATTTTAGGTTATGTATTATTTCCTGTCTCGGCCACGTACGGTCTCTGTCTTGACTTGAACTCGGCTACTAAAAGTCTTGACCACAGTGACTGTGACACTGCTATCCTGTGGCTTGCCTTGCTACAATGTCACGCTAGTTTCGCTACCTAGAACAGTCATTAATGGTTGATGTTACCTCTGTTTAGAGATGCTGCCTTCGGGAACTGCATGTACAATCTGAACATCCTTGACTGTTTACAAGGCATCCGCAAGGTGAGCGTTCACATCAACCTGAAGTCATGTTCCTACATCATGTTCGTAGTCGTTGTTCCTGGTCATGTTGATAACCGTCCATATTGTCTCTTAAAAGACCAAATTGACTTTTTGCTGAATGTGCTATAAATACATCCAACACTACTTTCAATTGCATTACTTCAGTACTTAGACAGTATTTGCATTTACGGTCTCAAAAATGCAGGTCTTCTTAAGATGCCATAAAAGAACCACTTTGGTTCCAGAAAGAAACGTTTTTGTTTTAGGACACAACACTGATTTGATTCCAGAATCCAGACTTTAGCCATGCAGCCATGCTTGGTGGATGAGTCAGGTGTGTGCGTAGGGTAACTTCGTTGGAGACTGGCCCTCCAGGACTGGAGCTGTGCACCCCTGCTGTAGCACCTTTCTTTTTAAGAGTGTATGCAAGAAGGGTGGCTCCTCAACCTCCTAAATCCCAGTTGAACCCCTTTATTCCATGCTTATATTCAGTAGACTGGTCAGTTTCTGGAGATTGGCGTATCATCCAAGCCTGATACCCCAGCCATACGCAGTCAGGAATGCCAGACGGCATGACCCTCCCTCCCTAGGTCACTTCAGAGATGCTGCACCTGGGACTTAAGTTCTGATATTGTTCTCACAGAATTGGTGTCTTCCTCACCTCTGAAATCCCCATTTCATTCCTGCTGGTGTCCCACTTTCTATCATTCTTACAAATTCAGTGGAGGAAGAGGGGCTCCGTATGAGTCTCCGTGGTGAGGGGCCGGTGGTGAAGGGGAGAGGTCTATGAAGCGGATGAGTTCCTGGACCTCCGCTTCCACAGCCTCGACGCCATCTCTTAATCTTTAAGTCCAATTATCCGAGCCTTTCCGGCCCCGACTCAGGAAGCAGCAGTAATGCGTCTCGGGTGTAGGAAATATGCAATGGGCTCCATTAAAGCACAACAAAGTAGATGATCAGGAAAAGACAATCACAGAGTGATCTATAGTGTTTTGGTTGTTTTCACAAACGCTGATCAAACGCGAGGACGTTCACTCTGATTCATTAGAAATGGGAACAGGAACCATATTCCACACATTAGGTCAAAAGTTGAGTTCTTAACTAACAGTCGTTATATAATCATAGCTGCAGAGTTAAGTGTTTTTTAGTTTCCCGTCCTCTCTGTGCAGGCCCTGCAGCACGGGTTCTTCGACTTCGAGACGTTTGATGTTGAAGAGTATGAGTATTACGAGGTAGGATTTTCCATGCACTCGCTCATTCTCTTTTCTTTTCTTTATCTGCCCAGAACCCGTCTCTTTCCTTTTAGCACATAGGCATGAGATACAAAGAATAAAGCCGGGTCTAGCAGCGTCCAATAAGAATGGCTCTCTGCTCTTCTCCTGTTGGACAAGTTTGAATCTGGGCTTCAGTTATTCACAGAAGCAGCGTCTGAAGTGAAAGAAGCTTGTGGCCCGAGGCAGTAGAGTAATATTAGAGGACTTTAGGCTAATATGTGGTTGTGCGGAGTCACGCGGTTCTGGCGAAAGGTTTTTGTGCATCTCCATCAAAGTTCCCTAGTGCAGTAGCAGGCCATAGTGTGAAGGAAGGAGCTGAATCTGAAGGTGCTTGGAAGCATATGCTCACACTGGTGGCAGAAATCCCAGTCCACACCAAAGATGAAAGATGAAACTGAGCAAATGCACTTTGTCTGCAGTGGCCTGCAGAGTGTTCTTTCAGAAGTTGATTTAAGGAAGCTTCTAGAAGTAACTCTTGCCTGGAAGCGAAGGGGTTTTCATTCACAAGTTGGCGGTCCCTGTCCTCTGCTATCCTCTTGATGACTCCTTTCCTGTGTAGGATGGGCACAGGTCAGTCTGCATGTTCTATGAAAAACAATAAATAGGCAGAACCATCACTAACATATTCATATAACATACAGCTGCGATGCTGCTTTCAAAGGCTCCATGAAAGCATCGGAAAGAACGGGAATAACTTTGAAAACATTCCTTACTAATGTAACTAAAATTTGGGGAGAATGGTGTCTCGGTCATTCCCATTGTGGGCTGGAATGCTGCACTATGGGGGAGCTATATGAGGCTTCTATCCAGAACTGTGTACCCCAAGACATTTTGGAGTCAAATCATGTAATATCACTCTACTGCCTCAGTCCACATGCTTCTTTCCCTTCAGATACTGCTTCTGTACATCCCAGCTTGTCAACAAATGCATGTGTGCCGTTCTCCACGAAGGGGCACTCAAAGTGTGATTTGTAGTCAGCCCAGTTATACTTTCCATCTATGGCGGAGCAAAGAACACCAATTCTCACAATTATTTGCATTTCTACCGACAAGCCATCACATCCAGGTTTCCTGCAAGTAAATATGTGTTGGCATTTACGTGGTTAAATGCGACATTATAACTATCATATTGTAAATGTAATATTTCAACTTGACATATCGGTCTTCCATCAACTACACAGAAGTTATAAATACACTGTACAATAGGAGCCTATCCTTCCCACACTTTCGGCACTTCACAACTGATACCCATCTTTATGGTTTTCCTAAAGCGTGTAGAAAACGGTGACTTCAACTGGATTGTGCCAGGGAAGCTGCTGGCCTTCAGCGGGCCTCATCCCAAGAGCAAAATCGAGAATGGTGAGTAATGGAGACCAAAAAAATCAGGGTTTGTTTTTAATTCACGGAAATTCAAACACAATAAAAAGCCTTATCTCAAATCATTACTTTGTTCAGTCCTGACCAGAATCTCACTCTCACTTTTATGAGCTGTTCTCTTTAACACGCTGGCGTTTGAACAACACAAAGAATTTGTCCCCCAAAGCACGAATTAGACTTGTATATCTGTCACAGGTTACCCTCTCCATGCCCCAGAAGCCTACTTCCCCTACTTTCGGCAGCATGACATTACTGATGTGGTGCGGCTAAACAGGAAGATCTATGAGGGTCACCGTTTCACGGATGCTGGCTTCGATCACCACGACCTGTTCTTCGTGGATGGCAGCACTCCCAGTGACCTTATAATCTCCCGCTTCCTGCACATCTGCGAAAGTGCCGAGGGGGCCGTTGCCGTCCACTGCAAAGGTAAGACGGGGGATTGTATTCCAAACGTGGGTGGTCCCACCTAATTTCCCAAAACTCAAGGTCATCTTGACTGTTAGAGAGCATAAGCAGGGTGAACCCTTATCAATTAAATAATAATAAATCAGCGGGTGTCCCAATACTTTTGTCCACATGGGCTCAATGCACTGTGGTTGTGGGTTAGCTGCTTGAGCCTCGTAGCTCCACATCTACACTAACTTCTGACACCGCAGATGTGGTTCGTTGAACCTTCAGCAGTTGTTCTGAACTCGATGACGCTCCTCATCCTGGTTCTTTTCACTCATTTGTGCAGCGGGTCTTGGCAGAACAGGCACTCTGATTGGCTGCTACCTCATGAAGCATTACCATTTCACAGCAGCGGAGGCCATCGCTTGGATACGCATCTGCAGGCCTGGCTCGGTCATCGGACCCCAGCAGAACTTTCTAGAAGAGTGAGTATCTTTCACGGAACGATTGTTTTGAAAGCCTCACACCAGTCGAAAAATCCCTTCAGTAAAATATCAATGGAATAACGATCCAAATCCATCACTGAGACCCAGCGACGTGAGCCATCTTCTCCTGTCGCGTTCTCTTTGCAGAAAGCAGCATAGCATGTGGGTGGAGGGGGACCTGTACCGTTCCAAGCAGAGGCTGCAGTGGCAGCGGCAGCGGCAGCAGCAGCAGCAGCAGCAGCAGCGGGATATGGCTCACCTCATCTCCAGCATGGATGACATCTCTATCAACAGCAGCGTCAATGAAGTGAGAGACTTTAACTTTAACCACATGTGCATATGTTTGTGGAAACTCTATTCATTTGCACCCAGTGCTGACACAGATGTGCAAATGCACACACAGCTTATCTAGCCCCAGAAGAGAATGCAATAGAATAGGACTCTCTGGAGCAGATGAACTGGAACCTATTGGCACCGTACAGGCCATTTCTAATGCCAGGCGTGGGCTAGATGGGTTTAAAGCCCCCCAGCATTGAGCTCTGGAGCTGTGTTCTCTTGAATGATGGTTCTCCAAAGTATTTGTCGCTACTGTCCATGGAAGTCTTTATACTAGAATTGGAGCATTGCTGTGAGGATTTGATTGCATTCCCAACTCATCCCTCTAAAAAGTATGGATGGAGTACCATCATTCCAGAGAACACTGTTCCACAGCTCAATACTGGGTGAGGGTGGGGTTATACCCCTCTAGCCAGTGTCTGGCGTTAGGCATGGTGTCAATGGCTTCATGTTAATCTTCTCTACAGGGACTAGTCAAGCTGTCTGTGCATTTGCACATCAGTGTCAGCAATGGCTTGTTCACACTTGCTGTTAGAATTAGTCCCTAAACCTTGTTGCATGTTCTTGGCCTGTCCACCGCAGAACGACTACAGAGAAGATAACATTGGCGTAACTCAGGGAGACAAACTTCGAGCGTTAAAAGGCAGACGTCCTCCCAGGTCCGCCCCCACTATACTCGGGTAAGTGACTTCCCTGGGTGTGATCTACCTGTCTACCTGTCTCAAGTTGAGGACACGGGAGGGGGATAGGACTTTAGAACTTTAGGTCGGATCTGAGTTGCGCAGACAGTGTTGCAGCAATGCTTTCGTCCTGCTTTTTAATGACTTTCGTTCATTTGTTGTTGTCCTCCAGTGGCATAGGTCAAATGCCTGGATCCGTTCTTCCTCCAAAATTGTCCAAAGTTCCTCTCCCCTTCTCCACCGGCCCCTCACCACGGAGACTCATACGGAGCCCCTCTTCCTCCGCTGGTAACCTGAAGGGGTGAGCACATGACTGAGCACCTATGAATCTGTGTGTTTGTATGAAATGAAATCAATGAAATTCTCATGGATAATCAGAGTGGGCTGTTCTTCTTGGAACAGTTTAAGAATGAGAATTCTGCAGGTGGACCTCACATACCGTGACCCTCAAACACTGCTGTTCCTCTTTCAAAGCCAAATCTAGCAAAACAGAGCTGGAAAACGAGCCACTTCCTAAACCGACCGGAACTGTTATGTAACAGTACTGACTGAGAGAAAGTTCAATTCTAATGCTGGACCAAATGACAGGACCAGAGCCTACAGGTTAAAATGGTGAAGAGCACTGATGTGGTTGTCTTCTAACAAACTACCGATTCAGTCACATTGTTATTATTCATAGCTTTAATTACCTTTACATCAATATGTTGAGATGGTTTAGGACTAAACCCAAATTAACCCTTAACCCTATCTGCTTGCTTCTGTGTTTGTAACGATCCCCCATGCAGCTTCAAACCCCGCTTAGCCCGTTCCCTCGGCAACCTCTACGGCCCGGACGACTTCCAGGAAGAGGAAGAGAGCGAGTCCTCCTCCTCGTTTCCCACTTCGCCAGCTGCCCCTCTACCCATCTCCTCGGCTCCTCCTCCTCCACCCCGCTTCGGGTTTGGATACCCCCACGCTGACCCCCACCTGCCTTCCCCTGGCCCAAACTTCGACCCAGAGGTCAACAACAATCTCAACAACCCCCCCAGGCCTGGAACAGTCCGGCCGATGAAGAGAGCGGCTTTCGGCCCCAAAAGAGGCCCGGTTCGATCCGGCCTCAGGGGGCTGACTGGCCGCCCCCTCAGCCGTTCCATCCCTGTGAGTGTATCCAGTCTGTCTGCTGGTGGAGTGTGGCTGCTTCTCCTTCTGATGCTTCAGATCCATGCTCTCCCTTCACCTTTAGGCCCATTGCTTTCTGTCTTGCCTCCGTGGAGGACATTTCTACTGTCTCGTTTCTCCTGAAAACTGAAACCTTTTTCTTTCGCTTTAACGTCAATTAACACATCTGGATTTTTACACATCGATGGACTTTGTATTGCAGGTGAACATGCAGCTGAAGTTCTCATGGTTAGTTAAACTAGGTGCACATATTAGGACAAAATTAAGGGTGTTTAGTCTCACATCACCATGTCAGAGGCAAAATTTAGTCACTAATGGGTAGATCACAGTCCGGACACTGACTCAGATACTATTGTTTCTATACTTGAATAATGTCAGTACTCAAGTAGAGTTATTAAGCTCTTTTTTTTGAAGGTGCACATTTTTTCCAGACGTTTGTTTTATTATGAAGTTTGACTGAAGTGGTGTGTTTGTTACGTATAACTGGTCCAGTTCCATGTGAAACTGACAGTAAATATAGTTGAAATATACTGAACTGTTACTGATTTGTTATTCAATTGTTGACATAAAATGTTATGAATCGTAGTGAATTTAGGACATCATGATGTACTGGACATTGGTTTGAGGACGTTTTGTCTAACTGGACATGGATGTCATTTTAAACTTGTGAACATTTTCCCTTGAAGCGTTCTTTGCCTTCATTATTCCATTTTCTTCATCTCTAACTGAAATTCTGAGTTATTGCATTGGATTTATGATGCTTTGATTTATGTCTTTATGCTTATTGGCTACTTTATGAGCTTCACCTACCTTATAGATCCACCATATAGGTGGACAATTACAGACTGTATTTGTCTGTCTCACACTGTTCACTTTGCAGGCTGTGACCTGCTCTTATAGTGGACCAGCTTTCTGGTCTGACCATTAATGCTGATTTGGCACGACTGAGACAAACTGTGCATCAGCAGTAGAGTATCTAACTGTGCACCAGTCCAGTACCATTATTCAACCATTCTCTCTCTCTCTCTCTCTCTCCTGTGACTTAAGACTGATGTAAGTAAACAACCTCTCTTTTGATTGGCTGTCGTGTACTGGGTGTCATTCATAAAGCAGTCCAGGGTGAAACACTCCTTTTAAACAACTCCAGCATTAATGGGCGGGGCTAAACTGCTGTAGGCTGATTAGTGTAGATGCGTGTAAATGAGTTGTCCGTGGTTAGATGATCGTATTTCCCTGAATAAGTTATGGAGATTAATCATTTCCGTTTGTTTGTTTGTTTGTATTTTTACAGTCCCTTCAGTCTGAATATGTTAAGTACTAAAGCTGCAGCGATGCGTTGATTCCACTGACACATGGACTGCACCCGGACTGCACCCGGACTGCGCAGACAGGACTGATTTTCATCGATTAACTGCTACCTGTCACACACAGACTGTCGACTCAGCATGTGTGGCAGTGATCTTCACCAGTGATCAGGACAGGAGTAAAACCAGTGCATGGTCTTCATGTAAAATTAAAATCACACTGTCTTAGTTATTACCTAATTATAGTTTCCGTTTTAGTTTTTACGTTGATAAGCTGATTAGTCTGCCTTCCATAACAATCTGACACCACACACACTTCATGGGTCATTTCCTCACTTTCAACTTAGACCTTTTCTAGCTGGGAAGTACTGAAGTGGGTTGAGCTGCCACAGAACTGCACAGAATATGTCGGAAGCATGTTTTGCCACAAGACTGTATAGAAAATCTGATTTGTAAAACATGTTTTGTACAGATAGTTTCTCCTGTATTGATTTTAAAGTTATATTTGTGAAACGAAATGTGAAAATGAATAAATGGATTAAACACAACATGGACACCAGCAAACATATAGCTGCTGTTATTAAACATTAATATGTTAGTACGTTAATGTCTGCCGTATTCCAAATTGCACCTGTTCACATAGGGTCTGATAACATGCTTTTGTGTAGATAAATACATGAACATGAGAACAGTATGAATTTTTTATATGCAGCAAAAATGTTGTAGCACACACCTGACATTGCATATGAATGCTTCTGCAACCAAATCACAACTGCAACAATGCGTCCTGGCGTGGGTATATATATTGTCCAGCTTGAGACACAACCATGGTTTCAGCATCACCGCTGCAAATTGCACCATAGTCACATTTCAGGATATGCAATATCAGGTGCAAAATTATATTAAATGTTGTGCTACAACATTTTTGCTGCATATAAAAAAAGGAAAATTCATACTGTTCTCATGTTCATGTGTTCATGTTTTTACACAAAACATTCATATTACTCTAATCCTGGATACACAGGTGCATTGTTAAGATCATGAGATGTTGGATTGCTGAAACCCTGTATTTTTGTATGTTGATGTTTATATTTCAGAAAAGAATGTATTGCAATATCAGGTTTTTTTCCAATATTATGCTGCCCTACTGACTACTTGTGAGCATAAATAAGATGCAAAATTCTGGATTTGTGACTATTAATGTCAGACTATTAGTATTCAGAGTCTGCTAAATTAATCTGACAGTCCTGGTATTGAAAGCTGTTCTGGAAAAAAGGATTAAGCTGAGGCCCGATACTTAATATTCCACCTTAAATAACACCATTGCATTAGCTTGATGCCACCTTAAGTATCCAGATTCACAACCATATTCATACTCCAGTTAACTAATCTGATGCCCCCTTATTGACAACTCTTTGGCCCGGCTCAGCATTGGTAGAGTAACATCCAGCCATAATTACTGATAACTGTCAGCACTGTGAGCATATCACTTTCAAGTGCTTTAAGGAACACGAGCAATGTTCTCGCCAGCTTCCACATTAAAAGACTGAAGGTCATTTCAACTCCAATTACCACAAGAAATTACAACCTGAGGGCATGTTGATTTGCCACTTCCAAGTCGGGGTCTCATATTGTGTAGGTTATTCTGATCCTGAGATATGAAACTTGGAATGTAACCTACATATAACCGCAGATCTAGGGTTGTAGAAATCATGCTCTGTTTAACCATGTTTGGTGTTTTAAGTGGTGAACTTTGTAGGGAGTATGGTTTTCAGAAAGAGTGCGACCCAACTCCACAGTGACGCGAATGAAAACCTCATAGTTGATTCAATCCTCCTCTTTCATTTCAGCATCTATTAGTGCTTCTCTACATCTTCCACAGACATTAGTATGAAGCACCAACCCTACCTTCCCATTGTTGAAATGCCAAACGCCCATTGTATCTTGTTTGAAGGTTACCTCCAATGCAATGGGAGCAGCCGTTGCCTGGTGGTTCAGGAACCAGCCTTGTGACTGGAAGGTCGCTGGTTTAAATCCCTGAACTGTCAGGACATGACTGAAGTGGCCTTGAGCAAGGCACTGAACTTCCCAACTGCTCCCTGGGCGCTGAGGATAGGGCTGCCCACTGCTACGGGCATGTGTGCTCACTGCCCCCTGGTGTGTGAGTTCACTAATGTGTATGGGTGTATCACTGTGTGCGGAGGAAACGCAGCGTTAATATAAAATTTAGACCATAAGGTGTCCAAATTTTGTCCACAGCAACTTTATCTATCTGTCTTTCTCTATCATATCTATCATATCTTAATAAAGAACCAAATATTCTGCATATGTAATAACAACCCACCTCTGATATTTCACACTATTCCTTTAACAACAAATAACAAATGATTCATAGCAGGCTTTTTGAACGTGGCTGTAAAACGGAACAGAAAAATTCCTTTCTTTTGGGCTTCTTGGCTGTGATTGAGGCTTGGCACAGTGTGTGTGTGTGTGTGTGTGTGTGTGTGTGTGAGAGAGAGAGAGAGATGGTTTGTAAAGAGGGTGTGTCTTCCTTACTTGGACTGGACTGCTACCAGTTCTCGTCCTCCTAAATTTATGCACTGAGTCCAAGTCAGTGCAGTCAATCTATCTACCCAAGCCACACAGTCCTGGACCATGATTCCACTGCTGGACCTTCGTTCCCACAAGCCGACAGCCATGTTACAAAAAATGAGCAGAGGAAACCTTATTTTGGCTTTGTGGATGACATCGATGTGTTTCATGACAGGTGAGCATTTTTACATATTATAAACAGAACATCAGATTTACGTGAGAAGAGAAAACGTCTTTCAGGAGAAGTCGATGTAAAATGATGTCAAATAAATGGGTAGATTTACATGCATTTCTTTAAATTTGATGTAATCTTTGGTAATCCACAAGGACGAGAAAACCTCTTGTTATATGGCATTTTTGTATGTTTTGGGGTTTGTACCAGGCAGCCGTGTCCTACTGTTTAGGGAATCATCCTTGTGACTGGAAGGTTGCCGGTTCAATTCCCTGAACCAGCAGGACATGAATGAAGTACCCTTGAGCAAGGTACTCAACTGCCCAGCTGCTGCCCTGGTGCTATTGATGGGGCTGCCCACCCCTCTGGGCATGTGAGCTCACTGCTGCCTAGATGGTGAACTCAATAGTGTATGGATGGGATAAAGGAACAGGGGGGGTTGTGGGTTGTACTGCGAAGAGTTTTGGTTGTACTTTGTAATGGATATACAAGGTTTTGGGGAAATTATGAAAATCGAAATGCTCATCAAAACATGCTCGTCCATCCACAGGTGCCTTGAAAGTGCAGCTAGAGCCGACATCTGTGGTGAGGCATGTGAACGAGAGTCTGGTGCTCACATGCACGGTGCTGGACTGTCCAAGTGAGGCCATGTTCATATGGAGGATGCTGACTGACACCACCTCCGGTGGGAAAATGGACAGGAAGCAGAAGTCCTCACAGATGGAGTACAAGCATTTAACCACAGAAGATGATAAAATGGTAGTATGTGAGGTGCAATGCGGAGGAAAGGCGCAGGCCAAGACAAAGATAAATATATATTGTGAGTAAAACGATTAAGGTTTGTATGTTTCACTGCATATGAAGGAGAGTTTACCTTTTCAAATTTCAATTCAATTTCAAAATCCCACAATATCCTCATTCCCCACTTTCTGAATATGCACCAAAAATATCCATATATAAACATCGTGCTTCACAACCATGGAACGACATGAAAGGAGGAGCTTCCAGAGGAGTGGTGCACTATTGTCCTGTGCAGCTTTGCTTTCCCAACTACTTGCATTATGTCACGGGTCACTCTTGTTCTTGTCCTGGTTGTTGTGCTCCTAAGCACATGGGTTGGGTTTGTTTTGTCCTTGTCTCCTCCCTTGCCCCGCCCCTTCGTTATCATGTCCCTGGTGTAATGAATGTTATTTAGTATGTTATCTCATCCTGTCTTTGTCAGTCCTCTGCAAATTTTATCTGGGAAAGTTGTCAGCATTTCTTTTTTTCTGCATTTGTTTCTAAAAGCTCCTGCTTTTGTTGGCATTTGCTCTTGTTAGTCTATGTCCTGTTTTAGTTTCAGTTAGTCTTGGCCGTGTGTTTGGTTTGTCCTGTGCTTAGTGTTCCATCCTTAAATTTACAACCCCTGCGTTTACCCCCACACCCCTAGTCATCTGTTCTTTCGCCCGATCCTGACACCTTACATTTCCCCCTTTTTGCAACTATAGGGTTCTATCTGTATCTATTCTGTCTAGCTATATGCATTTTTGACTCTTTATCTAGACAAGAAAGATTTTCTTTAGGGCTTAATATTGCAACACTGCTCAGAATGCAGAAAGAACCTTATGGCTCCAAGGGGACAATCTGTCAGTGTCTACAAAACAATACCTGGATGAATCAATCTATTTGAAAAAATGGGTGTGTCTTCCCTTTTAAATTTTCTAAGCACATCTAACAGGGATCAAAAATGACTTTGCGTGAACTCCACCTTTAATAGTGTTGTGGATACATGGGGTCAAAAAATTTTCTGTAAGATTTTGTTGTTCTGTAAATAAGAGTCATTGAAAGAAACAAGCTACAAAAAAAAAACATGCGATAAATAACCCCTGAACATAAATTGGTTTGGGTCTATTGAAAAAAACCACTGTTAGATGTTTTCCTTCATGAAGCAGGCTCTGGAACAATACTAGAGCAACATAATAGTCCTGAGTCTGGGAAGAAATACTTAGCATCCTGGCTTGAACGCATGCTTTCAGTAACAAATAATGGCAGACTTTCTCTTTCCACAGCATTCCCAAGTGACCCTGTGATATCCCGCCTGGACAACTCAACCCTTGTTTGCAAAGTCCACAGTGTGTACCCCTTAAACAAGTATAGGTTGGTCTGGTTGCAAGATGAAACAATCCTTACAAACTGGGAGGTCCCAGAATATTCTAAAGAGGAAGTCCAGGACATCTCCTCAAAGTACACACCGAACATGGAGGACTTGGGGAAGAATCTAACGTGCAGAGTCACGCTGAGTCTGGATGGGGTACCAGAAGCCCACAAGGTCCGTTCCGTCACAGCACAGTGTAAGTGTTCCTCAAACAAGGTTTTAAGGGCCTTGTTTATACCTGGCATTAACATGTGTCCTGGGTAATTTGACCATAAGTGTAAGTGCAGGTGTGAACAGGATACAGTGTGTTTTTGAGGACACATTCAGAGGTGGTCAGAGACAACCGATTCTTCTGGAATAGGGGTCTTCAAATCTGTTTTCAGATCTGAATGCTGTTCTTGCTGGAAATGAATGGAATAGTTAATGTAATTGATCTGCCAGTGTTTCCCAACCCTGTTCCTGGAGGCACACCTGCTCTGCATGTTTCAGAGCTTACCCTGCTCCCCACACACCTGATTCAACTAATCAGCTCATTAACAAGCCCTTCAGGGCTTGCAAGGGTAGTGTTAAAGCTAGAATGTGTAGGGCAGGTGTACCTCCAGGAACAGGGTTGGGAAACACTGTTCTAGAAGGACCAAACATTTTGATGCATTTTGCTGAGACAGGCCTTTGCATATTTGACACTTGCAGATGGTTCAAGGTTCAAGGTTTGCATGTTTGACACTTGCAGATGGTCCGGCCTTCATGCACATCTCCAGTAACAAGACTGTGAATGTTGGAGAACGTCTGGAGCTGAGATGTGATGCGGATGGGAAGTCGAACATTACGTGGAAGAAGTTAGGGAAGAATGAAACAAAGCTGGTAACCACAGACAAAGTGATTGTGGTTGAAAAAGCTACCGTGTCACATGCGGGCGTGTATGAGTGTGAGGCAAGCAGTGAACTGGCCAGCCGGCGGTCCACAGTTGGTGTAAATGTTAAAAGTAAGTGAGCACACTTTTCAACACATTTAAGACTTCTAACAGCGTCAGGCGCCATTAATTATACACGATATGGCCAAATGTTTGTGGACACCCCTTCTAATGAATGCATTCAGATTGTTTAAGTTGCAGATGTGCAAATGCACACACACAGCTTGTCTAGTCCCTGTAGAGAAGTCCTGCCAATAGAATAGATCTCTCTAAAGATAAACACAAACTTATTGGACCATGCCTAATACTGAGCTGTGGAGCAGTGGAACTGTGTTCTCTGGAAAGATGGGGCTCCATTCTTTGGGATGAGGATGAGGATGAGTCGGGGAATTGGGTACGTGGTGAGATCATCCAACATCCTGACCTCACTAATGCTCTTGTCACTAAATGCAATGAATGCAGTGTTCCACAACTGGGTATGAATGACCAGGCGTCCCAATACTTTTGTCCATATAGTGTAGCTACTAGGTCCTCAAGGATATTGTTCACAAAGGGATGTGTTACCTTGACTGGGCTCATCTTATCTGTTTTCCATTCTTTTAAAGCGTATATCTTCTGGTTTGGATCTTGCAGGTCCTCCAAGCATCCCCAAGATCAGATTAAGCCAGGTGGGCAACCCAAGAGCAGGAGACAATGTTACCATATTCTGCGATTCAGACAGCCTGCTTGCAAGGCTGACCATTTCAGGGGCCTCCCTGCATAAGGTGGAGAAACAAAGTTCTTCTTTATCTGCAAGCCTTCCCTCAATACAGCTGAGAGATTCCGGGATTTACCACTGCGAGGCTAAAAATGAACTTGGCACCAAGAGGAGCAGTGTGAACATCACGGTCCATGGTATGTAATGCAGCTTTCACATCAATCTGCTTGTTCCTTTTGACTGCTGTGGTTTTCATAAGACCCTCAAGATCAATATTATTCCTGTACTGACCCTGTGCAGTGTGGTACCCAAACCCCTTAAGTTCCATCTTGGTGTTTCTTTAAAGCTCCTCCTAGGAACTCCAAAGTGGTTGTGTATCCATCTGCAGAAGTGAAGGAAGAGGAGAACGTAACGATCCACTGCAGTTCTGTGAGTTTCCCTTCAGCCAGCATTACTCTGAAGAGAGAAAGGGATGGGTTTGAGTTCCTGTCTTCAAATGGCACCTTCCACCTGTTCAGCCTAAAATCTGAGGATAAGGGCATATACGTGGTCAACTTCACCAATGAACTGGGATATGAAACACAGACCATTGAACTCACTGTTAATGGTAAGTAATGAAACAATGAGCCGGTCGGCTTATCAGCTGTAGCCTCCGTGGCCTAGTTTTGGTTCTGAACCGATTAGATTCAGTCTATGAGTATATACTTATTTTTGCGAGAGAGTAAATATTATGAACTAAACCTTTATTATTAATAAATACAATCATTTATTATGAATACAAATAGCTGAATAAGTCTCTCAGATATTCAGAATCAGAATCACTTTATTCATCCCAAATTGCAAATTCTTACAGCTGCACCCATCTATATGAAATATAAAAAAATAGAATAGAAAGATAAAAATAAAAAGAAATAAAATAAAGAGGAGGTCAAATGAATTTTAAAAATCAATTCATTAAAGTTAGCAGATTAATGTGTGCATTAACACATCATTGCTGACAGCACCCGTATAAGTGCATTATGCTATTCTTCAGTTTGAACACATTGACACGTTATTAGTGCATCTCAAGAAAAAAGCTTTTTAATAATGAAATTCAATTAAAGTGCCATATAATTTAAATCCATTGCATTTAAAGCGATGCAACCTTTACTGTTTTAAAGTTGATACTGTGATTAGTTATCTATTGAAATTTGAAATAAACGTACTAATATTTCGAGATTCTGGATTTCTGGTTTTCATGAGCCAAACTGATCAACAGTAAAACAAACAAAAGTAATAAATAAATAAAAGCATGACATGTCATTTTACATGTAACGAATATAAAATATGAAAGTTACATTTTTGAACGAAATTGTGATCACAAATGAGCTTTTTTGAGATGCACTAGCGTGTTAAAATTTAGTAGGACATGGTACCCAAGCTCAGTCACTTTAAAAATGGGGTTCTTGAAGGAAAGCTGAGACCACGCTTAAACTGCTATAGTATAGGTTTTTTGATCAAATAGCATTTGACATTTCAAAAACCAGGCTTTTAATTGAAGAAGGTTCTGCAGAAACCACCCAAAAGGTTACAGGGATCATCCTGGAGTTATGGCTTGTGCTATTTCTGTTTGTCTGTTTTCTTCCCTTTAGAGAAGCAGAACTTCACACCCATCCTGTTAAAAACCATCCTACCACCTTTGAGTTCTATATCTCTGCTGACCGCTGCAGCCCTGCTGATCAAACACCTGAGGAAAGCTAAGAACAGTTCCTTTGGAGCTTCTACTTTAGACTTATAACCTCAAGAGTGGAACACCAACAGATAACCAACAGATTTACATCAGATAACAAAACAGAGATCAATGAATAAATTGGACACTGATTGGAAAATGAATTATTAAAAAGTGGCATTTTGATGTTTGATCCAGAAAAGGTTGAGCAAAACGCCAGTGGATTGCACCTTTGCCATCAGTGGGCCAACAGTGGAGCACTTTTGGGTTTCAGGTAGAAGCCATGAAAGATATAACGTTATCTCCACAAAGTCCTCAAAGTGAAGATAAAATCCCCTCAGCACAATTAATTGGAATAAAATATTTTGCTTTGACTTCTATTGAGAATCAAGAAGTTATTTTCTGTGAAGTCTGTAAACATGTGACCTGTGAAATATGTTGTTTGTATCTGCAAAGCAGCGAGTTCTCAGGGGAAGGAGGAAGTCAATGAAAGTCCATGTATATAATATTATTCGGTGGAGCATTTCTGTTGGTTCTGAAAAAGTATTTTTATAAGCTATAATGGATTCATATGTTACCTTAACTTTAAACACATCACTGGGAGTCGAATGGCAGGAATAGTTCATTTTCTGAGTCCTGATTGGTTGGTATGTGAATGTACCCAATGTACCCAAACTGTAATCTGGGTAAATAACCTTTCTGAGAGTGTCATTAAATTCAGTTTTTAATGTGTTTGTGTTGTCCTGATTGAATATTTCATCGAGTACATCATGTCCATAACATTCATTCATTTTCCGAACCGCTTATTCCCGAATAGGGTCACGGGTGAGCCGGTGCCCAGCCAGCAACTCTGAGCGCAAGGGCGGGAAACAACCCTAGACAGGGCGCTAATCCATCGTAGGCCACACACACACAGACACATCCACACACCAAGGGCCACTTTAGAGTCACCAATTCACCTACCATGCATGTCTTTGGACTGTGGGGGAAACCGGAGTACGCGGAGGAAACCCACGCGAACACGGGGAGAACATACAAACTCCACACAGAAACTTCCCAGGTCACCTCACCCGGGGATCGAACCCAGGTCCTTCTTGCTGTGAGGCAACAGCGCTATCAAGACAGCACCGTGCCACCCATGTCCATAACAGTGAAAGTGAAACTAAATCTGTTTTTAACATATTTTGAGCAGCTGCACAAACCTTGTGGTATTTCCTGACATTATTAAAGTAGTCTATTATTTATTCTTGCTTCCTAACACAGGAACCCAGTGCAGTATGTGGTACCTGCGCAATTCTGTTCAAATCTGCTCTGTTCAACAATAATAGGATATAAGAATAAGGAGTTTGTCTTTGTGGCACCCTTAACAAATTCTTGGAAATAAATTAATTTGAAGCATTTATCTCGTTTCTACTGCAGTTTGGATCAAAGTATCTAGGAATCTTTAATTAGTAATTCATTACTTCCTGTTTCCCTGAATATGACATCCCACAGAGGCCTATTTCTCTTACTCACTCTTAAACATGGGAAAGGCAGACCTCCATGTGTCAACCTTCATAAATCAGGCAGTGGCTACAAGAAAAGAGCCGCTGACCTGCAGATGCCCATATATATATATATATATATACAGTCAGAGCCATCATCACAAAGTTCAAGACATCTGGAACAGTGACAAACAAGCCTGGAAGAGGACGCACATGTATCTTGCCACCACGCGCAGTGAGAAGGATGGTAAGAGAAGTGAACAGTTCTCCAAAGCTCACTGTAAGAGAACTGAATCAAATGGTAGCATCTTGGGGTTACAAGGTCTCTCAAACAACCATCAGACGCTGTCTACCTGCCAACCAGCTGTAGGCATGCACGGAGAAGCCTTTTCTGAGTTATACTCAGAAGCGTAATTGAGTGGAGTTTGCCAAGCAGTAGATGAGACCAAGATAGAGCTTTTTGGCAACAAACACTCTAAGTGGGTCTGGAGTAACACCAAGGATGGGTACGCAGAAGAACACCTCATGCCCACTGTTAAGTATGAGGGAGGATCGGTGATGCTGGGGGCCTGTTTCTCCTCCAATGAACCCTTTGAAATATCAGGACATTTTAAACCATAATCTGGTGGCTTCTGCCCAAAAGCTGAAGATGGGTCGTCACTGGGTCTTTCAGCAAGACAATGACCCGAAACGTGGCCAAATCGGCTCAAAAATTGTTCACAAGGCACAAAATCAAGCTCCTCTCATGGCCATCTCAGTCCCCAGACCTCAACCCGATAGACAAACTGTGGGGTGAGCTGAAGAGGAGAGTGCAAGACTCAGGACTGTGAACAATTTAGAGAGGTTGTGCAAAGAGGAATGGTCAAAGATCCCTCTTTCTGTATTCTCCCAACTTGTGAAGAGTTATAGGAGAAGATTAAGTGCTGTCTTGTTGACACAAGGTGTACAAAGTACAAAGCACCAGGGGTGCCAATATTTGTGGCTCACATGATTTCATTCAAAAGATTTATTTCTTAATGTGTGATTTTTCCCCCACCAAATAAAAGCACTTGAATTAAAGCTTAGATTTTTCTCTTTTTTGTATTGTTCTCCTATATTATTTAAAAATTTTTAGAAGCCAAAAAACACTTCTTAACCAGGGGTGCCAATAATTAAGGAGGGCGCTGTAAATCAAATAGATAGGTGATACAACAAGCAAGTCCCGCTCGGCAGCCAGCCTATCTAGCACACATTTGCAGTCCTTGCTCATCCAGGGAGGGAAGAAGAGCTGCGAAGTAGCTTAACCTGAAGTCCAGCAGTTGTCACGACAATGTCTCATTTCTTAGACAACAAAGTTCAACAACTCCCGAAAACAGCCTTGAGCAGCCAGCCAGACACTGTAATCAACAGTAGGTAGGAGAAGGGAGGGAGCATCCCAGAACATCCCAGGGGAGATTTCCAGCATCTGCCAAGGTCAGAGCTGATAAGGGGGAGCCGAATAGCTGATAACAAGAATATTTTGGCTGGAAGAGAGTACGGTCCATTTTACAGCCACTCATCTCCTGTTGTATGGTCTCCCAGATGATCAATATTCCTTTGCAAAACTGACAGTTTCTCCGAGATGTTCTCCAATGTGCGATGTAAAGTCACAGTCTGAGTCCTGACAGCCTTGCCCAGAGTATCAAACATCTCAGGCAGCTTAAAGGGGCCTTTGATAGCTGCCCACACTTCTCTAATTTTCCGATATGCCAGTGCAGTGCCCATTCCAATCAGCAGAGTACTCACTATCAAAAATCCAAATATATATCCTCAACATCCTCGACTGACAGCGCCGCCAGGCACACGACCCTCCACCTCTCCCAGGAGTCCATCGTGTATCCAGCCGCAAATGTCCGTCAGGACACGCAGGTTCCCCCGAACCCAGACTACTCTTCGAGAAGATGGTGTCAATTGCGTTGAGAGACCAGTTGATCAAATCCATACTTTGGTTTAGAAGAGCAGTGTTGAGCGAGTCTCCCAAGTGAGATAGTAGCAGACAAGACAGAACAGCTAAGCAGGTGAGATAAGGGAGGAGAGGGAGGAAAGTGCGACCACCTTCACCGAGAGCCAAGAGAAGAGATGAAGAAGAAGAAGAAGAAGAAGAAGAAGAAGAAGAAGAAGAAGAGAGCAGAAAGTCTTCTGGCAGGTGTTTCCTCAGTTCATAATGTTCATAAAGTTATGATCTAGAAGAAAAAGGTGGTATTAATGAGAGAAAGACTCTCATCAAACCCCTTGTTTGTTAATGACCTTCAAGAATACTGATCAGATTCTGGAGTGGTGGTGCACTATTCTACTGTGCAGAAACTCCTGCACTAATATGACCTTCAAGGAAGAGTCATCAGAAGAAAACCTTTCCTGCATCCTCACCACAACCTCAGCATCAGATGTTGTCAAAGGAGCATCTAAACAAGCCTTGGTAGAATTTTGTGTCCACAATGAGAAATGTTTGGCAAAATGGTGCAGGAATCCATGCAAAGAAAACCTCTCTGACAGATCAGCACGAGAGTAAATCAGCCCGCATTCACACCAGTTTTAGTGGAACCAAGGATACGTCACAGACGTCATGAACAGAGGCTACAGCATCAGTAAACGGACGTGAGAAGAGGGCGGAGCATATAGATGACCTGCACTTGTGGTGTTATTACAAATGTCTTTCTGCATAAAGCAAACATGGATCAACTTTTGGCAATAAGAAGACACTCAAACCAGAATGGAATCTATTTTGATGGAAAAGTTCTTTGGCTGTTTCTTCCTTTTTCTTTCCCTGTCAAGCTGTTCTTCCTGACCCTCCCTTCCTGTTTTCCTCAAGAATGCTCATTTGATCTGTATCAGAAGCATTATACAAAAAATGAAAGTGGAATTGTTTAAAGATGTTAAAGATCAGTATCTTTATACAATCCTGTGTAGCTCATTAACAGTGTTCAAACAATAAATCAGCTGCTGATTTAGCTGAATTTGTGGAAAACTCTTTCTGGAGATCCCTGAAGAACTTTAATCCACCTTTTCCATTGTGCCAGCAAGTGTTTTCCATGTTCTCCAGTTTCATTAATGTCCCAGCAGCTTCCTTTGTCAAAATGGAACCCAACATGTATACAGGAATATACTGATGGCAAGTTAGGGATGATCATTGTTGTCCCAGGCACCCACCCCTATGTCTAATATCACAACTGAAAGAAGACCTTCAGCTCACTCCTCCTGAGGTGGTGCACTGTGGATTCTGAGTTGTGTTTAGGATCACTATCCTGCTGAAGAAGCTCATGCTCTGTTCTTCTTCATTTTATTCATTATTTTTTTTTGCTTGAATCCATTCTTCCCTCTATATGAGTGAATGCCACTGTGCCACTTGCTGCAAGACGAGCCCAAAACATGATTGATCCACCCACCCCCATGTTTAACAGTTGATAATAGAGGTGTTCTGCACAATTTTAACTCTAAACCTACAGAAACTTTGCTCATTGCTTTGCTTCTGTTGCTGAATTTTGTTGTGAGGTTCTAGGAAAGCTTCATTTTCTGATGTCCATACGCAGTACGCATACCGGGGAGGTATTGGTGTGGAAGACACCATCCTCCACATGCTACACCAAGGCCACTTGTACCTGAATAAGGGACATGGCACAGTGAGGATTCTGTTCTCGGACTTCTCAAGTGCTTTCAAGACCTTCCAGCTGCTTATGCTTCAGGACAAACTGAACGGAATGCCACGGTCACGGCCCTGCCACAGTCACGGTCACAGCCCTGCCTGGTCGCCTGGATCTCCAGCTACCTTACCGACAGGCCGCAGAACAGGCTGAAGGTCATCACATCTGACACTGTGATCAGCCTCAGGGCACGGTGCTGGCTCCACTTCTCTTCACCTTCTACACAGCAGACTTCTGGTACAACATAAAGCAGTGTCACAATCAGTTTGCTGATGACACAGGCGTCATGAGGTGTATCAGGGATGATTGAGAGGAGGTGTATAGGAGCCTGGTGAGGGACTTTGCTGTTTGATGCCACTGGAACCATGTGCAGCTCAACACCTCGAAGACCAAGGAGCTGGTCATCGACTTTGAGAGGTCCAGACAAGTCACGACTACGTCTCGTCACTCCACAGTATGCTTAGCCACTGGACCAGTCCAGTGGTGCTGTCCGTTTCACCACTCCATTCCAGTCAGCAGAGCGTTGGGGGTTTTATACATCTGCAGCAATGAGACTGAATCAGACGTCTGAATTCAGTGATCAGTATTATTGTCCGTACGTTGTACCTGCACCTTTGCAGCCTGGCCATTTGATGGACCCTAACCGCGTTATAATTACAGCAGGATAAAACAATCATGCATAGTAATGGCAAAATACTGTCCACAGCTCCACACAACACCAGTGTAAGGTTATGGCTGTAGCATGTAACCTCACACACCAGACCAAGGCTAATGTGTTAAAACTTCCTCTTAATGGAACAGCAGTACAGGTAAAACAATATTTTCCTTTATTAATGTTTGCTTTCTACCAGCTTTGCTGACTGGGTGGTATTTCCCTATTCCTACTGCAGATCTGCTCCAGGACGCTCAGATTGAGTGAAGAATGCAATGGAACCGGAGCCAGATCTGTTGTTGTTGCACTCTGTCTTTTTAACGGACAAAAGCAGGTTGTCTCTCTGTACTTTGCACCATCTATCCATCCTTCTGGTTAAAAAACAAAAGGGCCCATTCCCACCTGACCACAAGCACGTTCACAACATGATGCTTCCGCCAACATGCTTCACTGTTGGGATGGTGTACGTGGAGGAATTGGAGGTCACTAACCCTGCTCTTGGAAAGCTACCTTGCAGCAGACTTTAGATTTAACCCAAGTCCACCGCAGCTGATCTAGCTCATCACGGCCTTCAGAAATTCTTGACTGGCTGAATTTGGGTTGCATTAAAAGCCTGCAGGACGGGAGTAATAATGCAATTTTACCCTTTAATCACGTAAAGGGTTCATGATTCTATGTAGAACCTTTTTCTTTCCCAAAGAACCCTCATTCTTAATGGTGCATATCATCATCTTTATGTGACTGTTGATCTCATTTTCTTAGAATTTTAATTTAATCCCCTCATTTTCCTTCAGTCAGAACAAAGATAGTTGCGTGAACTTAATGAAATGTTTTGGCATCATCTGTGATGCATAATGGGTTGAGGTTAAGGGGGTTGAATACTTTGGAAAAGCACTGTATTTTGGTGGACAATATTTTAATGGTCATATTTTCCAGGCGTACTGGAATCCACTGCAAGGTGCAGCACTTCCCCGACAACACTGAAACTATTCGGCTCCACCTGGTGGGCTCATGATAGCAGTGCAGCCTGATGGCAACACGTCCTACAGGCTGCCATGAGTGAAAGCATCTGCTCACCACATCTGCAAAAAAGGTGAGGATGATAAAGGAGGAGCTTCTAGCGCAGGGTAATAAGGACAACCTCAAGAGATGAAGGGTTTGCAGTGTCACCCGTGTATGTAGTGCCAGCCATCATTCAATTTGAGCAAGATGCCCATATGAGGTCAAGATGTGGAGAAGAAGCAGCAACATAGTCACACAACAGAATGAAGAAACAGTAAAACACAACCACAGCATGGCTTCACCACAGTAAGACACTTTATCTCTCATTCCATTTCTTTAAAAACCACACGGGATTTAATACTGCTGGTGGTACCGAAGCTTTAGTCCAGTTCTGGACCACATTTCACAGTTCAGATCAAATGTGTCCTCCAGTCCAGGCTTGTCCAAACGTCTAAAAAATAAATCTTGACTACTGATTCCAGCTCTAGTCTTCTTGCAATACTCCCTGTCCTCCTCACATCTGAAACTGTGATTTTGTGAAAAAACAAAAAAAAAACATATTTAAAACTGTAAAATAGTAACAATTAATAATATTAATAAGAAGAAAATTCTTCTGCACCATCCCATAATATTAGAGATCATATTAATAATAATACTTCCTCTGTTTAAGGAAGAGTTTGACTGCAGATGCAGTCACTCAGCCACGATGGGTATATGAAGCTTGCTCAGATGCCAGTAGAAAACCCCTTTAAACTGGGATGTGGACTGGGATTAATATAGGTGACACTAATCCTTTAAAACTTTCCATGATCAACTCCAAGACTCCAACATCCTGCGCGGTGGTTTCGGACGTTCTCTCTTTTTCAAGTTTTGAATGACCAAATCCGTCTATGCCAGGCATCAGCTCCTGCTCTTGTGGTTGGCATAGCTGGGGAAGCCGAACTGTGAGATCATGATGTTGGAGTAGCGGAGCGGCATGCTCCCGTAGATCTGCGCCAGTCTGTTCAGACAGTGCGAGCGCTGGAGCAGGTGGTGCGCCCGGTGCCACATGCCCACGTAGCCGCTGCTGGCCTCCTTCTCCAGGTTCCTCAGGTCCACTGGTTTCACAAACACGCCCGACGGCCGCCTAAGCTCCGACAGCTCCCGCGCCACCACGAAGTTCATAGCGATGTCGTCACAGTTCTGCGTCTCATCCAGCAGGGCATGCACCTCGGCCGGCTGCTTATGGAAAAGCTCCAGGTAGCGTCCGTGGAAGAAGGCAGCGCCAACCAGCACCATGGAGTACCTGAGGGAGAGAGCAGACTGAGAAGGTCCATCATGTGTTTATCAATTTTACTACTTTCTACGGCTCCGCGGCGGGACGGCCGTGTGTGGTTATAGCGACGATATAGAAAAATAAATAAATAAATAAATAAATAAATAAAGTCTAAATAATATAAATAATGACATTATTTTAGTTACATTAGGTCTATATTTAATTAATATTCATTATTATATTGTTACTATTTACTGTAATTACCACAGTGACACACATTTGAAGCATCTTTCCAGGAAAGAAAGAAGAAAAATCCAAACTGGGAAAGAAAGAATTGACCAAATGAAAAATAAATCTGGGAAAAAAATAAAATGATCCCTACGTTTCATCAGAAGACACAGAAACTGTCTTTGGCAAATACATCAATGTTGTGTGAAAATTCTTTTTGAATCAAGCAGCAAAAATGATTTTAAAACTTCACATTTTACACTGCACACGTCCTGAATGTCCTGGTTGCAAATGCGCTGCAATAACGATCCTGAAGCGATATATCGCTCAGCCCTGGTCAACGGTTTGAAAAGGACATCTGTATCAGTCCGAGCAGAGTGACTTGTTAGATGCAGTGAAATTGAATGTAGTATTTCCAAATGAATAGGACTAGTTATGCTCCATCTTTCCAGTGCAGTGTGACAGTTCAGCGACTGTTAGTGCAGCTGAGCAATCGTTCCACAGGTTTACAGCTTCCTACCGGTCTCCACCGCCCACGTCAGGGTCCTGCAGTTCAAAGCTGCCGTAGCTGAACACGCCGGAGGCAGTGGTCACATGCTTCCTGGGCACAAAGCCCACAATCTGGTCACTGAATTGCTGGAGGGAGGGAGGGAGGGAGGGAGAGAGAGAGAGAGAGAGAGAGAGAGAGAGAGAGAGAGAGAGAGAGAGAGAGAGATATGTTTGGTTACACTGTGAACATCTGATCTGGTTCCTTTTGGTTTCACTCTAGAGAGATTTGCATGATATCCGTACGTCCTGCCGTCACCTACGTGGCCTGTGTCTAGGGCTGCAGCGGTATACTGGTTTTGATGGTTATCAAACTGTGTACATCTGCTCAACCACTTCAGACCCTGCGTCCCCTGCAATGGACATCATGTGATTTTTTTCTTTTTTTTATGTTTGGTGGACAGAACACAAGCATGAAAAAGTTTCAGCCTCGAAATATTTCTTGACACGCTTTCTAATAAATGCATTGAGCCCCTTTAAGTTTTCAACATTGCTGACACAGATGTGCAAATGCACACACAGCTTGTCTAGTCCCTGCCAGTAGAATAGGACTCTCTGGAGCAGATACACATGATACACTCTCTTGGCACCACACTTAATACCAGGTGTGCACTAGAGGGGTATAAAGCCCCCCAGTACTGAGCTGTGGAGCTCTGGATCTGAGTTCTCTGGAATGATGGAGCTCCATCCAGTCTTTTTGGGAAGAACTGGGTGAATGAAGCGTGAGCTGCTGAGTGTCAAGCATGTTGATGACTGTACCTTCCAGACGGAGAACGCAAAGCTGAGATCAGGAACGCTGACCAGCGTGTCGTCATCCAGCATCAACACAGCTGTTGAAGAGACATAGAACGTGGGTCCAGATATCAGACAAGCAGAACGAGAACTACTGCCTTTCTCTTTTCAGTGACACGCAGACATGCATGCTCTAAATGTCCAAATGTTTGTGGACACCCCTTCTAATGAATGCATTCACCTATTTCTAAAGAATGCGAATGAAGAACAAGACCATTCCTTGTTATTTTGCCCATTTCTTAGAACCTTCCAGCACACACTCACCATCAGTCTCAATCTCAGGAAAAGGCTGCAGACGGTTGCGCATGCGGTTAGTACTCTGTTCCTTGAAGAGCACTTGAATGGGATGAGGACCCAATGACTCCCACAGCTTGACCGGTGGAGGCTCCGCCACATTGTTCCAGACGATAATGACCTGGTGCAGATGAGGAACAGCCTGGTAATGATTCAGCAGCTTCAGGAGCAGGTCTGTGCGGTTAAACGTCTGCATGACCAGTGTGAACGAGTCGCCCCGTGCTGGCTGGACAGGCTGTGAGCTGTTGGTACGCCGACGGAGGACCCCGAGGATGCCATCTTCAGGGGAAGGGAGTAAAGAGGTCAAGGCCGCACCAACAACCAGCAGCAGCAGCAATGGCACGACAATCATGTGCAGCCGCCGGGGGCTGAGGGGTCTGCAGCTGCGGAGATGAAGCCTACAGGGACGAGAGGATGTTACACTTTATTTAATTACACTGGACAAAGAACAAAGGGTTCTTTGCATCATGAAAGTGTTCTTCAGACTGATGAAAACAATGTGCTGTAGAGGGTTCTATATAGGAACTTTTTGAAAAGGGTTCTACATTGTGCCAAAAAATGGTTGTTCTATTATTTATTATTACTACATCATAACAATAGAACACTTTAATCATGCAAATGGTTCTTTGAGTGTTCCTGGATTTAAAGAGAACTGTTTTCTTTACTAAAGAACCCCTGAAGAACCTGCAGTTTTAAGTGTACATTTAAGTGTGCGTGCTGTACTGAACTGCAGAAGGTTTAAAGAAGGTTGATTTACTGAAAGAAAACCTTTGAGTTTATTCAACCAGAGGAAAGGATAGTTCACAACTGGATTCTGACATCTGCAGATGCAGTGCAGTGAACAGTGAAAGTGGAGGACCTGGAGAAAGTGGAGAATCTGGAGAAAAAGGAGGTTCTGGAGAAAGTGTAGGATCTGGAGGATCAGGAGAAAGTGGAGGAGTGGAGGATCTGGAGGATTAGGAGAAAGTGGAGGATCTGGAGAAAGTGGAGGATCTGGGGGATCAGGAGAAAGTGGAAGATCTGGAGGATCAGGAGAAAGTGGAGAATCTGGAAAAAGTGTGTTATCTCTGCCTACCTCATGGAATCTCCACTGATCCAGAACAACAACTTCGGGGGAAGTTGGGCAGTGAGTGCGCAGTGCGCATGCGCGTTCAGTCGCTGTAGTCGCGCAGACAGTGACCTCTAGCGGCAGCTTCGCAGATCAGTGGCAAAGGCCTGGAATAGTGTTAGAAAGTTGTGCTTAGTGTACTCTCCACAGGAAAGCACTAGGGGGATTCACCCAGGACAGAGTGCCACACACACACACACACACAAAAACATGCTGACAAGAGACAGAATCATAGATTAAAGATGACAAAAGAAGACTGATAGTTCTCTAATGTATGTGTAATGGTCTGAAGAAGGAGGGGTATGTCCTGAGGATCTCAGATTTTCAGTCAAGCTAGTGTTAAAGTAAACAATTCACTTGATCCATGCTTTTGGAAAATGGGAGGAAACCCAGAGAAAACCCACACACATGGGAACCCAACTACCCAACTGCTGCCCGGGTGCCACTGATAGGGCTGCCCACGTCCCCCTGGTGTGTTTCTCTGTGGAGGGGTTCTCTGTGTGCATGCAGGAATGTACACAGTCAGTCACTTAAGTGTAAAGTGCACTCACCCCCTGGCTCCTGGTGGTCCACTACAGCCAGCCCCCTTAAAGAGCAGGAGTGGGTTTGGGACACAGCCCACACCACGGCTGGACGTGCCCTTGTGTCAGTGTCATTGACTCTTTAATAACCGACTGTAACTTCATGCACAGGCGCAGTTCAGGACGCGAAGCTCTGAATGGATCAGGAGGGACTTTAATACGACCTGCATTCAACTTCATCTGCTTCCATGACACCCTGTCCTGCTCGCTCTCTCTCCAATGGGCTGCAGATCCCTGTTCTGGGATTAGGTGAGTTAATTTACAGCATGACTGTATTTTTACCCTCAAAACATTCATTTAAAAATCCAATTGAACCAGTAAAGTGAACTGGGAACGCTGCTGCTGAAGCCAAAGCAGCTGGAGCTCAGTGTAAGAGTGGAGTCCGGATCCAGTGAAAACACCACTCCGGGATTTCGCTCCGACCGCCAGCGCGGCTCCGCTGCAGTTCAGACACACTGAGCCGCCTTGGCGGTCCGCACAAAATCCCGGCTTGGACTTCTGCCCCGCCTCTGTAACGTACAAACAAACGTTTCTCCCACCAGTCTGTGATTCAGGTCCATGTTTACCAACTTCTCAAACACAAATAAATTGGTTAGTTTAAAAAATCCGGTCGATTTAACCTAGTTTTAAAAGTAAATCCGGTCCGTGGCTTCACCATCGCCGACTGCGGTCTGTTTACATTATAGACGTTTATTAGACCAACATCAACAATGTTGTTTAGACAACGTTGGAGCAACCTATACTTGCAGTCTGGGCCAACAGTTAGGACTGACTTTAAGCCAAGTGTTAATGTATTGCTTTTATTGCAGGATCCTAAATACATGTCTTTAAATGTTAATTAGAAGGTTGACTGAATGTTAATAAACTGTTAAATGTTGTTCAGACATGCTGTCATTGATGCTCATTTCTTTCACATCACAACAAATGTCCTTGAAAAATAAAGAAATAATAAGATATAATGGTTAAATATTTATTAAATGTTTTTAATATTTTTCATTCTAATTGCCCATTCCCCGACCCCAATAGGACTCTCCCTAGATCACACACAATTCCTCCACCATACATGTGAATCCAGACATGGTTTCTATTGAAACCACCGCCACTGCATCATTTGTGGGCAGCCAAAGCACTCAGAGGAAAGCGCCAGGTACCCAGCTCTGATTAATCCACCAACAGTCGCCAGTCATCGTGGTGGCTGTGATGTGGAGAGAGTGCAATTTGCCATTTACCAACCCATCATCTCCTGGACTCTGCTGCTGATGGCAAGAATGTGGATAGAAGAAGGCACGCACCAGTGACATGAAGGATCTGGGAGACCTGCAGGAACCACAGAAAGCTAGAACTGAAAGATTGTCCAACATGGCCCAGCAACCACGATTATGGATATTTAGTGAACAGTGATGCCCTACGTGAGTCATCCTGTTGGCATTGAGATGCAGGACTGCATGCAACTTTGCCACGGACTTTTGCGATGCTCCTAAGACCTCAACAGTGTCGTCGTGTCAGTCAGAATGGCAGCAGGTCATCTTCAGTGTCTATTACACAGCAGTCTACTGCTTTATACATTAATTTAATTCCAGCACTGCCATGCTTTCACTTCTTATTATAGAGCATCAGCCTTTATTTAACCCAGTCAATCAGATTTCAGTTCCTAAGCTCAGATTTGTCTAAGTAGGGTCCCATGGTTTCCGTGATGCTGCATATTTAATAACACATATTTCCTTAAAAGGAAATATAAAGAAATAAATGCCTCAAAATCGGAATGAGAACAAAAATCCAAAAACAATGAAGTATTTGATGGAATAAAACAGAATTTGGGGGATGGGGGACAGATTTCATGCCGCTTCATGAGGTGCTCTACTATGGTTCTAGCAGTTACACAGTAATTAAGCACTTCTCTACGTAATGTTTAACGAAACCTGGTATGTGGTTTGCAAACTTTAGCTGTATTTAATCTTGATTTGCATTGGAACCCACCTGCTTTTACCAGGTGTCCTCCTCCTCCACAGCACTTACATCATGTCCACCATTCTGACCTGTTTCCTTTCCTCTGTCCAGGGACATCACATGATGGAGGCTTCTCCCACCATGCTGTGGTCTACGCTCTTCAGGAATGTGGCATCAGACACATAGACACGGCTAAGAGGTACGGCTGTGAGGAGGCCCTGGCTAGTTCCTTGTCGGAGAGCAGAGTGCCACGTGAGGACCTGTGGATTACCACCAAGCTCTGGCCAGCAGACTATGGGTACCAGACCACCAAGCAGGCCTGTAGGGCCTCTGCTGCCAGGCTGGGAGTGGAGTATTTAGGTAAGTGTGTGGTATTGTGGCTTAGTTGGACAGTACGTTGCAGCTCATGGAGAAGTGGTCATCAACAAGTTATGAACAACACTCACTTTATAATGCATGGCTTTCGGGACATTATAATCTGACACCTGTCTCCAATGTCTTTTCCTCAGACCTGTATCTTATGCATTGGCCTGACTGCATGGTCCCAGGTCGCTCCAACAGAGAAGTGCGAGCAGAAACATGGAGAGCACTGGAGGAGATGTACGATGAAGGTAAAAGGGTGATCTACTGAACTATGTTCAGACTGCTTGGCCACACCGCTGTGTCTGATCTACATCTACCAGTGAACATTCACCAATACACCACCACCATGTCAGTGCTACTGCAGTACTGAGAATGACCCAACACCCACATAATAGCTGGTCTGTGGTGGTCCTGTGGGGTCCTGACCATTTCAAGGACAGGATGAAAGTAGAGTTTGTAACTGTAGATGTAAAAATTCTACACAGGACTGTATGAAATGTAGTTCTTTCTTTTGAGCGCGTTCAAATATTGCAGGGTTCTGTCGTGCCATTGGCGTGAGTAACTTCCTCATCCCACACCTCAAGGAGCTGAAAGAAGACTGTGGTGTGGTTCCTCATGTTAACCAGGTGCGAATGTTCGACAGATCACACTTACGATGAATATTCATCCTTTGAGGTATGTGTGAAAGGAAAATGAAGGATTCGCTCTGTTTACAGGTGGAGTTCCACCCCTTCCAGCAACCATGGGAGCTGGTGGAGTATTGTCAGAGTGAGGGCATAGCATTTGAGGGCTACTGCCCTTTAGCCAAGGGAGAGGCCCTAAGCCATCCACTCATCCTGGAGCTGGCAAAGAAGTACGGCCGCAGCACCTCCCAGATATGCATCCGCTGGAGCATTCAGGTACAGTGATAATGGGGAATTAGCTGTGGGATAAAACGTATTACAGATGTGTCTTCAAAATACTGTAGGTTTCAGCATGATTATTATGGATGAAGATGAAGCATTCATAACACTTTCATCACATGCTTTGTCTTTCCAGAATGGGGTCATCACAATCCCAAAGTCCACCAAGCCTCACAGGATTTTTGAAAACTGCCAGGTAGGTTTGGAGGTCGTAGAGGTTTGTCCCCCAGTTCTGGAGGAGCGACATTTCAGTTCTTTTCTAGCCTTGTGCATGGACACCATGTCCTAACAGTGTAGTATTGCACCATGTCGCAATGCCTTCGTGGTGTTGGATCCGGAAACGTTGAGTCTGCACCAGTAGCTTACCAGTTCCAATACTCTAGTGATTTCCCTTAGACCCTTCATCTGGTTTTGGCCACTTTAACCATGTTTTGATGAGAGATGGTTGGTAGAACATCAGTTGGTTAGGACAGTATGGTAGTTAACACTGTAAAAAAGTGTTAATGTCAATATATTGTCAACTCAGGACTCATTTACAGTTTCTAGTTGTCCGAATCATATATAAAAGAGAACCAATGGTTCCACTGCTATGTAAAGATGGTTCATGGCTTTATAATTTCAGAAGAAAACTGGTCATCTTAGCTCTTGACCAACATAGAGCACGTTTTCTTGAATTTGTTGGTTTAGCTGCTGTTCTACCAGTGAGATGAACCAACTCAACCAGTGTGACCATGCTTGAATAGCAGCTTCACCAGGATAAGGTGTTAGACCAGCATGACCAACTTGACCAAACTAGTCAACCATACTTGTTACGCTGATAAACAGTCCATCACACTCATATGACAACATATGTTATGCTGGTCAAGACCTCAGCTGGTAAACCAGTTTAATGTATTTTCTTGGCTGGGTTGACTGTTGGCTGACTGTAGGTTGTTTGGAGTTCCATGTCTGTTTCTGAGACCACCTCTGCATGTGCAGGTGTTTGGATTCCAACTGGAAGACAAAGACCTGGCAGCTATGAAAGCATTGCATGATGGGAGGCATGTGAGCTGGGACCCAACCCATGTGGAGTGACTGGTGTGTGTACTGGAAATTGGTCACCATTAAAATACTTGATATACATACACATCAACAGCTCTGAACACCAGTTAAATCCCAATAACTACAAACACAGCGTCATTCAGAGTGGGATTGGGGTGAAACTGCAGCCCACAGATATTACCGCTTGGCCTGTAGATCCTGCACACTTGAACGGTTGCCAAAGCTGGCATCCCAGCTGGTCTCGTAAATGCCTTTGTGCCTTTCAGTTCTAGTCTGTAGCAGTCCAGGTTTCTCAACACCACTTCAGATGAGACACCATGTACGCTGCCAGCCCGACAGCCTTCATGGCAGGCAGTTCATCAAAGTGGTCAGCCTGGTTCTCCCAGTCCAATGATTCGCTCTTCTCAAAACATGCAAACTGAGCATAATGTCCTTCAGTGCATCGTAGAAGCATGTCTAACAGTAACCGATCCCTCAGCAAGAGGTACACCACCCAAAAGTAGCCTCTGAGAACCTTTTTATAGGGCAGTGGAGGAAACCAAACCCACCCTCTGAATAACTACTTACATCTATTAATTCTGAGGAAACCAGCAAAAAAAACCTGCATGAATAAAGATGAGATCAGTTCCTGAATGATTGTTTTAGAGCACTCATGTGTCTCTATGAGCTCATCACTGATCTGCATGTTCCTCTTTGGTCTGCAGGTTTTTGGGTTCACGCTCTCAGAAGAGGACATGGGACGTATAGAGCGTCTACACGCTGATAAAAAGCTAATTCATCTCAGTTACCCAGTCTGGAAAGGATAACAGAGACCAATACAATCGTAGAAACATTATCGATCCCACAGGCATTATAATCCTGAACCGATTTAAAGTCACTATGAGGTTCTTCTAAGCTGGTCTCTGAGAGGTTCCGAGTCCTATAAAGATACATCTGACCAACTGCTTCAATAGGGGGGGCTTGTTATGAGGAATGCTGAAGTTGGAGCCCCTTTCCTGGACACATATGTGCACAGTAGCTCTCGATGCACTGAGACCAGCCTGAGTCCACTCCTTGTGAAGGTCTCCCAAGTTCTTGAATTGATAGTTAAATATTCTAATGCTGCTTAAGTTATGTTTCAACCAATCAGAACAGAACTAACCTACATAAATTCAGCCTGTTAAAATATAAGGGACACAGCAAAGCAGTGAAATGAGGCTACATTTAAAACGCACAAGATGTTCAGAACATGGGTTTAAAATATTCATGTGAATCTTGCAGTAATTTTTTATATTGTCAAAATGTAATAAATGAACCAATAGAAATGTTCAACTACGACATTGATATTTTTGCTGCTGTGAAGCAGCCAGCAGGGGATACAGATTTCTCACACACACACACACACACACACACACACACACACACACACACACACCATTTTACTTAATTAAATGTGGTCTCTGTACCAGTAGTGGTGTAATTGGTATATTTTAACACTGAAATTCTGAAACAGATACGAGTTAAGTGTCAATATTTAATCCATCCCTCTCATTCAGAATCACTGTTGTACACAAGTTACATTTTTCTTTAATATCACAGGTTGTTTTTTTCCTTGTCTTCCAGTTTCACCTCTCAAACAAACAAAAAAAGCAGATTGTATTATACAAATAATGCAAACCAATTTTCACACAGTGAATTGTTTTACAAAGTCATAAAATGGCGTAATAATGGCTACATCCACATTGGAGTAAGATGGTTCTAAACATTCCTTAATGGAGTATAATCTATATTTATATATAAAACCTTTCCTTGTTGAAATCAAGCCTGTACCTTAATTTAAGAGATTTTTTTTTACAAGACAACTTGGAAGTAATCATAAAAAAGCCATTACATTTCCCAAAAAAGTTAGGAATAAAAAGGAAAAATATATATAGACACAGCCATAACAGTGTTAAGGTTCAAAATGAGTTAATTTCACTTTTCATTTAAATGAATGCTACAGGTCCGCTCAAAACAGACACAATCCAGATAGAGAAATGAATATCATCCATTAGGAACAGACCCATTCTCAAAGAAGATCACATTACGCTGTGACCTCTCTGCTGGGGGATAGAGAAAGAACATGCACAAAGCTCTTCTTTTTGTCCTTTTTTTTTTTTCTTTTTTAAAGATGTAAATGAGTCTTTCTGAGTCATATGCCTTTTCAGTGGCTATATGTGGATGGTCAACATGATTTCATTTGTAAAACAACATACGAAAAAAAAAAAAAAAAAATCCAAGCAACTCAGTGAGATCACTGATTATAAAGAAAAAAAAAAAAAAAAGAGAGAGAGAGAGGGGGGGGGGGGAAGAGATACGGAAAACAAAAAAGGGCACCCAAGCAAGTGCCAGTTTGCTGACATATTAAATACATATAGCACATTCCCATATAATCCAGAGGTTAAAATTAAACAAGCAGCCTAGCAGTGTGCCACTTTGAAAATGGTCACTGCAGCACATACTAGGGGGTGCTCCATGCAAAAAAAAGAAAAAGAAAAATATATTCCTCACACCCGCTAAACGCCGTCAACGTGGCATGCTCCACATAGTAACCGTTTTTATCAATTAGAACTGCAGCAACAAATAACAGATTGTAAAAGGGTTCGAGCCAGTCATACTAGTCCCCTAAAAGAGCAGGCGGGCAAAACCCAATGCTAGTGGTGACTGGAGTGACCAGACCAGTGGTTTCAATTTGGCAATTTGCTGGAAAGACTTAACTGACTGCAGTGAAGAATACTGTCAGGACTAAATATGCAGGTTAGCGTCTTAGATGCTACCACAATTCCTTGGCTTCGTATAGTAGAAAGGAACAAAAATGCGAGGGTTTAGAAGAGTCAATAAAAGTTGTTCTGATGTTCGAAGCAGGTTTCCAGCTTCCAGGTTTCTACCTCCATCTTATTTATTTGCTTTCAGCATCAACTGGATTAAACAAAACACACCAAAGGTCTTCAAAACAGGACCCTGAATCCAGTTTCCTGTGCTGGAAGGTATAACCTTGGTAGGTGTCACGATGTGGACAATTAGTGATATTAAGTGTTCGCTTAACTTCCAGCAAGATCAAAATCCAGGACTGGATATTGGATTCTGGTCCAGATCTCCGATATATACACAGATGAGCCAAAATATTATAGGCACTCGCAGATGAAACCAGTAATGATCTCATAAAAATTGTGCTGGGCAAGGTGTGGGATATCGGAGATAAATGGTCACGTGCTGAGACCTAAGTAACTTTGACAAAAGACATGTTGTGGCCAGACTTCTGAGTCAGAGCATTTCTAGCAAGACCTGTGGGGGTTCCTGGTCAGCATTGGTGTGGTGTGAGGAACAACCATTTAAAAATCGGCGATGGGGTACATCGGGACTCCAGGCCTCATCAAGGCCAAACCGACAGAAGGGCTACAGTAATGTTTAATAGTGGTTATGAGACGAATGTCTAATGACCCAGTACAGCACCCCCTGCTGTTTGTGGGGCTGCACTGTGCACAATGATCCGAGTGCCCATGCAAACTCATGTCTACTGTTACCAGTGCATGAAATGGACCTTTGAGAGACGGTATACCATCACAGTTTACCTCGTGGGAGGCACTGAAACAAGTCCACGGAGGCTAAACCTCAAGTTACAGGACCTGAAAAGATCTACAAGAAAGTGCTGCTGCCAGATACCACAGTACACCTTCAGTGAGTTGTGGCACAGGATAGAACAGCAGCAGGAAGTCAATGTTTTGGCTCACTGGTGTGTGCATATATAGGTGTTATCTATCCAGACAATGGCGACGTGTCGATGCTGAAAGCAAAGCTGGTAATTATAGACAATTTTGGTAAACTGTTAGCAAAGAAAATCACTTCCAAGAACCCCCACACAACCCCCCCCAGTTTGACAATGTAAAGTGACCTCCAGTTCAAAAGCGGTCATTAATATTCATTGTGACAAAGATTTTTTCAAACAGAGGGAGGAGGTAATGATCTGCATCGAAAGATGACAAATACAGCGACGGCAAGAGGAAGTGCTTGTCAAGTATACGACTAGAACATCACTAGGCCTTCGAAACCTCGTCACAAAGGTCAGCTTCATCTCTGTAAGTCTACAAACTGTAAGCTTGAGTTCAATCTTGAAGATTGCTTGAAAAGGCTGCATGCTCTCTTTGAGCAAGAACATAGAGAAGAAAAAAGAAGAAAAGAAGACCATGACCACAAGTCATCATAATAGAAATCGACGATACCGACAGCTACAGCACAAAACCAAAAAAGACAAAAAAAAGTATACATGTTAAGAGGTTGCACCCAAAATTGGAGCTTTAATATCATAGTCGGTCTCAAGAGACTAGAACAAAATCTCACACGTGAAGAATGTCATCACTATAGGAAGACTTCAGAGCTTTTTCACTTCTTGATCTTTCCGTTTTTCGTTGATTTTTCTGGAGCATCCTTTTGTTTTAAATAGTCAGTGGATATATTATGTGCAAAAACACACATTAGGTCAAAGCGAGGTGATACAGGTATAAGCTGAATACATGTCTCCATGGAGAGTCAATTTAAAAGAGAAAAGAAAAAATAAAAAAAATTGGTTATAAAGAGCTATTTCACAAGCCTAATCAATTTCCAACGAGGCTGATTAGGTGATCTTGTTTAATCTAAACAACACCTTTGTGGCCAATTTCATGGTAATCAGTTCTGCGCCGTTATCTCCAGTGTATTTGAACTTCCATCTCAACCTGTACATCTATCCATCCATCCTTCCATCCTGACGTTCTAGGTCTGCTGTTGTTAAAACGACAATCTCCTACTGTGGGTTTCTGTGCAGTGGCTGACCTGAATTTGCAGACCTGACGTGACCAGGGAACCCAAATAAGCAACTTCACAGAAGTCAGGGAGAATTTATGAGAATTTCCAGAATAGGCTGCAATTGCGTGAAACAGAAGCGGTGTCGGCAAAACCAACCAAAAAAAGAGAAAAGAACGTAGAACTCCAACCCTGGGAACACGGGAATCTGAAAGTGTAATTCTTTCTCGGATAATAATAATACTGGTAAAAAAAAAAAAAAGCACACTCATAGAAAAACACAGAAAAAGTGCTCATTTTCTTTTAGACGTTTGTTTGCGTTCTATAAAACAGAACGCTGTAGACACACGTGTTTCCACGGACTTACAAATTCCAAACAGTTCTGTAGCCAAACCATAAATTAAATGACAAAATCTTACAACTGATTGCTTATCTTCAACCCCCGTGTTCCAGCAGGGTTCGAAGCTCGGAGCTCGTTTCGTCTCACGTTGTAGATGCGCGGCCACGATTGCACGGTACCTTGGGAAACCTGTAGTAATGCTCCATACAAAATGGACTGATTAAAAAAAGGCTCTCCACGCTACTTTGTGCCTGGTCAGTCAGATCATATTCGAGGCTGCACAGATGTAATGACTTCTTTTGGGAAGGGAAGCGTTTTAACACAGACCGACTGCATAAGGCTGCTCATGCCCTACAACGATAAGCTACAACGCCTCTCAGCTGACAGACAAAAGGATCCCAGATGCTACAGAATCAATGCAATTTCTCTTCTACCATGGTGCCGATTTTCATGTTTGTTTAATCCTTCATGCTCTGGGTTTACTGTTGGTATTTCAAATACGTACACTGAGGGAATACAGAAAGAAAAAAACTAAACAAAAGAAAAAACAAATCAGATGCCCTGGTTTCCAGGCGATGAGATGTCATTTAAAACGAAAAGCTCATTCACAGAACAAAAAGAAAGAAAATTCATATCACGGCAGATACTGCTCATTTTTCTAAATAAAACAAAGAGAAGTTTGTGTTTGTACATGCATGTAACAGCATGCAGGTGTGTGTGTGTGTGTGTGTGTGTGTGTGTGTGTGTGTGTGTGTGTGTGTGTGTGTGTGTCATATCAATTACTTCCCTCTGGAGTTTTTAATCTCTTCAAAATATTGGTGAAAACACACTAATTCCTCCACAGCTGACCAATAATGACTCTGTGTGTGTGTGTGTGTGTGTGTGTGTGTGTATATATCTGCATGTATGAAGCTACTCTTAAGAGCAAGAGTGAACCACACCGTTCTTCTGCAACTCCGAGCCACTTGCTGCTTGGTCTCCAGAGCAAAGGGTGAGCGAAGACGTTTTACTGGTCAGCGAGAGCATAGAGCCGCCTACACTGACCGGCACCATGCTGCTCGATCCATTCGAGACATCACTGGTAAACAGAATGACAAAGGAATTCTAGGACTGTTCCGTACTTAGAACTGAAGTTCAGTGATATTAATTGCCACACTCACCCCAGTGCTAAGGAGAGTTCCTCGAGTTGGGCTTTATGGTCAGGCTGCCCATTCTCAGAGGATTTCAGCTTGTACTGGACTTCGTGCACCACTTGGTTCTCCTGTAATTATATGTATAAGGACAAAATATTTCATAAAAATATATTACTAGGTTTTGAACAGAATTTCAGGACATCAGACAAGGGGACAAACACCTCCCCCCAGCAATGGCGTTTTGACCAACGGTAGCTTAATAATTATATAACAGTAATGTTGACTTACCATGGCGATTTCACGGGTCCTCTTGCCAATCTCCCGCTCCACATGGTGCAGTTCTAGACTGAGCTGCTCACTGGACACAGTGCCCCCTGAAGCCCATTTTGTAGCAGCTGGCTGGGCGGCCAGTGCGCTGGCCTCTCTCTGCAGAAGCATGGAGTTACTGGCAGCCTGTACACACACATTCGGCATTAACAGAGGGCTTCTGACCTGTCCTCAGCACACACTTTTCAGACTGGAGAAGCTACTTTAGCATGGTTGCCATCTACACCGACCAAATTCTGTCTAATAGAAGTGCTGACTGCAATCCTTTTGTAATAGTCCGTTTCTAACGGTCCTAAAACACAGTGCCAGACTGCAGAAAATAAGTGCTTGTAAGCTTAAAAAGATGGTTCTGACTCATGTATATAGAGGTTGAAGTTACAGTGAGGGTTGCTTTCACACGACTACACTGCATTAAACACAGTGATTTGTTACAGTGAGAACAGATTTGTAAACCCATGGATGAAATGATGATTGCAAACAAACACACACTGTGGCAAGCAGTTAAAAAGACAGAGACATGCTAAAGTGGACTTTTTATTAACTCAAGGACAAACCTCCATGCCACGGATCTGCGTCTGCTGACTGATCTGTTGGTTGACCTGCTGGAGCTCGATCTTCAGCTGCTCTCTATCAGGGGTGGACACGGGCAGACAGTTGAACACCAAGAACACAAACAAAGAAAACAATTATGTGAACCTCTGGACCACTAACCAAGGTTACAAATACACTGGAAGAATAATGGCAACCATACCGTTCACTAAAGTGTCCAGGAGCGGGCATACTCTGGTGTTGCGGGTAGGACACACTGCCCCAACCTCCGTGGTTCCCATAGGAGTACTCGGCTGGGGGAGTAACAGAGATATCACATTTTAAAGGCGGCTGTAAAGTCACAGTGTTGTTTAACAAGATAACGGTGTAGTATGTCTGCACATAAACATAATGCAAGTTATCACAGGTGATGGTCGGATTAGACATTAGGTCTTGTTACAAGAGAGTTCAAAAGTGCTTGACCCACTGCCCTATAAAACGGCCCTCCGAGGCTCTAGGTCACCCCTAGTAGTGATACAAGAGACACTAACAGCTCAGTGATATGTGCAGAACATCCTGTTGCCTTGTGTTGCCTCTCATGGCAGGGGTTCCAACTGGCATTTTTCAGCAGGATAACACTCACCCCCAAAAGCAAGGGTTTCCCAGGAACGTCTCCATCAAATTACAGTTCATTCCATTCCAACAACTGTTTAGTCAATGAGTTTAAAACAACCTTAAAATGTTCTGTGGTTAGAGTTCTGGGTTACTGTGTGAAGAGACGAATTCCATTAGGCTGTACACTGTGCAGTTCTGCATGCAGTCACAACCAACCTGCCATCGTTATGTGTTTTGAGGCAGAGCCCTGCGAGGAAGCCATGGCCTGCACGGGGCCGGTGGTCTGGTAGCCTGTTTTGGAGGTGCGGGAAATGGCCCCGAAGGGTGACACTGTGGGCATAGGGCCGAATGGTATGATGGGATCATCATCTTTGGCTTCTGCAGAACGTCGCTGGGGATCCAGAGGTGGTTCACGCAGACACTTTCCCTCCATATTCTGTCAGAAGTGCAAAATAAATGCATCAGAGATGCATCATAACAGCAAAAGAAGACACAGCAGTTAAGAGATTCTATTTCATGCTGGCTGAACTTCAGACAACGTGTCCGGGGCCAATTATTTACATTGTCGAATAATTTGCATAAAAATGAAAACTTAACTTCGAATCGCAGCTACAAATCGCGTACGCCCACATTCGCTCTCTCTTCGCTAGTGTGAACACACGGTAACAGAAAGCATGGAAAGAGCAGAAGATGTCTCCTACCATCATCTCTACGGTGCCAGCTGACATGGCATCTTTCGGTTTTGGGTCTTTGGAGCCGATGTATGAGCCTATTGTATCACATGACCATGGGGAGTACTGTCCAGTGTAGTCTTCCCGTGTTCCAAAGGTTTTGGGACCATCCTCTATGTACTGCAAGACAGGAAAAGGAAAGCCCTTAGAACCCAAAGCCATGAACACTGAACCTACTGACAGGATCAGTTAAATTAACTGAGCAGCTCCTTTGATTTTTTTCTTCTTGTGACGTGATTTTCTACCAGGATTGAGAAACACTGTGTTAAAGCAAACCTACAGTGAACAGAAGTAAAGGTTCTCAGTGGAAGCTGGAGAAGCCACCACTTTTAATCCTTGACCAATTCTGATATGGACAAAATCTTCTAGAGCAGGGTTTCTCTAGAAGGACCGACAGTGGTTCTCTAGTGGGCCGCAGACCCACCCTTTAAATCATAAAAGCATAAAAAGTATAAATAAAAATGAACAAATCGTGTTTAAAACAATCATTAATAGAAACGCATGAATTGCAGAAGTACTACAACAAACTAAACATCAGCCGCCGGGACCTGACGCAGACACTTTTACCAGAAAATTCCTTAGAATTTCTCAGAAAAAGGGGAAAAGAATCATCCACAAAAGCCAGACTGCATCAGATACGATGAGACTGCACAAGTAGATGGATAGTCAACACAGAGAGACAGCTTTTAGGCAGAATTAAAGTCCACATTTTCTAACTAGACCGATTCTGACTTTAGTGAAGCATCTTTAGTACTCGTTTTTGTGAGGGACATTTGACATTTCATGAATTAATTATAATTTAGGCTACTATTCTATTTAGAAAATAAAATCCGTAAGGTGGAAAATGTTGAGAACCCCATATATCACACGTTAAAACTTGTTTTTTCATTTAATCTACTGTTTATTTTAGTATAATTAGATTTTGTTATAATTATTGATTTTTAATATTTATTTTGTTATAACTTATTATAATCCTTATATTTGACCATTACATTTTTTTACTTGCCCACATATTTTATTGTATTTAACTCAAAAACTGGGTTTTGTTTACTCAAATTCATTTTCAATTTTATTTTTCAGTCCCATTCAGCTGTAAATGCTCAGTGGCACTGAAAGCGAGAGTCAGGTTAATCGATAGAATAAAGAAAACTGAAAATAAGAATGAATATAAAAGAAAAAGGCCCATCTCTACCTCTTGGGGATAGTCACTAGGGAAGGCATGAGAGGGCAGGGTGGGGGAGGCTGCGAAGGGAGGAGGTGAGATAACTTTTCTCTCCTCCAGCTGGTTTAGCAACTCCTTACGTCTCCGGTGAAGGTAGTCCAAACTGGGCTGGGAGCGGCCATACGGATCCTAGAAGAAATGTAAGCACATGCGCGAGGTTGGCGCTTACCACCGAAACAAGCACATCCCTGCTACAGTATTCCAAACTGGCTTAACAACATTCACATGATATGGGTGGGGCATGCGATATTTCTATCGTGTGAAAGTCCAAATGATGCTCTGCAAATACCTAAATGTTGAGTGTTGTGGGTATTTAGAAGGCACCAACATCACTGCCAACAGTAGTTTTTAACGCTTGATGGCAACTTACATAAAGAGCATCACCGACACGAAAGTAAAAGAAGTCTCTCTGACTCACCCTGACATAGGGCCTGATCTGACTGGGAAGCTGTGCGGGTGGGTAGTAGCCCTCAGGAGGATATCTCTCTCGAGACGATGACTCGGGGTGATAGAGGGAGCCAGCTGCCCCAGCTGTGGGAGGAGGCAGTGGAGCAGGAGGGGCCTCCAGGGGCACGGGGCTCATTCGGACCAGCTCATCTCTGGGCGGTACAAAGGACTGTGGAGGAGGTGGGGGTGCCGCATAGGAAACATGTCGACGGCCGTCGTAGTGAGAGGTTGGAGGGTAGGGGTGGGGATTTACTGCTGAGAAAGGAGGGCCGGAATGGGGGCCCGGATACTGGCGTTCAGGGCCATATCCGGGGTAAGGGTCCTGATAGGGGGCCACAGCAGACTCCCCTGGTGGTGGAGGGTTGCGGATGTAACGGGGTGGTACGTACTGGGTAGGCTGGTAGGGGTAGGGATTACCTGGAGGGTAGAAAACATGATTACTAAAAAAAGCACATCACAGGTTCAAACAGTATGTGGAACACAAAAAAAATACATTCCTTTAATCTGTGTTAAAGCAACAGGAGTGAAATTACTGTCGCTGGTTCTGTCTATTAAACTGCAAAGGCTGATCTACAACGCACACCAACAAACCGTGTCGAGTGACTCTCTGGAGACTACACACATCAGCAGATTGCATTTTTTTTTTGGCTTTCGCGTGACTGTTGTCTTACCAGCAGAGTACGGTGTCTCATACTGAGATCCAGAAGGAGCTCTGGGCTCTGGGTAGAAAAGTTCAGACTGTTGTTGAGGGTACACGGGTGGTGCCCCACGAGGAACGCCGGCTATCTGCTTGGGCAGAGGCAGATGCTCAGTTCTGGGGTGGGCTACAGCATGTTGTGGAAGGGGCAGTCCAGCTTTATCCAAGCTGTAGAAAAAAAAAGACAGGTCAGTGAACAAGGGGAAAACCTAAGTTCACTTGCTCATAAGTGAAGCAGCAGTAGATAAAACCAAGTAAAAACATTCATTAGACAAGCTTGTTTTAGTCAGACATGGCACAGCAGCATTAATGGTTTGGAGTCGGAGTGTGCATGTGTGTCCGTATGCCCACATACGGACTGGCACTCCGTCCTGTGTGAACCCAAGTGCAAACAAAAGTGACTCTCAGAACTGCCCAATGGATCCAAGTGTTCCAATGCTGCTCACCACTGTTCCTAAGTGAAGACTTGACTATTCTGGACAATTGTGGTTATGTTGTGATGAGATATGAAGAGAGCACGTACCCGTCGGGGGGCGAGCCAGGAGCGCTCAGACCGCCGGGATCCATCTTGGGTTTGCGCATGAGCTCGTAGGGAGAAGGTTCTGGCCCTCTACCCAAAAGCTGTGGCACTGGGGTGCCAGGGCAAGCAGCCACAATGCCGTTGGTAAGAGGGGAGGGCTTACGGGTTACGTCCTCTAAAATGACCCCTTCATCTTGCAGCAAACCAGGAGGACACGGCAGCCTTGGAGCCAGGCGTTTGTTCATCTTACGATATCTGCAGAAGAGAGATGACACTGAGTCCCACAAGGTCTCTTGGACTTAAATCCACGCTTCACTGTAAAGCATTAACCTCCATCATCTCCAAAATGGCAACTTGACAGAAGAATGTTCGGTGCTGTTCCTATTTCAGACTTATTATTCAGTACTCACTCCGTTCACATGACAAATGACTAATTCAGCACACTTTCATTCACACAGCAGCTGAAAAGAAAAATACTAACTTCTCCAGCTCTTCCTGTGAGTGGGCGAAGGTGCAGCTGGCTCCTCGGGGGCAGCCCCCTTTCTGTTTCATGTCACGGCACATGTAGGTCTTGTACTTGCTGTGCTGGGGGGGCTGCTGCTGGTCGGCGCCCTTCTTGCTGTGGTTCTGAATGAAGTCCACGAGGCCATGCACCACAGTCTTCACTGCCACCAGACCCTTCTCCAGCTGCTCCCATGTGGGAGGGGGGGCATCTGCAGACAGAGGACACCGTGCAGACTCAATGTGTTCGATTTACAAATACAACAACAGACAGGCCATGCAGAACGAAGCTATGTTTAAAACAGTACAAGCTGATAATACCAGTTTCATTAATGAACGCACTCATACATTGTCTTGAACTGAAAATGCAATAGTTTGTTGGAATTTTCACTAGATGTCTCCAGAAGTCAAAGATCCATAATATGATGATCATAGTAATGCACTCATAATGAGGACTGAGACCTAGTATTGGCAGCCATAATCTGCCTCCTCTGGATAAGTCTCGGAAATCGAGTTTTCACAGGACACTTATGGTTTGTCTTAAATAACATCGTGCACACACACTGCAATGACAATGCACAAATGATATTGTGCTGCTTTATTCTGAAGATAAAAAAAAAAGTACCTGGACTGGGGTCAATGTTAGCCAGCAGCTCAAGGTGAGGTCTCAGTCGGTTCAGGTTGGCAGGATCGCCCGTTCTCTGCAGAGCTATAGTCAGTTCCTGTACGCTCTGAGCAAATGACGCAGGTGTCTGCAACTAAAGGTCAACCAAAATGAGCGAAAACATGCTCAATTCTTACTGTATTCAAGCTGCATACATATTCTTATTAACAATATGTGAAAACAAGAAGTATCTACTTTCATAAACGTCACTGTCATTATAAAGACGTTACGACTCAATATCTCAAAACTGCTATAGTTCCAAGGCGACAATATAGCGTCATATAATGATATACTGATTAAAAGCACTGGTAAACAAACCATTTGCAGGCCCTGGCATCTAAAACAGACCTTATCTATGATGGACTGCATGTGGGACTTGTGGGACTGGTCTCCGTAAAGAAGGGAAGACCACTGGTCAGGGGCGATGCGAAGACCTCCTTCCATGGCAATTTGGACAATCTGGGAGTCGTGCTCTCTCCGTAGCGCCTCATACGTACGGAACTCTTCTTTCAGCTGCATCAGTGATGAGTCCTCGTCTCGCTTGGTCACCTGCGAAATGTCAAAGAAAAATGTATTCCCCAATGTCAATTAAACGAGCTTTTCACACACAGAGCCCAAGATTTATTATTCAGTTATTAATCAGTTATTAATCCTGATGCAGAACCTGAAAAACTACAAGTTATTTGGTTAGGAGTGAGGAGCATCGTATGTGATGGGAGAGACACCCAACAGGGCTGGGAAATTGGCGCTTCCAAATTATTTATTACTTTCAAAATTAAAAACCAAAAGCACTAAACACCTGTTAATAACCAATTGAAAAATACATACTATGGCTGGAACAACTAATAATTGACATCATATCAACTTAATGGTCACCTCAACTCTTCTTTAAAACACTGCTAATAAATGTTTACAGATTTTCATTGTTTTTCTTTAATTCACTGTGTTTTTCATGCCTGAAAAAAAAAAGCCCATTTACAGGCTTCATAACGTTTACAAGAATGTGAATCTAAACTGTGTTTCAGTCATTTTTAATGTATAATAATAGTGGAAAAAAATAGCATTTCATGAAAGAAAGGAAAGCTTGCTGACCTTAAAGCAGGAGGCACGATAAAGGAGCTGAACCACATGTCCAATACTAGTTTTAGAAGCCTGGGGGAACCTGGGCTCCAGACGCTGCACCACAAAGAGAACCAGAACCTTCCTGGACAAAGCAGATCCATCCTCCAGAGCTAGAAGCACCAGCTTTAGGGCCTCCTCCTGCATGGCTGCAAAGAGACCAGAAAAATGGAAGCAAGTAAGATGCAAATCTTTTCAAAATACAAGATGTAAAATTACTATTGGGACTGAACCCCAATGGTGGACGAAAGTTCATCGTTCTATACATGCTAACTGCCTGCAGGTCCTGAACATTTCCATCCATATCCCATTCCAAGATCTTTACCTGGTCCCAGGAACTGGCAGCCTCTAGCTCTGACAGCAGCCCACAAGTTGGAGGAAAGCTGCTGGGGGTTCTGGTGCTGAAGGATGAGCTCGGTGACCGTGCGCTCGCCCAGAGAACGGGCTGCCCTCATGGCACGCACCCGGCCTTCCTCCTCCACCAGCTGACAGTGCACCAGAGTCACCAGCTTCCTCTGCATGGGCCGACTGAGCATGCTCTGTGCTGCATTACTGAGCCCCACACCTACAAAGAAGAACAAAAGAATAGGATAAAATTAGCAGTTAAGTCCAGATGCAGCTATAAAACCACGTTCCAAACCATTTTTAGACTATTAGGCTAAAAAAATAAAAATAAAAATATTGGTATCTGTATATATACACTTTACAAATCAATCAGCATTAATTATTGGGGTGAAATGCAGAAACCTAGAAAAAAAGAAGGCAAGAAATGTAAAAATCTGGGCTGAGCCTTTACCTCTTGCACTGCTGAGGGGTTTAAGGTAGAGCGCCAGCTCTTCCACACACTGTCGAGCTTCATCATAATGCTTTGTGTCCTCTGGGCTTGTAATCAGTGCCACAGGCTGCAGTTGGGGCACCTGAGAGAGGGGAAAATTGGGTACAGAGAGATCCTGTCAGTGAACAAAATAACAGTACAGGTCTCACAAATACCTACTAATACTTAGCCTTATGTTCAAACTAGAAGGTGACTAATGTAGCTTAAATCACCCTACGAGTGTTTTCACCTGTTATTTGTTTCCTTTGGTACAAATCAATTACCAAATTTCAAGCAAGGAAAAGTCGGAGCACACCAAAATGTGTCCACGTTCTGTCTGCTCATTGGTCAGATCTGTCTGGGGCAGGCATTTGTTCATAGCAGCAATGATTATCTGACCAACGTAACGGCTTAAACTACACTAGCAGAGCTGTTCAGCTCAAACCTGTAGAGTAAACCAAATGTGTGGGTTGGATTGAGGTCAGATCACGTTCTCACCACAAACAACCCGCTCCAGAGTTTGGGACCGGTCTAATACCACCTCCTCCAAAGGGTCTCTGTGTATTTGTTTTGGTCCGAGTGCAGTTGCAGTTTTCACTTGTGCCTAAATGGATCACATCAAGTATGAATACGAACTACAGTCCCGTTGGTGCGCTTGAGGCGGATTGTCACAAATGGTTGCGTACAAGGACAAGCTTCAGAGAAGAAATTACGATTGCCAAAATAAATACGATATATATTTCTTTCTAAATTCAAGAAGAAATAAATACAACATCAATATAAATCTGGCTTTATAAATGATTCTTTCACAGATTCTTAAGCATTTAAATGAAATTTAAATATTTACAGGGAAACAAAATGGTATAAATATGAGCCCCTCTTCTATGTTTTGCACAACAATGCTAAGAATAGGAATGAAATGGCAGTAGGAAGCAAAGGTTCAGAGAGCAGAAGCTGAGAACCTCCGACTCCATGTCTATGATTGGTCCGAACATTTTTTAAATGCCAAGCGTTTAGAATGTCGATTCACTGCATCGCATCATCCACTGGTTCAAAGTTGAGAAAATCTCAACCTGATTTGTCACTTGCTGCTTGTTGCTAAATCTCAGCTACAAATTGCAAATTTGAAGGAAGGACATGACTGGTCATCTTTTTCCCTGTGTGAGCGCATCGTTCGAGCGTTCTGATCCAACAAACCCCTTTGTTGGGCTCCACCGGTGTCAATCCAAAAGCCTGGTTTACACCCAACGTGGGCGTGACACAGTATGTTCATACTTGCACTACCGTCCTCAGCGATCACGTACATTGATGCCAGAGCATTAAGTTGTTCAAGCACAAAGCAGGAAGCTGTTCTTTTGCACAAAGTAAAAGGATGGAACAAAGGACTCTAAAGACCCTAACAAACACGCACTGATCACACATCAGTGGAAACTCCATGAAACTGATTGTCAATCAATAAAGAAGAGATTTTCTTGGCTGTTGAACTTAGCTAATGAATAATCAAGCCGTAATTGAGTCACTACGTGGACTGACCATGTTTTTTTCAATGATTGAGTGATATGTGCCCTAAATTACGCAACTACAACTGCAGTTTGTGTGAACCATTTATCATAAAAATTGTGGTGCACTTAGACTAAACTATAGTAATTAGAGTCCAACAACTATGGAAACGCAGGTCAAATCTCCCTGTGAGCTCCCACATCCAGTCCATCCGTAGCAAATCTAAAAACACCAATTGGTGCTCTACTGGTTCCATAATGGTGCGACGGTGATTGGACCATGACTACATCAAACTTAGATAAACACTATATTTGCTGGACGTCTGGTTACAGGACCCTTCGACCTCTTCTGACTCTGCAAATTCTGCTCCAAGGTGGCAGGTTTGCATATATGCTGTGTTTTTCTACAAACATTTTCTGTGAAATGTATGTTGTTTTGTTTACTACAAAACACTAGTTTTCACATACAATCCACTTTAGTCTGGACAAAGCAAACTCGTGTTGGTGAAGTGGAGCAACATTCCATGCCTGGACTGGACTGGACCTGGCCTGGGGCAGATTCTACAGACCTTTCGGTTAGTAAAAGTACTAATTTAAACTCACCTGACCGCCAACCAGCTGCAAAAGGGCTGAGTTGACGGGCAGCTGCTCGATATCGGTGTTGATGGCTGTCTGGTCGAAGGGACAGGCCTTGCGGTGCAGCTTGTTCAGGCACATCTTGCAGACGGTGTGGCCGCACCCCAGACTGATGGGCCGGCGGACCGTCTCCTCGAACGTCTGGGTGCATATCGGACACAGCAAGAACTCTGTCCATTGTGGAGCTTGTACAGGCATCGTAGCTATGGTGGTCTACATGTAAAATGAGCTAAGGTTCCTTAGAAGTGTGAGGGGTGTGCGTTTGTGGGGGTGCGTAGGGGGTGTTTCGTTACACCAAAATATTGGGGAGAAACGAAGATTCCACTGGAATCAAAAAATCTTCTGAACACAGGAGGAATAATTTCACACGTCCCGGGTGCTCATCACATAGTGTGAAACCTGAAACCTGCAACAAGACAAAACAGAGGCGCGGTTAAGATCATTCAAGCATTAAAGAGCATTCTTCTAAAAGGTCTTCATTCTAGGTATCAGTCCTCTGTTCGGGTCTGACAACTGCTGTTCTGTGCAGAACAAAAGCGGATCGTTGAGCCATGTTCCAAGCCCATGGTTCAGGTCCCACAGTGGAACCGCGATATAGTCACAAGGACTTCGAGGCAGTGTGTAACTACCTCCACCATGTGTTGCGCCTAACACCAAGGTGCTTTAAAAGCTGGAATGCTGGTCTTTTAAGGTCTTTAACCCCTTATTTTGGGAACAGGGTTCTCAAAATAAGGCATCTGTTTGTGTGTAACCCTTTTCCTTTTACTGGCCAAATCCTGAACTCCAGTGCACTGGTTATACTGGTCAAAATGGGGACAAAGGAAGAGGGCAGTAGGTTCTGCCTGATCCAGAGAAGCAGCAGCTGCACACACTGCAGGAACAACAGCAGAAAGCTAGAACAGAGAACCTTATGGTTTAGGTTTACAAACGAGTACCACGTTAAAGAACAGCCATTTCTGCTGCTTTTCACGCCGTTATTCGCGTTTAAAACCCCATTTATTAAAGGTTTGTCTTGAAGAAACAGCCGGACTCGGTCGGCAGCTGCAGAACCCCCCGGACCGGGCGGGTTCAGGCGGTTTAAAGAGTCTTTTCGCGAACACGGCGGCCTTTAAAGGAACATTGTGCGGAAACCGCGACCGTTACTGCGCGAGCCGGCTATCCGGTTAGCCTGCGAGCTAACGCTGCTTTGAGGCGATAAACTCGACTTTTCCTCTTAAAACCGACTTTAAACGTTAAATTGAGGCTTTAAGCCGCGCAACACAAACCCGCGCAGCGCAGCGCCCCGGTTTAACCGTCAATAAACGGATGAAATCCGGACGTTGGGCGAAGTTGTCCGGGGCGCAGCGGCGGTTATGTAACGCAGAACCGGAGAAGCCCCGCTCGGTCCGGATCAAACGGGTCGAACAGAACCGACAATCCGAGGAAAACACACCGAGATCCGCCCGAACCAGCGAACCAGCGCCGTTAGCACAGCGGCTAACCGCCGCCCGAGCTAAAAACACGAGCTCCTCTGCCTCTCTGCCTCATATACACACACACACACACACACACACACACACACACAGAGAGAGAGAGAGAGAAAGAGAGAGAGAGAGAGGAGTCTTACTGAACGTAGCGCTTTACGAGCCTTTTACACGAGCCGCGTTAGCAGCCGCTCCCTCCCCGAGGCAGAGCAGACATAGAGTCAGACATAGAGGCAGAGCAGAGGTAACAGCTGTTCACTCCGTACTCATCCTGCAGCGGCTCCTCTTTAAGAAACAGTCCGTCTTCTCGTCGGTCGCCATCATCACCACCATGTAGATCTCTCTCTCTCTCTCTCTCTCTCACTCACTCACTCACTCACTCACTCACACACTCTCTCTCTCACTACTCACACACACACTCTCACTCACACACACTCTCGCACTATACCCCCCTTCTTTCTCTCTCTCTCTCTCTCTCTCTCTCTCTCTCTCTCTCTCTCTCTCTCTCTCACACACACACACACACACACACCAGAATGAATCTCTAATAACATTAATATCCAGAATGAATCTCTAATAACATTAATATCCAGAATGAATCTCTAATAACAATAATATCCAGAATGAATCTCTAATAACATTAATATCCAGAATGAAGCCTAACATTAATATCCAGAATTTCATTCTAATAACATTACTATCCAGTATGATATTGTGGCAGTGGGGTGCGGTGGGGGGGGGTGCAGTGGAGGTGGTGAACGAAATTAACGACTTCTTCAACCGGTTCAGCCAGTCCCCACCACCCTTTCCCTCGCTGCAGCCATCTCTCCTTCTCCCCTTAACTCACCCTCCCAGCCAGCCCCCCCCCCCCATCCACCACAACACAGACTCCCTCATTCTTCACTGAGGACCAGGTCAGGGGTCAACTGAGGAAGCTTCACCCCAGGAAAGCAGCAGGCCCGTACAAAGTATGTCCCTGACTGCGGAAGACTTGCGCTGCCAGGATGGTCTGCAGTTTGCTAACTTTCTAATAACGTTAATATCCAGAATGAAGTTCTAATAACATTAATATCTAGAATGAAGTTAAATAGAGATGTTTAGTTCAGTATGGGCTCTAAGACACCGTAAATTTCTGTTATTCTGTTATAATATAACTGTAATAACCCTCGTTTAAAAGTAAAGTGTCTCGTTTTGTGCTATAGCTTTTGAATGCATCCATGTGTATTACATCATCTTACGCAATCAATGCTACAGTTGGCATGAAAGGAATTAAAGTACGCATTTATTTTCCATTTTCGTCTAATCCGTCTGATTTCTGCGGGGATTAACAGACCAATCATGGATATTGAGCGAGCGGCCTGTAGGTTAAATGGAGATGCAGCTGCAGAGGTTTCTATTGGAGAGGCCTGAGCAATATTTACAAATAAGAAGGCTTGATAAGGGAAGTGCACTTATACCGTTATTGGTCTGCTGGAGAGAGTCACTGTGAGCTGCTCTGTAAGTGTGTGTAAGGCACCTGGTCAATCACACTGCCCCTACTGTCCAGTGGCACACATGCATCTGTCCACATTGAATGATATGCAGGGTGGAATGGGTCAAAAGTAATTTTATACAAACCTATTCTGTTATCAGTGTTTTATGGTTATTTTAAAACAGTATATTTGTCATTTGTAAAGTAGCAGTAATACTAGTACTCGCAATTGTAATAGTAGCAGTAATATAATAATAGTATTATTAAAAAAATATTGTCATAGTAATAACAATGGTAATGTAACAGTAGCACTAACAGCAACTGTAACAGTAATACTGATAGTAAACACTAAAATCACAGTAACAGTAGTTATAATGGTAACAATAGTTGTAACATTAACTAACAATAAGGAACATTTTAATAGTAACAGTCTTAATTGTTGTAACAAATAGTCGCAACAATAATTGTAATAACGGTATTAGTAACAGTAATAATTGTAATGTAACAGTAATATTAACAGTTAATACTAATATTAATAGTAACATAATGGTAACAGTACCATGTTAATAGTATTAGTAATGTAATGGTAACAATAGCAGTCTTTGTCAACAACAGTGACAGTAATAGTAATAGAAATGTAGAAATTGTAACAGAATCATAACAGTAACAGACAGCTTATTAGTAGTAGTATCCTCTTTATTGTCACCCAGTCATACAAGTACAACATGCGCAAAATTTCTTTTGCGACTCGTAACACTCGACAACCGCGCCATCACAATCAAGAAAAAAAAGGAAACAGTATACATGAGGAACAATGGAAGAAATAGTAACTGTAATGCTTATTGTAATCTGAATGTAATGGTAACAGTAACAGTCATTTTAACATTAACAGTAAAACTAGTAGTAATAGTAACATAATGGTAACAGTGACATTCATTGTAACAATAATAACAGTGGTAACAGTCATATTTAATTGTAACAGTAATATTAATAGTGATAGTGACACAATGAAGACAGTAACAGTCATTTTAATCATAACAGTAACGGTAATCCTAATTGTGATGGTAACTAATAGTCACTGTAACTGTAATCGTAATATTACATGTAACAGTGCTCTACTTTTGACCGGTCCCTCCCTCACAGCAGCTGCCTCTCTGTGCAGAGAGAGGAGGGGCCAAATGTGTGCTTTAAGCCACTGCTTGACAAAGTTGAATTGGACCAATGAGCAAACTGAGGCAGATCACACACCAGACTTCGGTGGATGGACTGAGGTAAACGGCTTTTCTGTTTCATTTTTAATTTTTTTCTTTCTGTCAGTCATTTTGCAATATTTTAATCTTAATATTTAAAAATGACATATTCATTCAGATGCTGTGACCACGTTTGCTTTCACCTGCATCTCTGGTGGCTGTACATTTTTAAATATCTGCAAGCGTCCTTATATAATCAGGGGTTAAGCCTACATCATAGTACAGTCCAAATGCTCAGATCATTTGTTTTTGGCCTTGTATGGTTATGATTCTAACATTCTATAGTCAAATCACTGGTTTTGTACATTCAAAAGGGCTTTGTTTGAAGGTTCTTTAGTGTCGACACTGTTTATATAAAGACTCTTAGAAGAGAGGTCTTTAAAGGATCTTTCATGAAGACAGTGGTCGTGTATTCTCTTCAAAGGGGTTCCTCAAAGGGTCTTTAGAAAAGACTGACAGGTGAAGTGAAAATCATTGATTAGCTTCATCTGCAGTTTCATTATTTGAGGACAATCTGAGGCACTTTAAGAGGAACTAAGTTGCGATGTTCTAGATGACCTGTTGTATGTGGTTCTATATGTGGTAAAGAGTGTATTATCTTAGTGCTCAATTATTTATACTTAATTTATTTTATTCTAATTGTATTAGTATTTTATTTGTATTACTTTACTGGCTTTTTTTCCACACTGTTACGTTTTTATTTCACCTATAATTTTTAAAATCTTGTTTAATTTATTTGTTTCATTCATTTTTATCTTCAACATTTTAGTTGATATTCATTTTCTCTGTCAATCACGCTGAAGCACTTTGAACCTTAATTTGATTTGTCTAAAAATTGATATGAATAAAGTTTTGATTGATTGATTAATATAGACTAACTTTTTAAAAGGTTCTTTAAAGTTATATGTACATATATAACAGGTTTTCCAGGCAGAGCAACATTTAAGCTTTCAGATTGTTCTCTGATGTGTCAAATTTGAAGCTTGAACTTCTTTGTTTACACAACAGGTGTTCTATTATATAAAAAAAAACACGTAAGAGCCATTTAACTTCATTCTTAAAGAAAAGGGTTCTTCACAGGTTCTTTAGCTAAGGCAGTGGTTCTGTAAATAATGGTGACAATTTTTCTTGCAGAACCTTTTATAGATGGTTCATCTTTATCTTTATTCTATATCTCACAGAAAATAATTGCAATAAGAACCCTTTTCACCAGGCCCATTCTGTTTAAATACAAAGAACTGCGTGCATTTAAATGGTTCTACAGCTTTGAAGAACTATTCATGTACGGATGGAACCATAACAATATTGCATTACTATCACACCAGCACTGGTTACAGCAAATAGTGTGAGAAGCTTCTAGCAAATTTAATCCACTTCACAGGAATCCTATGAATGGAAAGGATCATCTACAGCTGACCTTGTTCTTTATTTTTGTCCCATCTTTTTTCTGGTATTTTCTCTTTTCTACACTTTAAAAAATGTGTTTGTCCAACATTTTACAACATTTTCCCAGTAAGAATAAGAATGAACTGTTTAGTGATGTTTTCTGATGTTACATAAGAATTCTGTTTTTAATAAAACAAAACTGTAAAATAACTGTGGGCTGATATGATGAATATTTAATGATCTATTGATCGTGTCTCTCAGTACGGCGTCGGGTTTAACGCAACATGCCAGACGTCTCTGCATGGAGTTGTAGAGGTTCCTAATGGTGTCCTGTGATGATCCATCCCATGCAGCTTGAATGTTCTCACTCAGTTCTGCAGATGGTGTGGTAGGGGTGGAGTGTTGATAGAGCGTCCAATAGCGTCCCACACATTTTCAATCAGGGACAGGTCTGGAGATGAGACCGACCACGGCGTAGTATCTGTGTCTTCAAGGCGAGATCTTGAGATGGCAGCAGTATGTGGACGAGCGTCGTCCTGTTGGAATAGAGCACCGGAGTGTGTGTTCAGAAAAATTAGAACCACTGCTAATTGCAGGAATTCATTAATGTGATGTTGGGATATCAAAGTGCCTTAATGAAGACCCAAAGTGATCTGGCATCGTACAAAATTGCAGCAACATCACAACAACTGGACTTCTGTACATACAACAAACTGATGATCTTTCCTCCACACATGGATTCATTGGTCGTTTTCACCAAGACAATAGAGGGACTCGTCGCTGAAGATGACGCACCGTACTGGGTAAATCCATTGCAGTCATGCATTACAATCGGTTGATTCCTTCTGGATGCAGCTATTTATTGATGATAAAAGAACATTAAAATGTAGCAGGATGACCAGAAAAATGTGATATTTTATGGTGAACCTGCTGAGAATAAATTACCATCCTATTTTTTTTTACAGTGTATCATCCTCTGCTGCCAATGCTAATGGAGGGTGAGACACCAGGAGGACAAGACTCTACTGGTGCTGCACTGCAAGCCAGTGCTGAGGAGTGGACAGTCCAGAAAACAACTGCTACACAGGGGTTGCTCTCTGCTGGTCAGTCTACATCCGGAAGTCCTTCTCCCTCCTCCTGTTCTCCTGGTTCCCCTACTTCTCTCTCAGGCTCAGCTGTAGAATCCTTGCAGACCAAATTCAAGAGGAGGAGTAAGGAGGCTGAAAAGTTCTTTGACTCTCCCTTGGAACAGTCCTTGCAGAACAAGCTAGATGAAGACCAGTTACCGCCAAGCCAAACCTCTTCAGCAGACCCGAGGAAGAGGCTGGGCAGCAGCAATGAAGATGAACCAGATCCATTGATTGTCGGCAACCCGAAGGACGCTTGTGAGAAACAAGAAATAGAAGGTCCACCTAGTCTCCCCCGTGGACTTGGCGAAGGGTCTAGCCTGGAAAACATCACCACTAGTGGAACAGATACCTCCTTTTTCTCCAAGCCAACCTCTACACAGAGGCACTGGGCACCACCGAAAGGCTTCTGGAGAGTGGCTCGACCAGAGACCCTCCTTTTAAATGGAGAAGGTGCTTGTTCTCTGGTGGATCCAACAGTGAAGAACTTGCCACACACCAGGGAGGAGGTCCATAGGAAGCACAAGCTCAGGGTTGAACGGGCTGCTCTTCGCAAAGAGCTGCAAAGATCAGACAGTTTGGAGAGCACCTTCCGCAAGAGCTTCCAGAAAGAGGCCAGTCCAGTGGATCCACTGATCTCTGATCTCTGGAGGGCAGACAGTTGGGAGAGTGTATGTCCTCAAAGTGGGCCCAAGATGGAGAGGGCTGGGGCCGATGAGAAATATGGAGAGAAAAGCAAACCCAGGACCACAGAGACCACGACAGGAAAGCAGGCAGAAGGACAGTATCAGCCTCCAGAAAAGACATACAGAGGTAAGCCAGTGTTATGTGTCAGAACATTCAGTTCCCAGTTTGTTAAGATTGAGTTTGAATAAATGACTAATCAGACTGTATCAATGAATCGATATAATTGCTTATATATGTAAATACTGGTGCATCTCAAAAAATTAGAATATGGTTAGAAAGCTCACCTGTGATCACAATTTCATTCAAAAATGTAAACTGTCATATTTTATATTCATGACAAGTGACATTTCAAGCCTTTTTTGTGTAACTGTTGATCAATATGTTCCTCATGAAAGCCAGAAATCCAGAATCTCAAAATATTAACAATGAAATATTTTTTGAGATGCACTAGTTTACTTGAATATATCGCTTTAAATGTAATGAATATAAAATACCCCTTTGAAGCAAATGAGGAACAAAAATGAAATTCATGATTCAATTCTAAATTCAGTTCTCCACGTTCTTCATGTTCTCCATGTTCTTCATGTTCTCTCAAGCTTTTTCAAAGTTTTCTTGTCCAACAACAGATTTCCCCACCTCATTAACCACATATACATCTACAACCTTCATCACATTTAAAGTGACATAGTTCAAGCCTTTTAGTTTTATTGATGATTCTATCTGTCAAATCGAAATATTCTAAAAGTTTGAGATTCTGGATTTCTGATCAACAGCAAAACAAACATTTTAATTTTACATGTGATTGATATAAAATATGACACAGGTGTGCAAATGCACACACAGCTTGCCTAGTCCCTGTAGAGAAGTACTGGCAATAGAACAGGACTCTCTGGAGCAGAAAAAACGTGAACTTATTGGTACCATCTCTCATTCAAGGTTAAAGTCGTGTGTTAGAGGGATATAAAGCCCCCTGCAATGAGCTGTGGAGCAGTGGAACTGTGTTCTCATGGTGCTCCATCCAGTACAGAGTTGGAGATTTGTGGATGAGGTGTAATACAGTGGTGCTCCAGAGCCTGGTAGAAAGTCTTCCCTGGACAGTGGATACATTTACTCCAACGAAAGCAGGAGACACTCTTTTAAATGCCCTTGATTTTAGGAACAATAAATGAGCAGGTGTCCCAATACTCATCAATACAGTATATCACTCAGCACTTATAGATCCTTCATGAGAGTCCAGTACTTTAAGGTTAAATGGAACTTAAATGTAAATGTAATTAATTATAATACAATACATTACTACACAATTACTAAATTACTGCCTTGCGAGGCAGCCATGGCCTGGTGGCTAAGGAACCGGCCTTGTGACCGGAAGGTTGCCGGTTTGTATCCCTGAACTGGCAGGACAAGACTGAAGTGCCTCTGAAGGGCCCTTGCTCCCCCTCTGCCATGGTTTCTTCTAAAGCCCCAGTGGCTGGTGCGTCTCACCGGTGTGTGTTGGTTGAGTGCTGAGTGTGTAGGGTGTAGGGTGTTGAAGCCGTGCCTATGAATAATAAAACAATTGATATTTCATTGCTACCCTTATTGTAAAGAGTTACACGTGTATTAAATATCAATAAACTGCACGACAGCGATGATTTACACACAATCTCATTTTATACACATAATGCAAAATGTAAGTAATTGCGCCCGATTCCTCGTGTATCATTCACACGGTGTGAAAAGGCAGCTGGCCTGGTCAAAGAGAATTAGGTCACATGACAGCATGGACATGTAACTGCATCCTCGTGGTCAGCTGTAACTGCTTGCTTTTCATGCCACCTGACTAACCCTAGTCACCTGTGGTTCCCACAGCCAACGGTTGCTGCAGCTGAGTGCCTGTGAGCTCCATGAGCAGATGGGCGCACTCCTTTCCATGATTACAGATGTGGGGGTTGGGAGCCAGCAGAGTGTGCTCAGATAATAATGTTTTAATACCACACGATGAAACCGGAGGCTGAAATCTGCCGGCCCGGTTCTCAGGAGTGTTGTATAACTGCAGGAACAGCCATGCTGATTTGGCAGGCCACAGCATCATGGGGAGGAGGGCGAGGGTTCGGGGGATTTAGATCACCCCTTGTATGTTCCCACGCTGCCCAGTGATCACCTGAGGGTCACTTTCACTTGTGTTCTGCAAAAAGGCTTACACTTATAGGTATCAGTGTGTCTTACGGACTGGAATTCTGCGGGTGACTGATGACAAGCGGTTCTAAAAGCAGCTGGAAATGTCACATGACGTGGTCATGAGGCCCGTAGCCCATGCACTCACACTACAGTAGTGATGTTGGACATGAGCATAGCTGGCGTATTAATGCCACACAAGTGATGTTGAATGAGGCCCATAGTCAGCTTCCTGATGCCACACTACCAATGTAGTGACCAACTGTATCGATGTTGGATGAAGCCCACAGCCAGCATCCTAATGCCACACTACCACACACTGTTGGACGAGGCCCACAGCTGCCACTCTAATACTGTGGTAGTAATGTTGGACAGGGTCTGTAGTGACCTCACTAACAACGCAATAGCAATACTGGATGAGGCCCACAGCTGGTGCACTAATGCCACAGTATCGATGATAAATGATGTCCATATCCAGTGACAACCAATGACCTTTCCTCCAGAGCCCCAAAGCAGTGTGGAGGAAGCAGGCAGGGCTAAAGGGCTGCTGGTGTTGCTCTTTAGTACTTCAGGTTCTGGACAAAATATTGTATTGTGAATATATGACTGCATATCCCAAACTCATGTATGTTGTTAACGATTGTATCAGATATCAATATGTACAGGCCAATATTGCATATATTGTAAATAGATATTAGATTCTCTGAAGCTTGTAACAAAAGTTTTACATTGTGACTCCAAAATTTGGATTATATCAAAAAGTGAAAAACATCAAACATGATGATCATCAAATATAAGGCCTCTGTTACCTGCACAGGCCTCAACTGACCTTGAAATAAGCAATAATATTTTTAAGAGTTTTAAGAGTATTATTGAAGTTTTATGATGGGATTCACGTTTTTGTTTTAAATATAGAGTTTGCTTTTTAACAGTTTGCTGTGTTGTCATATTCACATATTTGTATGTTGGTTTTTCTTCCATGTAGGTTTACCTCCATCATATCAAGAGACTGACTGGGACACCGCAATCTTCACCTACGGGCCCGAGCTTACAGTCAGGTAAGAAACACAGCCCACATTAAAGCTCCAGTTCTCAGTTACACAGCTGGCCTGCGTAAAAATGATTCAATAATTCTTGAGCTGCTATTTTTACCTTTAGAACCCGAGACCAATTTTTTGGGATGTTTTCATAGTTTGACATATTTTTATTACTAAAAAATGTTTAGTATTTATAGGTTATAGGTCACACCAGCCAGATATGGTTATTTTCAGGAGATATTTGTTTGTATTTTGGCTGTTTTGATCAAAAATGTGCGCCTACAAGTTATTCATTTCATTTTTTTGCTTGTACGGACCAGAAAATTGATCATACTAAGTGTTCTTGAGCTAAAAATGCAAGATGTTTGATGAGTTATTTGTCACTGCATGAGCAAAGAAAGAGAGCAAACAGTCCCTCCCTTCTCATTTTCCTCTATATCTAACCCAATATCTGGGTCAGTGATGTCATTAGCCCAGCCCACTGTCACTGATCAGTCAGAGTCTGCATGCAGCTTCAGCATGCACACGTGGACAGAGCAGTAAACATGCACTGGAAGCTCCTTTGGCATTTAAACTGGGATTTAATTGAGTGAATATAATTAATTTGGAAACATGAATTATAGCTGTTTTTGAGCTGTGAATTCATCATGGTGGTTTGAAAGAGTAAGTCGTATAGTTTGTTCTAAGTGTCTCATGTCTGTAGGTTACTCTGATCTTGAGTTATGAGACCTAGAATATGGCTGTAACTGCTTGTGAAGTGCGGATCATGGGTTCTAAGAATGAAGGAATCGGGCTTTATAACCCTCTAGCCCATGCCAATTGGTTTATGTGTATCTGCTCCAGAGAGTCCTATTCTATTGGCAGTACTTCTCTACAGGGACTAGACAAGCTGTGCGTGCATTTGTGCATCTGTGTCAGCAGTGGGTGCAATGAAAAGTAGCTGAATGCATTCATTAGAAGGGGTGTCCACAAACATTTGGACATACAGTGTACGTAAGACTTTCTTAAGAGAGGGAGTTTTTTTTTCCCCTCTTTTTTTGTTTTTAAAAACATCAGGCCTTAAAAACAACCGTCCTTCGTAAAGATGTGAAGTTTTACAAAGGCGTTCAGCAGTGTTTTGTCCGGAGTCTGTTCAGTTTGCGAGGACAACGGGATCCATCAGCATAAAAGCAGATCATGAATCTGACCCAGACTTTATTAGCACTTTTCTCAAGACATATTTAAGGAAATTCGTATGAAGATGTTATCTTAGTGTTCATCATCTGCTCATTCTTCGTAAAAAAATTTTCCTAGGACAGCTTTTGTGAATCTGATCCCTGAACAGATCCTACGCGGGGTTTTACGTAACTTTGGCCTGAGCCCTGTTTGTAGTTTATTTCAGAAATAAGGCTCTACAGCTTTGAAACCCTTTTTCTCTTCCATCATGAAACACGGCTAAACCTCCCGTACGTATGCACACAGCACTGGAGCCACATTACAGATGAACTGTTGACAGGATACAAATCCATGCATATGACACATTTCCCATCACCTTCAGATTAAGCTCATTCACTGCGTCCAGTACAGGCTCTGGAAGAGATTATATAAAGCTGCTTTATGTGCTGCGTACTGTGGCATGGACTTACGCGAGCTGCCTGCTCTGTTCCGCACTTTGTACTGCAAGCCATGGCTGATTCGAGGTATCCATGTTGCGCCTGCTGTGTCGTATTGATGTATGTATAAGTACATATGTGTGTGCTGCTTTTAATGGATCTCCCTTCTTTTTCCTCATTAGATCCCCACTAGTCCCTACAGAACTGTCCCTCAGCCCACGTCACGAGCAAGCCAAGCGCCTGCTGGAGAGGGCCCGATTAAAGGCCCGCTCTCAAAACCTTGACGCCGACCATGTCTCTCGGCCCGTGGACAGAGAAGACCTGTAAGTGACCGTGACGCTGCTTATTTACATTTACTTCTCTGTTTACAGACATATGGAAATCTCATTTATGGTCATATCATATGTATACAGGTATCAGGTATCAAATATTGGACAGATATGTATGCATAATATTTGGATCATACATATGTTTTTGACTATGTTAATACATATATTAACATTAAATATAATATATATTAACATTTATTAACATTTTAATAGTACATTAAAAATGGACCATTTCAAATTTGCAAATGTCATACATTTCAAAATGAGGCAATTACACACACACACACACACACACACACACATACACACACACACACACACACACACACACACACACACGCACACACACACACATATATATACGCATACATTTAAGACACTTCTTGAATGATTATTTCACTTATTTTTGATTGGTAGGTATATAGACATTTATACATGTATACATAAATCTCAATTATAGTGCATATATGTAATATATGAATGATACAAAACATGTATTCTTTCTGTTATATGTTCTATTCATATATTGTGTTACACACACACACACACATATATATATCTGTATATGTTTATATATAGCTGAATTATGTGCTCCATATTTGAAAACCTCATCAAACTATGTTGTATGTATTAAAGCCATTATATGAAAGTTACTATATGTAAAATATTTTGCCCTCAGAGCCCTAGATCATTAGAGCTCAATAAAACCACCACATTAATCAGTACTAACAAATGCATCTGATAATTCATATTATATATTTTCTTTCATACTTCTTTCATTCTTTTCATACTGTTTTATACACTATGTTGCACATATATGTGTGTATGTGTTGATACATGGCCAAAATATTAATAGTAAAATCACTTTACGTATTTACTTCATACATATATTTTATTGCATTCCTTTAATATGTGACAAATATATGGTGGAATCACAAGAATTATGTTCACCAGAGCTTCAAAATGTTATTGAGATAATTTGGGCTAAGCAGGTGTAATGATTCATAGTATATACATATATATTCCATTTAAAAGTTGTTTTCATATATTACATCACGCATATGTACTTGAATATGTTGATATAGAACTGACATGTTTTGTGCAATTTACACTGCATATATGACATATGTTTCAACAGAGTACTTACTGTACTTTCTATAATTTCATTCTGCTATTAATATAGTTTTACCTTCAATATATGGCAAAGTCTGTTTATTTCCACATATCTGATTTTCCTTTGATATGAAATGTGCACCAACACTTTTATCCAAACTCTGTTCAACTTCTTCAGATCCTTATGTAATAGATTAATAGTCTCCCCAAAAATCAGAAACTGGACCGTCCGGGAAAAGATATTTACTCTTGAATTCTCATCTTGTGTTGTGTCGCAGGTTATATAATCGTGTTTATGGAGCCAAATGATTATTCGGGATGTCTGTTTTGTGTTATAAATCCCTCTCTTGTTATGAACACAAAACCGAGCACACATACACATGCCAAAATTAATCCAAAGCCTCTGAGGTTTTATCTGTGGGCACTGTTAATCCAGTTAACACTGAATAACACACTGATGTCCTGTTTAATAACAGGCCAAATTTTCATATTACACCACTGGAACTGGAAAACTTGTGTAACGGACTTTAGACTTATAAAACTAAGGGGAAAAGGAGCACTGTCATCAACTGACACCGAGTACATAACCCTGTATTATTACACTCTGCTGTGAATACAGATTTACATTTGATCCGAGTCTGTTATTGGGCTGGAATTCTCAGCCCAATCCTATTGGCTTTAATTAAATGAGTGAAACCTAAATGATGGTTACATTAAGGTCTTGTAGGACAGTTATAATATAGCCTATTCATTGATGTCCAACAATCCTAGCCACCTTATAACTGTAAAAATGCATATTATTCATGAAAATAAATATTTATACTGGTGGGAAAAATTGTTTGCTATATTTGTTCTATTTTCACATTTTCATCAAACAGATTGAACAGATTCAAACAGATCATCAGACAAACTTTAATATAAAACAAAGACAGCTCGAATTTCCATAAAATACACTTTATGAAAATGATTTTTACTCACTGTCCTCATATTGAGTTAGTTAAATCAATTAGTATCATAGATTCATTAGCAGGTGACGTGTAAATGCACAATTCTATAATCAGGCTAACCTATAACCTGTCCAGTTATACATATACAGGCCTCAAGCAACACGGGCGCTGTTCCCACCCGATCTGGTCTCAAGATGAATTCGTACATATGCGACTAATCGAGCATTTCAGGAATCGACAAATTACTGTTGCAACCGAGACAAGCGGAAATCTTACAAATCAACAACTGTAATTGTATTACCCATAGGCCTGTCGCGATAATTACATGATCGACTTATCATACAATAAATTGAGATAACGCAATCATTTTTGTTGACCTTGATATCGCCCATTATGATTTTCTTTGCAGCGAGAGCCCATTACAGTGAATGAGCTGGTACGTCGACTTTGTTTATAAACGGCAGTTTTATTTTATATATGTTTAATTTATTTAGGAAATTTAAAATGTTACATTCCATTTCCAGTGTCTAAATATTCTGTTAATTTTGCACTTTAAATGGGTGCAACTGCCTTTTTATACCATCCTGTTTTCAATTTATCTTTGGTAAAAAAAAATTGGTCTTAAAAATATCAGCAATTATTTATTGGAAAACATATATTTTAATATAATATAATAATATATTTGTACTGATAATAGACACATTTATCACATATACTTTTAGGATTTGTGATGTGATCAGCCTACTAGGCACTATTCTCGCTCCCTGAGGATGGGCCTGTGGACCACTAGAGAGTGCTTCAAGGCCCACTCTTGGTTTGCAGCCCACAGGTAGATAAACCCGAGGCTAAACAAAATAGTTTCTCTAACAGGCCTAATTATCTGAACATATATCTTCGCCTAAACCTAAACTAAACTTCACCCATACCCCACAGGTAGACAATCCAGATCCTGCAGTGCCTGGTTCCTGCACAGTTTTGTGTTTTTCCTCCTCAGACCCACTTAATTCAACTCACCTGTTAATAGCCAGGTCTAGTTGGTCTGTTAGAACAGGGAAATAGCAAACTGTGCAGGAATCTGCACTTCCAGGACTGGGATCACCTATCTAGGAGTGGCATGGTTTCCTTAAATCTTACATGTACATGAAAGCCTGTGTTATGCGTATTTGGCAAAAGGGCACCACCAGTGGAGATCATTGTGAATCACAAGCAAGTCGCAGAATGTGTAAATATATAGTAATGAGGATCATGCAGACATATCTATGTACAGTGTACACAAGTGAAATAGGTGGATGATCCTTAACTTTGGAAAAAACAAAATGTCCGTCACTCAAGTTTAAGACTCTTTTGCTCTTAAATGTTATTCCTTGCTTAAATGTGTATTATGAAGTAGGTGGCCTCCCTAAGTTAAGCTCATAAGTGATTCTCATAATGGTTCTGGTCCTTTTTCTGTAGGGAACTCTTGACTGCACATGATTCACCACACAGGACAATTATTGTAGCTACACAGGAGCAGTTAGTGCCCCCGACCGTTCAGCTACTGGACGTTCGAGGCAGGAACAGCGAGCGTGGGGTACCATCATGGAGGCATGGACAATCACCAACTCGAGTACGCTTTGAGGATGAGTCAGAGAAGGAGGCAGAGCGCCGGTACCTGGACAGGGTGCGTGAGCGTGGGCCAGTGGTGGCAGAACGAGTCCAGTCCAGCCAGCAGCCAAAGACAGAACAGATTCTTACTATCTCGCAGGTGAGCAAAGGATCTGGCTCAAGCTGGGGTAGTGTGGGCATCCCAGTAACCATTCTGACAAATGAGAGGGAAGGTACTTCTTTAGAGACTGTGGTGCTCAAGGAAGACCTACGAAAATGTGAGGCCTGTGGGAGCATCCTAGCACCTGTTCATGCCAAAGAATCTTCCTCTAAATCTTTGCTTGGGACTGCAGAGGGACAGGGAAAGTCGTCTCCTAGATGGGTCAGTCCTGGTCATTCAATTCGCCAAATAATTCGTCCATCCATTCTGGGAGAAGTAGTGTTGGCTGGTGGCTGCAACTTGGCAGAGAATGTTGAGGTTGCAGAAGTGGGTGGAGCTGGTGACAGGGTGTCAGCTTTTGGCAAGCTTCGCAGGAGGAGCCGGAAAGGGGACAGCCGGGTTGAAACAAGTCATGGCCCTTATGTTCGTGGTCAGGAACTGCTGGCCCAGCGGCGGAATTCTAGAACCCGTTCGAGCCTGGAGGACATACACACCCTTCGTTCCAAACAGTCAGAAACACAGACACGAGGGGTTACTTTTGCGATTGACACCTTACCTGGAGCAGATCCCTCTCAACCCACGACTTCCAGAAATGCCAGGGATTCCCCTGGACCTCAGCTGCCCATCAAGTCAGCTTTGAAGTCAGGGTCCAAGAACAGGCCGACAGAACGTGTGGTAAAGCTCCTGCCTTCGGTTCAGTACCGCCTGATCCATCTGGATAAGCAGGTGGAGGGAGGTTCTCACCACTCGGATTCTGCACCTGAAGAGCACCTAAATGTAACACTTGGCACCCCTTCACAGGCTTCACAAGCCACCTCAGGACTGACTCCCTGTATCAAGCCATCTTCTCTCAGGTACTCTTCACCTGTGCTAACTCCTGAACTTCAGGCTCTGGCGATATGGGACACTGTAGACCCAGTTGATGGTAAGCTTAATTATTGTTTTTACCATTGCTTTTTGAATGAATGTCAGTGCCTAAATGATCCTGGCTTGTTATCATATTTGCAATGCTCAAAATGAACAATTAGGCCAAAACTAGGGAGCCACTGAAAGAGTTCACTGAAGAACTGCACAGTTGAACTCAAATATATCTCACATATCTGACAGAGATATATTATCACACTCTTTGTTCGTTAGCCCATATTTCAAGTGACGATGTCTGCAGGGATTCCACCTGTGCTTCACCTCATCCCCCAGAATGCCGGCCAGCAGTCCGAAGTATGGGCATGTCAAAGGCTGAGGACCTCAGGGCAGAGCTTTTAAGGGCAGAGCATCGCAAAGCTGAGTTACAGTGGGATGAAAACTTGAGCGGATCACGGTGAGCTGTTTATTGGTAAATGTAAACCTTTAGGAAGTAATTTATGAGAATGATCAGTTTAGTTTCGTCTAGCCACAATCCAGCATATTGGATGATCTTCTCAAACTGAAAACTGAAAAAATGTGCATCCTCCTTTTGTTGGAGTAACTGTCTCTACTGTCCAGGGAAGGCTTCCTATTATATTTTATATTATTATTATTTATATTATATTTTATTATATTCCTATTATATTATAGGATTTGATTGCATTCGGCAACAAGGGCATTAGTGAGGTCAGGATATTGGATGATCATCACCCCGCCTCCTCCCCAACTCATCCCAAAACTACTGGATGGAGCGCCATCATTCCAGAGAACACAGTTTCACTCTTCCACAGCTCAATGCATTAGACATGGTGCCAATAGGTTCATGTTTATTTACCCCAGAGAGTTCATAAAGAGTAGATGGACGGGTGGTTAGGTGGATAGATGGTTGGATGTATAGACAGATTGATAAATGCATGTTCTCTACAGTGATGGGAATCTGGAGTCTTCACAATCCCTACAACACAAATATAAGAATAGGTACCTTTAAATTATGCAATATCTTAGTTATCGTAAAGAAATGGCTCACAGGTAAAAAGATCCATACTTTCTCATCCACTCATCATCATGTTAATTGTGATCCATATGCAGAAGAACAGCAGAGCGAGAAGGCAAGCCCAAACTTTCCCTTCGCCGTTTCTTCTCCGCCATGGGCCTGAACAGCATGGGGAAGCTGGTCAAGGGCAACCGGTCCAGCAGCATGGAGCAACTCTCCTCCCCTGCTCCAAAACACAGCTCCGCTACTCCAAGCCCCACTCACAAAGGCCAGCCGCCGCTCCAGAGAACCCCCTCTCTGCAGTCCCTGCACACTGTACGCATGACTACGGTAAGTGTTGCAAACATTTGCCAAGGGTATCAAAAGTTTTGCTATTGAAACGTGTCAGTGTTACCAGTAGATGACCTGTACTGGCTTTCATGTCCACCAGGAGTCTCCTCTTGCTCAACTGCGCAAAGTGTCTTCTGTCCAGAGCCTTCAGTCTCCAAAAAGGAAGTTTGAGCGGTCGACCATTCTGGGGGAACTTCCATTGCCTCTTAGTTTGGGACCCAGGTGAGTGAAATGCTTTTCAAATGAGCTGAGATTTTCTCACCATATCAGTGATAATAGGAAACGGGTTTCTATTTGTACCATTGCAGAGAGCTTCAGGTTGAAGGGGGGATGGAGCAGTTAGATGGCTCTCGAAGTGTGGGTCCATTGGGGCGACTGGTTCAGGCTTTTCCTGATGGAACTCTGCTCCTGGAGCTCACCAGACCAGCCAATGGACCGTTTGGCTTTGTCATTTCAAGAGGCAAAGGTCGACCAGACTCAGGTAACTCTGCTCTGCAGTAAGGATGGTTACCAGGAGTGCCATTTAGTTGCAAATGGAAGCACAATAAATACACAACACATTAAAATGTTACTTTTTATTATAAAGATATCTTTATAGATATTTTCTACAGTATTTGCGATGTTCATTGTACCTGCATGTATTTCTGCGTCCCCAAAAAAACTCTATAAATGATGACTTACGATAAACACTTGTTGGTTCTCAAAATAATCCTCATGGACCACAAGATGATCTACATTTAAGAAAATAGGTGGATCACCTAGGGCAAACGTCACTGATATAAGGCCCACAGTCCAGATCAAGGTCCAGACACTGTCTTATCCAGACCTGGACCTATAACCATTAAACTGTTGAGAATTGTTTAATTTTGTGTTTAATTGAATGTTTATTTTAACCCCTGTAAATGTTTACCTTTAATGGTACAGGTTTAGCAGTCCAGGATAATTACAGCCAGATTAAATACACTGTAAATGTCACACGTGACAATGCTCAACCAATCACATCAGTCCGTTATAATGAGTGCTGTGAACCCAGTGAGTGACAGAGAAACGTAAGGAAAGTGAGTGTCAGCACAATCAAAAAAAACCCTTTATTACAGTCAGTGAAACTGTTAACCAGCTGTGAATTGACATTGCATTGGCTCTGTTATACCCTTTTTCCAGGGATTTACGTGGAGCAAGTCGGGGGCAGTCCCACAGATAACATCTACACTGGGCTTCTGGGTGTTGGGGATGAAATCCTGGAGGTCAATGGTGAGGTGGTGGCTGGACTGCACCTCGACCAGGTCACTCGCCTGATGACCCGCGAGAGCACAGCCACTATCCGGATCCTTCCACACCGCTGGATCCAGCACTGAAACAACAAGCTGAGATTAGCTATTCGATGTGAGCACTAATGAGAGTGTTCAGAGGCTGTGTATGTTACCTGTAATACCTCAGCAAAGGCACTCTTCCTCAAGTCTATTACCAAGAAACAGGATGTCATGTGTCATGTATTGTTTACAAAATGTTTATCAATAAAAGTGAAAACATTTAACATTGACTCATTTATTATATAAAGATTATTATATAAATAATTGTAGTGCATTTGATTTAATGATGAGTTTTCTACTGTCCAGGGAAGGGTTTTTACTAGATTTTGGAGCATTTGAGGATGTGAGGATTTGATTGCAGTTGGGCAAGAGCATTAGTGAGGTCTTGATGTTAGATAATCACCACCCCAACTTATCCCCGACTGTCCAATATATCCCAAAATGACTGGATCATCATTCCAGAAAACACAGTCCCACTGCTCCACAACTCAATGCTGGCGGGCTGGATGCCAGTAGGTTCACGTTTACCTATTCTATCTGGAAAACGTCTCTACAGGGAATAGACAAACTGTGTGTGCATTTGCACGTCTGTGTCAGCAAGGGGTGCAACTTAACGTGTATAGATGGATAAATGTATGGAAGGCTAGATGAATAAATATGAACACAATTCTTCATAATACTTGACAGTGGTCCATGTCCTTTATTTTTATTTTTGGAATTTATTTATGTATCACTGTTATCCCTTCTCAGGACTTATATTCTGAAATTTGAGCAAGCAACCCCTCCCTTCTTGTTTTCCTATGTAACCCAATATCTGGGTCAGTGACATCACCCCTCTCGTGGTCCAGTCAGAGTGCAGCTTGAGCATGTACAAGTGGACAGAGCAGTAAACATGCACTGGAACCTCCTTTGGCATTTAAACTGGGATTTAATTCAGTTGGAAACAAATTAATTTTAATTGTAAAATTTAATTGTAATTTAAATTTTTTAACAGTATTCATGATATGTCTGTAGTTCTAAAGCCTAGAAAACAGACATGTAATGGTCTGCAAAAAGCAGACCTCAGGTTGTAAGAGTTAATATACCATATAAACATTAACAAACCCCTATGAAAAAGATTTATATTAATAGAAGAATCCCCCCTAAACAGGTAGAAAAAGGTAAAATCTGTGTTTTTTTGGTGTCGTCTTTTTGAAAGCACAGCTCAGATTCCCTCTCTGGTCAGTGCCATGCTGGATCCACACAAACCCCTCATCCTCACACTGACCAGCACATTCTTTCTCTCACTGGTGGAGACCGAGATAACACTGCCATGGCTATGCTGCCTCTAAGTGTGTCTGTTCAGCTTTTATTCGCAGCAGTAATTACAGGGTTTGGATCTTCAAACGCTCTTGTAGACCTGGAGCCGGTTCGGCCCGAGTCGGCTCTGCTCAAACCAAAGGTCATGGTTGCAATTTTGGCTCGCAATTCTGAACACAGTCTTCCCTTCTATCTGGGCTGCATTGAACGCTTGGACTATCCAAAGGACCGGATTGCTATCTGGTAAGTTTTATTTGTAAAATATAAAAGAAAAGGTGTATTCATTATTGTTTATTTATTTGTTTATTTATTGGGGGTAGTTCTATTGTTCATGTTAAAATAGCAGAATACATACAGGAACATAAAGCAGTGCACTGGTCATCAAGCAGTGTGTTCGTGATTATTTGGTACTTAACCAATCACTATCAAAAATCATCAGTGAAGCTACCACCACCATGTCTTACATGTGGTTGTGGCATTTTATATGTAATATTTATGATGATAAATTACATACTCAGTATGTACTGTTTGTTTTGCCCCCACAAATTGCATGTATCCCACCACCATGAATGTATTTCAAACATGATAATTGGGTCTTTGGCCAAAATATTATGGTAGGAATTACCATAAAGCAGTGTTTTGATCATCAAGCAGTGTGTTCGTTTGGTGCACTACCTCTGTGAGCGAGCTTCACTGTGTTATTTCTCAGAGCACTCGATGAGGCTGTGTTTACATCTCCAACAGTTGATTATGACACTTTAAAAGACATGGTTGGTACTGTGTTTTCAGATCATGTATAGTATAGATGCAGCATGTGGGAGATATGGAGGATTTAAGCTGGGGATTATGGAAGCAGTCACTGAATCTCATATATGGTTGATCTGCTTGAGAGCAGATCCTGAATCTGCACCCAAGTCTGAAATATGCAGCACAAGAAAAGTACACATGAAGAGGCAAAAAGAGGGCTCACACTTCAGTGAAAGAATGCAGATAGCTTTCTGTGTGTGTGTGTGTGTGTGTGTGTGTGTGTGTGTGTGTGTGTGTGTGTGTGTGTGTGTGTGTGTGTGTGTCTGTGTGTGTGTGTGTGAGAGAGAGAGAAGATCTCTCCATCACCCACATGTCTAGCAAACAGGAGATCCTGGGTTTGTATTCCAGCTGTGGCCTGGTGGTATGGGAACCTTCCTTGTGACTAGAAGGTTGCCAGTTCAATCCCCTGAACTGGCAGGACATGATTAGAGTGCCCTTGAGCAAGGGACTTAATTCCTCCCCAGACACCATGGATAGGGCTGCCCACCACTACTGGCCACAACCGTGAACAGTTGCATTGCATCTTGCCATTCCTGACTGTGTTGCAGGGCTGCTGCAGACCACAGCACTGACAACACCACAGCCATGCTGCAGGAGTGGCTGTCTAGGGTGGAGGGTCTATACCACTCTGTACGGTTTAGGACTATGGAGGATGAGAGAAGGTATGTGTCCAGCCTGTCTCAGCTCGCTACACTTCAGATGGCCTTCAGATGTGCTTTATGAAGCTGCTTTGATTTGAATCATATTCTAATCATATATAAATATTTCAATAATTATCTACGGATGCAAAAATTCACTAAAGGATCACAAACAACAATAACAATGTCTGGTATGTGTGACAGTTTTACGGTGAATAAAGGTTTGCCTACAGTTCTAAAGGTTAAGATCATACACTGAATCACTTCTTAATAAACTGTCCTTCCAATAGAATTATCTCACATATAGAAATCATATCATCTCTACACTGAATAAAATGTACCTACAAAATGGCAAAAAAGTTCACAACTTTGAATGGACGTGAATGTAAATAAGCTCGTTTTAGAGCATTTCTATTGGTCTAGTCATCTAGAACTATTTGCATAGTGTATAGAAAACTCAAATGGACAAAAACGCAGATACGTGGTTTTCATTGGACGGCAGCAATGATCGTGTAGGATTTTGGCAGTCCTGTAATTTCACAGGATTGTATGGTGTCATGTTTCTGTGGCTGAACTCATTTGATAGTGAAGTGATGAGACTGATCAGGCTTTATTACAGAGTTTATTACACACCTTATTTTACTCCTCTCTGTTACTGTATTTCAGCTGTGCTTTTAATTCCCCTCCATAGATCATATGTGGACGAGCTGGGTCCCAAACACTGGCCTGACTCCAGATTCACCCATGTGATGAAGATGAGGCAGGCGGCTCTCCGATCAGCCCGGGCTCAGTGGGCTGATTACATCCTGGTGAGAGACTTTGTAGTAACTGATGAAATTTGAGTTTCCACATGATTGTTTCCAGAAAATGACATGTTTAATTGTATGACATCCTGGTGTTTTTAGTTTGCAGACAGTGATAACTTACTGACAAACCCAAACGTGCTCACACAGCTGATGGGTGAGAATCACACTCTGGTGGCCCCCATGCTAGAGTCGAGGACGCTCTACTCTAACTTCTGGTGTGGCATGACCATTCAGGTATATTCTACATAACAGAGGCATTTCTATATCAGCTACAGTAGCTTTGTAGAACAGTGAATGATCAGTCCTCCTGAAGGTCCTTCAGGACATCAGTCCTGTCCCACCCTTTGCTTGTATCCCACAGGGGTATTACAAAAGAACAGAAGAGTATATTCCCATTCAGAACCGTAAGCGCATCGGGTGCCACGCTGTGCCCATGATTCACTCCACCATGCTACTGGATCTGCGGCGCACTGCCAGCAAAGCCCTGGCCTTCTACCCACCGCACCACAACTACCCTTGGGTCTTAGATGACATTGTGGTTTTCTCCTTCTCAGCACGACAGGCCGGTGAGCCTTTTGTCCATTTACCTCTTATCACTTCTTCATAAATAAAGGTGGGGGTGGGTTGAAAGAAATGAACAGTCAAGTCTGGCTCCACCTCTGGTCTTTACTGCGTAGACTCTGGGTGTAAATTTGCCAACATAGTGGATGATTTTGGCTTCATTTTTATAGGATGGAAGGTCTTCAATCTTATTTGTACAGTCATTGGTAGAAACACAGACTCTGTGACGTTCATATATGGAAACTAAGTTGCAAATATTGTTTTCTTTCTCTTTGTTTCACGAAAGCAAATGCGTATACACGCATCCTTCTATTCAGCCTACGGCAGTTTAGCCCCACCCTTTCTCTTCAGGGCTACATTACACATTACCAGGCCAACACGACTGCAATGGGATTTTTTGTCAGGACTGTGAGAACAGGCCAAATCCAGTCTTTTGAAATCCGATTTCAGATTTGTTTCATCCTGGACTGTTTTAGAAGCGATGCACGATCCTGGGAGGCCAATCAGAACAGAGCTCATTTACATATGTCAGTTTTAAAAAAAAATTCTGCTGGTGATATTTGATTGTCTGGACCCCTGTTGATCAGGCTGCTGTGTGGCTCCCTCCCTACAGGAGTGCAGATGTTTGTGTGTAACAGAGAGGCGTATGGATTCCTACCCGTTCCACTGATGGCTCAGCAAACTCTGGAGGAGGAGGTGGAGAGCTTCGCCCACTTGCTCACAGAGGCAATGGGTGAGCACTTTCATTGGGGATAGTTTGAAAAGAGGCAGTGGCTGATTTCACATGTCCCAGAGTACAAGCATGTGGTTGTGCCCACGCTCCCAATGTCAGGACCATGGAGTCCTAGTGAGCGGATGGGTTTATTGGCACTACTAAATTGGGGAGGGGAAAAAAGCAATAAAATTCACTGAACAGAATTTTAACTTTGTTTTTTACTGTATATAAAATGTTATGAAATTGACTTTTATGACATTTATAATCCCCCCCCCACAGTTGAGTTTCCCATGAAGCCCTCTCATTATCTGACCCACCTCCCGAAAAACAAAGACAGAATGGCATTTGATGAGGTATGAATAATATTTGTTTATATTAATGTTTTGTTTATATTACAGGGCTGCTTGAAAGTTTGTGAACCCTCTAGATTTTTTTTGTATAGTTCTGCATAAATTTGAACAAAATCTTCATCAGAACAGCTGAAAGTATAAGGAAAATTAAATCAAACAAACGAGACAAAAAATATTACACTTGAAGAAAATGATCCAATATTATGTATCTGTGAGGGCAAAAATATATTAACCTTTGTTTTCAGTATCTGGTGTGACCCCCTTGTGCACCCTCCACCCCACCCAGTATTAGTATCGATATCAGTGATACTGACCCTGCATTTACTTCAGATCGATTCCAAAATTCCCGGTATCACCCACCTCTAACAATAACTACAAAAAACGTTTCTGGTAACTGTTGATTAATTCTGCACTAATTCTATTCCATTCCTCTGAACAAAACAGCTTCAGCTCTGTTATGTTGGTGGGTTATCTCCCATGAACTGCTTGCTTCAGATTCGTCCACAACATTTCTACTGGATTAAGGTCAGGGCATTGACTGGGCCATTCCAAAACATTAAGTCTATTCTTTGGTAGAACGACTTAGCAGGCTTAGGGTCATTGTCTTGCTGCATGTCCCAAATTCTTTTGAGATTCAGCTCACAGATGTCCTGCCAGACTATGCTGGTATAATTCAGAATTCACTGTTCAACCAATGATGGCGAGCCACCCTGGCACAGATGTAACAAAACAAAACATTGTTCCATTTGTCTTTTGGCTTGTCCAATTGATCTTTAGCAAACTGCAGACAGGCAGCAGGTTTCTCCTTGCAACCTTGCCATCTTGATGATAGACCCATGAGTCAGTGTGTTGCTCTTGGTGTGATCTTTGTTGGTTGAGCACTCCTGGAGAACATAATAATGGTCTTGAATTTCCTCCATTTGTACATAATCTGACTGTGGATCGGTGGAGTCTATACTTTTTAGAGATGGTTTGTAACCTTTTCTAGCCTGATGAATATCAACAACTCTTCTTCGGGGCTCCTCAGCAATCTTTTTTGGGGCTGAAGACATCGCTGACCCAGTCAAACTACAAAAACATCCCACAAAATTAGTCTTGGGTTCAGAAGGTTAAATCGTTTTTTTGCCTGTTGCATAAATTAAATTTGGGTTTTCTTTCAAGTGTTTGACGCAAACCCATGATGTTACCAGATGAGATGATGAAAGTAGCAGAATGTAACCTTCTTCATGTGCTTTGAAATTTGCATTTATCTACAGTGTTACTCTTTCCTACCAGGTCTATTTAATTAACTTAGAGCGACGTGTCGACCGTAGAGAGCGAATGCTGGCCACGTTGGAGGTGCTGGGCATTGAGGTCACGCTCACGGATGCAGTGGATGGCAAGTATGATACTGTAACTCAGTGAACGAAATCTGCTCATTTTCCCACAGTATCCACTGCCTTCATTTAAATACCCTTTCATTCTTCCCCAGAGCCCTAAACTCCTCTCAACTCCAGGCTTTAGGAATTGATATGCTGCCAGGCTACAAAGACCCCTACTCGGACCGCATGCTGACCAGAGGAGAGGTCGGCTGCTTCCTCAGCCATTATAACATCTGGAAACAGGTGTTTATTTACTGTTGTTCCACTTTAACCAACACCTACATTAACCTTCTGAAGCTGATACAAGGTGAATCTTCAACAGGGGGCTCTTTAATCATCTTAACATTTGAAAACGAACGTGTCGAGCTTTAGAGCAAAGACTTAATGATGGTCAAGTCTGTGCATCAATAGCATTAAACCATTTTTTTGCCCAGTGGTGTGGTCCAGAAATCAGAGAGAACAATTTACTTTTCTATCCTTGACTTTTTTCTGTTTTCTCTAGAGCTCTGCACTGAACTTTAATTTCTAATCAGTTAAAAAGATACTGATGATGAAACTGAATCACTATTGAGTCATTAGCAGCCACGAGCAGTTTTTACCTGTTGCAGTAATTAAAAAATTCACTTTGTTTCAGGAAAAATAGATTCTAGTTAATGGAAAAAAGATATAAAATTAAACATAACATTTGAATTAATGTTCTTGTGAATTTCTTATATATATTACTCAAGTTTCATGAATTCATAACCTGGACAGAAAGTTCAGTTAAATTTTTAATATAGATTTAACAACAAGGTTCACTTCTCTACTAAAAAAACAACAACAACAAAAAAAAACTCAAGTCCAGCTTTTGCTGGTAGCTGGTTTCAGCTGGTCAAAGCTGGTTAACCTGATCTTGACCAGCATGGTGTTTTTTATCTTTATCATTTTTATCTGGTCATACTGGTTGTTTAGCTTGGTCAGGTTGAACTTAAACAAAAACATACCCTATACTGGTCGGGCTGTTTTTATATAAAATTTAAGACCTTGTCTTTGAACTTTACGCTCTAAATTGACGAGTGGATTGTTGCCCTCAGGTGGTCAGAAATCAGCAGCAGCAGGTGCTGGTGCTCGAGGATGATGTCCGGTTTGAACTGAACTTCAAAAGCCGCCTGAAGGCCATCATGGAGGATGTTAAGCGTGTGCAGCTCAGCTGGGACTTAATGTTAGTAGAGGTTTGCTGTCTTGTTGATTTGTCCTCCTTGTACAAGTAGGACCATACAAGCCCGAGCTACGTTCATTAGATGTGAACATGAATGTCCATGTCAGCAAAAGAAATGTGACCTGATAAAATTCCCTTTTCAGATATGACAAAGCTGGACAAAGTCATTTACAATCCAGAGGAATAAAATACTTTTAAATGATTCAAATTAAAAATCTATAAGATTTGAATTGCAGTGTTGAGACTGGATTTTACGAAGGACATAACTCCATCTGTTAGACTGACCGCTCATACAGCTTCACTTCACTGCTACTTGAACAGGTAAATCTAGACCAAAGATCAACTAAAGATCTGGGCTGCAGATCCAAACCAAGCCAGAGAACGCAGATATTCACAAATTGAACTTTGGTTATGATGGTCAGGCTGAATGACCACAGTGGTAATTGTGGTCATGCATGTTGACCATATTGATGGTGCTGGTCTGGTCCTGCTGATCAGTCAATGTGCTGTTTTTTCCACACATTTTTTGTCACTTATTGCTCAGATGTGGGCAATAAGCTGAAGAATGTGCCACTAAAGCTGTTATTATGTTACAATACATATACAATATATACATTATGCATGCTTCTCTCTCTCTCTCTCTCTCTCTCTCTCTCAGATATGTGGGCCGTAAACGACTGCAGGTGAAGCATCCTGAGCGGTGGGTAAAGGGGGTAAAGAACCTGGTACACCCTGGTTACTCTTACTGGACCCTGGGGTACACTCTGTCCCTGCAGGGTGCTAAAAAGCTGCTGGACACCCAGCCACTGAGTAAAATGCTGCCAGTGGACGAGTTCCTGCCCATCATGTTTAACAAACACCCAAAGTACGTCATGCTTCATCTTTATTGCCACTATGAAGCCAGTGAAAGTTCAGATACTAATAAATCAAACACAATGAAAAAAGATGAGTACTGACATACACTACCGGTCAAAGGCTTGAAAGGCTTTCATTTGTGGGCGGGGTTTGTCATTGAACATTTACATTTTGTCATTTACAGTCCCAACTTACGAGGGTTTTGATTCTCAAGAACAGATGTGAGCAGTACGTCACTTTTATGTACCAAACCCAACATTTACAGGGTAATTAGAGCCGAATTTGTATGGAAAGGGTTTGGGCCGGACCTCTGGGTTATTTCTGGATCATTGGAGCCTTTCCAAAGGGCTTTTACATACAGTGGGGAAAATAAGTATTTAGTCAGTCACCAATTGTGCAAGTTCTCCCACTTAAAAGATGAGAGAGGCCGTTAATTGACATCATAGGTAGACCTCAACTATGAGAGACAAAATGTGAAAAAAAAAATTGAGAAAATCATTTTGTCTGACTTTTAAAGAATTTATTTGCAAATAATGGTGGAAAATAAGTATTTGGTCAATAACAAAAGTTCATCTCAATACTTTGTTGTATATCCTCTGTTGGCAATGACAGAGGTCAAACGTTTTCTGTAAGTCTTCACAAGGTTGGCACACACTGTTGCTGGTATGTTGTCCCATTCCTCCATGCAGATCTCCTCTAGAGCAGTGATGTTTTGGGGCTGTCGGCGGGCAACACGGACTTTTAACTCCCTCCAAAGGTTTTCGATGGGGTTGAGATCGGGAGACTGGCTAGGCCACTCCAGGACTTTGAAATGTTTCTTACGAAGCCACTCCTTTGTTGCCCTGGCAGTGTGCTTGGGATCATTGTCATGCTGAAAGACCCAGCCACGTTTCATCTTCATTGCCCTTGCTGATGGAAGGAGGTTTGCACCCAAAATCTCACAATACATGGCCCCATTCATTCTTTCATGTACACGGACCAGTCGTCCTGGTCCCTTTGCAGAGAAACAGCCCCAAAGCATGATGTTGCCACCCCCATGCTTCACAGTTGGTATGGTGTTCTCAACATGACGAGTTGTGTTTTTACCAAATAGTTCTACTTTGGTTTCATCTGACCATATGACATTCTCCCAATACTCTTCTGGAACATCCAAATGCTCTCTAGCAAACTTCAGACGTGCCTGGATATGGACTGGCTTAAGCAGGGGGACACGTCTGGCACTGCAAGATCTGAGTCCCTGGCGTCGTAGTGTGTTGCTGATGGTAGCCTTTGTAATGTTGGTCCCAGCTTTCTGCAGGTCATTCACTAGATCCCCCCTTGTGGTTCTGGGATTTTTCCTCACCGTTCTTGTGATCATTTTGACCCCACGGGCTGAGATCTTGCGTGGAGCCCCAGATCGAGGGAGATTAGTAGTGGTCTTGTAGGTCTTCCATTTTCTAATTATTGCTCCCACAGTAGATTTCTTCACACCAAGCTGCTTGCCTATTGCAGATTCAGTCTTCCCAGCCTGGTGCAGGTCTACAATTCGGTTTCTGGTGTCCTCCGACAGCTCTTTCGTCTTCACCATAGTGGAGTTTGGAGTGTGACTGTTTGAGGTTGTGGGCAGGTGTCTTTTATACTGTTAATGACTTCAAACAGGTGCCATTAATACAGGTAATGAGTGGGGGAAAGAGGAGCCTCTTAAAAAAGAAGTTACAGGTCTGTGACAGACAGAAATCTTGCTTGTTTGTAGGTGACCAAATACTTATTTTCCACCATTATTTGCAAATAAATTCTTTAAAAGTCAGACAAAATGATTTTCTCTTTTTTTCACATTTTGTCTCTCATAGTTGAGGTCTACCTATGATGTCAATTACAGGCCTCTCTCATCTTTTAAGTGGGAGAACTTGCACAATTGGTGACTGACTAAATACTTATTTTCCCCACTGTATCTATACATTTTGTTACAAACAAACAATGTTGTAAGTGGACTATTAAGAAACAAAAAAGTACAACAAAATTGTGGAAGACAGGATGTTTTGGCTAACTCTGTGTTCTCCATGTGTCCATAGGGAAGAGTACATGGCTCACTTTGAGCAACGGAACCTGCTTGCGTTCTCAGTGGAGCCTCTCCTCCTGTACCCTACGCACTACACGGGAGAACCTGGCTACGTCAGCGACACAGAGACGTCAACTATTTGGGATGACGAAAACAAGGCCACTGACTGGGACCGTCAGCACGCCCATAAAAACCGGAATCGCGGTGCTGCAGGTCCTACGTCCACATTGGACCGAGGACATGGAGACGAACTCTGAGCCAGTTTCATTGTTATTGGCCTAATTTATTTCCAATGGGGATTTATTCATTATGAATGCCAACATCTCTAATCTTCATATGGATGGATGTCTTAACCGTATACTTAATACAATAATACTATAAAACTATGAAGTCTCCAACTGCCTGTCACTCTCAACCACACTGGCGTCTTTCCATGAATTCAACTGAACATTAGTGACAATGAAAATAATTGCAGTGTCTATGAGGTAGACAGACATAATTATACTGTTTTAAACAGGGTTTTCCCACATGTAAATAAATGGTTATGGCATAAACAAGTCTGTCACACTGAGTATGAAGTTCTCAGCCTTGGTTCTTTAGCCAACCCTGCACATTTTAGTGGATTTCCTGCTTCAACACCCATGAAAGGGGTCCTTAAAGAGCAGATTAGTTGAATCGGGTGTGTTAGGTTCACTGAAAGCGCTAATATATGCAAGGGTGAGTGTCTTCAGGTTCAAGGTTGAGACTGTTCCAGAGAATCAATGCCACTAAAAGGTACAAGACAAAGTTAATATATGAAATGGCCATAAGAATACACTAACTGATGGCCAAAACATCAGCTGTGACCAAGACGGATCCCTGTTTGTATTACAGGGAACTAATGAGAATGACTGAATTCACTATATAGTGCAATGCTAATGAGGGAACAGGGATCCATTTCAGCCACAGCTTCACTAGTGGATTGTAAATAAAACAGCTGTTTCTATTGTATATTTTTCCTATACTGTTGTATAGTGATTGTTAATTTTTGAACAGTTTACACAGTCTGAAAGACTCCCTGAAAAAAAAAACAAAAAAACACACAAAATACCCAAACCATCATAATGATTTTATTTATTATTTAAAAAGCACTGGCAGTTTTTTGTGGTTTGATGAAAATATTGAACCCAAGTATTAGTAAAGTTTCATACCTCAAAATAAGCTATGGGAAAAAAAAATACTTAAAAATCACACAAATAATAGCATGTAATAAATTAAATCAGCAGAATAATACAAAATGAAACTGACAAAAAGGGGAAAAAAGCATGTCTATACAGCAGTGCTGCATATGAAGAATGGAGGTTTTCAGCATTCAGTTTAAACACCTGAGGAGATGCATCCAAGCTCATGTTCCGACTTTCTCCCTTTACGCCACCAATGTCGATTACAAAGCTGTGAACGTTAAAGAGACCTGGACTTGGTCCCGATGGACATCATTAGTGTGACAACAGGCCTGAACGAGAATGTGTACATGGAGATGTATATTCAACTTTAGTGTGTAACGAGAACGATAAAAAAGCTGTAGGCTGGACAAGGCCAAGATTGTACGGACACCAATCACAAAGGCAGCATTTAAAGGCTAGCTAACTCTCCCAAAGGATCCACTCTTGCTCATTTTTTCCCCAAAAAATGAAATCTAGACTAAAATAGGTTTCATGTACAGATGCAAGAGACCTCGGGCACCATGAATATCACCCCGGCCCCTGAACAAACCTACGATACACTGGCCATCCTCACTAACATTCCAGCTAAGCTATGCCACTCACATGGCCTTCTAAACTACCTAAAAGGGAACTTGTCTGCATACTGTACAGGTCACTACAGTCTGGGAAGAAACACCTTCCCCAGAGACGCCAAACTGGCTAGTGAATGATGATTCAGAACAGTTAGCAGGATCTTACTTGCATAACGCAATCTAGTCCCCACTAGTTCAATGTTAGTGACAGTAGTGATCATTTCTGTGAGAAATGTTGCTTTTCCATCTGAGCACTAACTCAACAGTGGTGCTCTTTAAAATAGAAAAATAAGGAATTGAAGGCAAACACAAAAAGAAAGACAAAAACAAGCAAGAAGCATAAGTGGTTTCTGTGGTGACATTTACTAAATGAGTGTCTGGTAGATCGGTGGGACGTAGGAGGGATATTAACTGCAGGGTTGATGTCACGGCGAAAAAGGAGGCTTTGTAATCGTGGAACTTGAGTGACGCAACGGTATAGCGCGCTCGACTTGTTCAGAAACAGATACAAGACCAATGGCAACTACCACACAGTGCGCTCATTGATGGCTCATGGCATCTGCCAAGAGCAGGACAACAGATCCAAAGACAACTCCAACCGATGGTCTTGTCCGTTACTGAAGAGAATAGAACTTTAATGGGGCAAAAAACCCACACTATGTCTGGAAGGTGGTAGAAAGGGCTTTGATAAGAGAGAATCAAGTTGCAACTGAGAAAAATGCTAATGCCATTTCTCGGAAGCAGACAAATCAAACAGCTTGAGGTGTTTTTGTGTTCAGCAACAAAAAACGTGGAACTGTTTAAACGTCGTATAAGCCACTGCTCTTCAGGTGACTGCCAGCAGCCACCTGGAACAATGCCTTGTATTGCATTATAGTGAGCTAGCAAGTGGTGTGGATTAAAGTCAGAACACATACACGAGTGCGAATTACCAACAGACATCGATATGAAGGGCTTTGCTTGGGTTCAGAGAGGAAGACTTCGGTGAGAACCCGTAAAAACTAGACATTGAGGCCTGGTTGAAAGGCAAAGCTTCTGTACCTGGAATTAGTTCAACTGGCTGATATGTGATAATAAATGAAGATACAAGAAAAACAAATGAAATGAATAATTCTCAAACAAACCAAGTCCATTCTTTTTTGTGGTCACCTTTTCTCACACTTGTCCAAACACTTTTTAAAAAGTGCATAGCAAGACTAAAGCATTGGGTTTAATGTGACAGGCCGTCCCATTCCACAGTGTTCTTTTTTTTTTTCCTTTTATACAGTGTTGCCCATCACACTAGAAGAAAAATACCATCATCGACACCTATAAGAAAAGTGCAATATTGCATATGTGTATTTTCTTTAGTTTATGAAAAGGGAAAAGAAAACAACGGCATCTGTAGAAAAAGTAAAATGGTAAACAACGGTGCAAAAGAAGTCAGATAGTATTTAAGGCTTTCCGAGATTCCTGATGTGTAGTATTGTTCGCTGAGATAGATGTGAGGGGTCCACTTGGGGGACAGTTTGGAGAGAGAGAGAGAGAGAGAGAGACCAGTTGTCCAGTCTCTCGGCTACGTACATACATACACTCACACACAAAGAAAAAAACAAACCAACAAGCAAGCAAGCAGCACTAGCCTAACCATTAGAGCAAAGCTCTTAGCCCCTAATATAAGGTCTATAACCCAACAGGCATCACTCCAGGTAATTTATATAGCATCTCTACTGTAGAAGCTTTAGATATATATATATATATATATATAATTATATATACACACACCCGCGCGCATACACTGACAAGCCATTTTCAACACTTTCAGACACAATGTTTCATGTCTAAACGTGAGGATATCTGAAGGATAAATAAAACAAAAAACCAATATGCAAATGACCTAAAAACACTCAAACAGTTTCTATGAAACTTCAGTGTCAAGCCTACTGGAATATACAATATGCAATATAGATCATCACAGTCACGCAAAAACTTCAACTCAATCATCTGATCGCTGCAGACAATCTGATCTTTGTCGGTAATCGGATCAACCCGATCCAACACATTTACATGTACTTGGGTCATCAGATAATGGAGGAAATCTGGGTTTATGTGAGTCGGGGAGTAAACAGATCTCTACTCTGCAACCAATCTGGTAGGGGAAAGTCTTAGGGGTGGTCCTGCATGTTCGTCTCCTGATCAGAGACAGCTGCAGATGAATATATGAGCTGAGGAATCTGATTATTGAGCTAAATCTTACTTGCGAGTGAGTGCATGTAAATACATGCTCATTATGTGAATGTGGCAGTTGTTTGTTCTTTACACGCACTCAATAATCCAAAAACTGTCAAAAATCTAAATTTGTGAGTGATACAATCAAAACATTTACATGTAATGGGGAAATCCCAGGTTTGTGTGAGTCAGGTAATGATCAAAATAAGTCAAATTATAGTGTCATACACGTGCTGAGAAATCTGACCACAGAGCTAAAATTCGGCTCGATTGAGCTCAGTTTGTAGACATTACGCCGATCTAAGAAATCAAGAGTACGCTGTTTACATGACTTTTTGAATAATCAGGTAACTGCAGATATCAGATTATCGAAAGCATGGAAACGCAAGCACTGTGTCCAAATTTCATGATGGACCAACCAAAGTTGATTTTTCTTCCCCATTCTCCAGTAAAGTTGTCCTTTTGGAAAGAGGTTTTTGCGCAACAGCAACAAAATACATCTAAGTTGTCAATATAAGCAATTGCAAATAATAAAAAAAATAATAACTTACAACTAAATTACAATATTAAGGACCGAAAACAACAAAAATAACCTATGATGTTTCCCCACGCTTTACAGTCTACATTACCTTTTTACCTGAATTACACATTTCTAAGCTTTCGTGCTTTCCATCATTTATCACTGTTTAGCATAGATGGGTACCAACTGTCCCATCGAGAATACAAAGAGAGAGAAAGTACATGTACATGACTGGGCCTTTAAAGCTCAGCGTCTTACTTAAATGTAAACCACCGATGAGACTCCAAATGTGATGCAAGTTTCAGTGTATCTTAATGACTATATTACAAAGTATAACCCAACCGTTTTTTTTGGTTGTACAATTCAATAAATCAGTTTCATTGCTGTGACGTGAAAGACTGCATGAGAGTAGTGAATCGGAGCACCAGTGAATACCTGCTAACGTCCACGCTGTTACCAGTTGTTTAGGACATAACAGGTGTAGTGAAGACAGTGTGATGTGCAAGACATCTGCAAAGACCTGGAATGACAGCAAAAATCAACAGTGTCCATTGAACAGTGGCCAAACATTATAAATAAGTCATAAATAAAAAAGGCCAACTTTTTTTGAACCCCAAACACAGATGAGAAGTGATGCAGCTCAATCAGTGACCACGAGGATTGTGCTGCACTATGGGCGGCCATCTTGTTGGCTGGGAACAGCATCCCTGCTTTAAAAGAGGATCGTACGTGTTGTGCTTTTAGCAAGAGAGGCCCATCAACTCGTGTTTAGCTCAATGTAGATCGGCCTCCGCTACGTGAAGCAGAGAACTGATTTCACATCACTCTTCAATCGTGCTCGAGTTTCTACAGTCAAGGAGGAATGTGTTGAGGCAGGCGGTTGTTGTTCTTTGTGGAGAAAAATGAACGTCATTGCTGGGTGGTCTGGGATGATTTGTTAGAAGCCGACATGAAGAGCTTCTTCCAAAACTGTTTCGTCCCAAATAAGCGAGGGTGACTGTCTGATCAAAAAGGGGAGTATTTCATAAAGCAGAGTCTCTCAGTTGGCTGGATAACTCAAGCCCGAAGTGAAGAATGTCCAAGTGGAATGACCTACAGCTGAGAATGTTTACTTTGTGAAAAACCTCCCAGGTGTTGGAGAAAAGGAAGAAAAAAAGGGGGGAAAGTGGTTGTACTGTAGGACAAAGGGGTCCAACCAAGTTCCAGAAGGAAAGCTGAAGATGTGATAGCCCTAGCTCACTCTGCGCCCATGGGTGACACCTGACCCTGAGCTGATCCTTGTGCAGAGCCCTTGCGGCCAATCAGGGATGGGTGGAATTTGGGGTGGCGACGGGCATGTTTGATCAGGTGGTCACTGCGCATGAAGCGCTTTTCGCAGAGCGGGCACTGGAAGCGCTTTTCGCCCGTGTGAGTGCGTAGGTGGCGGGCGAGCTCATCAGATCGGGCAAATTTCTTTTCGCAGCCAGACCAGGTACAGGGAAATGGTCTCTCACCTGAAACACACAGAGCTTAAAGAATTTAGTAGTAGTTCATTAAGAGGCAAACATATCAGAAGATGAATGGAGGTCTGATTGTAGTGGTCAAATATATTTTTATATCCTAGCTACGTTATAGCTTGGTACTGCCCAAAACTGTAATCAATTATATATTCTTAAAGAAGGGTTATTCAAGACCAAGGAAAGAGCAAGGCAATTGTTCTACATTAAGGAGACACACAATGTTCAGCAACGTAAAATATTCAGCCAAAAACCACCAAAAAGCACTTTCAGTGACTGGGCTGAACCCCATGTAACGCTGCCTCACCCCCTTCCATTACTCCTCTGAACAAAGGCAGTGGCATGTCATTTTCCTCACCCTCCTTTCTTCACTTATCTCACTGGTAGCATCACACCACAAAATCCATCTGTCCCTGCACTTTACTCACTGGGACAGCATCCAGTTACTCAGTTACTCCGCACCACAACACCTTCCCTTTACCTTCTCACACTACAGCTTAGTTAATTACATACCCGGTGCACATGTAAACAGAATGTAAACACTCATTTTAGTTGGGATTTCTATTCGTCTTCTTTGGTGCTGTGCGGGATCTGTACCTATGTTTTCATACACCATTACACCTGTGCACTGTGACAAAGCTATATATATATATATATATATATCTCCATAGTATATATGTAGATGTATACACACACGTATATATATATAGGTATATGTATAAATAGATCACCAACAGTGATCCTTATTTTATCACATTGAAAGTGAATTAACATTAAAACGAGCTGCAGTGAATAAAGGAACCACGTGCTCCAGTTCCGGCCCCGCCCCCATGTCCGAGGCCCCGCCCCCGGCTCTATGAGTGTCTCATATGCAAATCCGAGCGCCAGTCACACTTTCGGTCCTCCCTTCCTCTCTCACTCCCTCTCTCTCTCCTTCTTCCCTTTGTTCGTAAAGTCTTTGTTCTCGGCCCCGCTCTCGTCCCCAGCAGCGCGTCGGCGACTCAAATTCTGTTTTAATGTCGCCAGAACCGAGACAGACACGCGCTTGGCTCACTCACAGCACAGTCAGTAAAGTTGTCCGGCCAGGCCGAGCCCTCTCCCCGCCACCCGGCTGATAAACCGGCTGTTTACAGACCGGCACTGCGGAGGACGCCTATACAAACAATAACAGCCGCTCGCAGGCCGGCAGGACCCCGGAGCGGATTCCCGGCGGCCGGGCCCAGTCGCGGTTACCTGTGTGGGTCCTGATGTGCGCCTTCAGGTGCGACGACTTGCCGTACACGCGGTCGCAGCCGTCGAAGGTGCAGGGGTGGCGCTTGGTCGGGGAGCGCGGCGCCCCCCACGCGGGCTGCTGGGGCACCGGCGTGGCGCAGGGGGTGGCGGAGTCGGACAGCGTGGTGTAGCCGCTCTCCCCGCAGGACGAGTTGCTGTTTTCCGAGTACGCGGACACGGGCCGCAGCCTGCCCTGCAGGTCGGTGAGGACCTGTGCCTCCAGCCGGAGCGTGTCTCGCACCTCCCGGTCCTCGCTCGAGCCGTCGGGCTCCGGCGCGGGGAGGCCCGGGGGAGGGCCCTGCGCGGCCGCGGGCCGGTGCAGCACCGGGCCGCTGGATATGGACACGAGGCACTCCGCGGCCAGGTAGTCCGAGTAGGCGAACATCGACATTTCGGCGCGTTTCGACGTGAAAGCTCGAGCGCGTCCGATTAACGTGTGCGGAACCGAACCCGCGACGTCTGCTGAGCTCCGAGCCTCCAACGTGGTGTCCTACATCGCCCCCCGCTCCATTGTGTCTGCGCGAGCGCCGACGGAGGCCACGCCCACCCGCCGGAGCCGGCCTCGAGTCCGCGCCCGTTTTCCGGACAGCCCCGCCTCCGCCTGGCTGCGATTGGCCGCCCGCGCGCATGGCTCGCGACTCTATTGGTGGGAAGTTTGCACCCGGGCGGCAGGGAGCCAATGGCCGCGCAAGGCGAGTGGGGTTTTGGGGAAAAGGAGTGGGTTGTAAACAACCGACGCCACGCAGCGGATGACGTCGTGCGCGACGTGGGCGTGTGTCGAAACACGGTACGCGAAAGTAAATACGAGTGTGGGTTGATCTGTGCCGTTTAATTCGTCGTTGTGGGTCGCAGACGTTGTGTAGACGTTATGCAGACGTTATGTGGACGTTACTGTGTCTTTAATGTAGTGGCAGCCTCTTATTTGCTGTGGGAAGAGCCTCTGCTGGACAGAACAGGCCTGGAGGTCCTATTATTAGTGTGCTTTGTTGGGTCTGGGACCCTGAGTGAACGCCCATATGGTGGGGGTGGGGTGGTCTAGGGGACAGGGGGAGGGATTGGCTGGTGTCCCGCTCTCCCCCACTCCCACCCATAAAGTTTAGGGTGGGATGGGACAGGACGTCCGGCTATGGCCTCAAATCTCTCGTTCTGCTTGTTTAGGCCCAGTTCCCCCTCGAAGACACCGCAAGTTGTGCTTTCATTGCAAACTCATTAGTGGTTTCTCAGAGCGAGGACCCTCATCTCCAGGATTGAGGGGATGCGGAGGAGGGAACTGAAATGCCCCACTGTCCGTAAATGAGGTCACCAAATGTGCTGGTGCCCCTCCTCCACAGGCCAGATTCAAGATGTTCCAGGGCTGTTCGGTGCAGGAAACAGCGAATCGAGCTCACACTTCAACTCTTAGACTTCACATTTTGACTGTAATCCAGAGAGGAACAGGATGGAACAGGAGGAGTGCAGTTTCACAAATGCTGATGGTGTGGCTTGTTTTGTACAGAAATGACAGCATTAAAGCTCTGTTCTTCACGTACTAGTCTATCTTTATGGAAACCCTGTCGTTGGATTAGGGTGGAGTATTCTTCTAAAGTGAGCATGTTAGTAGAGAGCGTTGACAAGTCATTCTTAGAGGTGAATGGCTTAATCTTCTAAGGCCTATTGACATGTCCCAACAGAGGCGATGAGAAGAATTTCACACGGGCTGAAAATGTACTACCTAGGCCTCAACATCTCATAACTCTCAAACATTACTGTTGAAGGAATCGTTTGGCAAAAATCATTATTTATCGCCGATCTCAGAGTCATATGAAGACATAGTACAGACATTTTTACAGACATTTAAGCAATTTTGAGAGATGGAGTTGATGTAGCTAAACACATAAAGTTGAATAAATGTCTTTAAAAAACAATGTCCGGTGAGGACAATTTTAGACACCTGCTTCAAATGTGTAAAATTACAATCAGGTGCAGCACCTCAGCAGCAAATAATTAGACCAAGCTTTAGAGAGGATTTCGGAGGTGCTGGTCTTTTTTAAACACATTAGTTAGGTTTCTTTTTGATTGTTGACGTGAGTGGGATCACTGTGGCCAGATCCAAAGACCTCTCTTAGGCCTTGAGAAAAGAATGTTGTTGCTCAAGATGAGTCTGGAAAATAACTTACAAGTGGAAAACCTTTAAAACAACCGGTAACATGGCCAGGTCAGGCCGTCCTAGTAAGTTCAACCCAACAGTAGACCACAAGATTAATAAAGAAGTCTCCCAACATTCCTAAAATGTCATCACAGGACCTACAGGTAGGTTGCTGTCACAGTGCAGCGTCTACCATCCAAAAGAGACCAAACAAGTTTGTGCAAGGTGAAAAAACAAAGAAACAAAACAATCTGGGCAAGTCTGACACAAACCAAATGCAGCATTTGAGTGCAAGGACCTCGTGTGAAGTATGGTGGTGGAAATGTCATGGTTTGGGGCTGCTACAGCAGGATGTGGAGATTTCTCCACGTTATAAACCACAATGAAATCTTTATTGTATTTGAGAGGGGTTGAGGAATATGTACAAAGATCATATAGATGAAAGAATTCCACATGGAGAAGTGGGAAAATCTTTCTTCCAGTTGATGTCAGAGACTGGTAGATGATTATAGGAAACATCTAATTGACATTATTTTAGCCAAAAGCAATCAAATGCCATGTAAACGAGTTTAATAAATGATTTAGTGAAACAATGTGGAAAGACTGTTATTCATCACATGAGCCTACCTGGAATCAACAGGAACAAAGCAGGAATCTTTGCAGGCTTATTCACACTCTGCGTCAGTTACATCCCGTTTTCTAACAAACTGTAAGACCCTATCTAAGGGTCTAATCATAGTGTGTAGAATTATCAGCGAATAATCCAGCACAGCTAAAATTCACTCATTTCCAACTGAATCAAATCCCAGTTTAAATGTCAAAGGAGAATCCAGTGCATGTTTACTGCTCTGTCCACGTCTACATGCTCAACCTGCATGCAGACTCTGACTTTTCAGAGAGAGGGGGGCTGGGTTAATGATGTCACTGATTCACATACTGGGTTGTAGATGAAAATGGGAGAGGCTGTTTGCTCTCTTTGCTTGCACTGTGTTTCATATTAAAAGTCTTGAGAAGGGATCAAACTGATACATAAAAAATAAAAGAAATAAAGGACATTCAAGTTTTTGGTTTTTTTTTTGGACCACTGTCAAGCATTTTGAATACCTTATTATTAAAAAGAACTTTGTCAATATAATCATAAGTAATCCATCAAAATGATTTGATTTATAGCAAAAATAAATAATAAAAAATTATTGTAAGCATGAGTACTTTTTGTAGCAGGAAATTCTGATAGACTGATACCACATTCAGTAGGTGTCCAAATGAACTGCTCATTGCACTGAGCAAACTCAGAAAATGGTTAAAGGGCTCATTCTCAAATATCTTATCTATGAAGGGGTTTTGAGAAAATTAACAAAATTGTCAATTAAACTGTTCACACCTAGATCCCACTCTCTTCATCATTTGAACTAATCCCAAATAAGAACACTGTGAGAATTGTGTAAATGGGTTTTAAAACTAATTTTCTACTTAAGGACTGTTGGTGATTGAAGCCCAATGTGAGCAATACTCCTGCATAAAAAAGTCTACCATGCACCCAGGAGATGGCGCCAAGAGCATGAGATTTGTTCTGACAGAATTTCCCATTTCCAGGACTGTGGACCACATACACTGCAAGTGTACTCCTAGATTCTAGCACCAAGATAAAGACTGATTGTGAATTTTTTGCATGGGCATGCAGGGAGTAGGGATGGGTGATATCTACACTGCCAGTGTATCGACAGTGATAATTTGAGTTGCATTTTAAAAAGTGGGATGTTTTGTACATTTTACAGTGAAAATGAGGAATTGGGCTGGGAAATGGGGAAAAGAATGAATCTATACAACAGCAGCACTCTGCCATAGACCTCTTAATCAATGATTTGAGATGTATGTCTGCTTTCTGAATGTGTCTGTTTACTTTCAGCTAATGCTCTGCAATTTCTATACCTCTAGATCTCATAACTTGTTTTAATAGCTTTGAGATCTGTTTCTCGGTTTTGTCCACGGTGTAGAATTTGTATATAAATTGTTGGGTTCAGTTGTTTTTAATTCACTTCACGACATTAGTCAGTCAGGAGAAAGGCACAGTGACGTTTATGAGATGTACGTTGTATTTACATAATGTCTGGCTCACACTACAGCAGTGTTTTTCAGCACTGGTCCGAGATGCACCCCCACCTTGCATATTTTACAGCTTTCCATGCTCCCACCATACCTAATTCAAGAAACCAGCTCATTAACAAGTCGAATAATTAATTAATTAACTAACTAACAAGTGCCGGTGGGGTGTCAAATGAGAGCTAAATCAAGAAGGTCAGTGATGCCTCCTGGACCAGTGCTGAGAAACACTGCACTACAGGATAATCAGGCCAATTGTAAAACAGAGTTGCTGCTTCAGACAACCACAAAAGGCCTCCCAATTTCAAGTTGATCGCAAGAAAATTGTCTTCCCAGATTATCATGTACTGTGGAGAGTGTATAAATAAATTTCAGTCTTCACTATGATGTTCTCCAAAAGCAGTATGACCAACTTGATTGTAAATATGAAATCTTTAATATTTACAAATCCTGTAGTGTGTGGTGGACTGTCAGCCAATGACAATGACAAGCTTTACCAAACGTTTTCTTCAACACACATACACAAACATGCATCAATGTACTAAAAAGAAAGTATATCTGATTTCGAGATTAAGATATAATATGTCTCAGGCTGAAAGTATAAAGCATAAGTAGCCGACTTCTCCTCAAGGCTCCAGACAGATCATAGATTTCTTCAAGTCCTGCTTTTCATTTTAAAAGTAGATATTGGAAAATGAACTACAAATGGGCTTACTTAAGGAGATGATTGGAAAATACACTTCAGTATACTCAAAATATGAAAAACATTGCCTTTATTGATAATTTACTTTAAATAAATTGGTCAATGTAAATTTGTCATCCAATAATTTGGTCATACAGCAGACAGTCCATTGTCTGTAGGACATAAGACAGCTGTGTCGTAGTGGGAAAAACTTTTGAAGATACCCTGCGAAATGAATGAAGGAAATAAACAGCTTCTCACGAATGGTTCTCTAAATACTCAGAAACTCACTTCTGAAAGCAAAACTGGAGGCCTAAATCAGAGAAGAAAGTCACAAACTGAAAATAAATATTGTTGAAATATGTAAGTGTAACT